>OY757909.1:112731673-113066673 GCA_963585895.1 Sepioteuthis lessoniana
GTTTTAATAGACAAAATAAATCAATCAACAAATGTGGTTTATCGTCTCCCAATGCCAAACTCTCATCATGTGACTAACTTTACGACCAATGGCAGAATTTGACCGATATCGAACAAATGTCTATAACCATATTCATTTTCCCCTCTTCTTTCTTTTGTTGTCATGTCCGGAAGTGATTTGGGCTCTTTTCTCTTCCTAATGAATCACCTCAAAGATAGCCACACTTGCTTTATTATACAAATAAGGTATCACAGACTGTTGAATAGTTTTCTCAAATACACATACACATAAAAACACTCACACCACATTATATATAGATATACATATACACACATGCATACATACATATGTATATATATATATATATAATATATATATATATACTAATTATAAATGTATACACAAACCTACATAGACGCACGTATATTTTTTATTGAGTTCTTATAATCAAGCACAGACGTACGTGTAATCTCAATCACAAAGACAAACAAAGACAGATAATTCCACACGTTTGTGCAGTAGAATAATTTATTGTCATTTGCAAAATGTATCCGTCTGCTTCTAACATTTAGATTTTATTTGATAGAGCCTGGCGGCCATTTGCATATACTTTTCAAATGAATTATTCTAAACAGTCAATGCGTCTCCTTTAGACGATGATCTGAAATATGAATGCTTTTATGAATTCTTTTTGAATATTCAGAAACACGCAAGGGCTCACAATCAAAGATTTTATGATTTCAAAAGAAATGTGTTCCATTAATTCATAATATCTTTGTTTGGGTTTTATGAGACGCTCAGTTATCACAGTTGTTTGATATTTATGGCAATTTATTGGAAGGATTCGTACTATATAGGAAGTATTATTATTATTATTATTATTATTATTATTATTATTATTATTATTATTATTATTTTGCTATTTCTAAATCAGTGCTTTTTTACTGTGTTTATATCATTTTTGAATGTTATTTACGAGCGGACACGGTTTTGTCTCAGGTAATATTTTAGATATGATGCCAAATACGAAAGCATATACCTTATTCGTCGAATCTGAAATAAAAAAACATTTACCTTTTATTTAACGTAAAAAAAACAACTAAATGACACTGAATAAGATATATTCGTTTTTCAAAATAACTAGGAATTTTTGTAAATTATTTTAGTAATAAATCGTTTTCTAACTAAATTTTGATTTCGTAATTGCGCGTTTTTGATTTGTAAAGGTCAAAATCTTGTTTTTCATTAAGGTATCAACAAGTTTGTTTCTAGAATCAGCTGTAAGCAAAATATTAAGATAACAATTAGGAAGATATCATCTGTTATTTTGCAATGACGTGTCCTTAAGAGTTTTAAGGATTACGTGTGATTAAAACATTAGTTAAGGGACAATTAGAAGAACATATATAAAAAAAAAGAGATTCAAACCGTCAGAGTGAGAGAACGAGCAGACAGAGAGCAGACCCAAGGCCAGGCAAACAACAGACGACGATGAGGCTTCGATAGGGGTCGGGGTTGATCGTAGCATGTCTCTATACTTTCACCTCGCGCACCTTATTCTATCAGTATATCTAATGGGCTGGAGTCATTCCTATAATCTATCTCTCTTAATTCGGCAAGGACTATAAAAATATAGCTACAATAAACTTTCATACCTTGATACCAAAGGAGTCCTTTTGAATTGTGTTCTGTTACAGCTTTCACGTCACTGTTCAAATCAATTTTTTTGCCTTATTTTAGTACATAGAAGTTTGCAGGACGTGATAGAAGCTGTTCAAACCGTGGAGGGTGCATGCCATCGTTGGTAGTATCATGGTAGGTGGTGCGCGGATACGTAGTACATTGCTTCACTCAGTATGAGATTTGAAAACCGAACATCACGATACCACCGCTGATTCAACAAAAAATTCTTCTGCGAAAGTTGAAGGCAGAGTTATTCACAGCACAGTAACCAAATGGTTTAATAAATTTCTCTTGGCTTATAAGAAACTCAACAATTATGAAAGATCAAGTAGACTTAAAAGCATGTATTTTCCAGCCATGCTCCAAGCCATATAGGCAATCAAGAGAATATCTGGAGAGTATCAGGCGAACTATGCCTCTCACATTCCACTGCGTCTGGTCACTTTGAAGACCACGGAAAAAGCATCAGCAGCTGCCAAACTGTGCATCCTGTTACAAAAATATTAAAAAATCTTTTGGGTTGGTTGGTTGGTTGGGTTTTTTATGACATTACCGGCTCATTAGCCTTATGGGTAAAGTGCTCGCCAATGGTCCAGGAGACTTGGGTTTAATCCCAGGTCGTGTCATACCAAAGAGTCGAAAAATGGTACTTGATACCGCCTTGCTTAACACTCAGCAATATAAGGTACGTATCAAGGGTAAAGTGGAGCAATCAAGGGAAAGGAGTAGGGCCCCATCTACATCTCGGTGTAGTAGCCATTGAGAAGGGAGCCTTCTGGTCGCCCTCGACTATGGTCGCCAACTTTACTTATAATATATCAAACATTGTAGCTTATTTAATGCCAAATTCATTTTTATACGTCTGAACAGTTCAATTTCAAACAATTCCGTTTTACATAAGTACCCTGTTTTGTTCTATTTAACCAATTGATTGGACCCTATCAGGTGCTGCCATTCCGGGCCAGAGTGGACCAGTAAGCAATAACAATAAAGTGCTACTCTGCATTCCCCAAAGCTTCAGCATTACTTGAGCATCACCATCAGATTGTTTAGTGTCATATCCAGGACACTCGTTGGAGGAGTCTTACCTCTGAGCAGAGATGCAGTCGGTATATTCTACTGCCCAGCCGACTAGGGCAGGTTTGGTTCGGTTGGGTTTTATGGCATATCGACCATTGTTATGTAATGCAGAAGTATTCCACATTCTCTAGAGCTCCAGAACCGCATCCACACCATCAGATGCAGTTTAGTGTCATACTCAAGAAATTAGTTCTATTTCACCCATAGATAGGATCCTAACGAGCATTATCTCTCTGGGTCAGAGTGGACCCTGGAGTAATGGTAATTAAGGGGTACTTTACTCTTTTCAGATCTCCAGAACTGGAGCTTGACCATTAGATCCAAGTTAATGTCATTCCTCTAGCTACTCATTTTGGGGAGGGCATGAAGTCAGGTTATTCAAATCCCCGCTGACAGAGAGAAAAATGATGCTCACGATAATCTTTTTAAGTTTATTTTTATTTTTTTCTTATAATCAAAAATTTTTTTAAATTTATAAACATATTTAAAATTGTCCGACTTACGTTACTAAATAATCCATTTCTATATATGCCACAACATATCCGGTTTATTTTGTTTTTGCTGTTAAAAATGTCTATATATATATATATATATATATATACATATACACACACCTTATTTAACTTTTATACCAATCTTTTCATGATGGCGGTGGGAAAAAAAACTCAGATGATACTATTTGCAAATAAAAATATTAAACAAACTGATATTTGGGAAAAAAATCCCATGAAAAATGAAAAGACTAAAAACGTACTTGCTGTTTGAAAATAATCAACCAATAACGCAATGCCTAGTCAAAAGAAAAAAAACACCGACAGAATTCCTTAAGCAAAAACGTAAGAGTGCTTAAAACATTCAGTCGAGCAAAATACGAATACCTACAGAGTCCGAAGAAATCTACTCAGGTTCACCTCACCGGACCATCAGGATAATTGTCGGTAGATTTCTTTTGACTCTATACGTGTATATATATATATATATATATAGAGAGAGAGAGAGAGAGAGAAAGGTTTCTGAGTCAGCTGGTGCTGTAAAATACATCGACTGCTTCTCTGCAGAGGGGTAAGAATCCCCCAACGAGTGTTCTGGATATGACACTAAACAAACTGATGGTGAGATTCCAGTAATGCTGGAGCTTTGGGGAATGCGAAGTATCCCTTCATTGCCATCGCTCCTAGATCAATGGGTCAAATAGAACTAAACTGTGTACTTATGCTAAACTGAAATACTTGGAATAGAACTGTTTTGACATTTAAACTGCGTACTTATGCTAAACTGAATGAATCTGTTTTGAAAAGCTAAACTGAATTGGTTGAAATAAAACTATTTTGACTTTTATTTGTGTGTAAACAAAAACTATAATTATACTAAATTGAATTGTTTGAATTAGAATTGTTTCACTAAACTGAATAGCTTGAAAAAGAACTGTTTTCGACAATTAAACAGTGTACTTATGCAAAGCTGAATTGTTTGAAATAAAAGTGTTTATTTGTTTTAGAATGGATTTGGCTTTAGATATCTGACAAATGTTGATATGCCATAAAACCCAAATAAACTAGAGAGAAAAGAGGTTGCACCATTTTGACTTTAACAAAACGCACGGAGAAAAATCTAAATAGGAAGTAAAAGAAAGATCCTGCGCGTTGTTTTGAACAAATCCTGGAAGCTGCACCCTAAAAACAGCAGTTGCTTGGCCACTTGACTCGCATCTTATAAACCAGACATGCTGGGCACTGCTGGTGAAGTAAGGACAAACTCATAAGCGACATATTCCAATTGACTACTACACATGAAAACACCTGTGTCGGCCGAACCGTAAAAACTTTCAATCATCAGCTCTGTGCGGACACTGAATGCCTTCTACAGGAATTGCAAAAAGCAATGGCTCGAAGGAGCGGATGGAGATAGAAAGGTAAAAGAATCCGTGAGGTCGAACCGCCTTGACAATGATGATGGTATATATGGAGAGAGAGAAAATGTCTGAGAGAGAGAGAGAGAGAGGGACCGAAAGAAGAGACTTCACTTATCTCCAGCGTCAATCCTTATGCTCAGAACGAAATAAGAAATAATAATAAAAATGATCAGAATAGATAGAGTCTCCCATTCACTTTTCTCGACTGAAAAAAAAAAAAAAACAAAAAAAGAAAAATATAAAAAAAAGGAATGGCAAACCCTGACACGTATCACCGTTTTCCTCCAACGATGTCTCTCTCTCTCTCTCTCTCTCTCTCTCTCTCTCTCTATCTATCTATCTATCTCACACCCAAACACACGCAGACCCACTTTTCACCAACCAAGAAAAACGAACAAAAATATGGTGTTGACTTTCTTCCCTTTTGCTCTTTATCTTACCCACAATGCATCTGACGTCTCCCTTCACATATGATAAATTCCACCCTTCCTCATTCTTTAGCTCTTTTCTTAAATTGTCAATTTGAGCCGTGAGTACAGTTTTTAAAGACGTCAAGAAAATGTCTTAAATAAATAAAATCTATGCTAATTTGTTTACTGATATTTTTGTGAACTACAGAAGAGTCGTAATATAAAGACCAAAAGCAAATCACTTATTTAGAAGAAATTGTGTGAAAGCTAACCAGATCGTTTTCGTATTGAAAGCCAGAAGGGTTATGAATAACACGATTTTTTTTGTCTAATAAAATTCGTGTAGTTACTATGGAATTATATTTGTTATTTTGATTCAGCGGACGCACCTCAGTCATGTTCCTAAATTGAATCTCTGATGTTCGGATCTGAACCGAATTCTCGCCTACAGCAAATGCATTGGCAACATTCTGATGGTAAATCAGTTGTACAATTGTTTTGAATAAAAAGTTTAATGTTCAAGTCTTTACATTCCTTTTAGCCAAATCTTCAAAATTGCATCTGGAATTTGCACACTTAGAGAATGTTCACCTTGGGTTTCGTTATTTAGCAGTAAATAGATAAATAATAAATAAGACACAAAACATTTTCCTTAATAGTTGATTATTCTAGATTCATTAAGTATAACTTACACAAATTAGATTAATATATTTACATTAAGGGTATGATTTATTTCAAGTTATGCAGAGGAAAATATCATGAATTAACCTGATATTGAGAAGAAATTATGGTATTCATTGACAAATGAAAATAGAATTAAAATGTATTGCCTTTATAAATTTTAAAGTGCTTATATGTGTTCTAACTTATGGTGTGGTTTCATTTAAGTGTGATGTAGATGGTGTTCATATATAAACAGGATTATTTGATAAAAGAAACGACAAAACCTTGTATTTTACAAGGGACCATTAATTTCCTGTTTTATAAGGTTAAAGGGTAACAAAGTCCTCAAAAAATTTCTATTGTTGGTCCGTAAGCCTTTTCCTTTTGCCAGAAGTAAGCTTAGGATTATATCACTGGAATTGTATTATGTTTGAGCTCAATTCAGCATTGCACTGAGTTGGGAAAATAATCCAAAATCAAAGTTGTTCTTACTTCATGACCCCTTTGTCGGGAGTTCCTGTGAGCGAGTCTGTACCATAGCTCCCAGGTCCACTGTAACCTGGAGTGGTAGCACCTGATAAGGTCCAATATATGGGTCAAATAGAACTAAACTATGTACTTATGCTAAACTGAAGTGTTTAGAATAGAACTGTTTTTACATTCAACTGCGTATAAATAAAAACTGAACTTATGCTAAACTGAATTGTTTGAAATAGAATTGTTTATGTGTATAAAAATGGATTTGGCAATAAATAACCTAAAATGGTTGATATGCTATAAAACCAAACCAAAAGATGGCCAAAAACCATTACTGATTCTTTTATATTTTTGCTTCAAAAGAAAAATATATTTGTTTTTTTTTAATTCTTTATTATCATTTTATTTATTCATCTAATCTTATTTTCCTAGAATGTATTTATTTTATTTCTTCTTGATAATTTTTATCATTTTATTGATTTATTTTATTTTATCGTATTCTCCAACGCTCTTCTTCGAGCGTTTATAGCAACCTTAATTATTTTAGGCATTGGTTTATCAAAGTTCTTCTAACTTTCACGGATGGTAATGTATAGATGTGCTTTGGAGGATGGAGTTTTATCAAGAACCTTTTTTTTTTAAATTTCCACTACGAATTTTTCATTGGATTTAACTCCAGACTGCTCGCTGGCTAATATCATTGATTTTAAATGTCTTTTCCGAAGAAAATTTTTAATCCTCTTTGCTCTGTAACACGATGTATTATCGTCCTGAAAAATGGCTTCATTATCACCAAACTAATTTTCTATAGAATGAGAAAATTATCTTTGACTCTGATGTCCACACGAGCATTGATTATTGAAAAAAGGATTGTCATCTCTCCAAGTCCTTTAAATAACATGCAATTCCATATCATTTATGACTTAGGAAACGTATTTGTTTTCTTCAGTGATCAAAAAATGTTTTGCGTCTTATTTGTTATTAGTTTATTTACTGCTAAATAAAATATCTATAATTTTTCCAAGAGTAGCATAAACTCTTTCCAGCGGCTAAGCTTAGCTACATTATTAGATCTACTTTCTAATGATGAAAAATATTTTTCAACATAATCTCTGTTCTTGTAAATACATTTAACTAATCAATTTATGATATGTTTCATTGAATATGACAGACAAGGATTGCTTTTTATTTTTATCAAGTTTTTTTTTTTAAATGGAGAATATCGCGGCACAAAAATTGGTCAATTTTTTTTAATGGTAGTCCGAGTACTTTCAGCTATCGCTGATCACTACAAAAAGCATAAGCTGTTGTAGTGTTGTATATATTATTAAGATACGTTGTGATATTTTTGAATTGATGCTTTTATCACGTGTAAGAGATATAATGTGCAAATAGCTTGAAAGTTACTTGCCTATGTCTTTGTTGAAGTTTTAGTCCCTTGTATATGTCTTAGAGGCGTAAAATTCCATTACATAGATCGGGCATTATATAATGAAAATTCAGCTAATAATATATGTTTCCAAGTGAAGACTTTGTGATTCTACTTTGTGCATCTAGATCGACGGTATATATGCAGACTTCCACTTACCTAAAGCAAAAAGAACAATCTGCTTCACATGTCTTGAAAGCGGACATTGGTAATGTGATTTGTACGCATGCGTTGGTTAAAATCTCTGATATTACTATCTTTTATGGATATGTAGGAGTAAATTAAAGACTCGTCCAAAGTGACACGGCGAAATTCGTCAACAATTGTAGGAAAAGATATAATATAATCGTGAATTCTAATCAATTATTCAAGTTAATTATTTACCTTAGTTATAAATTGTGTGCTAGTTAAAAATTTCGAGTTTGTTGTTGCAAATTCGAGTTGGAAAGGTCAAAACGGGTAGACCTTACTTTACATATACACGTGTTAGCCGCTGTCATAATAAAGGTTTGTTTTGATTTGTTTGTTTGTTTCTTTGTTTAATGGCATATCAACTCTTTTTAGGTTATATAATGCCAAATCTATTCTCCTAGAAGAACAGTAATGGTACTATTTAACCCATAGCTGGGAGGTTTGTTTTGAAATCGGCTGTGTACGAAATGTAAAAATAAAGATTTCGATACATGTCAGCAGCTACTTAGAATGACGTGGCACTGGAAAGTTTCGTTACGAGAATAATTAGAAGGATATGTATAAAATTTCTAAGACTCAGGGTCATTTAAGATCCATGTACATGAAGTATTGGTCACGTTGTCATTAATTATATACGAATAAGGACAAACCCGTGAATATGAAAAAGAGATCAGAAACAATGGGGTAACAAGACGACTGATTGGAGGAAATAATGTGAAATTCGAAAACAAGTGAGGTGAGGAGATGGGAGCTAACCGATCGTCTGTGCAAGGTCCACATAAAAATAAAACGCAGATAAGTAGAGTGATGACTATATAACAGTAAAAGAGAGAGGGGGATGGGAGGAAGAAAGAGGGGAAGAGAGCTGGTTGTTGATTGGTTGTTTTGTTTTACGGCATACCAACCCTTTTTTGATCATAACGCGAAATTAAGTCATTTTCATAAAAGTTCCAAACATATCAGTTTAGTATAAGTACAGTCTTTTGTTTATACACAGTTAAATGCCAAAACAGTTCTATTTCAAACAATTCAATTTAGCATATGTACACAGTTTAAACACAAAGTTAATTGTAAAAACAGTTAATTTCAAACAATTCAGTTTGGCACAATTACACAGTTTAGTTCTATTTGACCCATAGATAGGACTCTATCAGGTGCCACCACTTCGGGCCAGACACTCGTAGGGGGATTCTTACCCCAGTGCAGTCAGTGTATTCTGCAGCCCAGGGAACGAGAGAGTGAGAGGGGGGTAAACGAGGAAATGCACACACACACACACACACACACACACACACACACACAAACACATGCATACATATATACCGAAACATTTTGCCCGAGTAGGATACGAAACAAAGCCATTTTAAATAGCGTTTAACAGGTTTTAATTCTGAGTTTTCCTTCTCCTCGACCAGTTACCATACCAAGTTTAAAAAGCCTTGTCTGGCCTACTATCTACCAATAACTGAACAGAGAATAATTGTATTCATACCTTCTCCATCAGTATTAGTGTTATGTGAAATGCAGACAGTCTCGTCCAGGATTTCAACTTTTGTTGCCGGGTCCATTCCTTCAGACAGTAAACATTACACCACGGTCGTCTCATTAATATATATATATATATATATATATATATATATATATATTATAACAATGTTGATTGTCACTATCTCATTTCGTGGGTTTGTGGCAGACCACATGCAGTATAATTTGGAGAGTGCTCAATATATTTGATAGAGCTATTAAATAATAATAAGTAAATATATATTAGTTTTTATATATAACCACAGGTTTCATGCCATCTTAAGACGGCATGAAACCTGTGGTAGCAAACAAGCTTCCATGCAATTAAATATATATAAGATCTAATATATATATATATATATATATATATATATATATATATATATATATATATATATATATCGAGGGAGACTGAAACAGAGAGAGAATTGTAAGAGTAGAAAAATGGGTACAAGAAAAATAAAGAAATATATCGAAGAGAGAGAGAGGGTGGGGAGAGAGACGTAGAGAAATAGATAAACAAAGAATAAAGAGAGATGAATAAAAATTGAAATAGCAAGGGAGGTAAGAAGGGAAAGAAGTGAGAAAGGCAGGAGATCGAAAAATTAGAAACAGAAAGAAGAAAAAAGTGGATGAAAAGAGAGAGAGGGAGAGAGAGGGAAAAAGAAATATAGAAAATGAAAGAGAGAGAAAAATCAACTGAGTATTGTCTTTGTGGATGAGAGGAAAACGAAAGTAAGTTCTACTTGTGAAGTGCTATTCAAACAACAGTGAGAAGGACGTAATTTGCACTGAGGAAAGAAATAGATGTTTTGACGTTGTTCCTAACAATTACAGAAAATTACATATAAATTATTATTCTACCAAGCAAAAATTCCCCTCACTTGCTCGTACAAATTATAATATGAAAGCTCTATCATGGACCAAACATCACTGGAAATAATTTTCATGGAAATAAAGTTGTGCGATTCGCGACAAACTCTTATTGTAAGTTGCTTTTGATTCCACATGTTTGGCTTCTTTGTTTGTTCAGTGACATGTTAACCTTCGTGGGTTATTTAATGCCAAAGCAGTTTTATAAAAGAACAGTAGTGGTACTTTGCCCTGTCGGCTGGGGCTGTTGAATACACCGACTGCTTCTCTGCAGAGGAGTAAGACCCCCCCCCCATCCAAAGAGTGTCCTGATTATGACACCAAACAATCTAATGGTGAGGTTCCAGCAATGATGGAGCTTTGGGGAATATAGAATACCCCTTTATTAGCATCGATCCGAGGTCCACTCTGGCACGCAGTGGTAGTACATGATAAGGGTCCTATCTATGAGTTAAATAGAACTAAACAGTAGTTTCTTGATTTTTCTATTTTTTGCATTTAAACTGCATATTCATGCTAAGCTGAATTGTTTGAAATAGAACTGTTCTGACATTTAAACTCCGTACTTATGCTAAATTGAATGGCTTTATTTGAACACTTTCGATGTCTAAAGTGTGTATTTTTGTTAAACTGAATTATCTGAAATAAAACTGTTTTAACTCTGTGTATTACCCAGTCTCCTGGGGCTGTAGAATACACCGACTGGACACCTGCAGAGGGGTAAGAATCCCCCAAATGGGTGTCCTGGATATGACACTAAAAAGATCTGATGGTGAGGTTCCAGTGATGCTGGGGCTTCGGGGAATGCGGACCACCCCTCCATTGTCATTGCTCCCAGGTCCACTCTGGCTCGGAATGGTAGCACCTGATAGGACCCTATCTATGGTTTAAATAGAACTAACTGCATACTTATGCAAAACAGAATTGTTTGAAATAGAACAGTTGGACTAAATTGAATAGCTTGAAAAATGTTTTTGTCAATTCAAATGTAAAAAGTAAGTTGGCGACCATAGTCGAGGGTAACCCGAAGGCTCCCTTTTCGATAGCTACTACACCAAGGTGTAGGGGAGGGCGCTACTCCTTCCCTAGATTGCTCTACTTTACCCTTGATCCGTACCTTATAATGCTGAGTGTTAAGCAAGGAGGCATCAAGTACCATTTTTTGAATCTTTGGTATGACTCGACCTGGGATTGAACCCAGGTCTCCCGGGCCATTGGCGAACACTCTAACCCATAGGCCAATGTCCGGTAATTTAACTGTACTTACATTTAAATTGTGTATTTATGCTAAACTGCATTGTTTGAAATATAACTGTTTTTGACATCGAATCTGTATTTACGCTTAACTGAATTGTTTAATATAGAACTGTTTTGACATTTAACTGTGTTTAAACAAAATCTATACTTATCTAAACTGAATTAGCTGGATTAGAATTATTTGACTAAACTGAATAGCTTGAAATAGAAATGTTTTCGACAATTAAACTGTGTGCTCATGCTAAACTGAATTGTTTGAAATAGAACTGATTATTTGTATGAAAATGAATTTGGCGTAAAATAAACTACAAAGGTTGATATGCCATAAACCCAACCAACCAGTAGTGGTACTATTTAAACGATAGCTGGTGGGAACAAAGAGATTCATACTTTTCCCAAAGTTCGAAAGTGAACGTAATAACGTGACTAAGGTTCGAACTCGCTTACTACGCTGTCAGAGCCTCAGCACCTTAGACACTACACCACCAAGACTTCCACTTACACTACAGTTATAAACATTAGAAAACTGGTTCTCTAAATTTCTGAGACGACGCTAGGTGATTTTTATCATTAAGGGTTTTCGGACTATTGTCTTCATCTTTATTGTTATTTCTACAACGTTTCGGCCGATTTGTCCTCCAGCCTTCTTAAGGTGTTTGTCGAACTCGGGAACCTTCACGGAACTTTGAACTACGTCCTTTATTGAATCCACAGGGGTCGCCTCTTCTGATTCCGTTAAGCATAACCGGATACAAGTGTTAAGTATTCATGTATTGTTACTCGCCTACTGTCAGGATTGAACCTGCAACCTCCAGATGATTGACTCCTTAGAAGCTTAGGGAACCAACGCCTATAACCGTTACGCTATGTTTCCTGCTAAATATAATGTCTGATTTCATCTGCACCACCAATCCGAACCGACAGCACGTACACCCTTGATTCTCTCTCGCAATCCGTCCCTATCAGTCATCAATAACCCCACAAGAGGACGTTGCTTATGAGTTCGTCCTTACTTCAATAGTAGTGCCTAGCATGTCTTGCTCACCTTTCTAGGATAACTTGTGAGATGGGAGGCAAGTGACTGTAAAATTGCTGTTTTGTTGGCTGTTACTCCCTGGATTTGTTCAAAACAATATTCCAGTAAAGTTTCGATAATATTACAATCAATTTAAAACTTTTGACCAACTCAGAAATGTTTTTTGTTTGGGTTTTATGGCATACCAACCTTTGTAGGTCATTTAATGCAAAATCCATTTTTATACAAATAAACAGTTCTATTTCAAACAATTCACTTAAGCATAAGTACATAGTTTAACTGTAAAAAACATTTCTATTTCAAGTTATTCAGTTTAGACAAACAATTCTGTTTAGCATAATTATAGTTTTTGTTTACACAAAGTTAAATGTAAAAAGAGTTCTATTTCAAACAATTCAGTTTATTGTAAGTACAGTTTCAATGTCAAAAACGGTTCTATTTCAAACAGTTCACTTTAGCATGCAAAAACAGTTGCATTTCAAATAATTCAGTTAAGCATAAGCACGCAGTTTAAATGTCAGAGCAATCCTATTTCAAGTAATTCAGTTTAACATAAGTACACTCTTTAGTTCTATTTAACCCATACATAAGAGCCTATCAATTGCTACCAATTCATGCCAGAGTGGATCTGGGAAAGATGGCATTGAAGGGATACTCAGCATTCCCCAAACTACAGCATTACTAGAACCTCACCATCAGATTTTTTAGTGTCATATCTAGGACAATCGTGGGGGAAGTCTTATCCTTGTACAGAAAATCAGACGGTGTATTCTACAGCTCCAGGCGACTGGGCAATCAGAAATGTGTTAGCAAGAAACCAAAGGTTTTTTTATTAACGAATTAAAGAACTGTTTCGTAAATCAATCCTAGTTCGATTATTTTTGATATTAATAACATTTGCAGTTGGTGTCTAATTAATATCTAGGAATGATGACTCTTGTTTATGTAATGTCTAAACAGAAAGAACAAGAAATTTTAGGAATTTGAATGACGCAAGCATGATAACAATATCCAGACAAGAGGGAAAATTTTAATTTTAGATCATTTTTCGTGAATCTAGTTTTAAGCACCAATTAAATACAGTCGACGTTTGCCAAACAGTTTTGAAAGTTTAGCTCTATTTAAAGTTAAGTAGTTTTGGCTCGAGAGAACGAAACGAAATTCACTTCGTTTCTGATCAAATTCTCGTTAGATATTTCTGTATCTCTTTTTCTCATTAGACTGCTATTTCCCTGTAGAATGTAATGAGTATATAAATTGGAAAATTATGATATAAGGCAAGATTTTGTCTTTCGACATTGAAAAGTCAATATAACTCTTTAAATGAGTTTGAAGTGCTTTGTATTGGAAAAGTTGAATTTCCGGAAATAATCAGCATGTGTAACTGCAATCAATTTAATTAAATGCTTAAAGGTTAGAACATTTTAGTCAAATAATAAAACGGATTCATTTTTAGTCTTCTTAGAATCTCCTCTCATCTGACCTTTGTGTACTTCAGAAAAATGATGGTTACTTATGTCAGACAGGAAGCTGTTAATGGCTTATACCAAAACAATAATACGCGAGTTTTGCCAACTAAATGACTCCAATCCCACATCGGGTTTGTTTTTAAGTAAACATAAGTTGATCGTGTCTCCATTCATGGTACAATTTGTATACGATTTAAACATGGTTAGTTTTCTTTGTGTTTCAATCTATTTTAAAAAATGTTATTATCTATTCGCTTTAGTTTCTTTGTTTAATGACATATCAACCTTCGTGAATTTCTTAACGCTTAAACAATCCTTTTTTAGGAACAATAGGGGTACATTTTAATCCAGCTAGAGGGATAAGGGGGTTAATTCCTTAGCCAAGGGTATTAGTCCGAAAATGAACATAATCGTGCTATTGGAGTCCGAACTTCCTTACTGCGAGACCGGAATCTAGTACGTTAGCCATTACACCAGAGAGACTACTTCTAGAGCAAACTAGATTTTCTACATTTTTGTACAATTAAAATGAGTTGCTTCAGCCAAGGCTGTTCATATTAATGACCTAGAAATTATGCAGATACAATCTTTGACTAGAGGTGGAAATGTGGTGGCCTAGTTTACTACTAACCTATAAATATGAGAACATTTTTACCAAGGAGACTTTTAGTAACATCCATTAATTGGTTAATTAGTAACTATATCTTTTACTAGGAATTATTTTGTTTCTTACTGCTCAGAAAGCAGAAATATCTATGTTTCAATCAATCCAAAAGTGACTTCAACATTTGGAAAAAATACTTATCCATTAAGCATAAAATAGTCATCATTATCATCATTATAAAGCCATGCTGCAAGCATGGATTTCCCTCTCTCTCTCTCTCTCTCTCTCTCTCTCTCTCTCTCTCTCTCTCTCCATATTTGGACCTATCATTCATCGCTCTTGGCTGGTCTTCTAGGGTACATCCTGTGTGGCCGCTGAGCTGTTGTAGGAAAGTTCTTATTGGCCAGTCAACAAAAGCACGTTCATGTAAAATAGTCTATCGGAGGACATCACTGATGAGTTCCTCCTTGCTTTTTAAGCAATGTCCCGTATGTCTTATTTGTCTTATTTGTATAGTTTTAGAAACGGGAGTTAATTGACTGTATAGCTGTTGTTTCTTGGGGTGTTGCTTCCAGGATTTGTTCAATATAGCTTATAGCATTCTTGTTCAGCTCCCGTGTACCTTTTTCTCTATACGTTTTGTCAGCGTCCATGTGGTGTATTCATGGAGGTGCCCGTGGTGTAATTTATGGAGGTGCCCGTGGTGTAATTGTTATCGTCGTAGGAAATGAACACGGCGACTCGAGTTCAAATCCTGGACGAAACTCATTGCATTTTCACATAGCACTTGGGAATGGTATGAATCCAATTATTCTCCCTCCAGCTATGGGTAAATAGTAGGACAGACTAGGTTCTTCAGCCTTGGTTAGGCAACTAGTCTAGGAGAAGGAAAACTCTGAATTCAAACCTGATATACTCCGCTTAAAAAATTGACCTTGTGTCATATCCTGCCCGAGCGGAGGGGTTAGTAAATAGGATGTGGTGTATTCATATAGTAAAATTTACAAAACCGCTGCTTGGAAGAAATTTTTTCAATTTATCGGATACATCAGACTTTTATATAATCAATAACCTATCAATAGCAGTCCATGCCTTCTCTTGGCGTAAACAATAATTCTGATAATATTCAAAAAATTATTCCACAATGTTTTATCGTATTTATAAACTTTCACACACAATATGAAGAAAGTTTTGGCTTCTTCATCGTAATTGCCACACAGGATTTTCCAACAATTATTTGATAGATGAAGTGATGCAATGAAACTAACATAATACATTTGGCAAAAATTACTGGCTGATTCGGGTCAATTCCTCGAAGAAATAAAGAACAAACGTATCTGAGAGTACACTTACAGCATACTTATGTTCTTATTCGGGCTTACACATATCTTCTACGTATATATATATATATATATATATATATATATTTCTTTTTTTGAATAGAGGAATTATATTGTGAATTGAATTACCATGACCAGAAAATCCGGCGAACACTTACGCATGACATACAGAAACACTGGACGGCTGTTTCGACTTTATTAGATATCATCAGCAGTGTATACCGTGATCCTCACCACTAGAGATCAAACCAGCGACCACAGATTGCAAAGCCGAAACTCTACAACTGAGCCAACAGTCCATATCGCACAGAAGTGATGCCAAATTAACTAGTAATGGTAATTGTGCGGCCAATCAACCTGAATGTGTCTTGTAAGTTTCATCCGGACTCTTTACAGAGGACACGGTCACCTCCAGGGCCACGTCTTCTCAAGAGGATTGGAAATACGCATCCGCGTAATTATTATGACCTTAAGGGCAAGGGTATAGATATATATTTCACTTTTGTTAAGTAGGATAATTATATTGTGAAATTTTCTGGTCATGGCAATACAATTCACAATATATATATATATATATATATTATTACACCAACATCTGTTAACATAAGGTCAAAAAAACCTTATAGTATAAAAAGAGTTTTTTTTATCTTCAAAATATATGCAAAGATGCAATTAATGTATCAATTAGACATTAGAAAAGACAAAAAAACATTCCTCGCAACCCCGCGATGATAATGCTTCTTATTTCATCAGAGATAAATATATCAGAAATAAAAGTGGTGAATCATTTCTGTTAAAAACCAATATTTCTTTCTTTTCAATCAGAAAGTGACTGAATTGCAGTCTGACAAAACGGTGTCTCACATAAAAGTGAGTACGAGGCAGATGTGTATCATTAAATTCTTACACGTAGAAACAAATGCACCAATTGACGTTCATCAATGGTTGGTTAACATTTACGGATACGAAAAAAAAAAAGATGTGAATTTTTTTGTACCAAAAACCATGAGAACGATCAGCCCATCCGAGCAGTCAACCTTGGAAAAGAAGAGAACCTGAACATGTCCATTCTAAACCGGAGTGGTTGCAGTTGAAAGGGTCCTACCAACGGGTCAAATAGAACAATCTATGTATGAGAATAAATGACTGATGTTATATCGTAACTGTTATATAGCAATACTTGAAACCATTTAACTGTGTACAAAAAATATCTCAGGGTCATTTAAGAATGTTACCTACAAAATATGTTTACAAATCATATATATGTTTAATATGAGTTGGTATTGAATAATATACCATAATTAATATGCTATAAAACCCAACTAAACCAAATAATATATATTTAGTGTATATGTATAAAGAGGATTTGGCATTAAATAACCTACAATGATTTATATGCCATAAAAACAAAGCAAACCGGACCATTATTCCTCATTTTCGTTAGAAAAAGCTATAATCATATATATATATATATAAACTACATAATGGACTTAAGGCTCGTTATTGCATGTGATTAGATTATGTGTATGTATGTGTGTGCAATAAGTATATAAGTAAAGTAAGTAAAGTTGGCAACGTTTGTCGAGAGTGACCCAAAAGCTCCCTTTTCAATAGCTACTACACCAAGATGTAGGATAGCCATATTTACCCAACCCCTCCGCTCAGGCAGGATATGACACAAGGTCAGTTTTTAAGCGGAGTTTAACAGGTTTGAATTCAGAGTTTTCCTTCTCCTAGACTAGCTGCCTCGCCAAGGCTGAAGAACACAGTCTGCCCTACTATTTACCCATAGCTGGAGGGAGAATAATTGGATTCATACCTTTCCTAAGGATATTAGTGCTATGTGAAATGCGCGCAACTCCTTTCCCTGGATTGCTCACCTTCACCCTTGATCCGTATCTTATAATGCTGAGTGTTAAGCAAGTACCATTTTTTGAGTCTTTGGTATGACTCTACCTGAGATTGAACCCAGGTCTCCCGGGCCATTGGTGAACACTTTAACCATCATGCCAATGTCCGGTTTCTTGTACATTGGCATGAATGAAACCAGATAAGTGTATATATATATATGTGTGTGTGTGTGTGTGTGTGTGTGTGCTCAATTCTTGGACAAGGTTTTTTGCATTTCATATAACACTAATACTCTTGGGAAAGGTATGAATTCGGCTATTCTCCTTACAGCTACAAGTAACTAGTAGGGCAGGCCGAGCTCTTCAACTTTGCTCTCATGACCAATCTAGGAGAATGAAAACTCTGAATTTAAAGCCTGTTAAATTTAAAATGACCTTGCCATCTAATTAGCGGGCAAGATCTTGATTAAAATATAAAAACTCACGTAGAGAACAACTCCTCTTGCTGCCTGCATTAGGACATGCAACAAAGATTCGGTTTGAGCAGGTGTATTTTCCAGAAGCATTTGATCATCTGCCTAGTCTGGATCAATAATAGTTTCTGTTGGATATCGGCTCCTTCGTGCCTTCTTCTAACTCTCTATAACCCAAGTGTTTTATCAAATCTAAAGAAAACCCCACGTGTGTTATCATTTCAAAAGAAAAATTTCCCCCTATTTTGCTGTTAAAAGCTCGTGAATCTGACTATCTAACAATACCTTTTCCATTCAGTAGCAGTCCAGAAGTCGAAGAAGACAGAACTTAAACACTCTAGCCTTTGAACCAAAGATATCAGTCCCGATTTTCACGACTATAACAAATATATTCAGGCCTAACACACAAGGAAGAAATTTAGAAGATTTCGAAAATATTTAAGTACAGTGTACAAAAACTAAAACTGACACGAAAAAGCAAGTTTTATCAATTATTTTATATTGTTAAAATGATACATCAAAAGACATCTTTTCAACTCAACTTCTTGATATTTGTTTTAATTTTTGATTGTTTAATTCATAATTAATTTCAGCGTTCATCTTTTATCACCGAACCCAAAAGATTCCTCGGTAACAATGTTAAGCGACATTTTTGTTTCTAACTCGTTACACATAATTTGCAAAAATTCACGTTAACCTCGTAACAAGGTGACTACAAAAGAATGGTGCCACAGTATGTTACATATTCTCTGAACAACACATCTCAATTTCAGTTCTTCTCTTAGACCGGTTATCTTTACAAGATTAGAGATTTCAGTCTGTTCCGCAATTTATCCGCAGCTGGTGAGGAAATAGATAGAGTCATCCCTTTTCCATGGGCATAATTAAAAAATTAAACGGGAATAGCAATAAACATGATTTGAGTTCGACGCGCTGAGTTCATTTCCTTATTCTACTGGCGCCGCTTTCGAGTAGTGAGTACCATTTTAACTGGGTGCGCCACTAAGGCCTCACTGCTAAGGAAAAATCTTTTCAATTTAAATGTGTCATTAAAGAGTTAAATTTTATTCATTTGATTTAATCACAACTGGTTTCAACGCTTGATTATCACCAGGGTGATCTCATGCATACATATATATATATATATATGTGTGTGTGTGTGTAGGTGTGTGTGTGGGTGTGTGTGTGCACGAACGTCAATACATGAGCAGGATGTGACGCAAGGTCAATTTGTGAGCAGATTTTAACAGGTTTAAATATAGAATTGTCTTTCTTTATATATATAACTGGATATCATACTAAATTACAGTCTATCCTACTACTTACCCAAAGCTGTAGGGAGATTAGCTAAATGCTCACTTTTCCCAAAGGTATTAGCGCTATATATATATATATATATAAGTGTTGGGGGGATGATTGTCACCATCAATAATTCTACTGAGGCTTTTTCAAACCAGTTCCATGACGACCGGAATTGCAAATTTCTACCACAACCGAGAAATTTCCCTCCACGGACACAAACGCATAGAAAGACACACGCATACTCTCTCTCTCTCTCTCTCTCTCTCTCTCTCTCTCTCTCTCAGCATATGTACATCCATGTATACATATAAGAAGAAGAAAAAAGACATGAAGAAGACATAAACAAGCAATGTATTATTCTAACACAGTAAGAAACACCTAAAAAAAACACTTTCGAAAATTGCAGATTTGCAAGATCATGTAAGCAAAATGGAACCCAACATATCTGTATGCACAATTAAGATTTTTAAAAAAGTAAGAGAGAAACATTATACAAAAATATATAATCTATTCCTTCTCTTTCTTTTTTTTTTTTTTTTTTCTTTGAAGGAAAGAAAAAATATTTTAGAGTTCAAATTATCGAACATTTGGTTTTCCGCTTTCATATTAGGCATATAATTTTGCGCCAAAAAATTAAACAAAAATAAAAAATTAACTAAATTTAAAATAAAAAGATACCAATACATAAAAGGGTTGTCCAGTTCTTTTGTCAGTGGAAAAATGCTTTTATGGATATCTAGAAAGTTTATATTAGCGAATCTTTTCTTTATTCATATTTCTAGCCTCGTTCTCGATTCCAGTCGTTCGCATTTCACCCTTCTCTATAATTACCATTAGTTGAAACATGAACAGACTTTTTCATTATCCACTTCGTTCTGGCCCGCGAACACTTTTCTAAATTATCTTCTGCACATAGAAATGTCTGCCACATACATGTACAGGAACAGATCAAATACATATACATACATAGAAAGATTTGAATTTCTTCTGGCTTATTTCGGTCTTCTGCCGGAATAAATACATGGACAATACTCTGCTTAATAACATACTTCAGGATTATATATTTTTAGCTGGTAATTATTACCTGCACTGTCTATTTTGTGTGTAGGGGGTATCTTCAGTGCTGCTTGTCGAAACTTACTATTATTAAGCTTCGTAAATCTAGTGTGTGTAAAAAGATAGGATTTTATGGTGGAGCCAACAGACAATGATGGAGTTGGTGAAAACCTCTGCTTTAACATACAGTTATATTTATTCTAGAACAACGATCAGCCTTTTTACTTTTTTCGCTATTTGCACAGGGATTTTTTTTCACTTATTATTCCACTTCTTTCATTCTATGCTGTTGTCCTTCTGGTTATATTTATGGCTCAGCCTCCGCCTTCTTTCTTGTTGCTCTACGTTATTGTCGTTAATTTTTTTATTTTGTTTGAACCTAACGCATGGATTGTTATATAATTGTGACTCTTGAATGACTGACGGCATAATATATATGGTATTTTAGTCGATGATCTGGCGCGTAAATATAATTAGAAAAAAAATCTTGCTGATCTGTCTCTTTCCAACATTTTTTTACAGAAAGGGAAACAGGGAAACAATCTGAAAAGCAAATAAACAATTATATATATATATATATATATATATAAGAAAACTTATCCGTATCCTCAGTTTTGAAAACGTTGGTTTAGGACCAAAAAGTATGCCTAGGCTGTCTGATTGACATTGTAAACAGAGACGCTTATATTTGAAAGGAATTTCGAAAGTAAAAATCGGGATTTTGAATGTAATATCTTCAGTCTATAATTCATGACGACAGTGACGCTACAGGCTTTTATTTGAGTGCAATGTAACTGCTTTGAAACAGTTTATCTTTCTTTTAAGTTGTCTCTTTTTGAATTGGGAATTCTTTTTTGTGAGTTTTAAGGGAGAAAAGACGTAGTAGAAAAGCTATAAACACATTTTCACGGGTCATAAACGAGTAAAATAGAAGAAAAAACATGCATCTATTTGGGCCAGCAAACAAGAAACTACATTCAATTGTGCGTAGACGTGCAGTTGCTATGTTTAGAACTTTATTTGGAAAAGACAAAACTCGTCCATAGCCGAATAATATCTAGTAATTTTGTAAAGGTCGGTTTCTGGCTGAAATCTGTTCCAAGGTTTCCTGACGCTATAATAGATTTGGTTTGGTTTGGTTTTATAGCATATCAACCATTGTTGGTCATTTAATGCCAAACTTTGTTTTTACATATATATTGAATATATTATTTCTAAACACATAACATTTATAAATGAGCCTGAGCTCATTTTTTACACACAGTTAAATGGTTTCACTTATTTTTATTAAATACGAATAATTCTATTTACTAATGATTTTTGTTTGCACATACTTAAATGTTTTCAAACATTAGTATGTATCACTAACAATTCGATTAAACATCAGTCATTTGTTTACACACAGTTAAATCATCAAACAGTTTATATTTTAAACAATTCAATCTAGCATTATTCATTTGTTTGTTCTCAGTTTTAAAGTTAAACAGTTCTATTTGACCCATAGAAAAGACCTGGGAGCTATAGCAATGAAGAAGTACTCCACATTCCCCAAATCTCAGGCATTACTGGAGCCCAAGCATTAGTTTGTTTAGTGTCAACACAAGACATTCATTGGGGATTCTTACCATATGCAGAGATGCAATCCGTGCATTCTACAGCCCCAGCCGAGATATCAATAGCGATGTTTATATTTGAAAAGTAATCGAAAGTCAAAATCGTTATCTTAGATATTACTAACTCTAGGAAGATTCATGTCCACCACAGAAATGGTCGGGAGGAGCAGCAGACCACAAGGAGAGACAGGCATCCAGAGCATCGGAGAATGAAGCGGGAATCTAGGGTCCAGTTCAAAAGAAATTAAAACAGTTCCGAGAATATCAGAGTCCTAAACAAACATTTTTAATGGCCGTTATAAACTCAGTTCTTCAATTCTCATACAACCAGAAGTCAGTAGAGGAGGCTATCTTCTTTTTGAGTATTTTAGTTATAATGGCGGTATACGCTACATGGTTGGAGCTTCTTTCTTGAAAGTAAGGGCACCATATATTCAAGGAAGTAACCAGGAGGTTGATAGATGAGCTGCTGTGCGGAGGAGTGCTGCATAGCCTGTCTACTGTGCTGGACGGTGAAAAAGGACATATGCAGGAAAGTTAGGTCTGATCGTTAAAGAGGATAGGACAAGAAACTTTTCTGCCTTTGGGTCGTGGTAGTCAGAGATCAACCCTCAGGTTCATATCAAACGTACCCACCCTACGAAGATAAACTAGAAAAATTATCACTAATAAAGACAGTCATACTTGGGTATTCACAAAATTGGATTATTCTTTTTGTTCATTTTTTGGAGCTAGACCAGGAGCTTGTACGATATCAACCAAAGCCAGCGACCGACTTATCCTTTCTTTAAAAAAAATGTTCACAACATAGGGTTGAGTCGTTAGTAGGCGAAACTGTGCGGAACGCTAGCATGACAGAAAAATACAGCACTTGATGTGCACAAACAGATTTAGAGAAGAGTCAGAGCAGACGATGAGGACAGTCACAGCACCAAAAGCGGAAGTGGAGAATCAGGTCATACTTTAGAAGAAATCAGAACAGTTTTACGAAAACCAGAAAGATGACGAAATCCGAAACGAAAAAAAAAAAAGCTAATTACAAATGACAAACATTTCACAAACTTTTTAAGCAATTCCTTGGGGAAACCCCTATGTGTACTAGCAAACAAGCTAGACTATGCTGTTACGCTCAATTTCCGGCTAATACCCTTTAGAAATGTATAAACCCACTTATACCTCGCGCTATGGATTAAATAATATCACTACTGTTCTTCTACAAGGATGGCTTTGGCATTAAATAACTTGTGAAGGTTGATATAACATACTAAATATCAATCTCTGAAAGATATACTAAAATAGAATAAACAAAAAGTGTCCTATTTTTCCGGAAAAAATTTGTTGCACGATGCTGGGCATTCGTTCTCTGGGTGTGGGTGTGGGTGAGCGCAAGTCAGAGGATTCCTTTGTCTGTTTTGGCGCGAAACCCACACAAAGGGTTTGTGCGCCAGGTTTCCGACAAGACCGGAAGAAGACGAGGAAAGGCAAGGTCCAAGAGCAGTGAACAGATAGGAGTTAGCGACAGTCAAGGAAAGGCGACGGTTAGAGAGAGGCGGCTGCTGAAGCGAGGAGTTGGAACTTGTGGACTCTGAAGCCAAGTCAGCCAGTGCGAGAGAATGAGTCAGCGTTCCTGATAGCTGTGTGGGAATTTCGTTCGGGTACATGCTCGTGATAGCCACAGAAGCACTGAATGCCAGAAAAGTACCAAAACCTCTCTCTTCTTACGCTTAGGCCTAACCTAAGTCTTTGCTTGTTTGTTTGTTTTTTCTTCAACTCTCGGTTATATATGTTATATGTTGTATATTTGTAAAACATGTGAACTTCCCTCGGGCGGAGATGAGAGGAACTACAAGACGATCGAATGGCTATGTGGTGATATAAGAAGTTGAGATTGTGGGCACCAGTCGTATCGAGCATATTTTTTACAAATTGTTTACTAACTTTCGCTTCACCTTGTGCCCGTGGTGTACTCGTTATCGTCGTAGGAAATGGACACGGCGACACGAGTTCAAATCCTGGACGAGACTGATTGCATTTCACATAGCACTAATACCCTTGGGAAAGGTATGAATCCAATTATTCTCCCTCCAGCTATGGGTAAATAGTAGGACAGATTACGTTTTTCAGCCTTGGTTAGGCAACTAGTCTAGGAGAAGGAAAACTGTGAATTCAAACCTGTTAAACTCCGCTTAAAAATTGACTTTGTATCATATCCTGCCCGAGCGGAGGGGTTGGTAAATAGTACCTTGCACGCAAACCTCATGTTGATTACAGTATATGCTGCTGCAAAGGGGTCACTAATCTGAGCACAGTACAAGTTCATTGTAGCTTGACTTAATAATCACTTAATAACCCACTGTCATATGATT
This sequence comes from Sepioteuthis lessoniana, assembly GCA_963585895.1. Taxonomy (NCBI): domain Eukaryota; kingdom Metazoa; phylum Mollusca; class Cephalopoda; order Myopsida; family Loliginidae; genus Sepioteuthis; species Sepioteuthis lessoniana. The sequence continues at coordinate 112,756,283 of OY757909.1, forward strand.
GCAAGTTTTCTATTAATTTTTAAACGAAAATACAGTAATGCATATTCCTTTGATGTGAGCAAGTCTGTTGATATACGAGTATCGGCGTTGAGTATATGTATTTGAAGGTGAGTGAATTTGTAGGGGGGGGCATAGGTAGCGTATACGTGCGTACATGTGTGTGTGTGTAGGTGCGTGTGTTTGGTTAGGTTTGGTTTGGTTTTATGGTATATCAACCATTGTAGGTCAGTTAAGGCCAAATCCTTATTTATACATATATATTAAATATATGATTTCCAAACACGTTTTGTCGATAACATCTTTAAAAGAGCATGCATTTTTGTGCACACAGTTAAATAGTTTCACTTATTTCTATCGAATACAAATAAACAGTTAAGTGAAAAAACAGTTCTAATTCAAACAACTCAGGGGTGTGTCCTCGTGGTGTAATGGTTAAAGCGATGGACTGCGGAATCGTAGTACGCGAGTTCGTACTCCAGTCGCGCTACTACGTTCACTTTCGGGCAAATACCCTTGGGAAAGGTATGAACCCCCTTATCCTCCCAGCTATGGGTTAAATAGTACCACTACTATTCTTCTAGGAGAATGGCTTTGGCATTAAATAACCTAAAAAGAGTTGATATGCCATTAAAAAAAGAAACCAACCAAACAACTCAGTTTAGCATGTCAACAAATTCAAATGGTTCCAGTTATTGCTATGTATCACTAACAATTCAATTACACATCAGTTATTTGTCATCACACAGTTAAATGATAAAGCAGTTCGATTTCAAATAATTCAGTTTAGTATAAGAACAAATTTTTGCTTTCACACAGTTAAATATAAAATAGTTCTATCCCAATCATTTCAGTTTAGCATAAATACACAGTTTAAATGTCAAACACTTCTATTTGACCCACATATCAGGTACTACCACTCTGGGACAAAGTGGACCGAGTAGTAACGGCGATGAAGGGGTACTCCACATTTACCGAAACTCTAGCATTACTAAGGCTTCACCATCAGATTGTTTAGTGTCATATCCAGGACACTCATTTTGGGGGAGTCTTACCCCTCTGCAGAGATGCTATCAGTTTGGTTTGGTTTGGTTTGGTTTGATGGCATATCTACTATTGCAGGTTATTTAATGCCAAATCCCTTTTTATACATGTAAACAGTTCTATTTCAAACAAATCAGTTTAGTATAAGTACACCGTTTGATTCTAACTGATCCATAGAGAGAACCTTATCAGGTGCTACTACTCCGGGTCAGAGTGGACCTGGGAGCGATGGCAATTAAGGGGTACTCTGTCCCAAAGATCCAGCATTTCTGGAACATCACCATCAGATTGTTGAGTGTTATATCTCGGACACTCGTTGAGGAGTGGGGTCTTACCCCCCCCCCCCTGCAGAGAAGCAGTCGGTAAATTTTACAGCCCCAATCGATTGGGCAAAGATGCAGTCGGAGTTTTCTGTGGCCCCATTTAACTGACCCGATGTGCGTGTGTATATGTCTATGTATGTATGTATGAGAGCATGTGTGTCTGTACATATAGGTGTGACTGCAGTCGTATCAAAAGATGGCTAAAACCAGATATTTGACCAAGACATGAAATTCTGAGAGGTACTACCACAGGTAATAATCCATACTTCCCCAAATCTCAAAAACTGTAGCCTCACCACCAGATACAGCTTAGTGCCATAAGGTGAAAGAGGGCTTACTCTTTACACAATCAACGTATTCTAAGCGCTGCTGGCAGGATTGATGAGTATATAAGATTTTAACAAAAAAATCTGTCACATTTTTAAAATATGTCCACACCTCGACTATTCTATAAGTATGTAAGATTGTTGACTGTATTTGAGGACGACCAGAAGGCTCCCTTTTCAATAGCTACAACAACGAGGTGTAGGGGAGGGCGCTACTCATTTCCTTGGATTGCTCCACTTTACCCTTGATACGTACCTTATATTGCTGAGTGTTAAGCAAGGAGGTATCAAGTACAATTTTAATGTCGTTGGCATGACGCGACCTGGGACTGAACTTAGGTCTCCTGGACTATTGGCGAACACTCTACCCACTAGGTCAATGAACAGGTATTCTATAATGTTATAAGATTTTATTCCTTTTTCTTTTTAAACCGGTAAAATGTATTTTTATATCATTATTATGCACCATAACTTCATCTTTCAAATATTCATACGCTACGGAATGAAATATGGATTATGTTTTATATTCGCAAAGTAAATGCGATCCGAAAATCCCGTTTGACGTTTTCTAGGAGCTGGATGAATATGGATAATTATTGGATTAAAAAGTAAAAGTTTGAATGTATTCTGAAATATTTCGACAAATAGGCCATCTGTCTTGATAAAATTGTTATTTAATCTTCCTAACTTAAATATTATGATATTTGTTAAAGGATTCTTTAAAAGATATTTGCAAATAATGTAAAAATGATTGATTGTATTTTTCTTTTTTCTTGTTATTTTTTCTATTTAACTTTTTTTATATTACAAACCAAAATTTACATGAATAAAAAAAACGTTTGTTGTGATTTACACGTTAAATTTTAAAAAATCTGCCAAAAATGAGTTATTTTGCCGATTGCAATGTCATTCAATTATAAATGAATTTATTTTTGTAGATATTGTTAAGCCTTCACTTCTTTGTTTGTTTGTTTCTTTCTTTCTTTTGTCTTTCTTTCTTTTCCGTCATCTAACATGAATTCTTTTTTCTTCTCCATCATCTTCAAACTTCCATTCTTTCTTTCTTTCTTTCTTTCTTTCTTTCTTTCTTTCTTCACTGTTATCAAACTTCAATTCTTTCTCTCTTTTCGATTGTCGTCTTTCTTTTTTTTTTCTCTCTTTCTCTATTTCTTTCTTCTCTTTCTTTCTTTCTTTTCCATCATCTTTTAACTCCACTACTCTTCTTTCTTTTTTTCTTTCTTTTTTTCTTTCTTTCTTCTCCTTTATCTTCTGACGTCGCTTCTTTTCTTTCTTTTTTCTTTCTTCTTCATTACTTTTTAACTTCACTTTCTTTCTTTCTTGCTTTCTTTCTTTTTTCTGTACATATGAAGAGCAAGAAAGAGAGAAAAATAAAGACAAAATGATTATATATATATATAGAGAGAGAGAGAGAGAAAGAAACAGAGAGAGAGAGGGGGAGGGAAAGAGAGAGAGAGAGTTGAAAAAACATGTTATCTTAAGAGATGAGAGATCTAGCTATATTTAATCATGTCTGAAACTTATTCATGGAACAATCAATGGAATTGATTTGGAATGTGGGGAGAAAAACTTGGCTTCTTTATAAAATTCCACCTAAAAACCGCCATTAATTCTCATCAAATCCCAAATCATAGCGACGAAATGTTAATGCTTTTCATGTTACTATGGGGTTCATCTATTTTTTTAGAAAGTTTATTAAATATCACCAAATACTTTCAACTTTCTAAGAATGAATATTACTGTGACAATGACCTAAGTATAAAAGAATGAAGGTGAATGAAGTATAAAAGAATGAAGTGCCCTACTAGTTGTCATCGTAGGGAGAGGACTTAGCTACCCGAGTTCAAAACCTGAACAAGGCTGTTTGCATTTCAGATAGTGCTAATACCACAGGAAAGGATATGAATCCAACTAATCTACCTCGGTATATGGGTAAATAGTTGGGAAGGCTGAGCCCTTAACCTTAATATGGCAACCGATCTAGGTGAAGGAAAACTCGAAATTCAAATTAGTTGAAGACCTAGAGTGGGATGAACTCCGATTGTTAGTTTCTGCCCAAGACACGCTACATGAATAGCAAACTCACGATCAAGGTAGGTTACGGAATCAATGAACGGTGAATTAAACAGACTTTTGTGCAAGATGCAGCAGAAGTACATCCCACATTTTAGACTGTCACCTGTGCAAGCAAACTTTGGCTAGTGGTAATGGTAGCTCCATCTTGATTATCATAATCATCAAGTCGTGCTACCAGCACTGATTTCCATTACTCTCTCTCTATATATATATATATATATATGTAATATAATGGCCGAGGGATTTCGTTTTATATATCTTGCCTTTGGGTTTAGTTAGGCTGAGAACCTTTCGGTTCGGTGTATGGGTTAGTTAGGTGCAAACATGAGCGCAGGTATTCACGCGCGCGCAGAGCGGACGTGTCATTCTGAGATGTCACAATAAAAATCCCAGATAGAGGATATGACCAGGGATGTGAGTGACGTCACGCACCGGAAACGTGGGCTGAGATTTGAGAAAAGTCAGAGTTGAGTTCCTGCCTCGGAAGAAGAAGGTTGACTTTCGCTTGCTCGCCGATGGAAAAATCGTCATAGAAAGATTGTGCCTCTCTTTTCCTTATGTCGAAAAACCTTTTAAACTCAAAGGTAATAAAAAGTTTCGTACCTGAACATAAAAGTCTTAAGTGTTTTATGTTTCGGGATTCCTATGTTATCTATATACGATTATGAACATTCTATGTACGTTTCATATATTCATGTATGGCTATGTAACATCTATCTATCTATCTATCTATCCGTTTATATCGTATATTGCTCCATGCAGGTCTTCCAGACAACATCCAGTGTCCGCACAGAAATGATGGGGATAAATTCATGCTGGTCGGACAACACTAGTATGTCCATGTATCGGGGTGCTTTGAAGTACGTCACCTATGAGTTAATCGTCGCTTCTCGCGCAGGGTCCTGCATGGCAAACAGCCAGCCAACTCGAGGTTTCGCAGCGGCTATGCAACATTAAATGTTTTATAAAAAGAAAAGAACCACGGAGATCTGTTGTGGGAGCCACATATAATCAAAAACAAGGATAATAACGGAAAACAATAAGAGACTTTTTATGAAGGTCGAAAGCAAGAAATATCGCCCGGCCTTTTAGTTAAACCACAGAAAAGGAACAGAAAGAAAAGGTAGACTTTTTCTCGTGAATCCTCTTGTTTCTCCACCAGAGATTTAAAAAAAAAATTAATTAGAGAAGCAACGTGAATGAGACAAATAAAGACTGTTAAGACTTACTCCTTTCCACTACTCTGGGCGCCTCTGGTGGTGTAATGGTTAGCAAGCTCGACTAGCAAACCTACACGAGTGAGTCTTATTGGGTGCCCCTTTCAAATGGCCTTGTGCCACATCTAAGCAAAAAGCTTAGTAAATTACCACTCCTTTCCACTCCTCTTCTCTATTACATTGCATATACCTAAGCCGCCGGACATACATATTTGCATACCTCTTTCCACTGCCAAACAACGGATTGACCTGTTTTTGTGTTAATTTATCTTCTTGCCCTATTTTATGTTCATTTTGATGTTAGCGAATTAATCTTGTTTTATCGTAACAATGTGTATAAACCGAATTCGGTATTAAATAACCTCCAATGATTGATATGCCATAAAACTCAATCAACCATTATTTCAGTAATTATTTTGGTCATATTTTTTAATCATAACTAATCTTTAGTACAGCGTATGTTGAATATATTTTAATAACTTTGTAATAAAAAAAAGTATTTATATTTTTGTATATTTTATTTTTATACATTTATTTTGCCCTGTCGGTTCGGCCTACAATATGTTAGCTGTGTCCCCAGTTGTGGGATAAGAGCCCTGAAAAATGGTTTTCCTGGTTATATTATTAAACGACAACTAATGCTGAAGCTCCAATTTTGGTGCGTTGAGTACCTCTTCATTATCATTACTCCCAGTTCCACTTTGAGCCTAAGTGGTTGTACTTGTTACCTCAGACGAGCAGGATGCGTTAATTATTAAGCGGAATTTAAGGATTTAATCCATAGTTTTCCTTTTCCTTGACCGGTTGCCACACACACACACACACACACAAGGACTCAGGTAGAGGTTTCTTTTTGGACACGCTTGTATTCAATGTTTCACCACTTGTTAGTCACGCAGCCACTACAAATATTTTTCTTGGTCTGAAGTGGTAGCATCAAAAAGGGTCCTATCTATGGGTCAAATAGAACTAAACTCCATACTTATGCTATACAAAATTGATTGAAATAAAACTGTTTTTGTACACTAAATTGATTTGTTTAAAAGAAAAATGTTTGACTAATCTGAATAGCTTGAAATAGAAATGCTTTGGACAATTAAAACGAGTACATATGCTAAACTGAATTATTTTAAATAAAACTGTTTATTTGCATAAAAATGGATTTGGTATTAAATAACCTACAAGGATTGAATAGCCATAAAACCCAAACAAAAAAATCTTCGAAGCAGTGAATAACACACGAAGGTTGAGATACGATTAAAATCAAAGGAAGAAATCTAACCTGTAATTAACAGGAGCAATCACATCTACAATCTGTAAAATGTTTTTATCACCTTTAATAGCTTACTGTTTTTACCTACTGTATAATGCTTTCATTACCTTTGATAGCTTTCTACATTTACCTACTGTAGAAGGGTTATATCACACCAAACTCTCCTGGTTTTCTTTGGTGAGGCAACTCTTTTTCGATGGTAATGTTTCCACTTATCTTACCACTTCTTGCATCCGATTATGGAAAACAATAGCCAATTGTCACGTGGTGTCCCACTAAGAAGATAGAAATAAAATTACTACTATCCCCGTGCGTGAATTAACAGTGGCAAGCCATCAGAGAATGACCGTTAAGACACCATAGGAATGTGGGTCAATCCCAAAGTAACAAATCCAAGTCAGAATGGAAAAACAGATGTTGGTACTTGGTGACCTCACTCGGGTCGCCTGACACGGGAAGGAAGAAGGTAGAAGTCAAACGATTGGCTGGGACCCTAAAACGGAAGTGGCACCTTCTTCCCGTCAGCGAAAAAAGGAAAAGAGAAAGTTTTTTGTTGGACAGGGTTCGTGGCGGACGGAACTAAAGCCAAGAACTCCGGGTAAAAGAAGACGAAAAATATCTTCTAGCAAGTACTAAAAAAATAAGATAAAGTCTGTCAGCCCGTAAAAGAAGAAAGATTCTCCACAGGAATCCATCTAAATAAGATAAGTAACTTTGGGACTGTTTCTCCTTATACCCAATTTTATATACCTTCTCTCTCTCTCTCAATTTGAAGAAAGACTGAAAACGAAAGAAAAGAAAAGAAGAAAGACATTTATGTTCATGGACTATTCATTTATGATATATTTGACACGTTGAAGGTGTATATCTATGTGTAGTAAAAGATTGATATATTTTAATGTTCCCACGTGCTTGAAGTTGTTATTTGTGGCGTCTGCTAGGAATTTGTAAAATCATGTTTCTTTTTCAGCTTCTATTCGCCTTATGATATGCTCGCTTAAAATTGTCCTATTAATTCCTTTAAAATATCACACGGGAACCGGAGTTGCTGACTACTACAATTAATATTATAACGTCTAAACCTAGAGGTCCATATCTTCCATTGTTCTAGGGGAGGAAGACTAGTGACCTTGGTGGGTGTGTGTATAGTGTGGAATTTGGATCCCCTTGCCAGCGGCGGTCATTTTAGCCCTAAATTAATCCCCCACATAATATGACAGTTCTTATGTGCCAAGAAAAAACTCTGAACGAGGACTTATTCTACAAGGGATCAAGTGCCAACCTGCCCCGTCTTCACACCTGCGAAAATAAAGTCCCGTTCTGGGATAAAAGTAAATTTTTCGCCTCACACAATCTTTAAAATTAACTTTCATTCCTGAATCATTGAATTTAAACTGGTTTTAATCAATCAAAATATGATCCCGGAACATCTGCGAATTTCTGCCTTCAATTAACAAGGCTATTCATGCCTGTACGATAAAGCTTTAAAGGAAGATTCGGTTTCGGTTTCTTTATTTAATGGCATATCAACCTTTGTAGGTTATCCAATGCCAAAGCCATTGTCCTAAAAGAACAGTAGTGGTACTATTTAACTCATAGCTGGGAGGATAAGGGGATTCATACCTTTCCCAAGGGCATTTGCCCGAAAGTGAACGTAATAACGCGACTGGAGTACGAACTCGCAGTCCATCGCTTTAACCATTACACCACGAGGACACCCCCTTTAAAGGAAGAAATCTTTAAATTACATTTCTAGTTCTCTTTTAGAATGGAATGTTTAAAGCGTCAAAAATAGCCCAGGTGCTTGAAAAAAATGGTAATCGGTGGGTTAGAAATCAGAATATGGTGGATTTGGAAAAGTCTTCAAATCCCAAGTCAATAATCTTCTGCAGAGTCATCATGGCAACATGTGACCAATCATTGTCAAGTAGTGAAATTGGACCTTATTCATCAACTAGTACTGATTGCATTTTACTCAAGTGAACAGGCATTTCTTCTTCTTCTTCTTCTTCTTCTTCTTCTTCTTCTTCTTCTTCTTCTTCTTCTTCTTCTTCAAGATTCGTATCGCCACAAAGGAACTTCTGAACCCAGACCCATACAGTTCGATCACAATTAGACCCTTCAGCCCAGGCTCTGTTTGAGTTGTGACGTTACCGGACCAAATTGTAAGGTGTAACGTGAAGGGACCAAATAGATGCTTGTGTGATGTAACTTCGCCGACCATTTCGAATATTTATAGATGTTATATTTCTTCAAAGTACAAAGCGACTCTCTCTTTCCCATATGAAAAGTTTATTTCTGACTGTATACAATTTCATAGCAATCATTGAAACACGAGATAGGTAGAAATATTTACTGTTGTTACTTAGATAGTCTATTTTTAACAAAATTCTCTTAATTATTAGGAATGTGAATTTTTGACACAATTACTTTTAAAATATGTTAAAGCAGAAATTAAACAGTCTATACTAAAATTTAATAGCATTTCCCAAATTAGTACATTATTCGTTTAAATTTCTGATTTAAAGCTTGATAATTATTATTTCTTAGAATTATTCGGATTATTGACTTCATCTTATCAACAATATATGATTCGGATTTCTTCAGGTGTTTTATGTTGAACTCAGGCATCCACACAGAATCTCAAACTTAACCCTTTAATTGGACCACAGGGGTAGACTGTTCCAATTCTGTTAACCGTCAAGCACACATGGCACAGTGGATAAGGCGTTTGGTTGGAAGGTGTTTCTGTGTGAAATCATCTGAAGGTTCAATCCCAACAACCGGTAAGAATAATAAAGAATACTTAACCTTATCTTAACACCTGTACCTAGTCATAGTTTACAGAAGTGGAACAGTCTACCCCAGTTATTCAAGTCGATATTCTATGTTAACTCTCGATTTCGACTTGAAACACCTGAAGAACATATCGGCTGAAACGATGGGTCAATAATCTGCATAATAACATTAATACATCAGTCTAAGATGAAGCTTGATAACTTTTATCACTTAGAATATTCGGACTGAATTCATCTTTATTACTATACTCACAACGTTTCGGCCGATACATCCTTCGGCTTTCTTCTGGTGTTTCATGCCGAACTCTGAAGCCTACACAGAACCTGAAATGAACCCTTTATTTAATCTACGGGGTAGACTACTTCAATTCTTTTAACCATGACCGGGTACAAATGTTAAGTTATAGTAAGTATGCTTTGCTATTCCTTCCTGTAGTTGGGACTGAACCTGCAACATCTAGATGATTTCACTCAGAACCACTTTCAAACTAAATGCCAGACAATTTAGTGTGAATTTTTGAGACTTATAAACCTAATCTCTCCATCAAACCATGAAGTACTCTACTATCATATCCGATTTTTTACCCACGCTCATATGGCATTTTTAATACATGGTTGACTGCAAGTTGCTTCAGGATTTCCTATGAATTTACCTACTGTATAATGCTTTTATCACCTTTGTTAGATATTTGCGTTTAAATACTTGTTAATCCATTATGAAAAGAAATGACATCTAAATAAATTGCCATTTTAGGATGATATTAAAAAATCTTATATAGAAAATTGATAAATTGATTTTAAATTCAAAATGTAACTAAAAAAAGGCTGAAATAATTAATCGAAATTGTTAATTATTTTACACCTGCAAACTTCTATCTATCCTCAATCTCAAAGAAGGAAAGCAGAAAGAATAAACAATGAAAGATTCAAAGATATTAAAACTGAATATATTAATTAAGAAACTGAAAAGGTAAAAAGAACGCGATGTGGGGGTAGGTTTTGATGATGTATTTAAAGCTGACATCATATTTTGTCTAATGCAGGGGTAGGCAAACTGTGGCCGGCGGGCTGCATGTGGCCCACTGCACTGTTCTATGTGGCCCGCAGGAGCCTCACAAAATAAACACTTGCACTTGAATCAAGACTAAATTCTTTTGATTTTAAAAGATGGACCCTTTGATAATTCATAACCCAGTGATGCGGCCCTCCCACTAAAATGTTTGCCCACCCCTGGTCTATTGTATTAAGGATAAGCATAATGGTTAGCTGGATGGTAAGAAATTTTATTTCAAGGAAGGTAAATGTTGCTTGAAAAATATATAAAAACTAAGAAAACTTCTCATGGAATATTATAATTATGCCATCGAGACATGAAAATTAGACTGTAACATTGAATATTGGAGGGCATACATAGAAAAGTGACAAAAATATTTTTCAAAAAGTAAAATATTACAGTCATGAAAGAGATTATAAAAATTAGGGTTAATTGCTTTTCTTGAAAGAAATGGGATCTGATTGAAACTTTCGAAATAATAGAATGTCTAATAACAGTAGACATTTTTTAAATGGCCCAGTGGTTCGGGACTGCAGAATATACTGACTGCATCTCAGCATTGGGGTAAGATTCCCCCAACGAGTGTTCTGTTTATGACATTAAACAATCTGATGTTGAGAGTCCAGTACTGCTGGAGCTTTGGGGAATGCAGAGTATCCTTTTTTGCCATCCCTCAACTGTTTATATCTATAAAATTGATTGGTATTAAATAAGCTACAATGGTTGATATGCCATAAAACTAAACCAAACCAAACCATTTTTAAATATTTCTCCTTGAACTGGGAGTTTACTGTTAAGATAGATTTTAGTTATCCTCTTTATCCTCCTTATTCCTCCTGTTATGGGTGTAAGAGTACCAGTACCGCTCTATAAGGATAGCTTTGGCATTATATACCCCACGAAGATTGATATTCCATTAAACAAAGAAACCACATCAAACTAAAGTAATCTAAATATATTTTTCTTTTAATTTCATTTAAAGTATTTTCCTTTATTTCAACGCCTTTCCCTATCGCTGTATTTTCGTTTCCAATATTCTAATTACTTTCATTTTCTTTTATTTCACTTTTGTTTTATATTTTTTTATTTTTTTTATTTTACCATTGTTTTTCTTTTCTCAGTCAGAAAATTACGGAAAACAATTCAAATATTTAGAAATTTTCTTTTTTTTTTTACACTTGCTTGTTTGTTTGTTTATTTCATTCATTCTTTCTTTTTTTTTTTTCTTTCTGTTAGATTATCTTCGCTGTGGTATTGTGGCTCGTACAACATGACTTCCGGTATCGCTGAAGTATAAAGACGCCGTGTTTCTGAAGCACGGAGAAACAGAAAGAGAAACCGAGAGACAACTCTGGAAGGACGTCGGTCAGTAGTAAGACCAAATTTGAACGTAGCACCAACAGCGCGAGACTTATAATACTAGTCGGACAGTACCACTTGAGTTAATAAATAATTATCTCTATTTCACTGTGTATCTTTTCTTACCAACATACAACAAACCATAAACAGTTTCTGCTCGGAAATATATAACAATTGGACATTGCCTTCCGGAAAAAATCAATCCTCTAATCATTATAAAATACCAAATTCGTGTCGGCAATTTTTGGTGTGAAGTTATGAATCCATCATATGACGTTCGGTGATTACTGGATAATGACTTGGGACATTGACAAACAATTAATGAGTTTACCAGAATTAAGCGTCACTGCAGTGACGTTTAATATGTCAAACATATAAGTATTTTATTTTTCTTTTTTTTGCCGTGAGGGTAAGAATTGATACGATAGTCATCCTAAAGGCAGCCGGAACAGTGGAAAAAGACTATCACAATATAACATAATAAAAGAACCCAAGACTCGAGATGAACAGATTCGCTTTCATCAGAAAAAGTCAATACAAATAACCAAGTCTTACGGCTCTCTAAAGTAATAACAATTGATCAAAACCCGCTGTAGCGTTACATCACAGCACCACTTCAACGTGTGTAACTTTACAGCACCTTTTGAAGGGTTGTAATTATTCCCCTTAAACTAACAGCCTGACCCCGTGGTAACCTTACAATGGTAACAAGTAGACAAACACGAAACGCTTTCGTTGATTTTGCATGTAGGAAAATTTATTTGTTGCCGGACCGCTTCTTGTAGTCAGCAGAAAATAGAGATAGAGGGCAAGAAGTTTGTGCTGGCAAGAAGATGAACAGGTTTTGAATTGGGAGAGACGAAACAGACAGACAGACAGATGACTTTATTATCTTTCTGCTGACCGGCTGTTTGTTCGTGGTTAATTGTTTCTGTGACCACTGTCTTCGACGTCTGCTTCCCCTGTGTTCCCTTCCCATCAATTCCCGCTTCGTTCGTATCTCTCCTCTGCTGAATTCTATCACGTGTCCCAGAATTTATTCTTATATATATATCCGAAAAATTATCAATCGCGTAATCCTTAAGTGACACGTAAGTGCTAAGTCACAAATATCTGCTGACTTTAACCAATTGTTTATACTTAAATATTTTCCATGCCATTTCGGATGGCCTAGTCGACTGGAGCTGTAGTAATTTACTAAGCTTTTTGCTTAGATGTGGCACAAGGCCATATGAATGGGGTACCCAATGAGACTCGAACTCACCCGTGTCGGCTGGAGCTGTAGGATACACCGACTGCATTCTGCAGAGGAGTAAGACTGCCCACTGCCAACGAGTGTCCTGGATATGACACAAAACAATCCAATGGTGAGGTTCCAGTAATGCTAGAGTTTTGGGAAATGCGGAGTACCTTTTCAGTGTCATTGCTCCCAGGTCCACTCGGAATGGTAGCAGTTGATAGGATTCTATCTATGGGTCAAATAGAACTGTTTGAGATTTCAACAATGTACTTATACAAAACTGAATTGTTAGAAATAGAACGATTATTACATTGAATTGTGTGAAAACAAATACCTGATGTTTAATTAAATTGTTAATGATATATAGCAATACTTGAAAAACATTAGATAAATGGATGATAGGTATAAAAACCAAACCAAATCAAATCATACCATTCTGAAATCACAAATATTTATTATTATAAACAAATGCCAATTTTAGCCTTGACCAAGACTCCTTTTGAAAATTTGGCGGCTCGATCTTAAATTCAAAATGTAACTAAAAAAAGGACTAAAATAATTATTTGGAATTGTTAATTATTTTACACCCGCAAACTTCCATCTATCCTCAATCTCAAAGAAGGAAAACAGAAAGAATAAACTATGAAAGATCCAATGTTTAAAATGATTGCTGCTTTATGTCGGTTTCTCACCGATCCCCGATGATTTCTTTTCTTACGACTCATTTCTACCTTTTTTGAGGCCTGTCCGGAGAGACTGAGAGACAGTAAAATAAGTGACTACGTGTCTGACTTTTCCTTTAATGTGAACTTGTCATTTTCTTTCAATATCGTCTTTGTATCCGGTAACTTGCGCTGAGGCCCCATCAATGTGACATTTGTTCAAGATTCATTAGTCCTCACCACTTAGCAGCAACAGCAATGTCAGAAAAGAAATGCCTTAGTAGGATTTTTTTTTAAAGTTTTCTTGCATTGCTTTACTTGTTAATAAAATTTTCAATTAATCAATTTTACATTAATTAATTGCTTAGGGATTCGTGCCGGAGGATTGGTCTTTTTGAAATATTCTTGTCCATCACAGAAAAAACAAAAAAAAACAAAAATCAAACAAGTGTTCTGCAGCTGTTTGGAAGAATCATTGGTTTTCCATTCTGACCTGGTTTGATCGAAGACGATCGTTTGCTTTTAGATTTACAAACATTAGCTGTTAAATAAAAAGGGAAAAAAAAAAAAAAAAAGAAACAGAAGACCTGTTTGTTTCCATAGTTTCCAATTTACTTCTGCATCTTGCTTCACTACAGAGCGAGAAGAGGAAAATGAGAGGAAGATGAAAGAGACAAAGGCACAGAGAGAGATAGAGAGAGATAGAGAGAGATAGAGAGTAACAGACAGACAGAGAGAGAGAGTATAAAAAACAGGAAGGAGAGAATAAATAACAGAATAAAAATAGTGAGAGGGAACAATGAACTTGTAGAGAGCTGGAGAAATTTTGGTATGGAGTAATGTAGAAAGAGTAAATAGGGAGAGGGAGAAGATGAGAGAGAGAGATAAACAAATAGAGAAATATAGAGAAATAAAGAGAAATGGATAAATACAGAGATAGATTTTTAAAAAAAGAGATTAATAAAGATGAAGCAGAAGAAAATAGAGAAAAAGCTGGAGATATATATCTATCTATATATATATGAGAAAGATTAAGAGAGAGAGAGAAGGAGAGAGAGAGAGAGAAGAGAAAATAATGGAGAAGTAGAAGGCCAGAGAAATAAGCAGAATGAGAGAGAGAGAGACAAAAATGGATAGTTTATGAAAGAAAGGAAAATGAAAAAGAGAGGGTTAAACAAAGAAATGAATTTACACATACACACCAATATACACGTACACATACGCAAACGCAAACACACACACACATACATATATATAGAAAGATAGATATATATATATAGAGAGAGGGAATGGGAAAATAGAAAAATAAGATGGGAAAAATAAGACAGGGAAACTAGAAAAATAAATAAACGAAAAATTGATTGAGTGAGAGAAAAAGGAAAAGAAAAGGGAGAGAATGTACGTAGAAAAAGTGATGAACCAAGATAAAGAGAGAAAATAGAGATATAGTACAGGAGATAAAGAGAGAGAGAGAGAAGTGAGAAAGGCAGAAGGGGAGCACAAGATTAAAAGAAATGGAAAGAAAGAGTGGGGTGGAAGAGAGAGAGAGAGAGAAAGAGAGAGAGGAGAAGGAATTCAGTGAAGGAGACTTGAGAAACTACTGATTGCTTTTAGCCTAAGCAGCGTTCCCAATTCAAAGCCTGACTCGTGGTTTTATCGGAAAACGTAACGGATACGAATTATTCAGCATTCGATCTGACAAGAACACGTCTTTCATGCAGAAGATTTAACCTAGAAGGGATGAATAAGCAAAACTTTTTTCCTCTACTTCTTCTGACGCTTCAGCCTTCACTCACAAAAGGAAATCAACTCACTTACTCAAGTCAGCCATGTTTTTTTTTCTTCTCGGAAAGCATTTTCGATATTGCTGACACCCCGAAAAACGACGTACTCTGATGGCTGACAGCTTTCATTGAATGAATTCTATCCAATATGCTGTAGTACAATGTCTTCTCACGCATTCTATTCGGTGGTGTTTATGTGCACAAAAGAAGAAAAAGGAGAAACCTGTCAATTAGAAGAGATTTTAATGTGTACATGTATATGTTTAAGAATAGATGTGCTTATTATATGCATGTTAGTGGCATATGTGAATATTGATTCTCTTTCATGTTCCTCCCTCTCTCTCTCTCTCTCTCTCAATATATATACATATATATGTGTGTGTGTGCGTGTGTGAGAGAGAGAGAGAGAGAGAGAGAGAGTGTGTGTGTGTGTGTGTGTGTGTGTGTGTGTGTGTGTGTGTGTGTGTGCTTGCTATTGCATATCTATGAGTTTGTCTACATTTCTGTCTATTTTGTATTTTTGTCGGATATTGCCTACTTTATCTATCTTTCTATCTATCTATCTATCTTTTGATAGATCTCTATACATTTCATATATATATATATATATATACATATATATACATATATATATATATATATATGTATATATATGTATGTATATATATATACATATATATATATATATATATATATATATATATATATATATATATATATATATATATATATAGTATCTCTACATTCCTGTTTATCTATCAGCAGCCTTAATTTATTAACCACAATAATTCAAAAGCTTCTGAAGCAATATTTATCAAAATTTAAACTCCTCCATTTCCACCCTTAGTAAAATACCGAACAAATTTTCTAACATTTTTAATGAATAGTTTTTGAGACATTCGGATTTTACGAAAATGGACTGACTGAATTTAATAAGTAGATTAAACTTATATAACTTAAGACCTCATAAATTTATTACATTTTTTTCTCCTTTTTGTCAAAAAATATGTTAAAACATAAGCAAAAGGGAAGGATCTTACAACAGCGAAAAATAGAAAACAACAAAATTATTGTGTGATTGAATATCAACTTCGGAGATATCAAAGTAGCTTTCCTAAGATCATCGAATGATAAAGAAAGCGGTTGAAGATACAACAAAGTTGAGAATTTTTATCAAAATAAAAGACTTTAAGAACTTGCTTCCTCGAAATGAATGTAAACAAAAGCGAGTTAAACAACCACTTTTGACCAGCTTTCAGATTATTAAAAAGCCGGGTATCAAAAGACAAAAGATGTAGAATGTTTTCTGAATTGGAATTTGTAAAAAAAATTCCTTGGCAACCTCCCTTCACTCAGGCAAATAATTTAAAACGTCAAAATTTGGCCAAGAAATACATGAAAATTGTCTTTTCCAAAGTAGATTTCACAGACGAATATCGATGGTTGGTTGGTTGGTTGGTTTTATAGCATATCAACCTTTGTCCATTATTTAATGCCAAATCCATTTTTATACAGATAATCAATTCTATTACAAACAATTCAGTTTAGCATGGGTACAGTTTAATTGTCAAAAACATTTCTATTTCAAGCTATTCAGTTTATTCAAACAGTTCTAAATCAGCCAATTCAGTTAAGTATATGTATAGATTTTGTTTACACTGTTAAATGTCAAAACAGTTCCATTTCAAACAATTCAGTTTTGTGTAAGTACAGTTTTAATGTCAAAAATAGTTCCATTTCAAACAATTCAGTTTAGCATAAGTACTCAGTTTAAATTTAGGTACACAGTTTAATTATCAAAAATATTTCTATTTCAAGCTATTCAGTTTAATCAAACAGTTCTAATTCAAACAATTCAGTTTAACATAAGTATGCAGTTTAGTTCTATTTAACCGATAGATAGAGCCCTATCAGGTGCTACCATTACAGGCCAGAGTGGAGATGGGAGCAATGGCAATGAAGATGTGCTCTGCATTTCCCAAAGCCCCAGCATCACTGGAACCTCACCATCCGGTTGTTTAGTGTCATATGCAGGACACTCGTTGGGAGGGTCTTACCCCTCTGCAGAGATACAGTCGGTGTATTCTACAGCCCCAGTCGACTGGGCAAATGAATTTCCAGTAATATTTGATGGAGTTGATGGATTAGCTAAAGGATAGATTTCATCAAATTCAGTCGAACTTGTGGCTAAAAAAGGCAATTAGAAGGTGATAAAAATTTCCTGCTAACATTTAAGCAAGTTCCTAACGGCTTTTGTAATGAACATCATACCCCACGTTTAGGAATCTTCAATTTCTAGGTCATTTGTATTTGCGAGTATGTAAGTAAAGTTGGCGACCGTAGTCGAGGGCGACCAGAAGGCTCTCTTTTCAACAGCTACGACACCGAGGTGTAGGTAAGGGCACGACTCCTTTCCCTGGATTGCTCCACTTTACCATCGATACATACCTTATATTGCTGAGTGTTAAGCAAGGAGGTATCAAGTACCATTTTTTAAGTCTTTGGTCTGACGCGATCTGGGATTGAACCCAGGTCTCCCGGACCATTGGCGAACACTCTACCCACCAGGCCAATAAGCCGGCCTTCTTTAAATAAATTTAAATTTGTGACCTCACCTCGTTCCTTAGCTGCTTTGATTTTGCCATTTTGTAAATATCACCTCAACCTTATAAAATAAACTTTTGAGAAAAAATAGTTGAAAAACCTAATAAAATAATGTTATAATGGCAACATTTTTTTTTCCGGCTGCTTTGTTTTGGCCCATATGGGCGTTGCTTTTAAACAGCAACCAGTGGTAAAACATTAGTTGGTTGGTTGGTTGGTTTTATGGCATATCAACACTTGTAGGTTATTTATTGCCAAATCCTCTTTATACATAAATATCAAATATCATTTGTAAACACAGTTTGTTGATAAAATTTTTCTAAGAGGCTATGCTCATTTATTTGAGGGGTACTCCGCATTCTCTAAAGCCG
Source organism: Sepioteuthis lessoniana (assembly GCA_963585895.1). Taxonomy (NCBI): domain Eukaryota; kingdom Metazoa; phylum Mollusca; class Cephalopoda; order Myopsida; family Loliginidae; genus Sepioteuthis; species Sepioteuthis lessoniana. Next base: position 112,774,429 of record OY757909.1, read on the forward strand.
CATCATTTCTGGAGCTTCATCATCAGATTGTTTAATGTCATATACAGGACATTCGTTGTGGGGGTCTTACTCCTCCGCAGAGATGCAGTCAGCGTCTTCTACAGCCGCAGGTGACTGGACTAACAAATTTAGTAAGTGCTTTGTTAGCATTTAGAACCTGTATTAACGTTTAACTTAACTTAAAATTTTAATAATCTCAAAAGTCTACCGAGGAGTTCATGGGAAAAACAAAATATGATGTTTTTCAAGTGAAATATTCATAATTTACCAAAATGTATTGTGAAAAGATAAGTCCGAATTTGAACTTTTTGGCTGTAAAAATGTTATATAATGACTGTTGACATGGATTTTGGGTTCATTCCTGGTGATCCCGTGTGTTTTGACTAGCTGTCACGTTGTGATTAGTTAACAGGGGGATGGCAGTGCGTCGGAGTAGGCCAGTCGAGCAGGTGTGTAACCGGAACCACGCGGTGAGATTTTGAGACAATCAGTCCAGTCAGATTCGAGAGTCAAGCCAGGGATACGCAGCCGATCAGAGGCGTTAGGTCGTCTCTGGCGATACGGCATGCAATAAGGTGCAAGCGTTGGCACGCACTGGCTTCAGGAAGAAGATATGGGACAAGAAGAAGTCCTCTCTCTAAGTATATGTCTCTCCATCTATCTCTCAAAATTACAAGAATCTGCGTGCCCCTTTCGAGAATAAAATGAGGAAGATATATTTTTATAAAGATGTGTGTTTCGTTCGTTCATTGAAGTTCGTTCATTATCTTTGATTTGGTCCTTGGTTGGGTTTATGAGAAGTATACAACAAAAAGACTTGATGCAATCAGAAAGCCTGAAGACTGAAAAACAAAAGCAAATAATCTGCTGTTGCTGAAATTTTATCTTTTACTGAAAAAAAATCACAATATCTCCTTTTAAGGTGATTTTTAAAGAAATACGGAGAGTAACTGCAAATTTTTTTTCCCCGTACGATATATATATATATCTATATATATATGCGTGCGTGTGTGTGTGTGCGCGCGCGCGTGGGGGGGGGAGAAAATTGAAAAGCAAAGTAATGCAAAAGTGATGAATTTATTACGAAGAAAAGTCGACGTTAAAACGTTTTGGTTTTAATGAACCTTCATCAGGACTTTAAGATGGTGAAACAAGTGTTGATAAAACAACGATGGATTTTTAATAAAATTAGATAATAATAATAATAATAATAATAATAATAAGAAGAAGAAGAAGAAGAAGAAGAAGAAGAAGAAGAAGAAGAAGAAGGATAAGTACCTAGACCTTGCTAGAGAATTAAAAAAACTATGGAACATGAAGGTGACGATTATACCAATCGTGATTCATGTTCAACAGCTTTTTTCAATTCTGTCTTTTCTTTTTACTCTGCAAAATCCACTTGACACCAAAGTAAAAGTACGATCACCAGATAGAGACACAGAATACTTCGACATTGTAGCAGGAGTTCTACAAGGGGACACGCTAGCTCCATACCTCTTTATCATTTGTCTAGACTACGTACTTAGAACATCGATTGACAAAATCAGAGAGAACGGCTTCGAGCTGACAAAGAAAAGAAGCAGAAGGTACCCCGCAAAAACAATTACCGACGCCGACTACGCCGATGACATAGCGATACTGGCAAATACACCCAACCAAGCCGAAACACTACTGCATAGTTTGGAACGAGCAGCCGCAGGTATAGGCATCTATGTCAATGCACACAAAACGGAATATATGTGCTATGATCAAACGGGGGACATCTCCACTCTAGACGGAACCCATCTTAAACTAGTAGACAAATTCACTTACCTAGGAAGCAGCGTTGCATCAACCGAAAAGGACATCGACACGAGGTTAACGAAAGCATGGACAGCTATCAATAGGCTATCGATTATATGGAAATCAGACCTAACCGATAAAATGAAACGCAGTTTCTTCCAGGCAGCGGTCGCATCGATACTGCTATATGGATGCACTACATGGACTCAAACGAGACGGCTGGAGAAGCTAGACGGCAATTACACAAGAATGCTGCGAGCAATCTTGAACAAGTCCTGGCGGCAACACCCCACAAGACAACAATTGTACGGCAACCTGCCTCCTATCACGAAAACTATTCAAGTTAGACGAACCAGACATGCAGGACACTGCTGGAGAAGCAGGGACGAATTCATAAGTGATGTACTCTTATGGACCCCCACACATGGCCGTGCAAAAGCAGGACGACCAGCACGAACATACATTCAGCAACTATGTGAGGATACAGGATGTTGTCCAGAAGACCTGCCTGAGGTGATGAACGATAGGGAAAAGTGGCAAGAGAGGGTCAGGGATATCCGTGCTACCAGCACGACATGATGATGATGATGATGATGATGATTTATACTAAGTCTAGTCTTCTGGTTGTGATTAGCTTATCCGTTTGTATCTCAAAATTCCCAGTGAATTTTATGCGTCTCATTGAGTAGTACACTCTGGTTTGTGCGTATACATTTACGCAGTATAGTCAAATTCTAATCTCTTTCACAATTCCCAGTGGATTAACCACCTAAACCAGTCATTTCTAGTCTTGTACTCCTTTTGTACTAGTTAACTGCATTCGCTTATTATGTGATTAACTGTTTTCTCTTTCTATTCACATAACCTCCATTTATTATTCTGTAACCTATTATCAATCTTTTGCTTTTATATAATTGGTCCAAATAGCATTATTTTCTACTATCATTAAGAATTATGAGATTTTCAGTCCAGCAGCAACTTGAGGCTTTTCACTGTAATTTGAAGGACAGCAAGTCTCCTCAGATCTCCAGGACTCTTCTAAGTATCCCTGCTGATTTTTAGCGGTGCTATGTTTATGATGATCTTGATTCTTCCCTTAATATCCATTTCAACCAGTCTCTCTTTTTCTGGTTTGTAAGGATTGTTTCAAGGCCTCTACTAACGGATGGCATCAACTTCACCTTTCTGTTTCATAACGCTTTACGCTTTGACGATTTCCAGGTATTTGTCCATTTTTTTGCCTTCTTTTATTTTTATTCTCTGGTCAACTGGAACAGCAAAATCCACGAGGTGGGAAGTTCTTTTTTTTTTTTCTTGTTAATTAAAACAAAGTTTGGCCGAGTTTGAGTGATCTGTCTGTATCTTAAAATCCCTGCGAATTAGATGCGTCTCATTTTTTTAACTGTATCTGGTTTATACATGTAACATTTGTCAGCATGGGCAAATTTCATTCTCATGCATTACACTCACTAAACCACCTTCTCCACCCAGTCGTACCTTCTCTTGTATTCCTTTTGAGGCATTTTGTTTCATTGCAAGTTATGAGATCACACAGCCCACTCTTCTGCTTATTATCAATTTTTGCTTTGACATAATCTGTCCTTCTATCATTATTTTGTGTTGCCCTTGATGAATATTAAGCTTCTTTCTTTAAAAGTCTCTTTCATGAATATTTCCAGATAATCTTCTTCTTCTTCTTCTTCTTCTTCTTCAAGTGAACTCATTTTTTTCAAAGAAAATACCGTTTGTCAGTTGTGTATTTCCTTTTAATATATAGATAATCAAAAACAAGGGGTAAACTTCAAAAGATTATTTAGTACTTCACTGCCTTCGCTCCCTCCTATACAAGTTCTAATACTTCCCTTCTGAAAAGTTCGTTTATGAATTATAAATATTAACGATAGTCTTTATTATAATATAGGACAAAAGACTATCAAAAAGTATTTGTCTTTAAGAGAAAAATTTCGATTGATTTATATTATGAGAATAATAATAGTTTCAGTCCCGTGTTTCCAAGTCATAGAGTTAATAATTTATTGAATGAGACATCCATACTTCCGACTCTTCACCATAGGGGATTTTCTGGCACTAATTCTACTATATTTGTAAATCCAATGAGACACTCTCATCTCTTATTAGACGTTTTCTAAGTGAGGTTGAATGGGTATCAATAAGTCAAGGCTGATAAGCAATATCCGATACTTTGAAAAACGATGTTTGCTATAAAAGATTCTTTCAGTTAATTGCTTTAAAGTTACCATGAGTAAATTCCATTAATATTTCTTTTATTCATATAGACAATTAAATCACCTTTTTGGTGCACAAGTTTTATATCATAAATTATTCATAATAACATGAATATTTCTCTGATTGTATTTTTCCTCCTTATGTTTGCTTTTACTGTTAAGAGGCGCAAGTGGCGTCGAAAATGAATTCAACGAACCGAGCTCGAAATCTGGACAAAACCTTTTGTGTTTCACTTTGTGCAAATAAAAGCATAAATTCATCTAGTTCTCCCCTCAGGGGGAATAAAAACTATGCGCAGGATGCGACACAAGGACAATCCTTTTAAAGTTATCTTAACAGGTTGAAAGTAGGTTTGATCAAGAAGAGTTTATTGTGGATGTTATTATTCCTGCGATATTAGTATATTTATAAAATAGTCAATCAAGTGCGTGTTCTCGTGGTCAAATGGTCAAATCGCAAGACGGTAGAATCGTAGTAGCCAAGTTCGAACTCTAGTCGCGCCATTGTGTTCACTTTTGGTCAAATATCGTTGTAAAGGGTATCAACACCCTTATACTCACAGTTATGGGTTAAATAGCACCATTACTGTTCTTCTTGAAGGGTAGTTTAGCCTCCAAAGATTGATATGCCATTAAACAAAGAAACCTAACCAAGAATCGACTAATTTTACGTTTCAAGTCTATATAAGGAATTTTGAATTTTTTGAGGTCATAGCTAAAGCCACGTTGGCTACTGTATCATCCCATTCATTCCCTTCATCCCAATGGGGCTTCGGATCCAGCAAATAAGAATCTTTTTAGAGTTCAACATGGAGTCCGATCTACTCTGGAGCTTAACACGTTTCAGACCTTTTTACTTTCACTCTCCTATATCGGTTGCCATATGCGTTTACCAATTACCGGGAAAAATAGATGCACACCTTTTCCAAAGTATTAGAGCTATTTGAAATGCAAACAGCCTTGTCTGGGGATTGATCAGGGGGTCTCTGTGTCCATTTTCAGCAACTGTGACCATTACTCCACGAACGCCCTCATGTAAAAGGAAAACGATGAATTAAAAGAAACTTCAATTTCACAGGACTATTGTTTTGGTTTGTATTCTTTCTTTAATGGCATATCAACTTTCGTGGCTTATTAAGTTCCAAATGCTTCCTTGTAGAAGAACAGTAGTGGTACTATATAATTAACAGTTGGGGGAATAAGGGTGTTCATGCTTTTCTAAAAGTTAACGTAATATGGTGACTGAAGTTCAAACTCTCTTCTTACGATGTCGCTGTTTAGCACTTTAGCCACTTCGCCATGGGAAATTCACCGCTGAGTATTAAGCTCCACATCTGTAAAAAAATCCCTGCGCAAATGGTCGTATACCAAAGCATACTGATCTGCGTTGTGTTCTAATAAAGAGCAACAATACTTATTTATAAAATATATATACTTCGTATTCATTTACGAAAGAGTCGAAATGCTGTGAATGTGAGAGACAGAGACAGAGATCAAGAGACGGACACACTCCTGAGATATTTGGCACCATAATCTTCTTAACCCACGTGATGTTTCTATCTCATGAGCCCCGCTTAGAGCTTCTTCTGCTTCTCGGTCGGAAAAGTGCCCTGGCTGCCCCTCTCTGGGCACTCGCTGACTGCTCTCCGAATCTGATCACTGCTCCTGACTGACCACGTGTCCTCTGGGGTTAAAACTGTGTCTTATATAATATTCATAACACCCACGCATTTCTGTTCTGGCTACCAAATCATGCGATTCATGTCCGCTGTCGCCTTGTTTACACATGTGGAATATCCTATTTAGAAATCCCTGACTGACGAGTCTGTCAAAAGTTTATATGTAACATGGGGATGAGACTGAAACCATCCACCAGAAAGAATAAAGAGAGTGAAAGTTGAACATTTTTTTTATTTTTCTTTCCACTTTAATTTTGTCTTTTTTGTTTAAACCTCTGTTTTTTACCTTCTCTCAGTATACAAGGATTTTGACCCTTTTCAGTTTATTGGCTTGATTCTGGTTGTTATTATTGCATGGGGAAAATAAAATCAACTCCTAGAAATTCATTCAATCCAACTATTGACCGAACAATTGCTTAAATTTCTCTCGCTCAAAAAAATTAAATCTGTCTCCTGAATCAACTTTATTTTGATGATTTAATTAATGATTTTCCACAGAAGGAAAATCAACGAAATATTTGTTTAAACCTTAATATAAGTAGTTAGGTTTTTAGTAAGGTGTTAACTTCATTGCATCGTAATTTTTCCTTCAATTTTTATATTTTAGTGTCGATTTTAGCACAATTCACGCGGTGGAGAATTGTTAGAGTGACTGAGATGATCGTCTTTTGATCGACAGAAGCAAACAACAACCAGTATTTGTTAATCAGAACCCACGTGTCAAATCATAGATTGATTGAATCTTTTTATTTGGCATGTAGTGCAGAATTCGTATACTCATTAAAACGGCGAGAAAGATACCTGAAGTCAACTCAGTTTAACTGACAGGTACAGACCTTAAAGGACAGTTGAAAGATTGCCTGTCATTGGAGGATTGTAAAGTCAGGTGACTAAAATCCTAAAAATTAAATTTCTTCTTTAAGTTCCTTAGTCAAAGTAATTTGAAGTTTCCATCCATGGTATATATGTCCCAGGTGCTCTGACCAACGTGCGCGGTCGGTAATATACACGAAGAGAATAAATCTATGTGAACCAACAAGAAAAAAGACTTTGTATTTGGTATTCATCCCAGTGAAGTGAATAAAATAACTAATAATGAGACGACGTTGAAGTCACGTGAATAATATGGCGGTAAGAAGTGACGACAAGCCGAAGACCACTACCAAAAAAAAGGCTATATATAACACATGGTATATACCTCGGGTAGTGTAATGGTTAGCAAACCTACAACAGTGAGTTCGAGTCTCATTGGGTGCCCTATTCTTTCTGCCTTGTGCAACATCAAAATAAAAATCTTTGTAAATTACTATATATATTTTTATTCATTATTTTATTTATTTTTTCATTTTTTTTTTATCGCAGTCCATTCAAATACGAATAATTTCCAAACAGATCTATTTGATCCATAGATTGGTTTAGTTTGGTTTGATTTTATTGGACATCAACCATTGTAGATTATTAATGCCAAATTCATTTTTCGACAAAAAACAGTTCTATTTCAAACAATTCAGTTTAGTATAAACATAGTTTTTGTTTACACTCAGTTAAATGTCAAAAAAGTTCTATTTCAAACAATTCAGTTCAGTATTAGTACAGAATTTCAAAAAGATTAGTGGTACTATTTAACCCTTAGCTGGGAGGATAAGGGAGGTTCATATCTTTCCCAAGGGTATTTGTCCGAAAGTGAACGTGATAACGCGACTGAACTTCGAACTCGCTTACTACAACACCGCAGTCCAGCGATTTACCCATTACACCACGAAAACACCATCCCCTTGAGCCGTAGATGGAAACCCAACAGGTACTACCACTATGAGGGAGAATAGACCGCAAAGTAATGACAATTAATAACTCCACACTTCGCAGATCTCTGGAACAGGAACCTCACCATCGGGTGCAATTTAGTGCAATACCCAGGACACCCTTTTTTTCAAAAACCTCTTACCCATTTACAGGAGATACAGCCAGGGTATTCTAAACCTCACCGATGTGGAGAAGCTAAAGTTAAATCGAACTTGCAATGATTGGTTTTGAAAAAAGAAGTAAAATATCGTTATGGGGATATTTTTTACACTAAGTAAACACAGGCAATGAGGGCAATAGATTATTATGGCCAGACAAATGATGATTTTATCGTGGACATTAAATGAGTAAGATTAAACACATCGTGAAGTGATATCAGATCGCCATTTTGAGACGATAAAAATGACCAATACTCTTTCAAGAAACAATACATTAATGTATCCTTCGATAATAAAGTAGGCACCATAAAAATATCGGACGACCAAATACGACCAAAAGAAATGTCGTCTTTCTGTCGACAAGGTTCTCAATTATTAGTGTTCAAATAACAAATTACCATGATTGTAATCTTTTTGCCGACACCTAATGTTTGTTACCAAAAGTCTAGTGCGGTAAATTATATCTGAAAGTGTAATTATCATCGTTATTACGTATTTTATGAAAAAAAGGAAAATCATAGAAGAATCTGTGTGGAAAAAAATAGTTCATTTACGGTGTTCTACTGATAATGAAGACATCGTTTCTGTTCAGTTTTTTACTAAAAATAATTCTTAATTATATATGCATTACATAGAAAACTTGACCTTGAGACGTTTTCAACTCTTAATGAATTTTTCCTTTTGAGATAGAGGTGTCTTCCGCTTTTAAAAAGACGCCTTCCGCCACTTCGTTTTTCGTACACGTTTTCGATAACAGAGAGTCAACTAGACATGATTTTCCCCTTAAAAAACAAGGCAAAAACAAATATTGATTTATTGATTTTAACGGGATATCCACCCGTCTGTGGTTGTTTTATGTCTAGATGTGACATAATCGCGTTCATTTCACGTTCATATTCTCATTCACGGTGTGGCTGGTTTAAGTTGATCACCTGTTTCCCCAGGGCTTTCCTCTCGGGTGCTTCTTGAGTATCAGGGCACTGGAACCTTCAAAAGGAAAATGCTGTGGAGATCAAGCATTTTTGTGCTGTATACCCGGAATGAAGTGGCAATAAGACTTATTTATGAAAATATAAGCTTAGTTTTCCATTTACGAAACGTGGGAAAGAGATGTGGTACTATAGCTTTATGATACGTAGTTGGCCGCTGGTCTCATGATTACCACATGTGTCGACTGGTCTTTCTCTGTTTCTTTCCACGCCCACGTTGCTTTAAGATCCGAGGAAAGAGAAGATGGATGTTTATAACAAATGCTTTTTCGTCATTTTTCTTTATTTGCTTGGCAACCTTTCTTCTCTCCGACACGAATTCCAACCTTCATCGACTGGACCACATCCATATTCTCTTTCCTCGGATCTTAAAGCAACGTGGGCGTGGAAAGAAACAGAGAAAGACCAGTCGACACATGTGGTAATCACGAGACCAGCGGCCAACTTGGTGCCGTGAAGCTATAGTACCACAGAGAGAGAGACTGATAAACAAGGAACCGCTACGATTTATAGAACGTTGAAATAGCTATATTCAGAGTCTTGTTTCTTCGCGTCTCATTCACGGGAGGTTGATACAGAGCAGCCTTACAATTCGGGGACCATCTGGCGCCTCTCCGGACTAACCCCTAGACAGAGCGACTTGTCTACTCTGCTGACTGCTCTTCCCGACTGACCGCTGAGGTTCAAAACTTCCGTCTTATATATTTTTTAGGCGCCCACACATTTCTTCTGAGAATTGGATAAAGCTTTTTTGGTTATTTCCAGAGGTGATGCTAAGAGCCAGATCTATTGCACGGTCTTCAGCTGTAAAAATGGAGCTTTCCTTTGGAATAGCTTCTCTAGCAATTTCCCTATTTAAAAAATCTTGGTACGCTGTTTTATCGTTGCCCTTGGAGCCATCTGTAAAGATCTAAAAGTGGTTAGTGTGTTGTCCTAGGATATTGCATACATTATCTTCGTAAGTGCTTGAATAGGGTTTTCTTTTGTTGGGGATGGGCTCACTTAGTTCTGGGCTCACTTTTGGTCTTTTGAATAATCCAAGGTGTTTTTATGTACGTTGGTTTTATGCATATTGGTGAAGGGTTTTTTTTAGATTTTTCGGAAGTTGGTTACATCCGATGGCCAAAAGGTTTTATAGTTGGTTGGTTGGTTGCTTGTTTTGTTTTATGGCGTATCAACCCTTTTCGAGTCATTTAACGCCGAATTAAGTGATTTTGAAAAGTTTCAAACAATTCCATCAAGTATAAGTATAAACTTTTGTTTGCACACAGTAAAATGTCAAAACTGTTCTATTTCAAACAATTCAGTTTAGCATAAGTACACAGGTTCAATGTCAAAACAATTCTATTTCAAACAATTCAGTTTAGCATACAAAATAGTTCTATTTCAAACAGTTCTGTTTAGAATAAGTATGCAGTTTAGTTCTATTTGATCCATAGATAGGGCATTATCAGGTGCTACCACTCCGGGTCAAAATGGACCTGAGAGCTATGGCAATTATGGGGTACTCTTCATTCCCCAAAGCCAGAGCATTACTGGAACCTCACCATCAGATTATTTAGTGTCATATTCTGGACACTCGTTGGGGGAGATCTTACCCGTCTGCTGAGAAGCAGTCGGTGTATTCTACAACCCCGGCCGACTGGGCAAGGGTTTTATAGATTTTTCTTTTTTGTTTGTTTTTTTTTTGTTTGTTTGTTTTTGCTTTTTGATTTTTGTTTGTTTGTTTGTTTGTTTTTTTAGGGGTTCAAAGCACTATTTTTTATCTTGGATGGAAGATGCAGTCGTCAGCTGGGTTGGATGGGCAAGATTTTTATGTTGTATTGGAAGGACAGTTTTTCACATCTGAGATGAAGGGAAGCTTCATGATCCTTGACGTAAAGAGTGTCAACTGGGAAAGTTATGAAGACTCCTAACACTAGTCTTTGTAGTGTGTAGGGTCGAGCTCTCCGAAGTAAGACTTTCGGGCTTATCTGTTGACAAAACTGTCGAAGAATTACTTAATGAATAGGTCGCCAATTAATTTTTTAAGGTAGGTGGAGAATTCAGAACGTATGAATTCAAACGTAAAATGGTAATTCGTTAGAAGAGTTGTGTAAAATAACCAGTGATATGATAAACAAGACTTGATCCTTGGCTGACCTTTTTAGCTGTTCTGTGATTGGTTAGTTCAGTCATAAGAACAGGTCAGTTAGGTTGAGAACCAGAGAAATCGAAGAAGCCGTGGCGACTCGCTCTTCACACAACTACTTCGCCCAATATTTTCGTACCTATTGTAATAAACAAAAAAGAAAAGATATTATTGAATATAAGTATTATCTTTCCTTATTTCTGTCGGTATACAACAGCAGTCAAGTCTTGAGAGGATGTGTATAGTTTAAGGATTGTTTGTCGATCACTTCATCAATGTTTAAAAAAAAAAAGCTCGATCATACAGGTCTCTTATGACACCATATTCTCAAGTGGTGATATATGCTTTGTGTAAATCTAAAAAAAAATGCCTTTAAATGGTGCTTTTTATAAAGACTTCTCTAATGAAGGCCTCCAGGTGTATCAGATGATCTTTGTTTCCTTTCTTTTTTGTGGAATCCTGTCTGGAGATTGGTAATTCAGCCGGTAGAATCTACGTACCACGTTAATCATCTGTTCCATTGTCTTGCATAGTTCTACAGGTTAATGGTATTTTTACAGGTTTGGGATGAGGACAATTGTCATCTATCTTCATTTTTCAGGAAATGTGTTCCTTGTCCATAAATCATTGAAGACGTTTAGAAAGCACCTGACAGATTCAGGTAATTATTTTAGAAACTCGTTGTGAATCTCATCAGGGCCGACACCTGTATTGACAGATTTCTCTGTGGAATTCACTTGTTCTGCTTGGGTGAGTGACTTTTTGTCGTCTTCGGAATTTCTGGAAAATAAGATTTTTTTCTTTTCTGTGCTATTTGATTTTCGAGTACTTTTTATTAACTTGACTGGGCTGAAAGAATTCTTTGAGAACGTTTTGGCTCGCAGATTGACGCAGATTGACGGTAACCGTTTTTGTCATTATTTTCATGTTTTTTAGAGAAAGTCGTTTGTTTGTTTTCCGGATTTTTGGAAATTTATGTCCCAGACTCTTTTCAGTTTTAAAAAAGTGATCAGTTTGTTTCCATAATTTTGTAAGGAATTTCTTTTGGTCTCTTTGATGATTATACGTGCATTTGCTTTGTCGGGTTTCAAGAAGATTAAATTGGATGATGTGTGTTCAGATGGAATCGTAGTCAAATAGCTTCTCTACATTCTTTGCTGAACTATGGTCTGTCCCGTTTGGAAAAGGTTGGACTGTGTGAAATACACTTTTTAGCTAGTGTGATAAATTTCTGTGTGAAATTGTCGGCAGAGTAAGTAATGTCATTTATTATGAGGTACTCCACCCAGCTAGCTTTGTTCAATTTCCATCGATGTGGTGTTTTCTTGCGAGGTACACAGTCTCAATAACAATCGGGAAATGGTCGTCTTTCATTTATCCTCACTGACTATCGAGGAAAAATCGAAAAAATTTGAAGGGTCATAGAGTTCATCTTTGGCGGAGTTGGTTGCAGAAGATGGGTCGAGATGTGTTTGGAATTTTTTTGTTGAAAAACTGTTGGTTATTGCTGATAATGTTTTCGTGTGTTCTGCTATTTTAGTTCAAGGTTTTTACATGTCTACGTGGTTTTGTAGATCTAAAATCGCTTTGTAGAATATAAGCAATGGCTAGCTGGTTTGATATAGTGTTTAATTAGTTTTCATTTATCGGATCATTATTCCGTTTTTGACATAATAACATATACAAACCCTGGTGAAGATTTCCAATTGAATAAAAAAAAATTATGTCATAATTATTTCTTTTACAAAAATAATTTTGATGAAATATTTTGTATTCAGACAAAATCTTGAAGACAAAACACGTTGGAAAATAAACACACCATCAAACATAAATATTTATTCTTGTTTTACCTTTTTCTACATGAATTCTGTCAGATTCAATTCACTTCTCTCATATGGTGGTATATATAATGTGCAAATATTAATTGTTTGCGTAAATTTGCTTTAACGGCAATTGCCTGGAGTCCAACATTGAAGTTGATGTTTCTTTTGTGTATTTCGTTCCTAATAAGGAGTGAGGCGCCTCCTGAATCTTTGTGACTGGTATTGAGTATATAGTTGTAGTTTAAATGGTTTAAATTCTCACCCCATCTTAATTTGTTGGCGTCTTCTAGTCTGTGAAGGCTGCAAAGAAAGAAAATAAAGATGATAATGGGAGTAACCTTTTAAGTTTCAACTTTATTTACTTTTTAAATTTCAAATTTATATTGTTTGGATTTGCACATGGCTACTTTGTAGCGAAGAATGTGTTCCTGGACGATTTGAGTACAGTCGTTTCTCCCAAATAAGGTAATGAAATGTACAAGTAGTTATTGGTAATGGATACGTCCAAAGTCTGTGTTTTTATATTGTTTCAGTGGTGTCAGCTCGCAAGCAGCAGACATGGCTCGGTATCAGATTAAAAAAAACACCTAATCAGCACATGTGTACGCAACCAGCAGCCGCGTGAAAGAAGATCCATTCAGTTCAACGAAGGACGCTGAAATAAGGTCGAATTTCTCCTTTGCACTGGGATGGTTCCTTTTTCCGGTTATGTGTCACCCGCACTTCCTATCAAGGGCTTCTGAGAATTTCTGGACTTATTGGACTTATTCTATTTCATTTATCTTTTTTTTTTCTAATCCCTTTAAGGAATACATTGGCTGAGAGGAACTTTACTACAAAAAAGGGAGAAAGTTTTGTGATTGCTTTGTCTTCAGCTGTTTCGAGGCAATAAAATTTGGAAAAGGAGAATCCGACTTCTACGCATCGCTGTTAGAATCTGGTGTCGGGTTGTTTCGCTTTGATGTTTTGGCGGGTAATATAAATAATGCATTTTATATTTATTAACTGTGCTCTCCATCCGCATCGAGCCCAACTGTAAGAAATGACTCAGAAAAAAAGGATTCGTCTTCGCAGAATAGAGCTATACAATTGGTATAATGATACCAAGGGATTGAACCCTGGGCACCTGGATTTCATAGGTTTCCACATCCACAGTCACTCAGAAGACTGTCCCTTACAGCGAAGTTCTTCGTCAATCCATGCGATTGACCCAAGAGTGACTTCCTTCTAAGTCAGATTTTGTTGGAGTTAAGCGCAGCCAATCTCGCTGGATTAAACGTCAGGATAATCTGACCAAGGGCTTGGCATGACCAGCTGATTGACTGAATCGGGCCTCTCCGACAACCCGTCAAGTCTAGTAAGGTCCACATTGGAGTGTTGCAGGTCACGTTAGAATTTTGGCTTCCGGGTCACGGTTTGCTCAGCCAACGAAATTCCGTCCTTGAGCATTATGGGTCACCACCTACGGCCAACAAATGACCTCTTTGGGAAGTGGGAGGCTTTTCCCTCTACAGGGATGCAGTCGGCGTATTCTACAGCCCCAGCCGGTTGAGCGAACACACAGTTCTATAGTTTCAAGTTATTGTTAATCCATAGTAAATAATCATATCTTCATATACCTGTTTTTAATACAAATTATTTACTTTTATATGATAGTAACTATTCTCATCTTAAAGAAATAATTTGCACTCAGTTATATGGTTTCAAGTATTCCAATCGATTACTAATAATTTAATGGTTTCAAGTAACTGATAATCTGTTGTAAAGAATCATAGCTTCAGGTAACTTTTCTTTATACCCATGTAATGTTGGCGACCTTAATCGAGGGCGGCCTGAAGGCTCCATTTTGATTAGCTACAACACAGAGGTATAGGGGAGGGTGCGACTCCTTTCCCTAAATTGCTCCACTTTACCCTTGATTCCTACCTTATGATGTTGAGTGTTATGCAAAGTGGCATCATGTACCATTTTTGAGTTTTTAGTATGATTCGACTATGGATTGAACCCCGGTCTCCCAGGCCATTGGTGAATACGAATCAAGTTTTCTTATCTCATTCTAATAATTTTTAAACAGATCTATTCGAGCTACAGATTGGACACCAATAGCTACGACCACTCCAGGTCAGAGTTGACTTGGGTACAAGGACAATGTAAGAGTACTCCACATGCCTCAGAGCTCCAGAATTTGAGCCTCACAATGGGACCCAGATTAGCTTCATAACAAAGACACCCCAAAACAAAGACAGCGTGTTATTTTTGCCAGCCGTTATATAGATAATATATGCACAACGAGAAGCAAGCGTGGTGCTAATCACATCTGCTATGATTGCGTGAAAGATCTGCTTTAATTTTTAAAAGGCACACAAGTTTAGAGCAGGTTTCTGGATGTTTTGAATATCCACAAAGAATTGTGTGATAGAAAAATATTCACGATTACATAATCAAACTTACTGTTCTATTTCAAGTATTCTACATCAAAGCTGACGGCCGATCTCAGTCTTTAACGACAAGGCAGACAGACTTAGAAGTTATTGTTGAAGGTTTGGGAACCATTCCAGATATTAGCTTTGGCTCGGTTTTGTTTGGTTGTTTTGTTTTACGGGGTATCAACACTTTTTGGGTCATTTAACGCCCAATTAAGTCATTTTGATAGAAGTTTCAAACAATTCAATTTAGTATAAATATAGTTTTTTGTTTACTCACAGTTAAATGTCAAAACTGTTTATTTCAAACAATTCAGTTTATCATAAGTATTCCGGTTCAATCTCAAAAACATTCCTATTTCAAATAATTCAGTTTAGCATACGAAAACAGTTTTATTTCTAACAATTCCGCATAGCATAAGTAGTCAGTTTAGTTCTATTTAACCCATAGATAGGATCCTATCAGGTGCTACCACTCTGTACCAGAGAGGACCTGGGAGCGATTGTAATAAAAGGGTACTCCGCATTGCCCAAAGCTCCAGCATTAATGGAACCTCATCATCAGATGTGTCATATCCAGGACACTTTGCGGGGGAGTCTTACCCCTCTGCAGAGGAGCAGTCGGTGTATTCTACAGCCCCAGCTGACCGGGAAACCAGATATTAGAGTACAAAAATATTGGTAACTGATCCTTCCCATTTTCCCGTTTTGGGTTTTGGTTTCATGGGAAGGCTTTAGAGGTAGGGAGTGAATAAACTAAACAAAATTATTTATAAAACTGTTGAATTCGCGTTATACCGGAGTTTCGTGACTATATTGTTGTATCTATTTAAGAATGAACGATTCTAATCATTAATTCATACTTATCTCCGTTATATAGAGAATTTGGATATAAATCTCTACATAATGTGCCGTTTCGGTGAGTTACGGTCAAATACACACACATGCACACACACACGCACACACACACGTATATATATATTGTACATTGGTATGTTAAAATTAATTATCAAATAAATAACTTGGTTTTAATGGCGACTAAATTCGATTAATAAGAATATTGAACTTGGGAGCCTTTCGACGAAAACTTCTGCAAAATGAAAGGAATAAGGTTTTAAAAGAAAAGGATTTAAGAATCGAGACTCAGACTCAGACTAAGCACCACCTCAACATCTTGAAAGCTGTTGAGATTAATACACAACGTCCAACTGTGAAGACAAAGAGAGAGAGAGAAAGAACCCAAACACAAATTGGAAATATATAGATAAATAATTCGTAAAACTTATGAACAAAAATATTTACAGCTGAATGACGAATGGATAAAGAAAAGGGATTCAAAAGAAACATTGTATTCTAAGATTAAATTCTTCTGTGACTCAGCTTTCTCTAACCAAATAAAAACTAAAAATACTCTCTTCAACTGTAAAGTGCCCCAGGTGATGTAATGGTTAGCAAGCTAAACAAGCAAACCTTCATGAGTGAGTTTGATTCTCTGTGGGTGCCCCATTCATAGCCCTTGTGCCGCATCTAAGCAAAAAGCTTAGTAAAATTATTATTATTTCCTTCAACCGTACATCTCTTTCTTTTTCATTTATTAATCTTCTTCTTATGATCTTTATTCTTTCATATCATTCATTCATTTTGGTCTTATTCATTATTATGTCCTCTTCTTTTCTACTCTCTTTCTCTCGCTCTTTCTCTCTCTTTCTACTCTCTTTTTTCTACTCTCTCTCTCTCTCTCTCTCCCTCTTTTCTACTCTCTCTTTCTACTCTCTTTTTTCTACTCTCTCTTTCTACTCTCTCTTTTCTACTCTCTCTTTCTACTCTCTTTTTTCTACTCTCTCTTTCTACTCTCTCTTTTCTACTCTCTCTTTCTACTCTCTCTTTTCTACTCTCTCTTTCTACTCTCTTTTTTCTACTCTCTCTTTCTACTCTCTCTTTTCTACTCTCTCTTTCTACTCTCTTTTTTCTACTCTCTCTTTCTACTCTCTTTTTTCTACTCTCTCTTTCTACTCTCTCTTTTCTACTCTCTCTTTCTACTCTCTTTTTTCGACTCTCTCTTTCTACTCTCTCTCTCTCTTCTACTCTCTCTTTCTACTCTCTTTTTTCGACTCTCTCTTTCTACTCTCTCTCTCTTCTACTCTCTCTTTCTACTCTCTTTTTTCTACTCTCTCTTTCTACTCTCTTTTTCCTACTCTCTCTCTCTCTCTCTCTCTCTCTCTCTCTCTCTCTCTCCTTGTTTTATTTTATCCTCCCTTTTAAATCTTTCTATTTTCACGCTGTCACTTTTTCTTTTATAAATGTCCTTCGAAATACAGATAAAAGAGCTAAACACAAACAAATCAAAATTGAAATAATGAATATTCGAGGAGTTTATAACAGTACTAAGAATTCTTTTTTTTTAAAAAAAGAAGTACATAGATTTTTGGATTAAAGAAAAATGGGAATTGCGAAATAAGACAGGAAATCATTAATTTAATGAGAATTTTAAAAAATCATAAAAATTTGCATAATAAAATTAGAAATTATATCAGGTTATGATTCGAAGGCTTTTCCTTCGAAGATGAATAATAAAAAGACAAAAACCCGCATACACATACACACAAAACAATCTGTAAATTAGCTTAATGAAGAAAAACAAACTGCCGTTGTTTAAGAGATTTTATGTTTTCTTTAAATTTGATTCCAACGTTGATAATCAATAACCTTGACAACTATAATGGAAAACTTTTAAACAAATTATCTTAAGGTTCAAAATCAATTTTTTCCGTGAACGCTAGCATCTTCAAAAAAATGAAAGATCTTTGTAAACCAAAGATCGTCATTAGTGTCAATTAATAAATAGGCAGTATCACAGTCATTAAAGTGTTACCATTATAAACTTAGTAGATGGTTATCGCCATAAATAACAGTATTATTTTCGTTTATATTCACAATGCTGCTTGACAATGGCTTCGCGATGGTAGTATTAGTCATGTTGATGAGTTGAAAACACGTGAACATCAGTCGACCGATTTCGAATCGATCAACGAAGCAAAAGAAAAGAAAGGAGAAGAGTAAGTTATAATTAGAAAAGAGAAATAATAAAAGTAGTACCCACCCCCCTCATGAGTTGGATGCGACACAAGGCCATTTTAAGAGGAATGAACAGGTTTAAATTCAGAGTTTTTTTTCCTTCTTCTAGACCAGTTGCCATACCAAGATTAAAAAGCCCAGTCTGCACCACCATTTACCTATAGCTGAAGTGAGAACGGTTGGATTCATCCTTTTCCCAAGGGGAGAAGCATGAAGTAGAATGTAAACAGCTTCGTCCAGGATTTGAACTGACATTGGCGAGTCTGTTTTCCATGACGATAATTCTCACGCTATAAGCGCCTCCAAATGAAGAAAAGAGATAGAAGAAGAAGAAGAAGAAGAAGAAGAAGAAGAAGAAGAAGAAGAAGAAAAGAGAAGAAGAAGAAGAAGAAGAAGAAGAAGAAGAAAAGAGAAGAAGAAGAAGAAGAAGAAGAAGAAGAAGAAGAAGAAGAAGAAGAAGAAGAAGAAAAAAAGAGAAGAAGAAGAAGAAGAAGAAGAAGAAGAAGAAGAAGAAAAGAGAAGAAGAAGAAGAAGAAGAAGAAGAAGAAGAAGAAGAAGAAAGAGAAGAAGAAGAAGAAGAAGAAGAAGAAGAAGAAGAAGAAGAAGAAGAAGAAGAAGAAGAAGAAGAAGAAGAAGAAGAAGAAGAAGAAGAAGAAGAAGAAGAAGAAGAAGAAGAAGAAGAAGAAAAGAGAAGAAGAAGAAGAAGAAGAAGAAGAAGAAGAAAAAAAGAGAAGAAGAAGAAGAAGAAGAAGAAGAAGAAGAAAAGAGAAGAAGAAGAAGAAGAAGAAGAAGAAGAAGAAGAAGAAGAAGAAGAAGAAGAAGAAGAAGAAGAAGAAGAAGAAGAAGAAGAAGAAGAAGAAGAAGAAGAAGAAGAAGAAGAAGAAAAGAGAAGAAGAAGAAGAAGAAGAAGAAGAACAAGAAGAAGAAGAAGAAGAAGAAGAAGAAGAAGAAGAAAAGAGAAGAAGAAGAAGAAGAAGAAGAAGAAGAAGAAGAAGAAGAAGAAGAAGAAAAAGAAGAAGAAGAAGAAGAAGAAGAAGAAGAAAAAAAAAGAAGAAGAAGAAGAAGAAGAAGAAGAAGAAGAAGAAGAAGAAGAGGGGGGGTGACCAAATACGGGAAATAAACAGAGAAATATTGAGAAATAGAAAGTTAGATAAAGAGTGAAGAAGGAATAGGAATAGATACATTGTTAGTGGAAGAAAAATGTGAGACAGAGACAGAGACAGACAGAGAGAGTGAGAGAGTTATTGCCAGTAAAAAAAATCACGGATATATTTGAATTTCAGTGTTTTTTTAAAAAAGGAACTAAACAATATATTCAAATACATTCAATGTACCTCGGGTTGAGTCGGAATATACCAACAGAATTTAACAAATGTTGGAGTACAGTACTACTTACGCTATCGCAATGTCCTTACTCTGCGGCACAATTCTTTTTTTATTTTTTAAATATTTTATAATCATTCTCTCTTGAGTATAATTTGAAATAAAATTCGTTTTAATGAGAAAAAAATGAATTATATTCTTACAATAGTCTTCATTTTATAAAATATTTTTAATATTATAAAAATATTTTAGACAAGGTATTTCCAAAAATTAACACAAGATTTTTGAGAATCTTTCAAGTCGGTTGCGAAGCTATGAGGTTTTCCATTTCAATATCGAGACGAAGCAACAACGTCATTAGCTGGGTGGTGAGACCAAGACTATTCAATCACCCTGTCTGCTGAGGCTGTAGAATAAGCCGACTGTGCCTCTGCTGTGGGGTGAAAATCCTCTCCCCAAGATTTTTCTCTGGGTGACATGAAACTGCATCTGATGGTAAGGCTCTAATCCTGGAGCTTTTGGAAATCCAGAGTACACCTTCATTGCCATTACTCCCAAGTCCAGTCTGATCCAGACTGGTTGTATCTGTTAGGGTCTCTTCTATCAGGCAAATAGAACTCTTTTATTATTTGCCATACTTTAAACCATTTAGCTGTGCGCCACCAATTGGTTAATATTACCCAGAATTATGAATTATAGATTGCAATATTTGAACCAATTTACCTGCGTGTAAGCAAATGAGCTCTGGATCGATTAGAAATAATGCTGCCTACAAACTATTCACTCACAATTATATATATAAACAGGATTTGGAATTGAATAACGAGCAATATAACAGAGTCAAACCAAATCCGGCCTGTTCAGTGAACAGAGCACAAAGGGGGCGGGTATCGGTTCGAAGAACAGGAATCAAAAGAGAAAGAGTAAGGTTTCTGAATTCTCTCACGACCAACGGACAGGGGATGTTCAAAAACACACCCACAAATCCAAAGGAAGACAATTATTTATTGTCTTCCTGGAAATCTATAAAAATGCAATAATATAGTCTTTAAAATATATATATATTTAATCACCGACCTTTATAGTATATCGGTTACCTGGTCCCTGAACATGTTAGGCCACACAAAGATGATTTAACCAACATATATCATTAAAAAATGGCTACGCTTTCTGTTTTTTAAGAGGTAGTTACTACCTTCGATGTTTACGAGAAATTTACGATATTTTTGTTTTTGTTCGGGTGCCTTTTTCGTCAAGCATGCTTCACTCATGGATGAAACCAGTTTTCAAAAAGTTTTCCCTGAATAATACCAGTCTATAATTTATATTTCGTTAAAGCATAGGTCACATGAATCCGCAGAAAAAATGAAATTGGTGATAAAATGTAATCATAGAAAATATCGATCTACAGATTTTCTACTTCGTCGTATCTATATTTAATTCTTTTGCTTTCATACTTATTGATTTAGAATTATTTTAATTCGTCCGCGGGTCTGAGAAAAAGTATTTCCATCATAGAACGAATCTCTTCGACCACCAATTCAACCGGGCCAAGAATGCGCGGACTGTACTGGGTGAAGACCTTCTACCTTCAAGTATGACACTAAACTTCATCCTGTTAGAGACAGAGAGAGACGGAAAGAGAGAGATAGAGTCATTGCAACACAAAAATCATAACCAGATATTACATTTTCACGACTACAAAACCATAGTACTTACTAAATAAATTTGGCATCTGATGGTGAGGCACCAGTTCCGGAGCTCTTGGGAATGTGCTATAACTTCCAAGTCTACTCCGAATCAGTGTGATAGTACGAGGATCGTCTAAAAAGTTCTAAGCTCCATCCAAATCTTGGATTTGTCTTATACCCCTCATATTTGTATAGGTCTCACCTGCAAAGAAATTCAGACATAAACCTGAATTATTTTTTTCTAGTTTTATAAGAAGTGGTAGTGTGTTGCCACAACAAAAATGATCAGCTATGGCTCTTCTCTCTTGTTGAGGTAATTTACTAAGCTGTTTGCTTAGATGTGGCACAAGGCCATATGAAAGGGGCACCCAATGAGACTCGAACTCACTCGTGTAGGTTTGCTAGTCGAGCTTGCTAACCATTACACCACCAGAGTGTCTTTCTTGTTGAGGCCTAGAACGCCTCTCATATATGTTAGGATCGCATTTATGGAGGAAATATACGTTTGAATATTATTAGTTCAGTGTGTTTTACAACTGTTGAAACAAAGCAACAATATCTCAGATCTTTCTAATTGACTTTATTCTCTTTTTCTTTTCCAATGATAGGAGCATAATAGTTAATATTCTGATATATTTAATCAAATATAGCAAAATCATGCCTTCAGTGGGGAAGCAGAAGATCTTTTATGTGGAAAAATATAACGAAACAAAGTCTTGTTCAAACAAGATACTGAAGGAAGTTCAGTTTCAATATATTTTCAAACAGAAGTCAGATTTTCAAGTTGATCAAGAACGTTGTAGCTCATGACACTTAAGTAGATCGGAGATTAATGGCATCTATCACTGAGAAGATTTAAGCGATCATCCCCGAAGGAATATGTCTGTGTTATCAAAAACTTTGCCCGCCGCATTCAACATTGCCTTCAACTGAACGGCTGACATCTGGAGCATGAATACTAGGGATCATCTCGCTTTTTTTTTTTTGGTTCCGGAGCCCTAAATTCTTACAGATCCTAAAATGTTTACCTCACCTTTATACCTTATAATCAATTTAATTTCCATTACTCGAGGATTTGAGGTCCTTGATTTGTTCCCAATCATTTTGTTTTAAAAATTGTGAGATAAGTAGTAAAGTTGGTGACCTTAGTCAAGGTTGACCGGAGGGCTTCCTTTTCAGTAGGTACTACACCAACGTGTAGGGGAGGGCGCTACTCCATTCCATGAATTGCTTCACTTTACCTTTGATCCTTACATTAAAAAGCTGAGTGTTAAGCAAGGCGGTATCAAGTACCATTTTCTAAGTCTTTGGTATGACTCGACCTGGGATTTAACCCCGGTATCCTGGACCATATGCGAACACTCTACTCATTTGGCCAATGGCCCGGTATCCAGGATTAAATAAGAAAAATTAAACAATATAATTGAATGCAAACAAATTGTTATTAATGAATAGGAGGATTTAATTGAAAGCTTATTAGTCTTTGTGAGTTAAATAGTAATACTTGAAACCATAGTGCACAAGTTAATAGTACTGATAATTGTTATTTGACGTTAATTGGTTTGACCATTGAACTGGGTTATCAGCTACCGTCCACAAAAGTTGGTAACAAGTTGATTACAGAGGAGCGTAGATTCGAGTCAAGGGTAGTAAGCAATAGTGGGTTGCCAAGAAAGGTTGCTATTCGTGAAAGAGTTAGGTTGGTTGGTTGGTTGATTGGTTGGTTTTTATGGCATATCAACCTTTGTAGGTTATTTAACGCCATATCCATTTTCATACAAATAATCAGTTCTATTTCAAACAATTCAGTTTAGAATTAGTACACAGTTTAATTGTCAAAAACGTTTCTAGTTCAAGCTATTCAGTTTATTCAAACAGTTCTAATTCGGCCAATTCAGTTCAGAATAAGAATAGATTTTGTTTACACCGTTAAATGTCAAAACGGTTCTATATTAAACAATTCATTTTAGCGTAAGTACAGTTTCAATGTCAAAAACAGTACTATTTCAAACAATTCAGTTTAGCATAAGTACGCAGTTTGAATGTAAGTAGACAGTTTAATTGTCAAAAACATTCCTATTTCAAGCTATTCAGTCTAGTCAAACAGTTTTAATTCAAACAATTCAGTTTAGCATATGTATGCAGTTTAGTTCTATTTAACCCATAGATAGTGCCCTATCAGGTGCTACCACACCGGGCCAGAGTGGACCTAGGAGTATGGTAATAAAGGGGTGCTCCGCATTTCTCAAAACCCCAGCATCAGTGGAACCTCACCCTCAGGCTGTTTAGTGTTATATCCAGGACACTCGTTGGTGGAGGTCTGACCCCTCTGCAGAGGTGCAGTCGATATATTTTACAACCCCAGCCGACTAGGCAGAAAGAGTTAGAAGTTAGCTCTTAGACCCAAAGCGAGCAGAAAAACTGACCAGTGATAAAATCTTCAACCGCTGTCCATATTGCAACTTTTCACATGCACCATTCCCATCAACACGAGGAAATGTGAATAACAAATACAATACGTGTTTATTCTGGAAACCCTTATATTTCTATTTTATCACTGTAGAACTCACCTATATCTTATTCAGTTTCAACCAAAACCAGCAGCCAACTTGTGTTCTGGTTAGTGAACACAAGTAGTATTAATAATAAGACAAACCACGATATGTGATGGAAATAGTTATGTTTAAAGGAAAGAGTATTTACAAGAGAGAGACTGTTAGTAATAAGAACATAGGATTAGTGATAGAGTAATGATATACTTTAACAATAGGAACGGCTCTTCTGGTCTGACTCGTAGGCTTATTACCAGACTGATCTCCGCTACTGCCATATTTGACACCTCTTGTAAATACTCTTCCCTGTAAATATAACTATTTCCTTCACATATCGTGGTTTGTCTTCTTATTACTACTACTTGTGTTCACTAACCAGAACACAACAGTATCATATTTTACGTTCGTGATGTAATGGTTATACTATTAATAAATATATATGCCGACCTGAGATCAAATCCTAAACAATTCTGTTTGCATTTCATATAATGCTTCTACCTTTGGTAAAGGTATGAATCCAACAATTCTCTCTCCATCCATGGATAAATATTAGAATAGACTGGGTTATTTGAACTTGATATGGCAACCAATTGAAAAAAAAAGGAAAAAAACTCTGAATTCAAACCTGTTAACGTGGCTAAAAATTGACTTTGTGTCAAATCCTATTCGTGTAGAAGGATGGGTATATATATATATATATATATATATATATATATATATATATATATTGTAATTTGCTTGAAGCATTGCGCAAATTATTTTATCTCATTGTATTGTATTAATTTAGTGGGCTATTGAAATGCGAAATAATAATTATTGGAGTCTAATTAATTTCAAATTAAAAAATTCATCGTTAGAGATTTTTGTTAAATAAACACGATGTTGGATGTTCAAATTTTTTAAAAAATGGAACATCCAACATCGTGTTGATTTCGAAGTCAATCGCTTTAACCATTTTGGCCCGTCGGCTGGGGCTGTAGAATACACCGACTGCTTCTCTGCTGAGGGGTAACCTCCACCCCACCCCCAACGGGTGTCCTGATATGACACTAAACAATCTGATGGTGAGGTTCCAGCAATGCAAGAGCTTTGGGGAATGTGGAGCACCCCTTCATTGCCGTTGCTCCCAGGTCCACTCTGACCAGGAGTGGTAGCACCTGATAAGGGTCCTATCTATGAGTTAAATAGAACTAAATCGTGCTTCCTTCACAATACTGATTTTTTAACTTAAACTGCGTATTTATGCTAAATTGAATTGTTTCAAATATAACTGTTTTGACATCTAAACTGCGTACAAATGATAAACTGAATTGCTCGAAATAGAACTGTTTTAACGTCTAAACTGTGAACTTACGCTGAACTGAATTATCCAAGATAAACTGTTTTGACATTTAACTCTGTGTATTTCCCAGTAGAATACACAGACTGCACCTCTACAGAGGGGTAGGACCCTCCATGAGTGTCCTAGATATGACACTAAACGATCTGATGGTGAGATCCCAGTAATGCTGGGGCCTTGGGGAATACGGAGCACCCCTTCATTGCCATTTTGGGGGGGTGTCATCGTGGTGTAATGGTTAAAGCGATGAACTGCGGAATCGTAGTACGCGAGTTCGTACTCCAGTCGCGCTATTACGTTCACTTTCGGGCAAATACCCTTGGGAAAGGTATGAACCCCCTTATTCTCCCTCCAGCTATGGGTAAATAGTAGGACGGACTAGGTTCTTCAGCCTTGGTGAGGCAACTAGTCTAGGAGAAGGAAAACTCTGAATTCAAACCTGTTAAACTCCGCTTAAAAATCGACCTTGTGTCATACCCTGCCCGAGCGGAGGGGTTGGTAAATAGTACCCCTTCATTGCCATTGTTCCCAGGTCCACTCTGTTCCGGTGTGGTAGCAGCTGATAGGGCCCTATCTATGGGTTAAATAGAACTAACGGCATACTTATGCTAAACTGAATTTAATGAAACTGAATAGCTTGAAATAGAAATGTTTTCGACAATTAAACCATACTTTCATTTGCACTGCGTGCTTATGCTAAAATGAATTATTTGAAAGTGAACTGTTTTTGACATTGAATCTGTACTTACACTAAACTGAATTGTTATATATAACCGCTTGAATAAACTGAATAGTTTGAAATAGAAATGTTTTGACAAACTGTGTACTCATGTTAAACTGAATTGTTTGAAATAGAATTGATTATTTACATAAAAATGGATTTGGCGTTGAATAACTTACAAAGGTTGATATGCCATAAAATCCAACCAACCTACCCACCAACAAACCAAGCTTTAACCATTACACCACGAGGACACCACCAACAATTTTCATATACTTCATAACATTAGAGACGACGTAGTTTTCTCTTTCGCTGACGAATTTAGTCATTTCATCTAATATTTTTCTAAAATAATATTAATCTCGAATTTGTTACGCACAAACAATTTACACCACTTTATCGAATTAAATTGCATTTCAGCACATTTACACATTTCTAAAGAAATGAAGCAGACTTTTAATCAGAATAAAAATAAATGCATGAATGACTCTGTTCAAAGTTTTCAAATATAAGAAGTTAAGATTCAAACTAAAAGAATTATTTAATTTTTACAGGTAATCCCAATGTCAGTATTGAGCAAAGAAATAATTGATATAATTATTTCATTGTGCGTTATTATCGTATACGAATGACTTTAACAAAAGTATTTAATCAAGAAAATACCTTTTAAGCGCTTTCCTTTTCAATGATTAATATCATAGAAATCAGAAGTAAGTGAAATGCTCTTAGCCATTTAAAATTGTATGTTAGATTTTCCATTTCAAGGGAAAAAAGATTAAAAGACTTGCTTTCAATATCCGCATTTTATTACCGTTATATTTCGATATTAATATAGGAAAAAAAAAGAGAATATTAAAAATCTGGGAAAATCTGATTCTGACATGTGTTGGCCTTTTTCCGTTGAATTAAGTCGAGCTTTTAACTAATTAATATATTGCATTCAACCTTCCCAGCTGACAACTATTTTATTGAATTATCCCAGCTTCTCAAGAGACAGCGACTAACTTTAAAACTTACGAAAATAAAGTAAAAAAAAAAAGCAAACACGTAGATTCACAGACATAACGTACAGGTTGCAGTTAAAAAATTCTTTAAACCTCTTAACTTTCTATCCCGAATATATTTACTAATTAGCTGCCGCGCATTGATAAAAAGTCTGTAACGGAGAGGATTGCTCTATTCACCTTCAAATGAAACTGCTTTTTTAATATTTACTGTAATTTAGAGTATTCGGACTATTGTCCTCATCTTTATTGTTATATTCACAACGTTCCGACCGATGCGTCCATTGGCCTTCTTCAGGTGTTTGTAGTCGAACTCGAGAGCCAACAAGGAACTTCGAACAGTAATGTTTATTTAATCTACCATGGTAGATTGTTCTAATTCCGTTAACGATAACCGGGTACCAGAGTTAAGCTATAGTAAGTATTCCATGTTATTTTTGTCGGTAGTCAGGATTGAACCTGCAACTGCTCGATGATTTCCCTTAGAAATCCATTAACCAAACGCCTGTGTCCGTTATGCTACGTGTTCTGATGTATGTAGGCTCACGAGTTCAACAAGAAACACCAGAAAAAGCCGAAGTAATTAATAACTCTACAATTTGTCCATAGTGAGGGAGATATGAATATCTACTTTTTCCATAGGTGAGACAGGTCGCTCACTAAAAGTAAGGATAGAAGAACATCGGAAGGCAGTAGTACGAGGTGAGATTGAAAGGTCGGGTATGGCGGACCATATATGGAAGGAAAAGGGAAACCATCAGCCCTTATGGGATAAAGTTTGAAATAATTGATAGGACTGAACATTAGAGGATTAGACGCCTAAAGGAATCAGCACATATGTTGGGCTACAATAACGTGCTGAGAAGACAAAGTATAGAGATGAATACAATATGGGAACCGATAATTAAAAAGGCTACATAAAAAAAATCTGAATATGAGCACAGGTAAAAAATGATACATAATAGTAGTAATCCTAGTCAAGTAAGAACCACAAGTTTATAAGTACCAAAAATTCACTCTGAATTATCCAGAATAACGGTTATAGGCGTTGGTTCCCTAAGCTTCTAAGGAGACAATCATCTGGAGGTTGCAGGTTCAATCCTGACTGCCGGCGAGTAACAATACAGGAATACTTAACACTTGTACCCGGTTATGGCTAACGGAATCAGAACAGGCGACACCCGTGGATTCAATAAAGGACGTAGTTCGAACCTGGAGGTTCCCAGGTTCGACAAACACTTGAAGAAGGCCGCTGGACATATCGGCCGAAACGTTGTGGAAATGACAATAAAGATGAAGACAACTGTTCGTAAACACTTAATGATAAAAATCATCAAGCTTCATCTCAGAAATTTAGACAAGTAATTTTTCAAAAGGATTAACGCGAAATGAAACGCAGTCTCGTACAGGACTTAAACTCTTGTCAACGGTTCCATTTCCGGGATAACCGTTACACGGTGAGCGTCTCGTTTATTGAAAGGATTTTTTCGAATATTCTGGCAAACAAAAGATGCGTAGCCTTGTTGTGGGATTATCGAGGTGCATACGATGTTTCCAGACTTTTTTCGTATGGGCACTTTTATTGATAGTACACACATGAAACTCTAGTCCCTTCGAAGTAATCTCCTTCGGATGCAATGAACTTGTTGTACCGTTCCAACAACTTCTAAAAGGCCCCATGGAAGTCCTCGTGTGTGAGCGTGTCAATGACCTTCGTCACAGCCTCTTTCATCTCCTCAATTGTCTCATAACGACAGACTCTGAGCTTAGGAAATAACCAAAAGTCACAGGGAGCAAGGTCTGGACTTTAGGAAGGCTGAGGAACTGTCTTGATGCCCATCTTGCTCAAATAGTCTGTGACAAGGATGGAGTTGTGGACTGGTGTATTGTCCTGGTTGAAATGCCACTGGCCCGATTTGAAGGGTGCTGGCCTCTTCCCTAGGAATCTCTTCCTGAACTCAATTAAAACCTCAACATAGTGACCCTAACCCTAAGCCTTTGGCCAATCATCTCTGGTGTATTGACTTCCTTACTCCTCCCACACCTCTCATTATCCCTCACAGACTCCCTGCCTTCTTTGAATCTCTTATGCCACTCAAAAACTGATACTCGATTCATGCAAGATGCTCCAAAAGCAGTCTGAAGCATTCCATACGTTTCTGTGGCATTTTTTCCAAGCTTAAAACAGAATTTTATAGCATATCGTTCTTCTAAGGTGTCCTCACGTCCAGATTGCATTTTTGAAATTGACCAGCTGTGACAATCAGGCTTTAGTAGGGTGTATTCCAATTCCTGCTGTAGCTGTTCATTTGAACCTGAAATCATAAAAATTGGTCAGTCATCTCATAAGAGTATAGCAATAACGTAGTGAATTTTCAAGAGTCTACGACAATTTTAAATGCCTGTACAAAAAAGTCTGGAAACTTATTGAATGCCCCAAGATATTTGATACATCTGTACCTGCTTGAGGGGATTTTAAAGATTTGCCAAATAATTCACTTTGTACCTCAAGACTTGCCTCTTTTCTTTACACTTTAGGGTGGGAGACTCCTGGCAAAATGGCTAACGTGTAAGCTTGGGAAAGGTATGAACCCCCTTATTCTCCAGCTACGAGTTAAATAGTACTGTTCTTCTCCAAGAATAATTTTGGCATTAAATAACCCACTGAATTTTATATGCCAGAAAACAAATAAATAAAACAGTCTTTCTGATGTGGCAATATGTAAGTTTGCAGTTTTAAACAACCAGTACGAATTGTAAAAGAAATGTTAATATGTTAATCCGAAAAGTATTTATATTCGCGTCACAAAGGGAATCCTAACAGGTACTATCATTTCGGAGCATAGTGGACCTGGGAGTGATGGTAATGAAAAGATACTCCCCAGATTTCCAGAACTGTAGCCTCACCATCAGACACAGTTTACTGTCAAATTAAGGCACACTTTTTGTGGTGTTGGAGGGTCTTAATCCTCCTCAGGGGATATAATCAGCGTATTCTAAACCATGCCGACAAGGCCGCTATATAGTGGGATCACCCCACCCGTGGTAATAAAAATCCTGTATATGACACTAAACTATCTGATGATTAGACTCCAGTTTTAGAGATTTGGGGAATGTGAAGAATCCCTTGATTTTCATTACTACCAGATCCACTCTTACCCGGACGTTAGTAAATATTACGATCCGATCTATGGCTCAGATAGAACTGTTTAACCATTTAACAGTGTGCAAACATATGATTAATGTTGCATAGAAATATTAATATGGTTCGTTTAAAAAAAATGATACCCTTTAACTGTTCACTTAAAATCATGCATAAACAGGATTTGGCATTAAATAGCTTTAGGAGGTGCCCGTGGTGTAATGGTTATCGTCGTAGGAAATGGACACGGCGACACGAGTTCAAATCCTGGACGAGACTGATTGCATTTCACATAGCACTAATACCCTTGGGAAAGGTATGAACCCAATTATTCTCCCTCCAGCTATGGATAAATAGTTGGACAGACTTGGTGAGGCAACTTGTCTAGAAGGAAAACTCTTAATTCAAACATGTTAAACTCCGCTTAAAAATTGACCTTGTGTCATATCCTACCCGAGCGGAGGGGTTGGTAAATAGGATTAAATAGCTTTCAACGGTTGATATGTCATTAAATAAAAAAAAAAACAAAGAAAACTAAACCATGCTTTTTTCTTCCGTTTACTCAAATAAAATATAATGTTACCATAACAATACAACACCTACGTACTCCGCTATAAGACCATGTTCCATGACGAAAACTTATATATATATATATATATATATTTCCACGTCGGTCATTCAATAAATAATGAGAATTTTTTTCAGATTTTTTTCTGTGAATTTGAATTCAGCAGTGTTTGGAATTGGTTTATTGTCAATCTTTAATCTTGCGAAAATATTTCTTTTGAAGCAATTCAAAATGGACAGAAAAATGGCAGAAAAATCAAACGAAGTGCTTTAAGCTTGAACAGAGGTCTGTCATTAAACATTTGGTGGCTGAGAAATGCAAACCAGGTGAAATTTACCGAAGAATGTGGGACGTGTACGAAGAATGTTTTTGTCAAAAAATCTTTATAAATGGACTTAACAAGAACTTGCCTCAATGAGCCTGAGTCGAAATGAAACTGTTCCGAGGGCAACAGTCAATAAAGAAGGTCATGCTGACAGTCTTCTGGTAAACCAATCACAATTGACTTTCTTAGAAAACCTCCAATTGTAAACTGCGTTTCTTACAGCGAACTCATGAGGCAAAATTCACCTAATTCATTGATTGACCCTCGAATATATATATATATATATATAGGGTGCTGAAGTAAAATATGGAATAATTTCTAAAATATTTTTTTAGTCTGATTCGTCCAATTTTTGAACAAAAGCGGCAAATCGATTAGCTGTATTATTCAAGCTCTTTTTTTTTTTTTTTATTAGAATTCAGACCCATATGAGTTAGCAAGAAAAGAAACGACAAACAATCTATGATTTGCTTAACACCGCAAAGAAAAAAACATTTTACACAAAAAGAGCTTTTTGAGGAAAGGGAAGTGTGGAGGATTAAACAAAAAACGAAAAGAAGGCTTTTTAACTGCTTTCACTTCGGCGATTAAGAAGGACCGCACAACGTTAAAAGAAAGCACTCTAAATAATTGAAAGTCCACGAGAAAAACTGTGAGGACAGTAATTAAACAAGATTCAAGCCCCGACCTTTACCCCCTTGATTACGCTATATGAGACGTTTTAGAAATCAAAACAAATGCAACTTCCCATGCAAATATTAGTTTGCTTAAGACTGCTATCAAAGAGGATTCGAATAAAATGTCTGCAGAATTTATTTTGATGGTATGAAAATCGTTTTGAAGACGGCTAATACAATAATTGAACAAAATGATGACCATATTGAGTAAATTACTGTTTTTTGTCTATCTTCTTAATTCGTTGTTTTTTTTTTTTAATTGAAATAATCTTGTTTTATAGCTGGGTCGTTTATATTATACTAGAATATTTCTAAGTTTGCTTCCACACCCTATATATATATATCTATATATATCTTTTCTTTAAGAAAAAACAAAAACCTGTGACATTAGGATTATAAATTTATTTCCATCCTGTTATGGGTTTTGATATAAATCAAAAACACAAAAAAAACAAGAGGACTTTTTCAGATCTTATGGATAAAATAATTCAGAATAGCCACAGGAAAAAAGGGTGGGACGGGTATATATATATATATATATATATATATATATATATATATAAAGGAATGCTAAAAAAAGCCTCGTTTTTAATGGATACATATTATGGATTTTATACCTGCAGATATAATGGGACATATAGTTAGAAAATTAATTTTTGACTGCTTGCAAGATATCTCGAAGAAGATAAACAGTTTTCATATTATACATCAGCCTAAACACAATTATGAATGTCATTAAATCCTGATATGATAAATGTCTTCACCTACGGCAACTTTAAATCCATGATTCACCTGGTGAGTAACGTTCATGTTGACAATAGTTTGCGAGACAAGCAGGCTAATTAGTATTCATTGGAAGATGTCCGAGTTTTATCAAATAGACAACATGGGGATAAATCTTATGAGGCAGTAAATAACTCAATTAAATGCCCCCTGCCAAAAATACAGATAAAGTTTCGAGACAGATTTAAAATCGTAGTTAAAAATTATTTATGAAACCCACCGATTATTGAAATCCATGATAATGTACAATAGCCAAGGGATATAATAACTAATATAAAATGCAAAGGTAAATACACCACATATACCCCAATACATATATAGACACACACACAAACATATAGACACACACACACACACACACACACACACACACACACATATATATATATATATATGTTGTGGGAAATTTTCATGATTCTATCTTTTGCATAATGTTAGAGGAAATCTTCAAAGAGTGATTAAAGACATTTAAAACAAACAAACGAACAAACTCATGTGTGTGTGTGTTACATTGAGGGAAATTTTTACAGCACCAACATGTGTCTGTGTGTGTGTGTGTGTGTGTGTGTGTGTGTTACGTTGAGGGAAATTTTCACTGCACCATCTTTTTCAGAAGGTTAGATGAAATCTTCAAAGTACGTTTAAAGGCATTCGAACCATACACATATACTCACAAACACGCATACACACACACATATACACACACACGCGTATATATATATATATATATATATAATTTTTAGGGAAATTTTCATAACTCCAACTTTTTCAGAATGTTAGAGAAGTCTCTAAAGTGTGTTTAAAGGCATCAAGAAAACACACACTTACACACATACACACACACACACACACACACATATATATATATATATATATATATACGTGGTGCATCGAATAGGTTTCCAGACTTTTTGTACAGGCATTTAAAATTGTCGTAGACTCTTGAAAATTCAGTATGTTACTGCTATACATCTTATGAGATGACTGACCAATTACAGGTTCAAATGAACAGATACAGCAAGAATTGGAATACACCCTACAAAAGCCTGATTATCACAGCTGGTGAATTTCAAAAATGCAATCTAGACGTGAGGACACCTTAGAAGAACGATATGCAATAAAATTCTATTTTAAGCTTGGAAAAAATGCCACAGAAACGTATGGAATGCTTCAGACTGCTTTTGGAACATCTTGCAGGAATCGAGTATCCGTTTTTGAGTGGCATAAGAGATTCAAGGAAGGCAGGGAGTCTGTGAGGGATGATGAGAGGTGTGGGAGGAGTAAGAAAGTCAATACACCACAGTTGATTGGCCTAACCGTTTGGGTTAGGGTCACTATGTTGAGGTTTTAATTAAGTTCAGGAAGAGATTCCTAGGGAAGAGGCCAGCACTTTTCAAATCGGCTCAGTGGCATTTCCACCAGGACAATACACCAGTCCACAACTCCATCCTTGTCACTAACTATTTGAGCAAGATGGGCATCAAGACAGTTCCTCAGCCTCCCTAAAGTCCAGACCTTGCTCCCTATGACTTTTGGTTATTTCCTAAGCTCAGAGGCTGTCGTTATGAGACAATTGAGGAGATGAAAGAGGCTGTGACGAAGGTCATTGACACGCTCACACAAGAGAACTTCCATGGGGCCTTCCAGAAGTTGTTGGAACGGTACAAGTGCATTGCATCCGAAGGAGATTACTTCGAAGGGGACTAGAGTTTCATGTGTATACTATCAATAAAAGTGCCCATATGAACAAAATCTACAAACTTATTTAATGATCCTCGCGTCTGTGAGAATCTGCCTTACATCCATAGTTGGCCAGTGCCATTGTTGTGTTTTATAATTAAATTTTGCTTTATGGCACTATTTTCAGAAAGGTGATAAGTGAGACGACGAGATAATGTTGTCGTTGTATATCCAATGTAAATATTATCTTTGTTTTTCGTGAAGCACTCTCGGAATGGACATATTATCTATAAACTACAATGGTTTTGTCTAGGAATATTGTGGCGGAGTTGGTGTTATTTTTAACGAAGACTTTTGATGTTTTAAATTTGATGTAGTAAATGATAAGTTTTATTTGTTTTTGTTTTTCGAATAAGTTTAATGTGACTTTCTGTAATGTGGGTAATTGCTTGTTCGTCTAATTTATAGTTGTTGTGCATTTGATTTCTGTAATATAGATTAATTCTGTTAGTGCTATTATTGTTGGTAGTGTTATCGTTTTTGTGAATGTAATGAAGGTATAGTTTTATTTGGTGATTGACTAGTTTATTAGGGAAATTGTTATTAACAAGGGTTTGTTTTATGTTCGCAAGTTTTTTTATAAAATATTGTCTTAAATGAGGAGATGTAAAATGCTCTATGAATTGTTATTTTTGTAATTGCTATTTTATATTTTGGGGGACATTCACTGTTGTATTAAATAGGGTGGTATATATATATATATATATTGGAGATGTCGCTGATATATATTTTATATGATGTAGAGAATTTGTTATTATTGTTGGAGTCTGTAAGTACATCAAAGAAAGGGATTTTTATTAATGTTGAGTTCGGTAGTAAAGTTTATTACAGAGTTTTTTTCTAGAGTTTTTTCAAGTATTTTAATTTCATCATAGGAGTGTGTGGCGATGAAAATGTCGTCGACATAGCAGACGTATATCTTTGGGTTTAGTTATTATTGTTTTAGACATTTTGTTTTCGATGTGGGATAGGTAGAATTCTGAAATGATGGTAATTTACTAAGCGTTTTGCTCAGATGTGGCACAAGGCCGTATGAAGCGGGTACCCAAAGTGAATCGAACTCAATCATGAAGGTTTGCTAGTCTAGCTTGCTAACCACTACACCACCAGAGGTGCCCGAATTCGGAAAAGGGTAGGACCAAGGGATGACCTCATCGAAATACCGTCAGTTTGTATATATATATATATATATATATATGTATGTTGCCGGAGGGATCATATAATGGGATTTTAGAGGTATCGGTAAGAGGGAGTTTTTTGAGGATTTTTAATTGTTTAGCTCGAATTGTGGGGTGATTATAGACGTTTTCTCTTATTATTTTTATGGTTTCGTGAACTGGAACGTTAGAAAAAGGTTTTCGACATCAAATGATGCCGTTATGCAATTGTTGGGGGTGGGGATTAGAGTTTAAAATGTGTATTAATTCATATATTGATTTGATACTGTATTTATTTGGGATATATGGTATTATCATATTGTTGAGGATTTTTGATATGTGGTATACGTGAGTAGGATCTGTGAAATAATTGGTCTAATTGGGTTACCTTGCTTGTTGGTTTTATTTTACCATATATGTATCCGGGTTTTTGCCTAGTGGGTAGAGTGTTCGCCAATGGTCCGGGAGACCTGGGTTCAATTCCAGATCGTGTCATACCAAAGACTTTAAAAAATGGTACTTGATACCTCCTTGCTTAACACTCAGCAATATAAGGTACGTATCGAGGGTAAAGTCGAGCAATCCAGGGAAAGGAGTAGCGCCCTCCCCTACACCTCGGTGTAGTAGCTATCGAAAAGGGAGCCTTCTGGTCCCCCTCGACTACGGTCGCCAACTTTACTTTTTACTTACTTATAGTCTCCAGTTATTTTTCTTAGTTTAATGAATCCAATTCCTGCGTTGTTGGCGGTGATAATTTTGTTAATGCGTTTTTTAAGTTGGTCGATGGGGGTTTTGGCGAGTTTTTAAAATTTTATTCTGTCGTTGAGGATATTTTCAATTTTTTTGTTGTAGTCGGTTTTATTTAGTATAGTACAGATGGTAATGCCCGAGTTGTTAAACAGTTGGTAAGCTGCTTCTTTTAGTGTTGGAGTTAGTCGTTCGTTTTAGTGTTTGGGGTTGAAACAGTTTTTAATTTCTTCAGCTTTTAGTAAGTCGCGAAGGTTTGGATGTATAGTAATTTTTACAGTTACTTTGTAGATCCTGTATTTGCTTATATATTTCAATTTCGGTTTTTTTATATTAAGGTCGTATTTTCTTGAGAGTTGCCTGTTTGAACGTAACTTCGAAAATTCCAATTGTGTCCCAGGGAAAATAACAAGAAGACTTGAAAAATTACAATTAAAAATAATAAACAAACAGTATTCCAACGTCTTTAATAAAAATTTGCCTTTTGATATATACATATATATTAATTTGATGGAAATTTTCATAGCTCCATCTTTTGCAGAATATTTGAGAAGTCTTTAAAGTGTGTTTAAAGGCATCAGAAGCACAGACGCATATACACACAAACACACATATACACACACATACACACGCAGAGGTCAGATTAATTCCTGTGAAAGAGTACTCCACTCTTCACAGGTCGACAGAACTCGATATTCCCCATCAGATGCAGGTTAGTCTCATGCCCAAAAAGATCTTTTGCGAAAATGTCTTACCCCCTCTGCCGGAGATACAGTCAGTTTATTCTAATCTCCACTGACTGAACGAGAAAACCAGGGAGAATAATGTGTAGAAACTTGTTAAACATTCAACCAATGACCTTTATTCACTTTACTGATTAATTGTCGACAAGATGTTGACAAAAATAATGAGATTTCAGTCGGAATGATAAGTCGTAAATTAATCTGCTTACAAAAGTGATGATTTAGCGTCTATTTTCTTTCGTTTAAATGGCGAAAGACTTCTGGAAAAAGTTTCCTTAAAATTACAGAAGTGGAGCTGATATATTTGATTGACACATTTTTATACTTACATCGATAGGGTTCAGATATATACATCTTCCTACAAGTCAGACCATATCATATTTGGCGTGTACATTACGAAACTAAGTAGCTTGCTCAAAACAATCGCTTGATTTATCTTAAACTAAACTATGCGTTATATCATCCTTTTCTTTTAAAACCCCAGAATATTCACATATCTGACATGTTTGGCTCGAAATGGTAATATTCGTGAAGTCAAAACAGAGGTCTTGAATGACAATTCAAATGGTGATGAAAACATGAGAAAGACTAAAAGTGTGTTCAGCTCTCAAGAATTGACACACTGAGAAATTAGCAAAAATATTTGATGATTTTGAGGACAATGATAGAGTTGAGAGCGTCTCGAAGAAAATGGACGAAGACGTAAACAAGATAAAAAGAAGTTGACGAGTTAAGATTTGTCATATTTGGAAAAAGAAAAGTCAAACATGAGATTAAAAATAACACGTATTCTATTACCTATGATACAAATTCCTGATGGAAAGAAGTGAACTTATATTTTCAAGTCATTCAAATCTATTTTTTCACAAATTGTAGTTCGCAACATTTACGCCCGGATCCAATTTGACCGGCAGTGGTATTTCCTGTTAGGGTCTCATCAATGGGTCAAATATATCGGTTAAAAAATACCGTGTGCAAAAAACCTATAAAAATAACATTACAAAAGATATGAATAAAAATTTACAATGAAAACGATTCCCTAATCACAAGGCCTTAAACAATCCTCATCATCATCATCATCATCGCGCTGGTAGCACGGATATCCCTGACCCTCTCTCGCCACTCCTCCCTATCGTTCATCGCCCTAGGCAGGTCTTCAGGACAACATCCCGTATCCTCACCTAGCTGCTGAATGTATGTTCGTGCTGGTCGTCCTGCTTTTGCACAGCCATGTGTGGGGGTCCATAAAAGTACATCTCTTATGAGTTCGTCCCTGCTTCTCCAGCAGTGTCCTGCATGTCTGGTTCGTCTAAATTGAATAGTTTTCGTGATAGGGGGCAGGTGGCCGTACAGTTGGTGCCTTGTGGGGTGTTGCCGCCAGGACTTGTTCAAGATTGCTCGCAGCATTCTTGTGTAATTGCCGTCTAGCTTCTTCTCCAGCCGTCTCGTTTGAGTCCATGTAGTGCATCCATATAGCAGTATCGATGCGACCGCTGCCTGGAAGAAACTGCGTTTCATTTTATCGGTTAGGTCTGATTTCCATATAATCGATAGCCTATTGATAGCTGTCCATGCTTTCGCTAACCTCGTTTTGATGTCCTTTTCGGTTAATTCGACGCTGCTTCCTAGGTAAGTGAATTTGTCTACTAGTTTAAGAGGGGTTCCTTCTAGAGTGGAGATGTCCCTCGTTTGATTATAGCACATATATTCCGTTTTGTGTGCATTAACATAGAGGCCTATGCTTGCTGCTGCTCGTTCCAAACTATGCAGTAGTGTTTCGGCTTGGTCAGGTGTATTTGCCAGTATCGCTATGTCATCGGCGTAGTCGACGTCGGTAATTGTTAAACAACCCTAAGATGATTAAAATTAAACAATCGAAAAATCGTTGCCTACTGAAGGGCTAATCCCCGAAACTTAAGTCATAACTCGTGGTTTGTCGGTAACTAACTGACCCTTTTGAAAAATTCCCAAGCCTCGTGTATGACCATTTCTATAAAATACAGCGAGAGTTCTTGTGATTAATCTTTAAGCGTCTGTCACATAGCAAAGCATCAGGGTCAGTGGTTGTGGATGTGGATACAATACAAATACCGACGAAAGACACGAAAATATAAGTTTATTTTTTCAAGGAATAATTTTGGATTTGCAATATTTGAGGATCAGAGACCAGAGAATTTCTCTTTCAATGAGGTAAGTGGGAAATTGTTCAAATAAATGTTAATTGATACTTCTTTTGCCACCGATGAGTAGACAAAAGAACAGTTCTGTTTTTAAAAAAAGGGAGGAAGTCAGTTTTGCTATGAATTTAATATGTTTAAATTGCTTCTCTCACAATCGTTTCTTTTGTGATGCTGGTACTATGGGTTTTTTTATTAAACAGATACGAGTGGCGAGAGAGGGTTAGGGAAATCCGAGATAGCGGCACGACATGATAATATATACCAAACCCGCTCGGAGGAGCAAGATACTACACAATGTCATTTTTCAAACGGAATTTAACCGGTCTTAATTCAGAGGTTTCCTTCTCCTTATCTGGTTGCCATACCAAAGTTAAATAATCTAGTCTACCCTACTATTTAACCATGGAGAGAGAATAGTTGGGTTCATACCTTTCGCAAAGGTATTAGCACTATTTGAAATGCAAAACTGCCTCGTCAAGGATTTGAACCACGACTGTAACCATTGCACCATGGGCCCCATATACATGGTGCGGAAGCAAAGTATGGAAAAAAAAATTTAAGTTTTTAATCTGATTAGTCCAATTTTTGAGCGTAGGTGTTAACGCGCACGCGGGGACGATGTGTTGTTCACAGATGTCAAAATAAAAATCCCAGACAGAGGTTGTGACCAGAGATGTGAATGACGTTATGCACCGGAAGCGTGCAAGGAGGATTTTGGGGATTTTGAAGAAAGACAGTTAGTTGAGTCTTGCGGTCCGAAGAAGAAGGGTGACTTTCGCTTGCTCGCCGAAACCAGGCCAGTGGCCTTGTGGGGGGTTCCACACGTGTTGGGGGGGGGAGTAGATGAAAAAGCCAGCATAGAAAGATTGTGCCTCTCTCCTTATGTCGAAAAACCTTTTAACTCAAAGGTAATAAAAAGTTTCGTACCTGAACTAAGAAGTCGTTACGTGTTTTTCGTGTTTCGGGATTCCTATGTTCTATTTATATATGTTATGAACATTCTATGTACGTTTCACATATCCATATCTTGGGTATGGTACTTACCGAGTTAGGTATTGATTAGTTGAAAATGCTAATGGCCCTTTAAGCTTCAGCGATAAACATTAATTTACACCGATAATCAAGCAAATGCTACAAATTATATTCATATCATATTTATCAAGCTTATCTTACTAGGACATAAATTCGCAGAAGCTGTGCCCAAAGTAAGAAAACAAGTCTAAACAGTATAGTTTGCCTATCCGTTAACAAATCTTTATCACTTCAAATGCCAAAGCGAGAAAATAAAATATATTTTGCATACCGCCCTACAAAACTTAGATCTTTATCGCTTCAAATGCCAATGTGATGTAAGTAAAAGATATTTTACCTACCCTCCAAAAGAACATTTTTATCGCTTCAAATGGCAATGCAACGTAGTCAAATATATTTTCCTTACCCTCCAACAAAACATTTTATCGCTTCCAATGGCTGTGCAGCGTAGTAAAATATATTCTGCTTACCCTCCAACAAAAAGTTTTTATCGCTTCCAATGGCTGAGCAACGCAGTAAAATATAATTTACCAACCCACCAACAAAACATTTTATCGCTTCAAATGGCTGTGCAACGTAATAAAATATATTTTACCCTGGGCTACGACAAAACATTTTTATCGCTTCAAATGGCAGTTCAACGTAATAAAATATATTTTGCTTACCCGCCAACAAAACATACTTCTTTATCGCTTCAAATTCCAATACAGCGTGGATAAAAGTATTTTGCAAAGCTTCCAATAAAGCATAGTTTTTATTGCTTCAAATACCAGTGCGAATCAGGTAAAAACATTTTGCCTATCCTCTAACATAATATAGTTCTTTATGGCTTTGAATTCCAGTGCGATGTTTGTAAAAGATATTTTGTGTACCCTCTTAGAAAACATAGTTTTTACCGCTTCAATTTTCTGTGCGATATAGGTAAAAGTATCCAATAATTAGAGACTAGGATCGCCCAAAATGTCAATTCGTTAGGACGCTCCAATAACATCATAAGGATATTTATTGACGCTTGAGTCCGACATTAGTGAGTACTGTTGAACTTTGGGCAGACTGAGATAACACAAATTAGAAATATTCGGGGAATGATTTACTTGATCTGGAATAAAATGAATTTTTTAGTCTCCTAATTTTAAAAATCCGTTTCTTTTCTAACCTCATTTTCTTCATTTGTAATTACCGACGATTAACTTTCAAGAAGTGTTCGTCGAAAATTTTATATTTGTTTAATCGATTATTATTAAAAACATGTTCCCCACTTTACAATACATATATTTATATATACATACACACACATATATATATATATATATATATGGGGGGAGAGGGATATTTGAGATGGTATATAAATATAAATGCGTGTGTTTGTGTACGTATATATATATATATATATTATTCTAATATAATAATTATATGATTATAGATATCTCCTAATAATATCAAACACAGGTTTCCTGTGTGTACATCTGTGTGTCTGTACACATAATATTTAGGAAAGAAAGAAAGAAAGAAAGAAAGATTAAAGAAAAAAAGAAAGAAAAAAAGAAAGAAAGAATGAAAAGTGAGATCTCACACGTTTTTGATTGTAATCTTTAAAAAAAGAAAAAATTAAAGCGGAAAAGAAAGAAAGAAAGAAAGAAAGAAAGGAAGAAAGAACGAATCATGTGATTTGTAGCTCGCTACATCGAAAGAGAAAAGAAAAGAAAAGAAAGCAGACCACGTCTCAAGTCAGCAGTCGTAACAGCAGGCTGGCCTGAGAACTAAAAGAAAGAAAGAAAGAAAGAAAGAAAGAAAGAAAGAAAGAAAGGTGAGATGTCTGGTGTATTGTTTTTTTAAATCTTAAAGAAAGAAAGAAATGAAAGTAAAAAAGAAAGATCGAAGAAATTGTGTGATTTGTAGTTTCCCAGCGTCGATGAAGACACAAAAAGAAAGTAAAACAGGGAGAAATGTGTCCACAATGATTTTAAAAGTTATGAAAACTATTATTTCAATTTAAACGGTCATGTGTCTGAGGAGAAAAAATATTTCCCAAATTGGAAAATGTTCCACTTAGAAAGAAATTTATTTTTTTAGTTTAAAAATCTAGAATTCATTTTTTTAAATATGAAAAGGAGATTCTAAGGGGTATTTTTGAGTCATTTTTTTCGCGTTTCATATCGATTTTTATGCATCATATTATAAGATACCTATCAATTGAATCATCAATTCATATTGAAAAAAATATTTGCAATTCTCTTGTTTTTCATTCATATAGTTACTTTGATATACACAGATATCTTATATAAAATGTAACCGTCATTATTGATGGGTGTATTCTAGTAGTATTTATGTATTTATGATTATATATATATATATATATATATATATATATATATATATATATATATATAATTCAATATGTAGTATTTTTATAGAAAACATAACAAGGAAACAACGTGCATTGTTTGTAAGAATCTTATTCTAAAACTGTGTTACTAATTTCGCTAGACCAATTGGCTAGTGCTGTCCCGCTGGCACGGGCACAGTCTAACAAAGGCAGACTTGAGGCCGTAAGGCCCTCCACCGTCTTCGTCTGGGCCACCTTCGGGTGGGCGAGCTGCATCATAGTCCAACAGAGCTTGAGCCTCGGCTCGTGCCTGGCCTTCCCCTCCCCTAAACCCCCACTATAATCGACCTTCGGGTCATTGACCTTGTGTCAAGTCCTGTCTGATGAGAGGCAGTGACAAATATCTCGACTGGTGCTGTAGAACACGTCACCTGCGTCTCGACTGTTGAGGTCCTGGATATGACACTAAACCATCGGATGGTAAGGTTCCTATCCTGTATCTTTGGGAAATGTGGATTAACCTCTTATTACCGCTCTGACTCGTATTGGTAGTACCTGTTAGGGCCCCATCTATTAGTCAAATCGAACTATTAAACCATTTGTTTGCAAAAATATTAATTAATGTTAAATTGAACTACTAGTAATACTTAGCAACGCTTGAAACTATTTAGCAGCGTGCAGATGAATAAATAATGTTCCATAGGATTATTAGTGTTGGATAGCAATACTTGAAACTATTTAGTGTCGTGGGTATGACATTAAACTACATCTGATATTATGGTTCTAGTCTTGGTTCGGTTTGGTTGGATTTGGTTTTATGGCATATCAACCATTGCAGGTTATTTAATGCCAAATATATTTTTATACATATAAACATTTCTATTTCAAACAATTCAGTTTAGCATAGTTTTCTGTTTACACTTAGATATATGTCAAAAACACTTCTATTTCAAACAATTCAATTTAGCATAAGTACACACTTTAGTTCTATTTGACCCGTAGATAGAACCCTATCGAACCTGGGAGTGATGGCAATGAAGGGGTACGCCGCATTCCTCAAACCGGCAGCATTGCTGGAACCTCAGTTGGGGGGGGGGTCTTACCCCTCTGCAGAGAAGCAGTCGGTGTATTCTACAGTCCCAGCCGGTTGGGCAAGTTCTAATCTTGGATTTTAGGAAATGTGAAGAACCTCTTAATTACCATTATTCTCCAGTCCACTCTGCCTCTTTGGCGTAGTACCTGTTAGGGTCCCACCTAGAGGTCAAATAGAAATATCTAATCATTTTCTACAGTTGAAACCATTTAACTCTGTGTAAACAAATAAACTCTGTCTCACTGGAAAATAATGTTACCAACAACTTATTTGCTTACAAATCATGTTTAATATATGTATAAATAGTAATTAAAGTTAGCGACGGTAGTCGAGGGCGATCAGAAGGCTCCCTTTTCAATAACTACTACACCGAGGTTTAGGGGGCTCTACTACTCTCCCTGGATGCTCGACCTTACCCTTGATACGTACCTTATATTGCTGAGTGTTAAGCAAGGAGGTATCAAGTACCATTTTTTGAGTCTTTGGTATGACGCGACCTGAGATTGAA
The DNA here is from genome assembly GCA_963585895.1 of Sepioteuthis lessoniana. NCBI lineage: Eukaryota > Metazoa > Mollusca > Cephalopoda > Myopsida > Loliginidae > Sepioteuthis > Sepioteuthis lessoniana. Next base: position 112,818,189 of record OY757909.1, read on the forward strand.
CTCAGATCTCCCGGACCATTGGCGAACACTTTACCCGCAAAGTGTTGATATGCCATAAAAAGACTAATTTGACATTGCGGCAAAAATTCTAACAATTTTTCAGTATTAATTTTTGACAGTATCTAGTTTAATATATTTTTACAATATTGTAAATTTTTAATAAAATCCTGATGGTGAAGAACGAATTCTGTTTAAAATTATACACTATGGAGAATAAGGTAAAAATGTTTAAAAACCACCAAAATCTAGTCATGGGAGAACTCGAGTTTGACGACACTGAAATAGTTTAAGAATCACTGCACTCCAAAATATGCTAAATTCTATTATTATGGTAACTACACATTACGCGGAAAATGAACACTGAATATACGTAAATATATTGTTTGGTTTCTTTTCTAAAGAAAACATCTAATAGTAATTCAAAGATATCCGAGATTTCTTTTCTTTAGTTATAACTTGACAAAATGGACGACTTCGTATTTCCTTCTCTTGTTTCTCCTCTCTTTCTTTTTATTTTATTCTTTATTCTTCTCTCATTATAACTTTCGATACTTTGATTATCTTTTTTCTTTACGTCTCTGCGAATTCTTTCTTTCTTTCTTGGTTCTCTCAAAAAGTTGCGGAGGTAAGAAAAAATGACGAAAGAAATTGAGATAAGAATTGATCGATTGTTATGGCATATCTATCTATCAAGTGTTATTTTATGTCTACAGGTTAGGGAATGACGTACATTGTAGGTCAACAATTGCATTTGTGTTTTTGAACAGATCTATTTAACCCATAGATGGAATCTTAATTGTTTCTACCCCTCTGCGTTAGAGTGATCCAGGAAGTAATAGGAATTAGAATGTACTCCATATTCGTTAGATCTCTAAAATTAGAGCCACTCAACCCGATACAATTTAGTGTTATACCCAAGACACGCCTTGGAGAAACTTATCCATCCGCTGGTGATACAGTTATATAATTAAAGAATGATTTTTTTTTTTTCGTTAATTATATTTTATTATTTAGTTTGGTAAGGCTTTGAACTCCTCGGGTATCTTAGTTTAAGTGCATAGACAGATGGTGCAGTCTTACGCTTGCGTGGAAATCCTCATATGTCCTAATAAACCCCCAGACAGGAAATGGGACTGGAGTGTGGATGACGTTATGCCCAGAAAAGAAGGTCCAGAGAATTTGAGGATTTCGAAAGAATAGTTGAGTTTTCTGCTGCTAAGCCGTGCGATTGAGTTTTTCGGATCTCTACCAGCAGAGATATTAAACATCACAAGATGCGCCGCACGTTTGGGGTGGGGTCAGCATAGTATGGTTAGCATAGGCTTTTAAGAATTGTGTCTCTTTCCTCGTGTAATATACTGACTTAGTTGGCGACGGGGTGCCGTGGATTAATTTAGCGGATTCAATGCGGTCGCAAGATAACATCAACAAAGTGGTTTCATAGGAAAGAGAAAAATAAAGGAGGATGTAATTTATTGCCTGTAGATAGAGTGACAGATATTTCTGTTCGCAAAAAAGATCAACAAATTACCGGAAAAAAACGGAAGTATATAAGTTCCGATAACCAGCCATTAACAAAAAATACGTAGGCGAAGACGTGTGTTCATATTTCCTCGTGGGAGTTGAAAGACAATATAAGGTATGTAATTTTGGGCTGAGACAGAGACCCACTGGTCACACAAGGAAACCCATCGGCCCCCTTGTGTGTGTTCTCCGGCTGTCGCTCTAATACACAAAGGATCCCCACCACAGAAAAAGATATGTGCGAACTCTCTTTGACTGTATTCCTACGTCGCACAAACGAAGCCGTCGAAGAATAGAAATATAAATTATATTTTATATATCTACGTGGTCTTCGTTGTTTGTGTAGTGGTACGATATGCGACACTTGTGTCCTTGGACCGAAGCCAGAAATTAATAAACTTGTTCGTACCGCCTGTATTTGTAATAGCATTCTTATTATTGATATCATTATGAGTATACAACAATACAGAACAGAGGAACAATTGAAGAAGCGAAAGTGCTAACGAAAAAAATAGGTGAGAAGAAAATGTATTGGTTGTCACTTGATCCCGGTTATAAAAGACATGAACATGCTCGTTGTTACAAAACCCATACACTTTTATAACGGATATTACGAGTTCTTTTGAGATTGGTCATATAAACGGGATGATAGGTGGTTATTTTTCAATCAATGTTAGAAGAAGAATTAATTCTTTCAAAATCATAGCCCTCAATCGGAGAGATTGCTTTGCTAAAGTCCCGAATATTCTTTGATATCTAAATTTCCCTTGATATCTAAAATTCCTTATTTTTTTAATCCAATCAATTCTTTTTTAAATCATGTGTGAGTGTTCCGTCCCCAAGCATCTTCATAATTTCCTGAGGCTGAAGGTTTGAACTTTAACCCATCATCTATCAATCACTCCTTTCGTGTGTTCACCACATTTTGATGATAGGGGACAAGCCATCACATAACACTTTTTTGCTGTTTACTCGAGTAATCGAAAAGGATTTCCGTCGATCATTGGTCTTGTGTTCTCCTTCACTGATGCAACAGATGTCAACATCTCTAATGCTGATAAACTGAAGTGCCAATTCATAGGTACACAATACCACCATTTATGACAGGTACTATGTTTGCAAAATATTTAGAAGTCAAGAGAAAAGAAATGATGTCATTCTTAAAAAATTTTTAATTTATCTGACCATACTGGTCCATTGGTCTATTAGGGAGAGTGTTCGCCAATGGCCCGTGAGATCAAGGTTCAGTCCAAGGTTGAGTTATACCAAAGACTCAAAAATTGTACTTGATGCCTCCTTGCTTAACACTCACCATTATAAGGTAAGGACCAAAGGTAAAGTGGGGCAACCGAGAGAAAGGAGTAGCGGCGTAGCAGCTACTGGAAATAGAGCCTTCGGGTTGCCTTCGACTATGGTCGCAAACTTTTCTTATATATAAACGAACTTTCATAGTTAGGATATTATCATTAGATACCCTACGATAATTGAACTTATTACACAAACAAATTAGTTGTTGAAACGATTTTGTCGTTATTTTGTATCAGCCCTCTTAACCTTTACGAAGCTTTTCCAACACAAGTTTTAAAATATAGGGGAGTCATTAATAAATTGGACTCACTGCTTTATAATATACTACCCAAAAGATCGAGAAACCTAATCATGAGAAAAAGAATCCTTACTCTAATACCTGGTACAATAAAGATCATTGTCGAAAATGAACTATACGAGCAGAGTTCAATTTCTGGTTAAGGCTGCTTTTATGACCCCCAAATCCGGACCAACGATCCTCGGCACTTAGGGCCGCGGTCGTCACTATCCAACTGTGCTCTCACTCATTTTATACGTCTACAGTTCTCCTCTTGTTGTGTTTTGACCTTTTGACCCGGCCAAAAATGCCACTCAAGGTGATGCACCAGAAGGAAGTGATACATTCTAATGGCAGTTATGTGAGGAAATCGCGTGGGCGGAAATTGGCTGATGAAATGGGACGAGCAAAAAGAATTCCCATAGTACACTACAGAGTGATGCACCGGAAGAGAGTGACCTCTGAACTGCATGACAGTTATTTCTGCTTGATGACGATTAAACATTCGATGGACGTCGAACGATTATATAATTCAGTTGAGTTCGACGAGCCAGGTAGATGCAAGTGGAGTTCCAGACTGTTGGAGACGAGATGTGGTAGGGAAAGCGACACCCGACCGAGGGGTGGGGGCTCGGGAACCCCGATGGAGTGGACCCCAGCATCAGGAGAACAAGAAAGACACAACGTGACGGTCATAACAGTTGGGTCAAAATGTTACAGTTTATGTTCGATCTCCAGCTCCCTCTCACATGCAAACCTTGAACAACCCTTTCGAACCCTTGCAATAAAGTGAGAGGTAAATATTTTGTTAAAGAAGTGTTCCAGCGTCTTCCTTCACGCGTCTGTCTTTATCATTGCGTTGTTTGTCACTGCGTCTTAATTATTGTATCGTTATGATGCAGTAGATGAGTATATAACACTCTGGTGTTGTGTTGTTAGGCACCGTTCTGCTTGGATTGAGAGCGTCTTTGTTCCTTACGACTATTCTCCCCCTCTGATTAATTTTTGTTTCGGATCACAAAAGGTGAGAAGAATGTCGCTAATTGAGGTCACTGGTTTGCTAAATAGAAAGACGGCCGGTGATCACATAAAGAATAATTCTTCCACTAGAATAAACCAAGTCCACACAGGTTATAAATACATCCACTTTGTTATTTATATCGTTTGGTCTATACAGCAGTTTTGGCCCTTCCTATCCTCGTCTTAGTCGAACCAGCATATCAAACCTTGTGTATTATTTAATGCTAAATTCTTTTTTATGCATATCAGATATATAGGATTTGTAAATGAATAGTTTAAAGGTAACAATTTTTAAAAGAACCAGAGTCTATTTGTTTGCACACAGTTAAATGGTTTCAAGTATTGCTATGTAATACTAACAGTTCATTTAATCTTTATTCATGTTTGCACACGATTAAATGTTTTTTTAATGGTTAAATTCATTCATAGATAGTATAGTAAATGATTAAATAGTTTTATTTGACTCATACATGTGACCCTAACAGGAACTACAACCCCGGGTCAGAGAGGACCTGGGAGTAATGAGAATGAAAGAAGTACTCCACATCCCACAAAACTCCAGATGCAGTTTAGTGTCATACTCAGGACACGTATAGGGGATTTTAACTCTCTGCAGAGATGCCGTCAGCGTATTCTACAACCCCAGTTAACTGAGCGGAATAAACGTTACACTAAGTGCGCCAACTCACAACGATATTAAATGTACGAGATACTAGCTGGTTAAACAATGTTCCAAAGTGCGCTGCTTATGGCTACTTTTACTGTTCTCTCAGTAGGAAGAATAAAGGTAAAAGAAAAATCCGCTTTAAATATAAACTAAACTAAAATCTTATAGGCATTTTAAACTCAAAGAATAAAAAAAAAACTAGATCTTAATGTAGTCAGAAAATTTTACAGAAAAAATGAGTATAAAACTCTGCTATATTCAAATTTTCAACTCAAGAGAGGCACTTAAAATGATACGTGAACGAATGTAAGTGTTTTGCAGTTAGAGATTTACTACGGTGCACTAAAAAGGACGCATTAATTTTAAAAGAAGAAAAAAGCGCGCTCTAGAAAAAAATAAAAACATACACTTAGTATTTTAAGACAGACAAATAATACGAATATCAGGGAGAGTGTTACTAAATGAAGTAGGATATTTTTTTTTGTTTTGTTTTTTGTTTTTTTGCCTTTTTGATATTTCTTTTCAGTAGTGAACTGTTGGGGCGTAATTCCGGTGTGCAACAGTTTCTAAGTGGAATTCAAATTCACTTAATATTTAATTGAAAAGTTAGATAAAATAAGGAAGTTTTGAGAAATGAATAAGAAAAATCTAATATATATATATATTTATATATATGTTGTATAGCCACATACATATACACGTGTACATAATCAACCGGTAATGACGACTTCAATAACGAACGAATACACTTCTTATAAAAATATATATCTCACACTTTATTCTCGAAAGCGTGATGTTTCTTGTGTGTGAGAAGTGAGTGGAGACAAGGACGGACTGTTATTTTGACCCAAGTTCTTCCTCGCCAATAGCAGCACTTCTTTCTCATCTTGGCTGGGTGGCACAACCGTGGGTCACTGAGGGCCCAAAGCCCTTTGTCTGCAGCTGGTTCTCACTTCGGCATCTTGGCTCCAACTGACTTGGACCGTCTGGGCAGCTGGTTATATTATTGTTCTTCGTCCACCTGCTTCCGCTGTTCTTCCGCTTATTCACACAGGTGCATCTCTTGATTGACGGCTCGGTCGAGGGTCAATATATAACAATCATCCCATTCTTATTTTTCAAAATTCCACAAGTGGACATTTTCTTCACGTCCCTCTCCATCCCCCTCACACACACATCTTACAAATAATGCTCAAGGACAACAACGGAAAAAATATAAAAAGGAATTATTTAAACAACAGCAAAATGCAAAAATCTTAATTAGAAGGCGACCTTCTCACTATTTAACACTTGCTCAGGCTAATTATTATCTAAATTTATTTCATACTATTCTTTACGTGGTTGGCTATCCTGACATGCGGGCATCAAAGTACAATACAGATGCATCTTTAATCCTCCCAAACACAATGAAGAAACTCAAAACCATAAAAGGACCATACTCGCGTCCCAGATCCTGGTCACGGCACCAAGTTTTGATATAATGTTGTATAGCCACACACATATACACGTGTAAATAATCGACCGGTAATGACGACTTCAATAACGAATGAATACACTTCTTATTAAAATATATCTCTCACACTCGGTCGAGGGTCAATATATAACATATAAAGGAAAATTTATATAAAAAGTTTTAGAGTTAAACAGACTTGAAGTTCGAGTTTTCCTTCTCTTAGACTGGCAGGCATATCAAGGTTTAAGAGTGTAATCTAGTCTAGTCTCTCGGTCTCTCTCTAACTCTCTCTCTCTCTATATATATATAGTGTACTGTTGACGTTGAATATCCATTGGTATAATGAAGAATAAAACATTTTTCATTAAGCCAATGGATATTCTACGCTAACATTTTACATTGATTTTTGTATATTATATCAAACCCATTGGTTTTCGAATATCATATCAACCCCATCGGTTTTCGTATATCATATCAACCCCATCGATTTTCGTATATCATATCAACCCATCGGTTTTCGTATATCATATCAACCCCATCAATTTTCGTATATCATATCAACCCCATCGATTTTCGTATATCATATCAACCCCATCGACAAACCACGATATGAGAGGAAATAGAGATATATTCTCAGGAAAAAGTATATACAATAGAGAGACTACTAGTTGACAAGAACATAGGAAGTAGTGAATACAGAATAAAGATATAGTCCAATGATAGTATTGGCTTCCGTTATTACGGTAGCAAGTAAGGTGATCTAGTGCGATCTCGAGTCTCCAACGCTCTAATACTATTCCTATAAGAAGCTGTTCTTCACCTTCTAGTCTGCCCTGGTATTAGTAGCTACTGCTGTATATGGCAGATGGACTAGTTCATTGTGTGGATAAAGGTGGGTGATACCCATATGATATCTCTCATCCAATCAAAATGCAGCTCCCTATAAACCTTCATTTTTTCAAGATTTCCAGATTCTACACTGGAAGTGAATGACCAATGACCTCTCACCTGTCACTCAGATTTTCCGCTGTACCTGCAGATGTTGAGCTCGAATTCACATATCCATTACAAAATTCTGACACAGCACCCAATATATCACAATACAATCCCTCAGCTGTAGGTTAAATATTACCGCTACTGTTCTTCTCAAGCAGTGTCCTGCAAATAACGTTCTTCTGTTGACCGGTACACATAGGATGTGCCATTGTAAGCTGACCAGCAAGAACTTATTTACATCAGCACTCTGCGGACACAGGATATAATTTGGAGAACCAACCAAAAGCGATGGATGATAGGGACGGATAGAGTAAAGGGATATAACAAGGAAAATTCCGCAATATATGGGCAAACTAGCAATTTTTGTGGGGGGATATTTTTAGGGGGCTTTAGTGGATAATTTCAAACGGCACGTTCCGTTGTTTTCTTTTTCGGACTCTGATTCAAAAAGATCGTACAGATGACAAAGCTTTAGAAAATAAATTTTATATAATAGAAACAAAAGAAAAGGAAAGATAGAAAGAATAAAGTCTTGCAATATTGTTGCAATTTGTAGGACTTATCTGAGAGAGAGAGAGAGAGAGTGTGTGTGTGTGTGTGTGTGTGTGTATGTGTGTGTGTGTGTGTGTGTGTGTGTCCGTAAAACAAAGTTCTTTGAATTTTTATAATCTTTGTGGTTTTGCTGAAATTTTGGTTGAATTTTCAGTTTTCGTTTAATTTCAATTTTCGTTTTCTGTTAAGCTAACTTTTTGTTGAATTCTTGAGTTTTGTTGTTCAATTGAATTTAATTGAATTTCCTGTTCCGTAGACTTTTAGTTGAATTTCTCGGATAGCATCCAGTCAATTTAGTTACTTTTTAACGTATGTTTGTTCGTTTGGGTTTTATGGCATACCAACCTTTGTAGGTTATTAAATGTCAAATCAATTTTTATACAAATAAACTGTTCTATTTCAAACAATTCAGTTTAGCATCAGTATACAATTTAATTGTCAAAAACATTTCTATTTCTAGCTTTTCAGAATAGTCAAATAGTTCTAATTCAAATAATTCAGTTTAGAATAATTATAGGTTTTTCTTTTTGTTTACACAGTTAAATGCCAAAAACTTAAATTTCAAACAATTCAGTTTAGCATAAGTACACAGTTTAGTTCTATTTGACCCATAGAGAGGACCCTATCGCGTTCTACCACTCAGGGCCATAGTGGACCTAGGAGCGATGGCAATGAAGGCGTACTCCACATTCCCCAAAGCTCCTGCAATATTGGAACCTTACCATCAGATTGTTTAATATCATAAACAGGACACTCGTTGGGAGAGGGTTCTTACCCCTCTGTAGAGAAGCAGTCGGTGTATTCTACAACTGCAGCGGACTAGGCATTTGAAGGGTTGAAGGGGCGAGTGACAAATACCTTTCTCCTGGCCAGCTTTTTCACTGCTTCACAGCTTTGCATTTGGGAGCACACTAAAGTTTTGGGGGGTCGATGAAGCAAATGGTCGGGGCAGCCCTTGGTGCCTTTTTTTCAAGGCCTCCATCTGCCGTCTCCACTCTGAAAGCGCCAAAGTTGCTGTTAATTGCCACTCGTGATCAGTCTTATTCTAGTGTTAGAAATACATTTTTATAGGAGAGAGACAGAGACAGTCAGAGAGAGACAGAGTCAGAGTTAGGGAAATCCATCTTGTCAGCGTAACTTGATGAAGATGATGACTGTTCTTCTACAAGGATGGCTTTATCATTGAATAACCCCTGAAGGTTGATATGCCATTAAACAAAGGAACCGAAACTAATATATTACAAGTGTCCATCCACGAAACATTGATCGACTTTAGTTTTAAGATATGCAGCTTCTCTATAAAAGAAAAATAATATAAAATGTTGACAATTCCTGCAAAAACATTTTTTCTTTTAACGCATATAAAGAATTATTTTGTTTTCATTAATATCTGTTATTGATTGGAGAGGAACGGTAACATCGAAATAAACAGATGTTTTTACATCTCTCCAAGAAAATGCTATATTTTAAAGTAAATAAGGGAAGTGAGGGTTTTTATTTATTCGTTTATTTATATATTCTTTGTATCGTATTCTTTATTCATCTAAAATTATATATGAATTGTATATATGAATATCCTATATATATGAATATATAATTCGTATATATCTTATATTCATATACATCTTATATATGAATTATATATTTCATAATGTTGCAAAAATTTTTGATTAGAATTTGTTTATTTACGATAGTAAACTGATACCTAAATTGCTTTATTTAAAAAAATAAAAGTAACTAAATAACCTCATCTTTAGAATGTTCTTCGATTGTCCGGGAGACCGGGTTTCAATCCCAGGTCGAGTCATACCAAAGACTAAAAAAATGATACTTGATACTTCTTAGCTTAACACTCAGCATTATGAGGTACGTAGAAAGGATTAAATGGAGCAATCCATCAAAAAAAGTAGAACCCTCCCCTACACTTCAGTGTAGCAGCTATGAAAAAGGGAGCCTTCGGATAGCCCTCGACTATTATTGCTAACTTTACTTATATTCAACTTAAGCATAAATTTGGAGCAGATTATGGAACTTTCGTTATCTCTTTATTTATTCATTTATTTATATTTCAGCATTATATAAAGAGAGGTACATAAACTTAGAATATAGCTATCTACCTTTTCTTTTGATCTTTTAAATTTACACTGCATTTATTTTGTAACAGTTATATATAGGGTGGGACAATAAAATTGTCCCCCAGAAAAGACGAAATGATTCCATTTCCGTTTAATGAAAACAGGTTTTTTGTTGTTTTTTTTTTGTTGTTTTTTTGTTTTTTTGTTGCAGACCATCTACTAGTTGGCCAGTTGTGTACAAATCCCAAGAGCGATAGGAGCCTTCTACAGGGTGGGACGATAAAATTGTCGCCCTAAAAAAGACGAAATGATTCCATTTCCGTTTAATGAAAACCGGTTTCTTATTTTTTTTTCTTTTGTTGCAGACCATCTACTTGTTGGCCAGTTGTGTACAAATCCCAAGAGCGATAGGAGGGTTCTACAGAGTGGGATGATAAAATTGTCGCCCTAGAAAAGACGAAATGATTCCATTTCCGTTTAATAAAAACCGGTTTCTTTTTTTTTTTTTTTTTTTTTTTGTTACAAACCATCTACTAGTTGGCCAGTTGTGTACAAATCCCAAGAGCGATAGGAGACTTCTATAGGGTGGGACAATAAAATTGTCACCCTAGAAAATACGAAATGATTCCATTTCCGTTTAATGAAAACCGGTTTCTTTGGGTTTTTTTTTTGTTTTTGTTTTTGTTTTTTTTGCAGACCATCTACTAGTTGGCCAGTTGTGTACAAATCCTAAGAGCGATAGAAGCCTTTTACAGGGTGGGACGATGAAATTGTCGCCCTAGAAAAGACGAAATGATTCCATTTCCGTTTAATGAAAACCGGTTTCTTATTTTTTTTTTCTTTTGTTGCAGACCATCTACTTGTTGGCCAGTTGTGTACAAATCCCAAGAGCGATAGGAGGGTTCTACAGGGTGGGACAATAGAATTGTCGCCCTAGAAAAGACGAAATGATTCCATTTCCGTTTAATGAAAACCGGTTACTTTTTTTTTTTTTTTTTTTTTTTTTTGCAGACCATCTACTAGTTGGCCAGTTGCGTACAAATCCGATGAGCGATAAGAGCCTTCTATCATGTCTGAAAGTGACACAATGTTCAACGAGCGAGATCGGAGATGCGCCGCTGTACAACTCATGATCTCTACCGATCCAAGTTATAACAACAGGACCATTGCCAGCATCCTCAAAATGCAAATCTGGATTGCCACGAATAACAGGGACGTGCCCAGGGTGATGAAAACAAAGTTTCCGGCTACGGTTATGGTCTTTGGTATGGTTTCAAGTGAGGGCCACATCTTGCCACTTCACATCTTCGAAGTCGGCTTGAAAGTCAACACCAAAGTGTACCTGGATATGCTGAAGAGTGTGGTGATCCCCTGGTGCAATCAGGTGGCCGGTGGCAGACTCTGGGTGTGGCAGCAGGACTCGGCGCCGGCCCACAAGTCCAAAGAGACCAAGGCTTGGCTTCAGAAGGAGTGCTACGACTTTGTACCCTTCTCTCACAGGCCGCCCTCCTCCCCCGACTTGAACCCGCAGGACTGCTTCGTTTGGTCATAAGTCGAGAACATCACCAACATGACCTCCCACAACACCAAAACCAGCCTGATCGCCGCCATCCGCCGAGTATTCGCCGAGCACCCGACGACGCTTGTGGAAAAGACATGCTCACAGTTCCAGATCCGTATCAAGGCGGTGATTGAGGCTGAAAACTGCTACATTGAATAGATGTCAGCTCTACTACATAATCAAGTTACCAGAATTGATTTTTTTCAATAAAAGTTTTAAAATAAACCTGTAGTGTTGTTTTCTTTAGGACGACAATTTTATCGTTCCACCCTATATATATATATATATATATAGTCATCAATAATCTATTTAAAAGTAAAATGAAAATGAAAAAATAAATCTAGTATCACTTAATTTCATTTTTGAATGTTGTAAGGGCGATAGTATTAAAAGATGAAATTAAATAATGCTAAATTTATTTTCAGTTTATTTTATTTTTAGATAGATTATCGATAACTGTATATATACTAATATATTAAAATTACTGTATGTATATTAATGTATTAAGATGGTTATATATATATATATCAATATATAAAGATGACTGTATATATATTAATATATTAAGTTAACTGTGCATATATATTGATATAAGTGTATTTTTCATTTATTTGTCATTGAGGTTTTTTACGTTATTTTATTTGAATTCTTGGAGAATTGTCTCGAATTCTAATGTTCATTTTGGTTTTCTTAATCATTTTTAATAGGTATATTAGTAATAGTGATTAAAGTTATAATAATAATAATAATAATAATAATAATAATAATAATAATAGGGAATTGAAAAAACTATGGAACATGAAGGTGTCAATCATACCAATCGTGATTGGTGCTTTTGGTACAGTGACCAAGAGATTATTAAAGGGACTGGAAGACTTCGTGGTTGGACGACGAGTGAAGACCATCCAAACTACAACGTTATTGAGAACGGCCAGAATACTGAGAAGAGTCCTGGAGAGTTGAGAAGACTTGCTATCACTCAAACTACAGTAAAAAACTATCTGCTAAAACTGACGTGAAAAACACTCTAGGAACCATCAGAAACGATACGGACAACACGATAGACGAAAGAATGACAACAACTAGGAAACAAAATTGGGGGGAAAACAACTCTATGGCCGCTTTAAACGTCTAATAAACATCTCACACCAGAAAACCTGGATCTGGTTAAGAAAAGGAAACCTTAAGAGAGAAACGGAATCCCTCCTATTAGCAGCACAGAACAACGCCATAAGAACCAATCATATCAAAGCGAGAATAGATAAGACGCAACAAAACAGTAAATGTAGGCTATGCGGTGACAGAGACGAAACGATCAATCACATAATAAACGAATGCAGTAAATTAGCACAGAAGGAGTATAAGGCGAGACACGACTGGGTCTGCAAGGTAATCCTCTGGGAAATGTGCAGGAAATTTCAATTCGACCATACAAACAAATGATATATGCACAACCCGGCACCTGTCCTAGAAAATGACACGCATAAACCCCTATGGGACTTTAACATACAAACGGATCACCTAATCCCGGCCAGGAGACCAGACCTCATAATAATCAACAAAAAAAGAGAATCCGCAAAATTGTGGACCACAGAATAAATCTGAAGGAAAGTGAAAAGATGGATAAGTACCTCGACCTTGATAGAGAATTGAAAAAGCTGTGGAACATGAAAGTAATGATTGTGTCGATTGTGATTGGTGCGTTAGGCACAATAACTAAAGGAATATTAAAAGGCCCGGAGGACTTGGAAGTTGGCGGACAGGTAGAGACTATCCAAACGACAGCATTGCTAAGAACGGCCAGAATCCTAAGACGAGTCCTGGAGACTTGAGGAGACTTGCTGTCACTCAAACTCCAGTGAAAAACCATCAGCTAACACTGATGTGAAAAACTGTAAAGGAGTAAATAATAATAATAATAATAATAATAATAATAATAATAATAATAATTGTCGACTTTGCTGTCCCGGCTGACCACAGAATAAAACTGAAAGAATGTTGAAAGAAGGATAAGTACCTCGACCTTGCTAGAAAATAGGAAAAACTATGCAACATGAAGGTGACAATTATACCAATTGTGATTGGTGCTTTTGGCACGGTAACTAAAGGATTATTAAAGGGCCTGGAAGGTTTAGAAGTTGGCAGCCGAGTGGAGACCATCCAAACAACAGCATTGTTGAAAACGGCCAGAATACTGAGAACAGTCCTGGAGACTTGAGGAGACTTGCTGTCACTCAATCTCCAGTGAAAGACCATCAGTTGACGCTGATGTGAAAAACTCTAATGAATAATAATAATAATAATAATAATAATAACATCAAGAAAAAGAAAAGAAGGAGGAGAACTTTTGCTTTGATTTTTATCAGGTGCGGAAGCAAAATTAGGAATATACAGATATAATAATAATCGACTCTATTATAAAACAAGATTAATTTTTGATTTTGAAAAATAACCAACAAAATAAGGACATAAATTCAAAACAGTAAATTTACTCAATATGGCCGTCATTTGTTTTTTTCAATTATTGTATCAACACGCCTTCGAAACGATTTGCATGCCTTCAAAATAAAATCACAGATATATTATTTGATTCTTCCTCAATAGCAGTCTTAAGCAAACCAATATTTGGATGGGAATTTGCATTTGTTTTATTTTCTAAATTGACCCAAATAACGTAAGCAAGGTGGTGAAGGTCTGGGCTTAAATCTTGTTTAATTTATGCCCTCAGAGTTTTCTCGTAAACTTTCAATTAATTAGCGTACTTTCTTATTGACGTTGTAGGGTCCTTCTTAATCGCCGTGGCAAGAGCAGTTGAAAAGCCTTTGTTTCGTTTTTTGTTTTTCCTTAAAAAATTCTTTTTCTGTAAAAAGATTTCTTTCCTTCGTATACGGTTAACAAAGAAACCTGGGCTTGATTTCGGCGTTAAGCAAATCATAGATTTTTTCGTTTCTTTTCTTGATCACTCTTATTAGGCTGAATTTTAATTTTTAAGAAAGTACTTGAAAAATAGAACTGATCATGAAAATTTAGATTTATCGCGTTTTTGTTTTCAAAAATTGGACTAATTAGACAAAAAAAAACGTATTAAAAATTATTCCATATTTTACTTCCGCACCCTGTAGATACGTAAAAAAATGTATTGGTATGCGTGTTCCTGTATATTTTGATAAATAACCCAAGTAAAAAAAGCTTTTCTCTTATTACAAAAATTTTCCGGAAGCCTCATGGTGAAACTTTCATGCATAGATAATTAACCCGTCTTTAAACATAGATAAATGAAATTAAGAAATTTAAAATAAATAAATGAATGAAAATAAAATAAATTAAACTAAGAAACAAGATGGGGACATAACTAAACTGTCAGTCGTTTGTCTTTTCAATTGGTGGAGCAGGAAATAAAATCCAAAAGCGACTAATGTCAAAGATATCTTAAGACTGATAATAAGAAATCGATAAACAAAAGAGAAAAAAAAGGGAAGCAAAAGTAGCAGCACATATGAGGTGTAAGATTAAACCCAATAGATGGGACAGTTTGAACTATTCAAAGTTAGAACATAGAAATTTTAATGGTGTAAGAATGATTATATATATGCGTTGTATAGTGGCTCGTACTACATGACTTCTGGTATCGCGGAAGTATAAAAGACAAAGCAGAAGCAGAAGCAGAGAGAGAAGTAGAGAGACAGCTCCGAAAAGACGTCGGTCAGTAGTAAGACCAACTTCAGACGTAACACCAACAGCGAGAGACTTATAATAGTAGTCGGACTGTACCACTTGAGTTTATAAGTAATTAACTCTATTTCACTGTCTATCTTTTCCTTACCACGATACAACACTATGTAAGAACAATAACTAAATTGAAGAATAATTGTTAAAGTAATGAATAAAATCAATCCACAAAGTTTGAATTAAATAAAATGGGACTACGGAACTTATATTTATGAATTCTAAATCGCTTTAGATATTTGCCCATAAGCATAAGTAATAAAGCCTGGAATATGGTCATGCGATGCCGTGAAAAAAATTAAAAATCTAATATAGCCACTCTCCCAGTAAAAAAGTATACAAGCATATAAACCAGAACCAAGGCGCCTCTGGTGGTGTAATGGTTAGCAAGCTCGACTAGCAAACCTACACGAGTGAGTTCGAGTCTCATTGGGTGCCCCTTTCATATGGCCTTGTGCCACATCTAAGCAAAAGGCTTTGTAAATTTCCATATAAACCGGAACCAATGGTATATGTGAAGTAAGGTGGATGAATCCAAACTTGGGTCAACGGTGAGCTTCACCAAAAACTGGGTGAAAGAACCTCATAGGTCAATGACCAGGATCAAAAAGTTCAATCAGGAAACTACTGTTACTTACCTTCGAAGTGGGGGGTCTATTGATGAAGAAAAAATAGCCAACGAAAGATTACGCTGATTCTAATTCAAACCCTGCGTTTAAACCGCATCGATCTTCGCCCGGGTAAACAAGGGGTGTGTTCCGCTGAGGCTGGAGGTCTATCCCCAATGTTCGAAAAATCAGCAACAAGAGCTCAAACCAAAACCAAGATTACATTGATGCAAAAAGCACTGATAACATAGCGATATTTAACGTTAGGACTTTAAATAGAATAAACTGGTTATCTGAGCTTACATCGTCAGCACCCAAGCATAATATAGACATCCCATAATTATAAGAACATAGATATTACCACAGTGAGCAAAAAATGAAATATTAAGATACTATGAAAGGATGAACATTCGTCTCTGCATCAACAAGGAAAAAAATCTGTCGATGCCGTCATAGAAGGTTAAAGAATGATTCTCCGTCCTCGTGCCTTAAAATCACTAAATAGCATAGAGAAAATCCAACTGAGAATAATGTATACATTTAATGACAACACCTACTCAACAATCTTCTCTTACTACATTCCCACCAGTGCCAGTAAGAAAACGGATATCATTACCTTCAACAACGAGCTATATTCCCTAGTCCAACGCATTTACAAACATTACGTTCTAATTCACGGTGGAGGCATGAATGTTTAAATAATCAAAGACGGCTATAACAAATTCTGATAACACAACTCATCCAAACAGAAATAGGGAATATCTAGCAGAAATTTCACTCGAGAACACATTAGCATATCTTAAAACAAAAGCAATCATTTTGCACAAAAGATTAATTCTTGTGTAATATACACCGAATATTTCGTATCCTAGTACTTTTATTCCTGTATACAATGTATGTATAAAAAAATTCCTTTTTTTTTTTGTTTTGATATCCATCCAGAGGGAAGTTGTAACATCGCCTATGAAGTGAATGTGATGTTTCTCTGACCACGTGTCTGACTTTATCTTTGATTTTATCTCTATCTCTTTGTCTCCTCTATCTTTCTTTTAGACGCCCACAACACCACATTACCTTCGAAAAGAAACAATTGTTCAATGTGGCACCACCTGACCCTATGTATCTCAAATGAATCTGCAAAAATTGAACCGACAATGTACCCTCAAAACACCTCTTTACCCACCTTATTCACATGATATCTTTTGACAAACTATTACTTTTTCATGCGTCTCAACTAAATTCTGCAAAATGTCTTCAACAACAAAACAGCCACCCAAAACGACTTTGACTGAAGGATTGATTCTAACACGTCAATCCATCTGGTATGGTATGGTTTGGTTCGGTTTGGTTTTATGACATATCAACCATTGTAAGTTATTTAATGCTAAATCCGGTTTTCACATATGATTTGTAAACGCAAGTCAACAAAATTAATTGGTTTTAAGTATTGCAGTGTATCACTAACAATTTAATTAAACATCAATTTGTTTACACAGTTAAATTATCAAACTTCTATTTCAAACAATACAGTTAAGGAGAGGTCATTTGTTTGCACACAGTTTGAATGGCAAACAGTTCTAGTTGACCTTTCAGGTGCTATCACTAGAGGTCAGAGGGGATCTGGGAGCAATGGCAATGAAAGGTTACTCTGCACTCCCCAAAGCTCCATCATTACGAGAGCCTCACTATCAGATTGCTTTATGTCATACACAGGTTACTCGTTAAGGAAGCTTTTGCTCCCCTGTAGAGATGCAGTTGGTGTATTCTTCCGCCCCAGCCGACTCGGCTGCCAAACATAAAATCCCAACCGGTACGAACAGTCCGAGATTGAGTGGACATGGGAGTAATGGCAATGAAAGGTTACTTCCCAAACTTCACCATCAGATGCAGTTTAGTGTTATACATGAGGTGCCGTGATTTTTTTGTTTTTTGTTTGTTTGGGGGGGGGGGGCAGAAGGCGGTTTTACTTTTCTCGGGGGATGCAGTCTACGTATTCTAAGCCCACCAATAGGACCAAAAACAACTAAAGAATTTATCCTAGACGAGTATAGTTTATTTAGTTGTCTGAATTTCTGAGATGAAACTTGATTTTTTATCATTCACGGTTTTCGGACTATTGTCTTCATCTTTATTGCTATATTCATAACGTTTTGGCCGACACGTCCTCTTGCCTTCTTTAGGTGTTTCTTGTCGAATTCGGGAGCCTACACGGAACTTTGAACAGCTTCCTTTATTTAATTCACGGTGGTCACTTGCTCTGATTCCGTTAACTATTACCAGGTACAAGTATTGTTACTCGCCTGTAATCAGGATTGAACCTGTAACCTCCAGATGATTGTCATTTAGAAGCTCAGGGAGCAAACACCTATGTAACCGCTACGCTATGTGTCCTGCTACATTTATTTGCTCGACATATTTTTCAAGTCTTGAACAGTAGCAGAGGAAGTAACTTCCACAAGGAAAACGTTTCATTGTGAAAACTTTTAAAAAGTACTAATTGACGACCTTTTTTTTAAGAGCATGAGCGAAAGTTGTCAGAATAAGATTCCAAAGTTAGATTAAGAAATATTTGTTCTTAACATAACGGCAAAGTCCGCCTTGACAAAACCAGAATGGTGGAAATCAGTTGTGTGAATTTCAACACTTCGATAAAAATCAGTTTATCTCTAGCGCCTAAATAACAATTTACTGACTTTTTTTTTTTTTTTGCAAACGTGTTTATTTGTTTTGTCTCACTACCGATAATTCTACAAAATGTGTGCACTTTACAAAAAAAAAAAAAAAAAAATTAAATGTTAAACGAGGATTATTATTATTATTATTATTATTATTATTATTATTATTATTATTATCTGTTGCAGAACATCCTTTCGATTTAGACTTAGATAAAGACTTGTTAACAATGCAAACATGTCAAAAATCAACAAAAGAATTAACTCCGGTCTAATTCACGACTAAGTTAGTAGCAAGTATTCATTAATGACACCTGTCGGGAATTGAACCCCGATACATAGCACACTAAATGCACAGCACTGTAATGACTACCGTCAAAGGAAATGAACTTAGATTAGCTTTACTTAGTTTGTCACGAGACTAGAAATAATTCGGTTACTGGTGCGAATCGAATTCAATAACGGGTGTCTCCTAGCCTGATTCGTTGACCATTACACCACGCATAGTGAATTCTTTTTGTCGACATAGTTGCACTTGACTAATTCTAGCTTTATTTGTCACGGGGAAAGAAATTATCTGGCTCCTTGTGAGAATCTAACTCAATAACAGACGTCTCCTAGACTGACTTATAATCAATAATTAAACTACGGGACTGATAAATACAGCTCTGCAGACGGATAAGACACTGACGACTGCTGTATTGGCGATGGCTGGTCATCAAATGAAGAAGAATCACAAAAAAAAAGACTCGTCTCAAGTGTTAAGACTTTTTTTTGCTTTATTCGCTCTGCTATGTTTCTGGGGACGTGGAGGCAGTTGGAATGAATAACTGACACCAACGTTGGATTGTTTCTTCTTTGAAACTGACTTTTCCCGTCTCCTTGATTCGTTCCTCGTTCTACATTTACATGAAAGTTTGTCTACTCGTACCCCAACCAAGAAAAGAGAAGCTTTCTTATATTGAAGTTCATAGAACACCCCACTTCCACCTGTGATGGTCCAATCGGCTAGGGCTGTAGAATACACTGACTTACAAGACTCTACTAATGAGTGTCCTGGATAAGATACTAAACAACGTGATGGTGAGCTTTGGGGAATGCAGAGTATCCCTTTATTGCTATCGCTATGGTCCAGTGTGGTAGTACCTGATAGGGTCCTATCTATGGGTCAAATAGAACTAAACTGTGTAATTATGCTAAATTGAATTGTTTGAGATGGGACTGTTTTGACATTTAAACAGCGTACTTGTAAAAAACTAAATTGTTTGAAATAGAACTGTTTTTACATTTAACTGTGTATTAACAATACACTGTACTTATGCTAAGCTAAATTATTTGAAATAGAACTGTTTATATGTATAAAAATGGATTTAGCATTACATAACCTACAGTAGTTGATATACCATAAAACCCAACCAAAACAACCAAAACCCCCATCTGACTCATCACATCGTCTGGTCAGTCCCCCACAACTATTTAAATGACCGATTGCTGATGGCCTCTACTGTTTTCAGTTCTGTTTGCTACATTTAGCAAATTTTGTTACGCCTATCCCACCATACGAGATTTT
Organism: Sepioteuthis lessoniana; assembly: GCA_963585895.1. NCBI lineage: Eukaryota > Metazoa > Mollusca > Cephalopoda > Myopsida > Loliginidae > Sepioteuthis > Sepioteuthis lessoniana. Next base: position 112,838,198 of record OY757909.1, read on the forward strand.
GAAGTTTGTTAACTTGTTTTTCTTTAGGCCGCTGGCTTTTTAAAGATTGTAGTGTGAATGTCGTACCAAATTCTGACCGGCAGGATCGTATCAAAATAGAGTTCAGTATTTATAGCAGATGGATTTTCCGGGTACTGTGATAAAAAGTTAAATAGCTGGAATGAATAATGAATATAAGAAGTAGATACATAAAACAAATAACAAGAGGTTGAATTAAAGCAGACTTTGTCTTTATTATGTATTATTTATTTGGTAAATAGCAATAGTTTACAAAACATATTTTATCCGAATACAAAAGTTTGTAGGTGTACAGCGTACGTAAATGCTTTGGTTTTCTTTTCAAATGTATACTTGCATGTCATTTCTGAAATTCTTTTGAGGAAAAAACTTATATATCGTTGTGAAATTTTGGGGCTGATACTTTTGCTCGTTTGTCACCTGGGACTGCAGTGCAGCTCTAACTAATTCTGGGAATTTTGGTATTTTTATACTTTGGCAGTAAATTATGGAGAAGTTCTTTCTGGAAACCCTGACATAGGTAAGTCTTACTATTTTTAAAATTGGTGACACACGTTGGTTAGGGAGTGATTTAGCAGCTGGGGGGGGGGGTAAGTAATCTATTTGTATTCTGATACCATTCACTTACAATGATACTCAGTTTAAAATATTTTGGATGAATTATTTATCATTTGAACTCATAATTTCTTTTGGAGCTCGCTGGATTTTTTTCTCTGAGTTTGAGCACGGCCTCGAGATCAATAGCTTCCCTGATCGTCGAGGTTCTAGCAATCAGAGTGAATTTTTTTTAACCATCTGGTTACTATGAGCAACTGTGCCTTCATCTTTCGTACAACCAATATTTTGGTTAATTTCCTGGGGTTATGGTCCAGTTCGAACGCATAAAGCATAAAGAAGGACTCTGACAGGTACTACCATTCTGAGTCAGAGTGGACCTGGAAGTAATAGTAATAGATAGCTTGTCCACACACACCCAGATCTCCTGAACTGGAGCCTCACAATCATATACAGTTTAGAGTTATACCCAGGACACCTCTTCATGGAGGTTGAGTCTTAGCTTCTCCGCGGGGAAGTCAGTCAGCATATTTTAAGCTCATTCGATAGAAGTAGTCACTGTAGGATGTGACATCGACTTTATTATCCATCATAGCCGACCTTTAATTGTGTGTGTGTTATAAACTAACATCTTAGACATTCAGAATCTCACACAAATTACTTATGTAGATTTTTGATACCCAAAGAGAGTTGAGTTCGATATTTCTTATCGATTTTTTGTGGTTGTATTTGCTAGCAATGTCCATACATTGAATTAATTCGTATAATCCGATTGAATTGTCGACATTTCTCTTAAATACATCCATTCGATTTTACAATCGTCTCTTTCTGAATCGATGGCAAAAGATCAAAGACTGTCCTGTTCCTCTATCGATCACCTCTAGGATATCATTTGGCTCGTTAAATACCATCGCTGAAAACTACAGCAGAATTATTGATCAATTGACTGACTAAGCTATGAAAGGGAATGTTTACCAATCGTTCAAATCCCGCCAAACGTATTCCCAGCAAAAAGCAATTCATTCAATGTAAAGATTCCGACAATTTATTCATAGCGAAAAACTAATATCGAACAGAAAAATAAATCTGGTCGGATCTTAATTGAAAGAATATACAACATAGACCTTTTATCTATATTACTATGCGGAATTTTTTGTAGTGTAACGGTTATCGTCGAAGGAATTGGACTCGGCTACCAGTTCAAATCCTGAACGACTATGTTTGCATTTTACACAACACCAATACTTTTAAGAAATGTATGAATCTAACAATTTTCCCTCCATCTATGGGTGAATAGTATGGCAGACTAGGCTCTTTAATCTTGGTATTGCAACCGGTGTAGGAGAAAGAAAATTCGTACTTGACGAGGAGAGGGATGGGCCTCCCCAGGCTGTTTCGGCTGAAGATATGCTACATAAGTAGTGCCCCGCAACCAAAAGCCGGTTACAAGACTAATAAATGAGAGCGAAAGTGTGTCTATTTATCACGATTAAGCTAAGCCTAAGTGACTTGATTTTTTATTGCTTATTGAGCTCGAACGTCGACTATGTGGGACTGACCAAGGAGCAAATCTGATGTCATAGATGGTCATCAAAGGGTAAAATATACCTTTTCAAACCAAAAATAGTGAGACAGAGTGCTTCATAAGTCGTGTAAAAATAATTTGGACCAGATAAATAGTAATTAGTTGGAAGGTTGTGTTTTTGTAGTATATCAACCTCTGTCGGTTATTTAATTCCGAATCCTGTTTATATATATACAGTAGCGTCCAAAACTAAGGGACAAAATTTTAAAACCTAATATTTCTTTGATATAACAAGTGTGAAAAGCTGAAATTTTGATAACTGGTAGTTGTTATCATTCATAACATACTAAAATTTGAATCATTTGCAAAGGATAGAAAAAGAATTATAACAATTATTTATTTATTTTCAAATTTGGAACGTTCAAAAGTAAGGGACAAATATATATATATATGTATACATATATATATTGCTTCTTTTTCTGAAGATGCAGATCTAACATTTTAAAAAATATAGGCCGAAAAAAATACTATTCCCAAAAAAATATGAGTGATTTTAAATGTTTTCCTTTAATATGGCAGATATATATATATATATATATATATATATATATATATATATATATATTTGTGTGTGTGTGTGTGTGTGTGTATGTGTGTGTGTGTGTGTGTGTGTGTGTGTGTTAAAAACATATGATTTGCACACGGTCAAATTGTTTCAAGTATTGCTATCTATCACTAATAGTTTTATTTGTACCCAATTGAATGGTTTCAACTATTGCTATTTAACTAATAATTCTATTCAACATTTTTATTATTATACTGACAGTTAAATTGTTCTAAGTATTGTTGTGTAATACTAATAATTCATTTTAACATCAATTATTTGTTTGCACACAATTAAATGGTTTTTAAGCATTGAAAATGGTTAAATATTTCTATATGAGCCATAAATGAGATCCAAACAGGCAAATCTACTCCATGACAGAGTGGATCAGGGAGTAGTGGCAATGAATGGGTACAACTCATTACCCAAAGCTTCAAGACAAGAGCTTCACCATTAAATGCAGTTTTGTATCATACCCAGGACAGTAGTTTTATTTGATCCTGAAATTGGATTCGGCCAGGTACTACCAATCCCCTTGCTAAGGACTAATATTGACATTAGTATTTCTGTGATATACTAAAATTGAATTGATAGTAGGAAAGTTCTTTCACACGCACACACACACGCACATGAAATATATTTATATCATCATCATCATCATCATGTCGTGTCGCTAGCACGGATATCCCGGACCCTCTCTCGCCACTTCTTCCTATCGTTCATCGCCTCAGGCAAGACTTCAGGGCTACATCCCGTATCCTCACATAGCTGCTGAATGTATGTTCGAGATGGTCGTCCTGATTTTGCCCGGCCATATGTGGGGGTCCATAGGAGTACATCACTTATGAGCTCGTCCCTGCTTCTCCAGCAGTGTCCTGCATGTCTGGTTCGTCTAACTTGGACAGTTTTCGTGATGGGAGGTAGGTGGCCGTATAGTTGGTGCCTTGTCTGGTGTTGCCGCCTGGACTTGTTCAATATTGCTCGCAGCATTCTTGTGTAATTGCCGTCTAGCTTCTTCTCCAGCCGTTTAGTTAGCGTCCAAGAAGTGCATCCATACAGCAGTATCGATACGACCGCTGTCTGGAAGAAACTGCGTTTCATTTTATCGGTCAGGTCTGATTTCCATATGATTGATAGCCTATCGATAGCTTTCCATGCCTTCGTTAGTCCCATGTCGATGTTCTTTTCGGTTGATGAGACGCTGCTTCCTTGGTAGGTGAATTTGTCTACAAGACAAAAAATATATATATATTTATATACATACATGAAATATTTACAATAATACACAAGTGTATACCACCAAATGAAATAAATACATATTTTTGTACAAGATGAATAGGAAAAGTGACACAAACGGTAAAAGTCTTTCTTGAGCTAGATGGGCAGTAAATGATACGGTAAAGTCATGCTGTTATTATTGTATTATGCCCGGGCAGGAGATACGTCTCTGCAGTTCAAAGAAAAAAGAGACAAAAATAGGCATGGCTTTAAAAAGACCAAAATAGGCATGGCTTTACAAAGACAAAAATAGGCATGGTTTTACAAAGACAAAAATTGGCATGGTTTTACAAAGACAAAAATAGGCATGGTTTTACAAAGACAAAAATTGGCATGGTTTTACAAAGACAAAAATTGGCATGGCTTTACAAAGACAAAAATAGGGATGGTTTTATAAAGACAAAAATAGGGATGGTTTTACAAAGACAAAAATAGGCATGGCTTTACAAAGACAAAAATAGGCATGGTTTTACAAAGACAAAAATTGGCATGGTTTTACAAAGACAAAAATTGGCATGGTTTTACAAAGACAAAAATAGGCATGGTTTTACAAAGACAAAAATAGGGATGGTTTTACAAAGACAAAAATAGGCATGGCTTTACAAAGACAAAAATAGGCATGGTTTTACAAAGACAAAAATAGGCATGGTTTTACAAAGACAAAAATTGGCATGGTTTTACAAAGACAAAAATAGGCATGGTTTTACAAAGACAAAAATAGGCATGGTTTTACAAAGACAAAAATTGGCATGGTTTTACAAAGACAAAAATAGGCATGGCTTTACAAAGACAAAAATAGGCATGGTTTTACAAAGACAAAAGAAAATGAGATGGATTCTGGGTTTGTCTCATGTGACGATAAGGTGCCAAAAGGACACGCCTCCATTTTCGAAGGGAGACAATTATTTATTGTCTCTACATTACGATTAAAATATCTTATTCTTAAATCTCTCAAATGTGTCTAATCCTTGACGCTGGGATTGTATCAGAATGCCTTTTAATTCAAACTGGGATACAAATCAGTCTCATTGCTTAATAGACTGGTCTTTATAAGTTTTCAGAAAATGGTTCTTAAATTGTAGCAAAATACTTGCAACATTTGCCCTTGTGAATACTATAATACTCTATTTCATAAAAATCTAAATTTTACATATTTAGGATGATTGAAATAAGAGATAAGATATTGCAAGACTAAAAACAATGACAGAGAAACAAATAGTTTTTTTCTCTATAAAAACAAAACTGGAATATGTAATGTTCGCTCCTTTAAGATAATAGAAAAAGATAATTTCTAAATTTTCTACTTTTACTTTTAAGCATTTTCTTTCCTTATTTTCATTTTTTTTCTTTTTTTTCTTTTTATTTAGCTTTTTGGATTTTATAGAAGGCGTTTCATAAAGGAACTGGAAAATTGTAAGGATTGTTCCATCCAAAGACATTGAATAATTTAATCATGGCGTTTTAAATCAAAACAAATTCACGTTATTATAATTGTAAGGTGATATATCTATTTTATTTATCCGTTTCAAAAGTAATGATATTTAAAATGCTTTTTGTATATAAATTTAAATTAGGATTTCACTGGAAAATCATACAGTCTTAGGAAACGGTAATGACCCTCCGTCTTAATGTACGATTAAACTACTCCTGGAAAAAATATAGAATAAGCTCATTTACAGGATATTCACAAAGGTTATTTTAATTTATTTAGCAGTAAATAAACTAGTAACGGGTAAGATGCAAAGCATGTTTCTTTAGTAGCTGAGCGTTCTGGCTTCATAAAATTTGCCATAAACAAATTAGATCAAACTATTTGAATTAACGGTGGAATTTTTTTCCAGCTACCAATTGGAAAATAACCGAAGTAATTCCATAAATTTTGTCATTACATCATGAAGCGTCACAACCTATTACCTATACAAATTAACAATATTTACCCAACCCCTCTACCACGGGAAAAATGTGACACAAGGTCATTTCGTCAGTGGAGTAGTGATGATTTAAATTCAGAATTTTCCTTCTCCTAAGGCGGTAGCCAAAGAACCCAATCTACCCTGCTATTTAACCATATGAGCTGGAGTGGGGAAAGATTGATTAATTCCTTTCCTAAGTGCGTCAGTGTGAAGTGAAACACAAACAGCATAGGCCAGAATTTGACCTCGGGTCACCCTCCCTCTTTCCTTAGATAATAACCTTTACGCTAATTGCTCCCGCTGTTGCGTTACGGGATCATGAATTTACATGGATGTTCTATTTCGCAAAGTACCAAGGGACTTGTTGTTTCCTTTGATATTAAAAGTTTATTTTTTACTGTACATTTTCACGACAGTCATCAAAATACGAAGAGGAAGATATGTAGAAAGATCTACTGTTGTTACATAGAAATGGTAAGAGTCTCGTGCGTGAGAGACGAACGAACAAACACCCGACCTCAATCTCCTCGCCTTCTTATCCAGAGGGCACGGAATTTCACCGACCGTCTCTTTGCTCTGAACTGACCCAACTGCCAACTGCTGACATCAGACTGACTGTAAAAATATATTTTCTTATATAATATATTGTTGATTCGCCCTCCTCCATAAATACGAGAGCGTTAGAGTTCACCAATCAACGTGACACAATCATGTGTGATACCATTTGCGTAGTGGACGGATAGTCACTACCTCACTGGACTCTCAGCTTCCTATCAACTAACTAGTGTTTAACCAAGTTCACTTGTATCTTGTTTCTGTTACTTGTATATATATGTTTTCTATCAACCTGTGACGCTGCATAAATAATTATCCCAGGACGAGAGTTGATTTTATGCGCATGTGAAGTCGAGGGCATTCTGGCACTTGACCCTCTACAAAATAATTCCCAGTCCAGGCTCCTATTTCGGCCATATGGTAAACCGGCAAATAATGTGGAGGTTAATTTGGGGCTAGACTGATCTCATACGTTGGTAAGGGGGCACCAATTTACTTTCACATACACTACCAAGTCCTTTGTCTTCCTACCCCCTCAGATAGCGGGAAAATGGACTTCAAGTTTAGAAAATATTAACAGTAGTCAAATTTCCAAAATTCCCTGGTAATGTTTTAAGGCGCAATAAGACGTTTAGCGAGAATTAATGACAGCGATACGAAGCTTAAACAGATATGTGCAAAAGAAGACGACTCGATAGATACATAACACTACCAAAAGATTTCAACCCAAGTGTGCATTTAAAACACAACAAAATTTTAAAAGGCGACGACCAAACCAATAATGATAAGATTTAAGAAACAGTTCCTTTTTCTTTTTTCTTTTCTTTTTAAAATACTGGCAATATTAAGCCAACTGGAAGTATCAAACATAAAGGTCTCTCAACAGTCCTTTTCTTCTTTCTCCTTTTTTCTTTCTTTCTCTTTTTCTTTTACTTGAGAAAATATCTAAATCGCCGGACTGAAGCATGTAACAAAATTCATTCACTAATTTACCATTGATGAAACAGAATCTTTTCAGTTTCTTACTTTCTTTTTGAGTACATATAACCTTCCAACATGTAGGAAGGGTAGAAGGAAAACAGTTTAAGTTGTACTTATCTTTGACGATGTTCAGGTTCCTTCCTTTACGTGCGAGTGACATCCGCGGAGTCCGCTGAGTCAGCGTCTCTTTCTGCTGACTTCTGTCCAAAGACTCTGTTGTACTCCTTTTACGGGAGACTTTCCCCGGAGTTGGCTGTCCCTGAAGATTCTTTTCCAAGTTTCTCTAATGGAAAAATGGCATTTTGGCGTAAGGGTCTATGGGCCAATCATTTGAATTTTCCTTCTTCCACTATTTCATCCGGTCATGATACTCGAGTGACCTGGATTCCTTTCTTTGTCCAACAGATAAAAGGTCATAGAGTGCAGGTAGCTTTGACCTTCATTCTCCTACCGTTTTAGCGGTCAGTCTTAGTGCCTGTTGATTCAAACACCGAAGGGTAGGAGAATTGACCTCTCCTTCCCTCTCTCGGTAGCATACCACATCACAAACCCTTTTTGTGTTCCCCATGTCTTTCTTTAGTCAGCGTCAGAACATATATTCAAATTATTTCATCAGCCAATCATGATAATAACACGTGTCTTTAGCTTTCATGCGTGACGTCACCACAGTCTTCAGCTGATGAAATGTTTATTTTTCCAATATCCAGCCTTTAACATACTGTTTCAAAAACAACCTGTCAACTTGATATATCGTCACACGTGTGACAATTGCACTATATGACCTATGCATGAGACGTACTCATCTATTTAAAATTTTCTAGCCAACTTACAATTTTACCAATAGAAATAAAATAACTACCTAACTTGATTAAATATCATCCTTAATTATATAACTCTACCATAAAAATATAACTGTAATTAATTTTAAAATCATATGCCAAATCACGTGCTCAATGGAACCGATCAAATATTTGTGAATCTCATTTACTTTTAATGCCAACTAACGATGATATTCATCGATCTTTGATTGAATTATACATATTTGCTACCGTTTATAAGAAAATATACAGACTACAGCTCAGTTAAAATTAGTCAGAATATTTAGAAAAGCCATGGAAACCAAAGGAAAATTGCTGTCACTGAGAGTAAAGAACCACCGGTTTAATCTCGTGTGAAAAACTCCCAAAGAGAAAAATAGTAATAAGAAAATTCAGTTTTCTTTTCAGATTGTTTGGTGTCTACGTCTTCTTAACGATACGGAATATAGATCCATGGATAGCTAATTCCTAGTTTGTTTTTATCATTGTGAGCAAATAAAACTGTTAGTGTTAGATAGCAATACTTAAATTCGTCAAACGGTGTGCAAACAAATGAGCACGAGATCGGTTAAAAATAATCTTATCTACATACTATTCCTCTACAATGGCAGCTACGTTTAATGGCAATCCCAGAGCAACAATCATCTCCTGCTACAGCCTTTCCAATGTTAGTGTAGAAACTGAACTAGCCGCCTTCTACGATGAGCTATGCTCTCTAGTGCATAGCATTCCGAAACACAACGTGCTCGTCATTGGCGGAGATATGAATGCCCAAATCGGGAAAAACGGAAAGAACAAATACAGCCTACACAACTCGTCAAATAGGAATGGACAACATCTAACAGATCTCATGATAGAAAAGAGATTAATATGCCTCAACTATCAAAAAAGGGAGGGAAAATTATGGACCTACATATACGCGAACAATAGTAAAGCACAGATAGACTACATCTTTATAAACAAGAAATGGAAAAATAGCGCTATGAATTGCGAGGCATACTCCCCTTTCGAGGATGTGTCCTCCGATCACCGAATAATCATGGCAAAAATACGACTAAGCCTACGGAAAAACGCCATACGAACAATGATTTTCCTGACTCTCTCTCTCTCTCTTTCTCACACACTCCTGGCAGGTCATAAAAACCACATCCTGAATCCGCACAGAGCTGATGTAAATAAGTTCTTCCTGGTCTACAAATACTGGCACGTCCTTTGTGTAGGATTCCATACAATAACCTCACTTACGAGTTCATCCTTGCTTTTCCAGCAGTGTCCCGCATGTCTTGTTCGCCTTACTTCGATGGGTTTTGAGATGGGAAGTAAGTTGTCGTAGAGCTGTTTTGTGGAGTGTTGCTTCCAGAATTTGTTCAAAATCCCTCGTAGCATTTTAGAGTAGTTCTTATCCAACGTTTTCTCAGTGCGTTTTGTTAGCATCCATGTGGTGCATCCATGCAGTATTATTGACACAACCATACTTTGGAAGAAATCCCGTTTTACTTTATTAGATAGATCAGACTTTCATATGATCGATAACCTATTGATAGCAGTCCACGCCTTCGCTAAACGTATATTAACATCACTTTCAGTTGACCAGATATTGCTGCTGAGGTATGTGATCTTGTCTACTAATTTGAGAGGCTTGCCACTGTAAGTAGATATGGCCCCTTCTCGTTTAAAACACATTTATTCTATTTTATTCTTGTTCATGTGGACGCTAATGCCTCCTGCTGCCTGGTCAAGGCGATGCAGTAGGGATTTGGCTTGTATTTGCAAGAAGCACTAGATCATCTTCATAGTCTGAATCTGTTATAGTTTCTGCAGGATATCATCTGCTTCTTGCTTTTTTGAGCATAAAGCCATTTTCTTTTATTCGATTTATCGATGTATAAAGTATGTAGTCTCGGCAGATTATAAACAAATATGGTGCTAATATATCTCCTTGCAAAACTCCAGCAACAAAGTCAAAGAAGTCTGCGTTTCTGTCCGGTGATCGAACTTTATTTTCGCGTTTCTGTAAAGCATCATTATAGCTGCAACTGTTTCTTAGGGAACCATATACTTGTGGTATTTAGTCCATGTTTCCTCTCTGCATGGAATTAAATACCTTGGAGAAATTTACAAACAATAGTGTGGCCTCGAGATTTTTTGTACGCATTCCTTTGAGGATTCGACATATTGTCAGAATCTGTGATGTTGTGTATCGATTTCTCTGAAAACCGTTCTGATTTTTCCAAAGAATTTTCTTAATTTCAGATGTGATACAATTGAGAAGCAGAACATTAAAAACCTTAGCAGCAGTAGCAGTTAGAGTCATGCCTCTGTAGATCTTGATGATTCCGAAGTCATAATTCTCGGGGAATGGCAGCCTTTTGTCCAGTTCGCTATTGTATTTTGTTTATATACGGCGTTGCAAAATGGAAGAAGCCGTCAAATTTCCTTGTCTTCCTGTTGTATTGTGGCACGTACCACGTGACTTCCGGTATCGTGGAAGTATAAAAGACGCCGTGTCTCTTAAGTACGAAGAAGCACAAGCAGAGATATAGTTCTGAAAGGACATCGGTCAGTAGTAAGACCAACTTCGGACGTAACACCAACAGCGTGAGACTTATAATACTAGTCGGAGTGTACCACTTGAGTTGATAAATAATGAACTCTATTTCACTGTGTATTTTTGGCATACTTCTGGAGGTATCTTTTCGAGGCCTGCAGCTTTCCCGCTTGTAAGTTTTATCAGTATTATGTTAAGTTCTTCTGTAAACTGTCCTAGTTTGATGTTTAGTTGGCTATTAATAATTTTTGTGATAAGTTTATCAGTGACATAAGAGGAGTTTCCAAACTGATTATTGAAATGTTCTTTCCACATCTGTATTCGTTCTTCTTGACTGTGAACTTATACTTTTGCTCTTGAAGTGCTCTTCTTTTTGCTCACTTTATTTAATGCCTGTTATGCTATTCCTGATTATCTATCTTCAACCGACTTTCTTAGTTTATTGATCTTATCTTGAATGTATTCTTGTTGTTCGTTTTGGTATGTCTTAGTTCTCTTTTGGTTTTCTTGAGTTTCTGTGCATTAGCATTTGTTGTGTTTCTTTTATTAAGTAAGTGTTTTATTTTCATGTTGTCTCGTTTTTTCTTAACTACTAGTGACTCCTATGGGACTCTACACTCGGCTCTTGTTTTGGTTAGCATGCACCCTGCTGCTACTTCCATGTGAGCAGTGACGAAATTTTCATAGTCGACATTCGGGGTACGAGTTTCACATATCTCCTGAAGAATATTGAATTAGTTTCTTACAGTTATTGTATATTTATTGCTTATAACTCTATTGGTAAGTGAGAATCAGTCGTAATGTGTGGTTTTCAGTGTTTGTTTTTCATTCCTGCCAAGACTCAGGAGTATCTTTTCTGTGACAATTCTGTGATCGGAAGATGCTCCTTAAACAGAAGAGTTTCCCTCACTATTCAGAGCTCTCTCTATCCACTTACATTTAATATATGAATGATTACATTTTACTTGGGTGTATCAAAAATATTTTTGTAAATTACAGACTTTTACATCTCAAATTTAGCTAAGATTGCATTCATTAGTCAAACTAGATTTAACCGATGTTTTTTCACTAAATTCTAAGTGACAGCAAGTCTTTTTCTGCCTCCAGGGCATTTCTAAATATCGTAGCTGATTTTAACAGTGCTGTGGTCTGAATGGCCTCAATTGTTTCTCTTTTTCCCAGTTCCCTCAGTTTCTTTTCGAGGCCCTTATGGACTGTTCCAAGGGCACCAACTGCAGTTGCTATCACCGTCACCAAGATAGATAGATAGATAGATAGATAGATAGAAATATTTATACTGTAATAGTCACATACTGATATTTACTAAGCGTAACTTATTCTGGAAGGAAATTTAAAATTGTATTTATATAATTTATGCTTCTTGGTTCTTGTGATTAGCACAATCAAGTGATTCAAGTGAAGAATCATATTTGTGGACGATACAACAGTGAAAGTCTGCAATTCAGTTATACTATATTTTATATAATATTTTATCTACAGCACATTTTGTTGATGATAACCAAATACTTTATAAATAGGTATCTATAATATGAACCAAGCTAAAAAAAATACAATTATAATACATGAGATTAAACATTGATCCATTTTCATTTGAGTCCGACATCTGACGATAACCAGACGACCAAGATTGACTTATCTCAACACTGGCAGCCAATGAGTGAGTAACGTACTTTTCTGCGAGAATAGGTCCTGGAGCACGAGTATACCAAAATAGGTGCTTGTACTACCAAGTGAAAGATTACTTCAGTGATTTACTGAACTAATAGCCAAAGATTGTGTTCTGTTTTTGATACTAGTTCATGATGCTTGATGTTATCACTAACTCATGCAAATGAAAATGGATTTTGGTTGGATTTTGGTAATTTTCAGTCAGTGTGGAATTTTTTTTAATTCAAAACTTAACTGTTACGCTAAGCGCGCCTCAAATAGTAACTAATATTGAGATGTACTGTAGTTACAATGAGTAAACAAGTGATTTTAGTTGTTGTCATATTATTGTGGGATTTATTTTTATTCAAAACTGATAATTTTTAACATCGAAGAGGGAAAAACATTTTTGCATTATTAATCTTTTTGAAAAAAGGTAAAATTGTGACTTAAAAATTAAACTTATTTCTGTAGTCAGAATTTACCCAACCCCTCCACCACGGATGAGACATAAGATCAATTTTTAAGCAGGATAAACCTGGCTGGAAATCAGAATTTCCCTTCTCCTACACTGGTTGCCTAACCGAGGCTAAAGAATTCAGTCTGCCCAACTATTTATATATATATATAACAAGGGAGAAGAGATAAATTCATGCCTTTTCCATGGAAAGCTAATTCACTGCAAATTAAAACATAAAATCCAGTTCCTGATATCCTCCATTTATTTTCTCCCAAAATATTCTTTTAACCCAACTTTCTTTGCAGACTTGATTTTGTGTCATTTATTTTTCATGTCACGATTTCTTCTTTCTTTTAGTCTTTTGTTGTGCCAATCCATCTATATTGTGACGTGATGTCCTTCCATATTCAGTCTGTCTCATATCGTTTCCTGTATTGTCTTCCATAGTGTTCCCCGCTCGAGCCACTTGTCTCTCTATTTCTCTTTTCTATATTACGTTGTACTTTCATCTGTTTTTATGTTTTTGTTGTTTTTTGTTTTGTTTTGTTTTTTTTACCGGGGGGGTATGTTTTTTTGTTTTGTTTTTACTTTTCTTTTCTTATCATATCATTTTTCTGCTTGTTGTGCGTGCATAATTATCATTCAAAACTGCGTCATACATGTTGTGAGTCTCGTAAGAATCATGTTCGCTTCCATTTTCCTTTGTATTCGTTTCAAATATTTTTTCTTGAAAACGAGATGTTTAAACTTTCAGTTTTATTGTTGATACTTTCTAGGCTTTGCAAATTTTATACAAATAAGGTTTTTTTTTTAAATTGAATATCATGTCTTTAAGTCATAAGAATGAATATCTACTCGCTGTGTCATAAGAGAAGTTATATGGTAAATTATGTGGTAAGAGGCGCTTGTGGCGTAACGATGGTTCTCGTCGAGGGAATTAAAAGGGCGAATTGGGTTAAAATTCCTAGATGAGATGTTTGCATTTCAACACAGCGCTAATACGCTTGGGAAAGGTATGAATCAAACGATTCTGCCTCCAACTATGCGTAAATAGTAGGGCAGTTTGGGCTTTTAAACCTTGGTATCGCAACCGGTGTAGGAAAAAGAAAACTCTTAATTCAAACATGTTAGATTCTTCTCCAAAAAACTGACCTTGTGTCACATCTTGCTCGTGCATACATGGTTTGTTATGATAATATATTTCTACACTTTGATCGATTCTAAGGAATCTTAAGGAAAATTAGGCAACCAGTCTAGGAGAAGGAAAATTCTGAATTCCATACTCCGCTTAAAAATTGATCTTACTCCTCATCTGTGGCGGAGGGCTTGGACAAATATGCGCCCACGCACACGAACATGGACGCACACACACACACACACACACACACACACACACACACACACACACACACACTCATACCCACACACAATGTTTAGTAAACTCTGACTACAGAAATATTTTGTTTTGAAATCACATTTTCATCTTTCTTTAAAAAGGTCAATAATGCAAAAAATGTTACTTATTTTCTTCCATCTTTTGTGAGGTCTTTGCGTTTAATGTCATTTTCAATTTTTAATTTAACAGAGATAACTACGAAAATCTAATTAGAATCCTTAGTCAATTCGCATGAAAAAAATTAACTTTTTATTTTAAAAAATAGTTAGGTGTGTATTGTTCAATGGACATTACTGTAAATAATACCTTATAGTATCTGTTTTCATTGTATGATGATGTAATGTTGGTATATTTAGTTTTGAAGAAAATTTACTTTTTTCTGGAAATATTTTTGAGGATCTATTTATTTAAGGATAATACTATAAATAATACCTAATAATGTCCGTAAAAATTGTATAATATTCTACAAGAAATAATATAATCCTGGTATATTTGATTTAAATGAAAATTAATATCTTATTAAAAAATGTGTAGGGTGATGGTTATGACATGGGTCTATTCAAACATACATAATATGAGGTGGGCTCAAGTTTTATAAATGATTGCCGGTGTTATTATTGTTCAGAACTTTCAGGAATTGTCTGTATTGAAAATATTGCTGCTATCATTATCTTTGGCGCAGCAAGGGATTTTCGTCATTAATTGTCGTCTGAAATTATTTGACTAATAATTTCAGACGCACTGAAAGTGTAAACAGATCAGCTCAGCAGGCGAGATTCAACGGCAGCTTAGTTATCAAAAAGCTTTTAAGTAACTATTGAGGAGAAGCAGACGACTATTCGATAGAAATTGGAAGGAACCGATTCAATATAGCTGAATTATTATTGATACATGATAACAAAATAGGGCACCTCGGGTGGTGTAATGGTTAGCATATAGCCTAAAATACCTTCACACGTGAGTTCGAGTCACATTAGGTGCCCCATTCATCCGGCTTTGTGCCACATCTGATCAGAAGAAAGCTTTAAAAAATCACTACATGTATTTCTTTTTACGTTACAGGAATAAAAGCTATGGGTTAAGCCAGGTTTTGAAGAACTTATCTCGAACTAAATCTTCATTCAATTTTAATTTATCATTCAATAAGTCATACATCTCTAGCTTTGACCGTTCACCCGTCTAATAACTGATTAATAGATTGCAACGGCACGTCAACTCTTATAGGGTTATTTTATACCTAAAGATTATAGAACTGTTTAAAAATTGTTCGTATTCGATTGGACCGTGAGTAAAAAAAGACCCTCTTAAGAAACAACACAAAAATGTAAATATGAATGTACAATGAACACGATTCCCTAACCTCTATGCATAAAATAACCCTAGACAGGTTTACTTGCCTTTAAAATAAATAAATCAATCAGTCTTAAGAAACAAATACATATAAAATGTAAATACAGATGTGAAATGAATTCGGTTCTGTAAAAATAAAAAAAATTTGTACAAACTTTAAAAAACGTTTTAAAAATTGTTCCATATTTTTTACTTCCGGATTTTGTATTATCATTATTGGTTTTTTGAGACGAAATGACTCAAACAAATAACCGATATTAAATTGGAGGGTTTTAAAGCGATGGACTGCGGAATCGTAGTACGCGAGTTCGTACTCCAGTCGCGCTATTACGTTCACTTTCGGACAAATACCCTTGGGAAAGGTATGAACCCCCTTATCCTCCCAGCTATGGGTTAAATAGTACCACTACTGTTCTTCCAGGAGAATGGTTTTGGCATTAAATAACCTAAAAAGAGTTGATATGCCATTAAACAAAGAAACCAAACCAAACCTAATATTAAATTGGAATAATACTTGAAACCACTTAATCATGAATATAAGATAAAAATATTTGAAACCCTATGACAGTAAGCAAATTATTTGTATTAGAAAGGAATACTTGATATCAAATAACTGAGAGCGAAAAAAAAACTCTTAAGGAACAGCACACTTTCGGTGAGGCTTAGATTATATTGTGTTCCTTGCAGAAGGATACGTCCTCACCAAAAGAGGATGTCTTGGTTATAACACTAAGATGAATATGGTAGTGGGGCACCAGTTCTGGAAAGTGTGCCATTACTTCCAAGTCCACTCTGACCCACAATAGTACTACATGTTAGGGTCCCGTCTGAAGAATTTATTTGGAAAGTATGCAAATCGTTTCGAAAACGTGCTGATACAATAATTGAAAAAAAATGACGGCCAAATTGAGTAAATTTTCTCTTTTGTATCCATCTTCTTATTTTGTAGTTTATTTTTTAAAATTAAATGTAATCATGTTTTAAAATTGAGTCATTTATTATTATACTAGAATATTCCTGATTTTGCTTCCTGATCCTGTACTTAGTAAACAATTATAATTCTATGTTACTATTCTTAAAACAAATAATTTCCAATTACGTTACATCAAGTATTCCTATCGAATATGATCAGTTTTCAAACAAATATTTGACCCATTTATAAGAACCTTACAAATACTATAACTCCGAGTCAGAGTGGACCTGGGAGTAATGTCAGGAAAGGAGTACTCCAGACTCTCTAGATCTCAAAAATAAGAGCCTCGCAGTTTCGTGTCCTTCACAGGTCACCGTTTTTTTCTTTTTTTCGACGGGGCGAGGTCTTCAGTAGATACAGCTACAATATTTTGAGCCGCCTAGACCAGGATGGTAACCTTTCTCAGGGAAGCTTAACTCTGAATTCTGTACTACTATACTGATCTGACCTGACAAACTAATATCAACCTACCATTTGAAAATTGACACCCGAGGAAATATATACATTTGAATTGTATGGCTCAGAGTACATTAGACCAGTCGGCTGGGGCTATAGAATACACCGATTGCTTCTCTGCTGAGGGAAAAGACCCCCCACTCCGACGAGTGTTCTGGTATGACTCTAAACAATCTGATGGCGAGGCTCCAGAATCCGGAGTAACCCTTCATTGTCAGCCCTTCCATGTCCACTCTGACCCGGAGTGGTTCGTAGCACCTAATAGGGTCCTATCTATAGGTCAAATAGAACTGTTTGATTTTTAAACTGAGAGCAAACAAATAACTTATGCTAAATCAAATAGTTTGAAATAAAACTGTTTTATCATTTAAATGAGTGTAAACAAATGACTGATGCTTAATTAAATTGTTACATAGCGCTACTTAGAACTATTTAACTTTGTTGACTTACGTTTACAATTCATATATCTAATATATATGTATAAACCGGATTTGACATTAAATAACCTACAATGGTTGATACATAATAAAACCAAACCAAACCAATCCGAGTACGTTAAATAAGATTTATTCTAGATGGTACAAAAGAAAATAAGTAAGCTCAAAGAGTCAGCATATACAGAAAAATTCAAGTAACGTCATTAAAAATCCCGATGTAGAAGTAAGTTTTATCTGATAATTGGGAATCATATATCATCATCATGGCGTGCCGACAGCACGGATTTCCTTGAGTCATGAACCCCCGCACATGGCCGAGCAAAAACAGCTCGAACATACATACAGCAGCTATGTGAGGATACGGGGTGTAGCCCTGAAGACTTTCCAGAGGTGATGAATGATAGGGAGAAGTGGCGAGAGAGGGTCTGGGATATCCGTGCTAGCGGCACGACAGGATGATGATGATGCTCGTCGTCGTTCGTGGTAAGTCCTCTAGACAGCATCGAGTGTAGGCACGGAACGAATGAATTTAAATTTTGTTGATCGGCCAACACTGGTGTGTCCATGTGTTGAAGTTCATCCGATAACCTTGCTTTTGAGTTTGTTTTTACCATCAGAGTCCAGCATATTTTTTTCGATTTGCAAGATGGGAGATAAATGATTGTCAGACTTCTGTTTTGTGGGATCCTGCTTCCAGGATTTGTTGAAAATAGCTCACAGCATCCTTCTGTAGTTTTGGCTTGCTTTACTATTTACGTATAGCTGAGTAGGGTATGGATTCATGCTTTTCTTAGATGCTTTAACATAAAGTGAGTTGATCCGACTAAACCAGGATTTGAACTCGAGTCGCTGATTCCATTCCATACGAGAATAACTGTTATGCAAAGGGCTCCTCCATATATGATTATATATTTTGGTTTATTTGTTTAATAACTCAAACAAGAGTAGTAGATTATAGGTATGTATATGAAGAGTGAATTTCAATGACACTTGAACAAGGTCTATGTTTGAGTCTTATGGTGTGGAAACAAGTTATGGATATAATCATGCAATATAAAGTTGACGGGGGCTGATGGTGAAGTGAAAAATGGAATGAGAGTACTGAATCCAAACAGATTTGTTTTTTGTTTTCATTTTTGCAGAATAATACTTGTGAAAGGCATGAACCCATCACACAAACATATACCCACACAGGTACTGTTTAATAGCAGAGAAGTTGGAATTATTTGAATATTTTAAAAGACCATAGTTTTGAAGAGTTCAATAAAAGTAATTTGATGGTTTAGAGAGATGCAATGGAGGATCAACCTTCCCATCCCCAGTAAAACCGTTGATAGTTTGTATGACTGACCAGAAAGGTTCAACCACGAGAACCTTTGCGACAAGAGAGATATATGGTCACACCAGAGGAGAGGATTTTTAAAAGGATCAGTCAGTCAGTAACCACCAGTGATGAAGTAAGGAGCTTTAATTTCAGAGCTATCAACCTCCACCCCAACGGAAGTGGGCCACGATTCATAGACCAACAGGTTTGGTTTGGTTTGGTTTGGTTTTTAATGGCATATCAATCACAGTAGGTTATTTAATGCCAAATCTTGTTTATACATATATATATATATATATATATGTGTGTGTGTGTGTGTGTGTGTGTGTGTGTGTGTGTGTGTGTGCATACATTTGGTAGATAACATTCTTAAACAAGTCTGGGCTCTTTTTTTGCAGACAATTAAATGGCTTCAAGTATTGCTAAATGATAGTCACAATTTAACATCAGTCATTTGATTGCACACAGTTTATTTAATTTGAGCCATAGATAGGACCCTATCAGGTACAACCACTCCGAGTCAGAGTGGGACTTGGAGCAATAGTAATGAAGGAGTATTCCACATTCGCCAAATATCAAAGGTTGGAGCGTTGCCATCATATGGTTTACTACTATATCCAAGACACTGGTCAGGAGAGTCGTACCCCCCCCCCTGCAGAGATGAAGTCGGTGTATTCTGCAAGCCCGGCCGACTGGGCTGAGACTAATAGAATGTTTCAGCGACTCAAAAATACTCGATTACATCTTCTTTATTTTTGATAAGTCTGAAGGGAATCTGAAAAAAACTAATAAAGTGATTAGTATTTTTCTTGGGCCATGTATCTGGCTTTTTCCTTTTCCGTGGGATCATTGTCGTCTCTTAATCTAATCTCTGTCTCCGATACTTTTCGTCGAGACCCAGCAATATGACAAAGAGAAATTTTTGAAATGATACCCAGACAAATTAATAGGTTACAGAAAACATTCAACCATGATGTCTGAGGTGCTACAAACGAAAACAAAAACAGAAAAATGGTCAAAATGTCTTGTAGAAATAAGAAAACGTCATCTTTAACGACTCAGATGGTAAATAAAATATCATTCTCTCTTGGGTGCAATCCTATTTTGGATAAACAAGAAAAGAAATAGTTAACCATACATGTGCATAAGAATTTTTAGTATCCTCCGTGGCTGTTGAATCTCTTGAAAAGCCAATTTTTCTTTACGCTGAATGGTCACTGTGTGTATTTCAATTTCCGAATACATCTAATTACCAACAAAAGAAGATAAAAGTATCCTTCGTATACTCACTAATTTTATCTTTGACAAATTTCTTTTAGTTCGTCTGGGAATATTATATCACATTGTGTTGTACACAGGAGTTTTTAAAATCAAGCGGAAAATTCCCCTGGAGTTAATAACAATGGGTGGGGTATAAGTTGTGTTATTAATAATCTTTTTAAGCTTTTTTAGCTTTTTATTATTTGAACAAAGGTGTAGATGGGGTGATGATTATTGGCATGGAAAATGGATCAGCTGGCCAAGTTCATATTCCGATCAAACCTGTTTATATTCAGTTTACACAAATGTATTTTGAAAAGAAATGAATCAAAAACTACACTCTCTTATCGGTAAAAATATCAAACTGGTTTGGTTCTCAAGCTATTAGGATAGCCATCCAGTCTAGGAGAAAGATATGCCTGGATTCAAAGCATGTAGAGGGCAACGAGAAACCACTCCAAAGGTTCTCCCAAGAACAGAGATTTTAATGCTTTCTCTACTGAGTTCTTCAAAGTCCTGGATAGCCATGACATTTTCCATCCCATTTCCATTGTCCAAAAGACACGCTGGAACTCCCATTATCCAAAAGACATATTTAAATTTCCATTGTTTAAAAGACACAAACGATGTATCTCTGAATAATAACGGGACTGGTGTCAAATAATTTATTTAAATTCCAAACAACAAACTATATGGTTTCTCCTTCTAGAGTCTAAAGCACTTTCCCATCATTCACTGCTACGCTTCTATGAACTACTGGAAATATTCTTCTGGGATGCCACTTAGCTCCGTTGTTACGGCTTTTTTATGGCCTCCACGGTCTCAAAATAGGTCCTTTTAATGAGCCATTTGAGCTTCGGGAAAAGATAAAAGTCGCTCCGAACAAGATTAGGTGAATAGGCATACTGTTCCAATACGGAGATGTATCTCTCGGCCAGGAACTATCGTATACTCAGGGCGCCGTCAGCAGGTGCGTTGTTGTGGTGAAGCAACCACAATTTTTTCTGCCACAACTCCCGTCTCTTCTCGCGCAGTGAACGAACTATACGTCTCAATATCTCCTTGCAGACTTGATTATTAATCGTCTCACCCAATGACAAGAACTCGCGATGAACGATGCTCCACACATCTAAAAACGTGATCAACATGACTAAGACTTTTGACTTTGACTGTCTTCGTTTCAAGTCTTACAAAGAAAATCCAGATTGGGACAATCGGACGCGGTCATTTGAGCGCGACGGTTCCGACGCTATGGAATAATTGGGTTCGGCCATTTTGACGAAGGTCGTTTTGGCACTATAGGACATTTAAGGGAAATTCTTTTTTTTTTAATTCAGTATCAATCGAATGGGTTAAGTAAATATTTTAGGATTAAGAAAAAAATATTAAATCAAATTTATTATAGAACAAAAAGCATTTACAATTGATTTATTTGAAGTGTCTATCTGATATGATAATTGATCCTAGCAAAATGTATTTTTCTAATATAACTATTATGATATTAGAAGATCTATTTTTAACTAAACAAAGAAGTTCTTTACTGTTATTTTGAATGATCCCCGCCTACCAGCCATTGTATATTTGTAGTATCCTGCTACAATGTCGAAGTGGTCTGTGTCTCTATCCGGAGAACGCACTTTCACTTTGGTGTTTCTATAGAGAATCATTGTAGCTAGGACGGTCTCTTTTGGTATTCTGTATGCTAATAGAATTTGTTCCATCTACCCTCTGTGAATGGAATCAAAGGCCTTGGTAAAGTCGACAAATGGTATTGTCGCCTGTAGGTTTTTTGCCTGTACGCCTTCAAGGATTCTACAGATAGTCAATATTTGTGATATCGTGGATCTATATCTTCGGAAGCCATTTTGGTTCTTCCTAAGAATGTTGTCAGTTTTGGGTTCTATGCGGTTTTGTAGTAGGGTATTGTATATTTTGGCTGCTATGGATGTAAATGTTATACCTTGGTAGTTCTTGGTTAATCCGCGGTCGCCCTTTTTAGGGAAAAGGAGGATGCATCCCTTCCTCCATCTGTCTATCGGATTTTGATTATAAACTGCATTAAAGTGTCGGAGCAGTATGTCGTCAAATTGTCTGGTCTTCCATACCTCAGGGGGAAATTCATCTAGCCCTGCAGCTTTTCTTTTTCTAAATACTGAGTCGAGTTCTTCTAGAGTAAACAGTCCTAGCTTAATGTCTAATTGCTTACAAATAATTCTCGTGATTGGTCAATGAGTAACTTTCGGTGGGTTTCCAAGTAGATTCTCGAAAGGCTGCTTCCACAGTTTTATTCATTTTTGTTGGTTTGTGGCTTTCAGTTTGGCTTTGGCAGTGCTCTTCCTTCTGCTTACTTCGTTTATCGGTTGCCAGGCTATCCTAGATTGCCTATCTTCCACTGAATCTCTAATCTTATCTAACAGATTTTGTATGTATTCTGTCTGTTCTTTTTGGTATATGCTAGCTTATTCATTTTGCGCCTTTTAGAAACACCAAAGTGAAAGTGCATTCTCCGGATGGAGACACATACTACTTCGACATCGTAGCAGGAGTACTGCAGGAGACACACTTGCCCCATACCTCTTTATCATCAGTCTAGACTAAGTGCTTAGAACATCGATTGATAAAATCAAAGAAAACGGTTTCGAACTGACAAAGAAAAGAAGCAGAAGGTACCCCGCACAAACAATAACCAACGCCGACTACGCCGATGACATAGCGATTCTGGCAAATGCACCCACCTAAGCCGAAACACAACTGCATAATCTCTTAAAATTGTCCTATAAATTCCTTCAAATTCTTATGCGGGGAACCGGAGTTGGCGACTACTACAATATAATATTATTACGTCTAAACCTAGAGGGCCATATTTTCCATTGTTCTAGGGGAGGAAGACTAGCGGCCTTGGTGGGTGTGTGTATAGTGTGAAAATTGGAACCCCTTGCCAGCGGCGGTCAGTCTAGCCCTAAATTAATCCCCCACATAATATGCCAGTTCTTATGTGCCCGAGAAAAAAACTCTGAACGAGGACTTATTCTACAAGGGATCAAGTGCCAGTCTGCCCCGTCTTCACATGTGCGAAAATAAAGTCCCGTTTTGGGATTTTAAAGAATTTGCCGTCACACCTGTAATATAATTGCGGGTGGATCTCGTTTTATATATCTTGCCTTTCGGTTTAGTTAGGATGAGAACCTTTCCCTTAGTGCATGGGTTAGTTAGGTGCAACATTAACGCAGGGGTTCACGCGCGTGCGGGGAGGATGTGTCATTCACAGATGTTAAAATAAAAATGGGACCGAGGGAGGTGAATGACGTCGTGCCCGGAAGCGCTAAGGATTTGGGGTTTTGAGAAAAGCAGTTAGTTGAGTTCCTGCGTCAGAACGGGAAGGTTGACTTTCGGGGCCCGCCGAGGCCAGACCAGTATTTTGCAGATGGGATGCCGCACGTGGTTTTGGGCAGATGTAAAAGCAGTTAGCATAGAAAGATTGTGTGCGTGTGTGTATGTGTGTGTGTCTCTCTCTCTCTCTCTCTCTCTCCTCGTGTCGAATAACCTTTAACTCAAAGGTAATAAAGTTTTGTACCTAAACCAATTTCGTGAATGTCGTGTATTTCGGATTCCCTATGTCTATTTCACACATCCGTATATCTGGCTATGTAACAAACCTCCACCATGATAGCTATTATTATTAAAATAAGATGCTTCTGCGCCACATTTAGAGCAATTTATAGTTTTTGATGCTTTATCTTCTTTGATTAACGAATTAATTGCGTCGTCTTGTGTTTTGAAATGTGAAGGTAAATAATTGAGTCGCCAAATAGGCTGACGCCGTACTTACCCAAAAAATCTGTCTCATCAGTGATAACTCTACGAAGCAATTCTGGTTTAATTTATAGACGCTCGATGATGTACTGATACACCTACATGTAGTGTTTCTTTTTTATCATCATTCATGAATCTTGGCACTAGTTTGGCGTAGACTTTCCTTTTGCCCAACTCTTCAGTGATAATCTTCCAAACTCCGTTCTTTTTCCAACTTACTGGTGATTATTCGAACGGTCAACTCACAATCGCTACAGACGACCTGCCTTACCTACTCGAGGTTGACATCAGTCCTGCTTGTTGAAGGCCTCTCGCTCCTGAACCCAATTTTCAACTCCGCCTCGCTCCATTCGTTATGCCTCTTGTACCATCCAAAAACACGTGTGCACGACATGATGTTACCTCCATATACTTGCTGAAGCGTTTCAAGTGGTGGAGTTTTCACAACTGGGCCAAAAATATCAGGCTTATTTATTGTTCGGTATTTATCGTTCTATCATATTTACCAACCCCTCACTCGGGCATGATATGACCCAAGGTCAATTTTTTAAGCGGAGTTTAACAGGTTTGAATTCAGAGTTTTCCTTCTCCTAGACTAGTTGCCTCACCAAGGCTGAAGAACCCAGTCTGCCCTACTATTTACCCATAGCTGGAGGGAGAATAATTGGATTCATACCTTTCCCAAGGGTATTAGTGCTATGGGAAATGCAACCGGCCTTGTCCAGGATTTGAACTCGTGTCCATTTCCTACGACGATAACCATTACACTACGGGCACCTCCTGTGTTTATCGTTCTATCCCCAGCGCTCATAGCTGAACGACCTGAAAAAGAGAAGGTGTCAACAAAAGCATGTAAAATACGATGGTTGCAGAAGAAATCCCCCCCCCCTTTAAATTATTCTCACAACTAAGTGTATACGTAAAATTAAGATTTCCGTTCCATTCAGTTTCAAGTTGGACGAAATGAAGAAAATACAATTCTGCATGTAACACCATGGCACCATCTCGAACATCCATAGCTGTTAAATTATGCAGATATAAATGAGGGTGTTACATTTCTCAAACACACGACGGACCCAGTTATTTCAAATTCGACAAGTTTATTAACTGACTGTAACATTTCATTCTCGTCACCAGAGAAAGATTGAAAGAATATTAACTCTTACATAGAAACGCTATAACTCTCATTCGTGAGACGAACAATCAAAACACCAGTTTTCATTTTTAAGCCCCTCTCGTTTCTTTCGTCCAGAGAGGGAGCGAATCTCTATACTCAACTGACTGTCTCTGCCTCTAAACTCTGAACCGCAGCAACTCACCGCCAAAAATCTCCCTGCTTATATAATGTATTAATTCACTCATCAACTAATGTTATCAGAACACGTGTCGTTAACTTTCCTGTGTGACGTCAACACTGAAACCTTCCAAACATGCCCATCACTTAATCCTCAGCAGTCGAAATCTTTATTTAAAATATCCTGTCAACAACTCTCTAAGTTCAAAACAAAACTCTGTTTTGACATGACTGACGCGCGTGTGACTTGTAAAAGTAAAGTTGGCGACCATAATCGAGGGCGACCAGAAGGCTCTCTTTTCAATAGCTACTACACCGAGGAGTAGGGTTGGGTGCAACTCCTTTTCCTGGATTGCTCCACTTTACTCTTGATACGTACCTTACATTGCTGAGTGTTATGCAAGGATATATCAAGTACCAGTTTTAAAGTCTTTGGTATGACGCGACCTGGGATTGAACCCAGGTCTCCCGGACCATAGGCAAACACTCTACCCAATAGACCAAAAATCGAAGCCTGCAACCAACCACTCAGTGCCTTCACACATTTTACCCTCGAATGTGACTTACACTGCAATCAAAAGATTTTAGCTAACTTACAATTCATCAGCACAAATAAGATTATTAACTTATATAATCAATGACCAACCTTAATTATATTATAAATACAGTCGCCGAATGTCATTAATGTTTTTCCTCGTCAAAGGGTTTCGCTACGATTTTTTATTCTCTCTTCTACTGGTCCGTTTTGAAGAAGATATTATTAAAAAATACTCCAAATTAGGTAGAAATTAAAAACACCACAAATACGCATGGAAGTATAAAATGAAAACTATAATAAATATAAAAAAAACACAGTTTGTCTTTTACTAAGTGTAAAAACGTAAGTATAAAACTTTTTTTCCCGTTGCAGTATCGTCTTTTGGGGAAGAATACCATGTCAGAACGCACAGATAAAAATCAATTTCACCTCTAAGAGTGGCATCACTTGATGAGAAAAAAACACCTACCGAAAGATTTCTATGACATTTTGTCAGGGAACTCGGTCCCATCAACATGACTCGATGATGATAATGTTGATTGCAGTTATATACTCCCAAGATATCACGTTCGATGGTAACACAATCTGCCAATCTCTCTTTCCCCCATTGCTCACACAGAATACCGAATCCTGCTACTTATTGGACAGACCTCGAGGAAATGTCCATTGTCTAAGACACATGTTCATTATCTAAGAGACGCATAGAGTTTTCTATGGTCTCAAAGATATGTTGAAATCTCAATTACCTAAAATACGTGTTTGTATTTTCATTATCTGAAAGATAGGGGAACTTCTATTGTCTAGAAGACTCATGGTAATTGCTATTGTCTAAATGACATGCAGGAATTTCCACTGTCTTAATTAGCCCAGTTGGCTGAGACTATAGAATTCACCAATTGCATCTCTGAAGAGGGGTAAGGCTCCCCCTTCCAACGTGTGTCATGGTTATGACGGTAAACAATCTGATGATGGGACTCCAGTAATTCTAGAGCTTCGAAGATTGCCGTGTACACCCCCTTTATTGCCATTGCTCCCAGGCCCACTCTTTCCCAGAATTGTTGCAACTGATAGGGCCCTGTGGATCAAATAGAACTAAATTGCATTGTTTGAAATAGAACTGTTTTTACATTTAACTGTGTGTAAACAAATAAGTGTGTACTTATGCTAAACTGATTTGTACAAATCGAACAGTCTATATGTACAAAAAGGATTTGCCATTAAATAACCTACAATGGTTAATATGTCTTAAAACCTAGCCAAACAAAACCATTGTCTTAATGAATTTCGGTTATCTAAAAGATACATGGTAATTTCCATTGTCTTAGAGACATGTTTGGATTTCTATTGTCGAAAAAATACGTTGGAATTAGTTTTCTTCGTTTTAGCTAGAAATTGTTTTATAAAAAGACACTGATATAGTACACACGAGAAAATAGATGTTTATAGCCATTAAACTATATTTACTTAAGACATATGCATTTACTAGGCTTAACTAAGTCCTGCACGAGATCAGCCTGTGATAAATGGACTGATGATACGACACTCGCCTGCTAACCACCACATCACTTCTGAGAATTATTTTAGTAGAGTCTTAAGTTTGGTTGTGTGGCGTTGCAAGTTCTCGAAGAAATTTGGCGAAGACAAAGGCGAGGTGAAGAGATATTTGGGGTATATGAAAGTTGGTTCATTTGTGTTTTAGGCCGTGGTAGAATTGTTAGGTTTTGTTGTTAATGCTAGTATTTGTTGGGAAGTTCCAACTTACGTATATGACAAAACGAAGGTTACCTTTCAACCCCAACTTCGTTTTGGGATTTTACGACTATTCTGTAAAGTTGATTTTTTCCTAAACCAGTAGAAATTGTCGCATTTCCCTGACAAGGGGTTAAAATATATTATAAAGTCAATCTCGGTTAATCATAAGTCGAAATTCGTTATGTGACCAGTAAGCGCGTTTAGCATTGGCTGCTGCAAGCAGGAGAGGCAACCTGCCGCTAAGCCGTGGGTTAGTAGACGCGCGCTCTTCCTGCCACCAGTAGAGAATAACGGGTCCGTCCAGTAGATGTGATAACAGCTTGCTGAGAAAGAATTTCTCTTTGGCTACAGGAAGCCCCTCTTTTTTTGCTTCCTATCAGAGGCCTCCAGGGAAACTGTTACTTTTTAAATTTATTCTTTATTTCTGTTTCATTCCTACAGATATCAAGAAAAGAAAAAATCAAACACTTGGTCACAAAAAGGTCCAACAGACTTTCTTTGTGAATCAGTTGGTTTCTTTGTTTAACGGCATATCAACCTTCGTGGATCATTGAATGCCAATGAGACCCTTGTAGAATAGCAGCAGTAATACTATTTAACCCATCATTGAGTGGGTTCATACGTTTTCCAAGGGCATTAGTACAAAAGTGAGCGTAATAGCGCGACGGAAATTCGAACTGGCTTACTTCGAGGCCGCAATCCAACACTTTAGCCATTAGGCCATGGGGACTCACATGCCAAAAGCAGGAAGACATGGAATGGTTTTCTCAAGTTGAGAATGGAAAGACATACTTTTTCGCAGATCGTAACTCACTCCAACGGAGAGAGGATTGCTACCTCCGAAATTTAGATCTTTACTTTTCGCTATTTAACTGCACCTTTTCAAAATTCCTCTCATGAATGACTCTTTCTCGCATGTTCGATAATTAAATGCTGAATTTTTTTATCGTTGGGAATTATGTTGATTAATGATAATCATTTGTAAATTACAGCTTCAGGTAACTGTTGCATACAAATGATTTGTAGACAATTATCTAGTTTCCAATAACTAACCCCTTTTAATAATAGCCATTCATTAGCAAATAATTATATGGTTGAAATCATTTTGATTATATGATTTCAATAACCAATAATGATTATTCCTTATAAACGATTATTGCTCCAAGTAGCTATTATTAATAGAGATATGAGAATATTTATGGGATTTCAAATATTCTTATTCACTACCAACATTTTTACATAATTCTGTTTGGCTCATAAAATAGACTCTCACTGGCACTTCCATTTTGAGTCTGAATGGACCTAGGAGTAACGAAAGAGCTACTCTTTTTTTCAACCAAACTTCAGGACTAGAGCCTCACCACTGGATGCAATTGAGTATCAATCCAAGGCCCCAGTCGTAGAAAACCTAGGAATAATATAACCCATAATACCAGCCAATCACACATCTAAGCATCGTACCACGGCAGGCTTCTTAAAATAGAGCGTTTTGTAAATCTTTTAATCTTTCATCAAAAACTTATTCGATACCGTTTATATAAAAAATGTTTGAAATTAAAAAGGTTTTCAAATATTTGCAGAGTTTTTTTTTTTGTTTGTTGTTTTTTTTTTTACTTAAGGAATTTTTTGCTTATAACTGTAACTTGAAGAGGAGATTTAATAGTTTTGTGCAATAAGAACAAAATGGAATTCCAATCCCTTAACCACACACGTTAGCAATATTGTTGAAAAACTGGATCACTTCAGCTTGGGATATCGAGTAAATGGTACAGCAAATATTTCTGTAAATATATAAACTTTTGAGGTGGGTGAATACGTAATGTAGCTTTATATTACAATAAGAAAACAAGTAATATTTTTAGAATACTAAATTCTGCTTATAAGACTACACACACTGGAATTCTTTCAAGCACTAGCCATGTCGTTAATATTGTAGAGATACGCCTCTTCGACTCTAACGAAATTCTTAGAGAAAAAGCTAGATATAAATTACGCAAGGATGCTGCATACCACTTTCAGCAAATCCCGGGAATAGCACTCGACAAAGCAGCAGTTGTATGGTCACTAATCTCCCATCTCTCAAAACCATCCGAGAGGAACAAAACATCTTAAGCTCTGCTGGTGAAGTAAAGAAGGATTCATAAGCAGCATTCTTTAATGAACTCCTACACATGGACACACCTGTGTTGAGCGGCCCGCAAAAACTTACATTCATCAGTTCTGGGTGGTCACTGTACGCCGTCTAAAGAATTAACTAGTGTGATATCGAAAAGGGACAGATGGCGACAGTGAGAGACAAAAAAACTGTACTGTCGACACGCCTTGATGACGAGGATAATGATGATGAAGATTGCACAAATAATTTCTCAAACTAAAACCTGAGTGTAGTCAAATTTTGGACTATAATGCATACAGATCAGATATATATATATATATATATATATATATATATATATATATATATATATATATATATATATTAATGAAGTTGAAAACTCAGTAAGATGTTTCCATCAATAAAAAGCAGAACAATGCGCTAGATTAGTCAGCTTTACAAGATCTAGACTCCGCTTCCTCTTGCCCAAATTATGAGTCACTTGTTGGTCTTAGTGGTCATCTCCGACCTCACTAGAAGTACTAAACACAGCCATCAATGTTCGTTTTGATTGATGGCCCTAATGATGATAATGATGATTTAATATCTGTTTCAACAAAAGAAAAATAGTACTTAGCCTAACCCCCAAAAAGGAAGAGCCAGCGCTCCTGTCTGGAAAACCAGAATTTGACATCACGGCTCTTACCTTTGACCGAACACCGGCTTCGGGCATAATCAGGAAATATCTCAGCTACACATATTCACTAAGATTAGTTTAGTCAATTACGGGCTGGCAGTTTTCAGCCAGCTGTGAGAATAAAAATCATCACGACAGCCAATCTTGCTAACCACTTCGCTAGAACAAGGTTGACAATAGTTATTTACTAAGCATAGTCTGGTACACGGTAAAACTAATGGAGTAAGCGAGAGTTAGCACATGTTCTGGATATTTAGAAGCGAGAGTTAGCACATGTTCTGAATATTTAGAAGCGAGAGTTAGCACATGTTCTGGATATTTAGAAGCGAGAGTTAGCACGTCTTCTGGAGATTTAGAAGCGAGAGTTAGCACATGTTCTGGATATTTAGAAGCGAGAGTTAGCACGTGTTCTGGAGATTTAGAGAGCGTAGAATATCTCTTCATTAACATCACTATCAAGTGATTGTTATTCTGTGTCGTAGTATTTTTTAAGGGACCATATATGGTTCAAAGAAATGAATAATGCCTTTAATAGAAATACTTAATGCCATGTAATTGTAAATTGTTCGTATTAAGAATAGTTACTTGAAGCTCTAATTGTTTACTAAGGATTATTATTAGTTACTTTAAACTATATAAGAGTATGTGCAGTCATATGACTATTAAGAAGAAATAATTACTTGAAAACATAATTAATAATATTAGATAGAAATATTTGATTGCTCAGTTAGCTGGGGCTGTAAAATACACCGACTGCATCTCTGCACAAGGGTAAGATTCCTCCAACGAGTATCCTGCTTATGACATTAAACAATTTGATGGCGAGACTCCAGTAATTCTGGAGCTTTAGGGAATACCTCTTCATTGCCGTGACCCGGAGTGGTAGCACCTGATAGGGTCCTATCTATGGGTCAAATAGAACTATTTGAAATTTAAACTCTGCACAAACAAATTACTTATGCCAAATTGAATTGTTCGAAATAGAACAGTTTGATCATTTAACTGCGTGTAAACAAATGACTGAAGTACTATTTTTTGAGTCTTTGGTGTGATTCGACCTGGGATTGAACCCCGGTTTCCCGGGCCATTGAAAAACACTCTCTCGGGCCCAAAAACTCAAAAAGGTACTTGATACTTCCTTGCTAAACACTCAGCATTATAAGGTACGTATCAAGGGTCCGAAAACTTTTACAAAATTGTATGCTGTTTTATTCTTTGTAAAATGCCGCTTGAACCATGTATTTTAAATGTAAAGACATTTTTACCGTAAATCCAAATTGAATATATGACTCTGGTCTAATGTGTTAGTTTACACGGCAAAAGGTTTAGAATCTTTTCTAAAAGCTTAGAATTGTCACAGCTTCTCCACCCCCTATAGTAGTTTAGAAGAAACCCCCCACAAAAAAACCGCCCAAGTAAAAGTCCCAATGCTACCAAAAAAAACACATGTTAGGACTAATATCAGAAGACAGGTGAAAATATACCAAAAAAAAATCTTATAAATCTACATTAGTACTGGACTTTAACCAAGTTCAAACTTAAGGGAAAAGAAAGCCCCCCCCCCTTTACGTACACATGGGAAGCAGCATGATGGACCTAAAGGTATGCGAATAAACCCTTTGACGGCCAAACGCACTGCCTAACCTTGTCCTGGACTTGTGAGTCTTGCGCTCAGGATCGTCAATTCGATCGGGGAACTACTGCTGCTCATCTATAAGAGTGGCTTCTATAGATGAGAATAAAAACAGACATCGAAAGATAACCATGACTCACACTCAAACTACATACATATCCGTGCTAGCGACATGAGGATGATGAAGGAAAGGAGTAGCACCCTCACTTACACCTCGGTGTAGTAGCTATTGAAAAAGGAGCGTTCGGGTCACTCTCGGCTAAGGTCACCAACTATAACGTAATGAGTCCAGTTCTCAAACCTCTAAACATTAAATAACGCTAGACGTGTTGAAAGGTCGTAAAAATCAATTGATCAATGGAGGATCGAATTAATTAAAATATGTAATCATTTTTTAAGCGTTGCACTAGGAAAGGCGTTCAGAAATAAGGGAACATGGATATTGTCTTGTTATGTTAATTCTTTTTAATTTTCTATCGTGTTTTTTTAATAATTACTATAATCAAAGAAAGACCAGAGGCTTCAGCAACGTAATTATTGGTAAATTTTCTTTTTTGTTTTTGCTTTTGTTTTTTGTTTTGTTTTGTTTTGTTTTATTTGGTGGGGAGTCTTTCTTTCTTTCTTTCTTTCTTTCTTTCTTTTGATCATAGAATAATTTAAATAAAATTATCAATGCCAGACAACGAAATAGATAGTATCATTTAATTTTAGGCACATATCGATGCAAATGCCCCAGAAGAAGAGAGCTAATGTTTAAATTAATTTTTTTTTTAACTTTTTTTTTTTTTTTACCTCTCCGACCTAAAACCTCTTCAATCTCACCTTACCAATGCAGACATTTTTCACAATTCATGAAATATTTACTTGACTATCTTAATATAGCTATCTATGCCCGTTGGCATTCAGAAGTCGATGATGCTGATGATAATGATGATGAAGAAATAATTCTATTGCGATGATAAAGATTCAGTTGACAACTGTTTATTTATAATGTTTAGATTTCATTTATATATATATATATATATATATATATATATACTGTCGTGTATGACAATAACATAATTAAATAAACTATAAAAGAATAATCCATAACATTAAATGCAAAATTATCCTCTTGTACAATTCCAGCTTAAAAATGTTGTGTCCCAAAAAGTTATCAATTACAGAAAATGATAATATGGATATATAAGATGTAGTGGTTAATAATTATGAAAAATAATGTCTTTTTGGTCATTCACAAAGTTGAGGGGATAGGAGTGGCTAATGGGCGAAACTGTAACATTGTAGCAAGAGAGTTCGAACTCTGGTCACGCTTTTTCAACCCCACCTTACCAGTGCAGACATTTGTCACAGTTTATGAAATATTTATTTGACTATCTTAATATAGCTATCTTTGCCCATTGGCATTTTAAAGATGATGATTAAAAAATAATCCTATTGTGATGATAAAGATTCAGTTGACAACTGTTTATTTATAATGTTTAGATTTCATTTATATACATTGTTGTTCTCCCTGCATAATGGACTCGTCCTCCTGCATAAATATACGTCAACGAAGCGTCAGAAGGAGTGATCCAACTGCACTTGTTTGATCCGCCTCTCCAGTTATTGGGTCGCACTTCGGTTCCGGTCGGGTGTGCCTCGGTAGCTGGGAATTTCCCTCTGGCCTCAGGGAGCCGTCCTCCAAGGTTATAACCCTCTTCGGAGGGGTTAGGTTGATTGCCTAGCGCCTGAGGCACCCCTCTTTAGTGGAATGCCAACGGGGCCGGAGGTATTTTTAGAAAATGCTGGGCGTGTGTGGGCTTTGCTCTGCGCCCGGACCCACCTTAAAAAGGCCTTGTGCCATACTTCTCCGGTTGGTGGTCTGGAAGACAAATACAGTGATCCAACCACACGTGTTTGGTCCGCCTCTCCAATTGTTGGGTCGCACTTCGGCCGGCCGTGGCGTCACTGCACGGTTCCAGTCGGGTGTGCCTCGGTAGCTGGAGATTTCTCTCTGGTCTCAGGGGCCCTCACCCAGGCTTTAACTCTCTTCGGAGCGGTTGTATTGATTGCCTGGAGCCTGAGACCACTCTTTTAAGGGGAATGCCAACCTGGCCCGAGGTATTTTTGCAAAATGCATGGCGCGGGTGGGCTTTCCCCTACGCCCGGACCCACCTTAAAAAGGCCTTGTGCCGTATTCCCCCGGTTGGTGGGATGGATACTAAATACAGTGAATCAGACCCACGTAATACAATTACGTGGGATACCACTTGCGTAGTGGACGGATAGTCACTACCCGACAGGATTCTCTGCTTCCTATCAACTAACCACTGTTTAACGAGGTTCACTTGTATCTTGTTTCAGTTACTTGAATATATATGTTTTTTTCTATCAACCTTTTTGTGTTCCCCGTGTCTTTCTTTTGCCAGCATCAAAACATTCATGCCGTCATGTTTGATGATAACTTTCGGACTAATACCCTTGAAAAATGTATGAACCACCAGCTGTGAGATAAATATTACCACTACTGTCCTACTACAAGGATAGCTTTGGCATTATAGTACGCACAGAGGTTGATATACTATTAAAAACAAATAAGCCAAAGCAAAGTTGAATAAACTATCATATTTTTCTTGTATTATTCGCTGATAAACTTCATTTTAATCTACTTTACAATCATTGTGTCGCTAACCAGTATTCAGTAATGAAGCTCCAATTCTTGATCTCTTCAGAATGTGGTATACCCTTTCAGTGGCATTATTTTTACGTTCACTCTGACCTGGAGTGGTAGTACCTATTAGAGTTTAATCCATGGGTTAAATAGATCTGTTTGAAATGTTTTTGTATTGGATAGAATCCTTGATACCATATAAGTTTTCAAGGGCATCTCTGGTGGTGTAACGGTTAGCCAGCTAGACTAGCAAACCTACACGAGTGAGTTCCATCCTCATTGGGCGCCCCATTCATTCGGCCTTGTGCCACATCGAAGCAAAGAGCTTTGTAAATTACTACCATATAAGTTTTCAAATTATATAAAGCTACTTGGCTTGGATTTCTGTAGCATATACTCAATATGAGCAGCAGTCAATATTTTCCTTGGGATTTTGGATATTTTAAACCATTCTAGGATCCATAGCTTTGGGATCGTGTCAGAGACTTTTCTGTAATCTATCCATTCCGTTGCTAGATTTTTAGAATTTTACTTCTTCCCTGGCAAGAATTATAGAATTAACACTTAAAGGGTGTTTTTATTTAATATTAAATAAATCATTAGCAAGAGGAGTCATTGTGGTAGTGTAGCTAACGTGCTGGACTGCAATATCTTTGTAAGCGAGTTCGAACTCCAGTAGGTCTATTACGTTCGCTTTTAGACAAATACCTTTGGGGAAGCAGTAAGCCCCCTTATCCCCCAAATATAGTATATATACTGCTGAAGCGATTACAGCTACTATTTAACTATTGGTTAAATAGTATCTTTCCTGTTCTTCTATAGGGATGACTTTGGCATGAAATAACCCATGATGGTTGATATGCCATTAAAGTAAACAAAGTAATAACGTCAACGAAAAATATAAATTTAATGTTCAATTTCTGATTTGATCTATTATAACGACTTGTAATAATTTAGCGATGTAATCACTTGTAATTTTTAAAGAACAGATTTTTTAGAAAAAAAAATCAACTAAGGTAGATGTTTACGTGTATGGTCTTCCGTAAAAAAAATGGCCGAGGAACCTTCAGTGAAAACTAAACTGATTTTTAGTAGCCTGACCCACCTGATAAAGAGGCATGTCTCATACAACCCGCTTCTCGAAAAAGGTTACTCATGCCAATTTTAGACATTGTATCTTCAGGATTTTTCACTGGGTAGACTATTTTCATTCA
Source organism: Sepioteuthis lessoniana (assembly GCA_963585895.1). Lineage (NCBI taxonomy): Eukaryota > Metazoa > Mollusca > Cephalopoda > Myopsida > Loliginidae > Sepioteuthis > Sepioteuthis lessoniana. The sequence continues at coordinate 112,874,006 of OY757909.1, forward strand.
CCTATCCAGACTTATATAATAATTCCCTATCAGTAAATTAATCCAAGTTAATTCGTAAGGACATATTGTGGATAAAAGCGTTTGTTAAAAATGTACCTTGTTATCTGGCTGTCGTGAGTTCAATCTTTGAGCCTGGTAATGCAAAATGTCTGTAACGGTCCCTAACCCCTTTTTATCGAACCTCAGTCTAAAAATAGAAAAAGACCCGCGAGTGTCATGATTTCCACAAATAACATTTCCCAATTTGACCGCCATAAATTAGTGAGTCTGAGTACAAGTTATCCCGAGTAGTCAGTAGCACTCAAATAGTCGAAGAAGACAGACGTTAGATACTCCAGGCTAAACCAGAAGTATTAGTTCCGAATTTCTCGACGATAACCACATTTTATCCCAAAAGGAATTCAGGTCTGATACGCAAGTAAGCAATTTTTAAGAAATACGAAAAACATTTATATTCAATGAATCGTCAAAGAAAAATAATTCTCACACAAAAATATGTTTTGTAAATTATTACTTACTGCTGCTTCCTTCAATTATCTTATAATTAATCTCAGCATTAATCTTTTATCAATGTACCAGGAAGATTTATTATATATATTAAGCTATATTTTCTTAGCTTTGCAATGTTGAGGAGATGCATGTGGTGCAACGGTTATCAACGGAGGTAATGGGCACGCCGATCCGAGTTCAAATCATGTACGAGCTGTTAACATTTCACATCGCGTTTATACCCTTAGGAAAGACGTGAATCTAACCATTTTCCCTCCAGCTATGTGTAAATAATAGGAAAAACTTTCAAACCTTGCAATGGCAACCGGAATAGAAAGAAAACTCTTAATCCAAACCTGTGGAACACCGCTTAAAAATTGGCCATGTGTTGCATACCGCTCGTGCGGAGGGGTTGGTTAAATACATATTCACACTGCTTTCCACACAAGGTATATATTCTGATTTATTGGAAGAGATAGACAAAAGACAACAGTGAGACGAATTAAGAATTAATAGAAATAAGTGATATCCTTTAAACATAGCCAGCAGGAAAGAAACAATCTACTCCAGTGGATTGAATGAAAAATTTAGATAATGACTACAGGATACACTTCAAGAGTTGGCGAGGTATGTGGCTGTAAAAAAAGAGTTAAGTAAGGTAGAGTGTTCACCACTGGTCCGGGAGACCGGGGTTCAATTTCAGGTTGAGTCATACCAAAGACTTTAAAAATGGTACTTGATGTCTCTTTGCTTAACTCAGCATTATAAGGTACGGATCAAGGGTAAAGTGGAGTAATATAGGGAAAGGAGTAGCGCCCTCCCCTTCACATCGGTGTTGTAACTTATGAAAATAGAGCCTTCGGGTCACCCTCGACTATAGCTGCCAACTTTACTTAACTAGGCCATTGGTCTAATGAGTAGTGTGTTCGCCAATGGTCCGGGAGACCGGGGTTCAATCCCAGGTCGTAGTTATACCAAAGACCCAAAAAATGGTACTTAACACTCAGCATTTAAGGTGTGGATCAAGGGTAAAGTGGAGCTATCTAGGGAAAGGGTTAGCTCCCTCTCCTACATATCAGTGTAGTAGCTATTGAAAAGGGAGCCTTCGGGTCACCCTCGACTAAAAGTCGCCAACTTTACCTACATAGTTCTCAAGTATATAGTTCTCAGGTATGATACGTACCCCTAATTTTGGCCTGAAAAATCTGGAAAAATAGTGAGTCTGAACAGGAGTAATTACTTTATACGTAAGTATGCAGCATATTATATTGCATATAGCGTCCAAGTCAGCAACGATGAAAACGAAAAAGAATCTTATGTGTTAACGGTATTTTATCTATTTTTAATGAAAGCCAGAAGTTCTGATAAAGCTGTAAACATATGTGTTGATTTCATTTATAAAACACTGATTTATAAACACGTTGTAATATTAAATCAACGAACTTGACTTCAAAGCTTTGTGATTGATAATAGTTTCCTGACTGGTGATTGAGTTAGATTCTCAAGTAAACATCACATTTGCATTTAACGCCATACGCCAAGTCAAATGAATTCATTTAAGCTGTTCATATACTTGTTACAATAAGACGTTTTTGGCACAAAACCAGATTCATCGATACAAAAAAAAAATACGCTAACTGATGCTGCCCAGGCGGCTGGAACGGTGAGAGACCTATTCTCTACAAGACAGTAGAATTTCAGTGCTCAAACGGAACAAAAATGATCCCAGTCGGCTGGGGCTGAAGAATACACCGACTGAATCTCTGCTGAGGGGTAAGACCCTCGTCCAAAGAGTTTCTTGAATAAGACACAAAACTGCATCAGATAGTGAGGCTCCAGCCCTGGAACTTTGGAGAATATGGAGTACCCCTTCATTGCCATGCTCCCTGGTGCACTCTGATCCGGAGTGGTAGCACCTGATTGGGTCCTATCTATGAGTCAGATAGAAATGTTTGACATTTAAACTGTGTGCAAACGAATGACTTATGCTAACTTGAATGGTGACAATTTGAATTGTTTTATCATTTAACGGTGTGCAAACAAATGACCTATTAATTGAATTGTTAGTGATATATAATAATAGTTTGAATCATTTAACTGTGTGCAAACGATTGATTAATGCTAAGTGTTATTGATAAATACCAATACTTGAAACCCTTTAACCGTGTATTTAAATTGTATCATTGATATTACATAACCATGCTTGGAACCATTTGATTGAGTGCAAATGAATGAATAGTGTTGAATAGAATAATTAATGCTGAATAGCTATACTTTTAACCTCATTACGCAAACAAATGATTAATATTGAATAGAATTATTAGTGTTATATTGTAATACTTGAAACTATTTGACTGTGTAGAAACAATAGCAATACTCGGGCGAAAACAAATTAGTTCTAACTCATTTTAGAAATAAAATTACCGAAAAACTATTCACTTACAAATCATATCCATTTAAATGGTTGTTTGGTTTCTTTTTTTAATGGCATATCAACTCTTTTTAGGTTATTTAATGCCAAAGCCATTCTCCAAGAAGAACAGTAGTGGTACTATTGAACCCATAGCTGGGAGGATAAGGGGGTTCATACCTTTCCCAAGTGTATTTTCCCGAAAGTGAACGTAATAGCGCGACTGGAGTATGAACTCGCGTACTACGATTCCACAGTCCATCGCTTTAACCATTACACCACGAGAATACCCCCCCATTTAAATGTGTGCAAACAACTTACAACTTACATAGGAATATTTGAAAACCATTTAACTTTGTATAAACAAATGATTAACAATAAACAGAATGAAATCGAATGAGATAGAAATACATGAAACCATTTAACTGCGTGCAAAAAATAAGCTTAGACTCGTTTAAAAAATGCTATCAACAAAATTTGCTTACAAATCATATTTTAATATATATAAATATAAACAGAATTTGGCATTAAATAACCTACAATAAAACCCATATATACAATAAAACAATGATGTTATAACATTTCTGGTGAATTCATAATCCTCTCTCTCTCTCTCTCTCTCTCTCTCTATATATATATATATATATATATATAGTATATATATACTATATATATAAATGCACACACACAACACACACATATATATATATATGTATATATATACACGAGAGTCGTTCAAAAATCTCTAAACTCCACCGAGAAAAAAATTAACCACAGCTGAACATTTTTGTTATAGTTGGTTTCTTTGTTTAATGGCATATCAAACTTTGTAGGTTATTTAATGCCAAAGCTATTCTCTTAGAAGAACAGTAGTGGTACAATTTAACCCATAGCTGGGAGGATAAGGGGGTTCATACCTTTCCCTAAGGGTATTTGCCCGAAAATGGACGTAATAGCGCAACTGGAGTACGAACTACCTTATTACGATTCCGCAGTCCATCGCTTTAACCATTACACCACGAGGAACTCCCCCCTCATTTTTGTTTTAATAACACCCTACCAATTTTTATAAAATTCGAAAACCTAATTCAGATTTCTGTGTCAATTTCTGTGCAGGTGGAACCCATACAAAGGTGGGAGGTGTGCAACAAATGTAAAATCTAAATGAAGTTTGGAACCTTTTGTATGATGCTCCCCCCGCCCCCAGTGGGTTGAACACTCAAGTGAGGAATTACCGGATACCACATATGCGTAAATGCAAATATCTTCTCATGAATCGAACACTCCGGTAGCCCGAAAACGTAAATGTGAATGCATACCAACAAAATTCCTTCGCTTATGCAGAGAATGTTGATAGCTCAGGTTTAAGATATCCATCTGACATAAAATCAGCCGGATTTCGATCCCACCCTTAAGAATTTTACGTGTCTAGCCACACTGAAGAGTTGTAACACAACGAAACACTCTACATGTGGATGATAACACACACACACACACATATATATATATATATATATATGATAAAAAAGTGGATAAACCAAATACTTACCACGGGTTTAGAAGTGATATTTCGTTCTTTATTCAAGGTAGAACTTCTTCCGATTAAGATATTCTTGTGTTTTTCAAAATTTTAGCAATTGATGTAATTGATAAAATAACGGTGAAAATACAAAAATATAAAGGGAGGGAATTGGTTTAAAGATAAGAGACAGACAAGGAAAGAAAACGGAGGTAAATAGATATAGGTTTTAATGATGGTTGGAAGGGGTTATTGTCAACTTATTTTCATCATCTTGTCAAATTTATCAAAATCTACCATTTCTCCATATATATATATATATGTGTGTGTGTGTGTGTGTGTGTGTGGTAGGTCAAAAGAAAGAATAAGAATATTTTTAAATAAGTAGGTCCACAAAGAGATTTGTATCTTTTAGAATTTATTTTGAATTTATTTATATTTTTTTTGAATTTATGTATTAGATTTATTTTATTTATTTTAAATTCTAAGAAATACAAATATCTTCGTGGACCTACCTATTTTAATATATATATAATATAGTATATAATATATATATATATATATATATATATATAATTATATATATATATATATATATATAAGATAGCAATAGATAAAATAAGTTGATAACATTAAAAAATGCTTCCATCTGTTTTATGAAACTTGTTCATCTTACACATATATATATATATATTATATATATATATATATATATATATATAATGTTATCAATTCATTTTACCTCATTCTTTTTGCTTTTTCGAACTTAGGTCATTATCAGAAGATTTCAGTGTGGAAAAAAATATTTTTAGAAAGTCTTTTATAAAGGTTTAAAAGCTGATTTTCAATGAGACGCGATGAAAACCCGCTGGTGACGTAACGTATCCATTAGTTGAATGAAAATTATTTTCGGATCTTCAAGTATTTTCAACCGAACGTTATATATCTGTATTAAGGTGACCTAGTCAGCTGGGACTGTAGAATACACTGACTGCATCTCTGTAGAGGGGTAAGCCTCCTCCTATGAAGTCCTAGATATGACACTAAATAATCTAATGGTGGGACCCAAGTGATGCTGAAGCTTTGGGGAATGCAGAGTACTCCTTCACTGCCATCGCTCCCAGGTCTACTCTGCCCCCCCCCCGATTAGTAGCACCTGAAAGGATCCTACCTATGAGTCAAATAGAACTGTTTGTGATTTTAAACTGGGGTACTTATGTTAACTGAAATGTTTGAAATTGAACTGTTTTTTACATTCAACTGTGTATAAACAAAAAAACTGTGTACTTAAGTTAAACTGAATTGTTTGAAATAGAAATGTTTTACATTTAGCTCTGTAAATAAATACTGATTTACCTACAAAATGTGTTTAGAAATCATATATTTAATATATATGTACAAAAATGGATTTGGCATCAAATAACCCCACAATGGTTGATATGCTATTAAACCAAACAAAATAGTAAATGAGTGTTTCATTTAGTTGGTATATGTTAAACCTGCGTGTGATGTACTTTTATTTAAATGTTTATATGTCACCCCAAATCTGTTCAGCCAATTTCAATAAAGGAACACTAAGTTTCACATTAAATCTATTTGGTGACAGTGTTTTTGAGCGTTTTATTCATCTATCTTCATGTGTTTCAAAGTTGAAATAGGCACTAGCCTCCAGGTGAACACAAATAAAACAAGGTTTATATGTTTAAAACAAAAAAAGAGCTGTACCCACTTCAAATGGAAAGTCACTGAATTAGAAGACTAGTTTACATTTTTCGGTAGTAATATCTCATCTGCTGAAAATAATATCAATCAACGTAGGCATAGAGAAAGCGTATTGACAGATTGTTGATCATATGGATCTCTCAAATAAAATACAGCCCAGTCGGTTGGGACCGAAGAATACACTGTTTGCATTTCTGCAGAGGAGTAAAATACCCCCAACGACTGTCCTGGATATGACACTAAACAATCTGATGGTGAGGCTCCAGCCTTGAGTATTTGGAAAATGTGAAAAAACCCTTCACTTTCATTGTTCTCAGGTCCACTCTTACCCAGAGTGGTAACACCTGATTGGGTCCAATAGAATAAACTCTGTGTGCAAACAAATGGCTGATGTTAAATTTCGACTTTTATATAGCAATGCTTGAAACCGTTTAACTTAGTGCAAAAAAGAGCGAAATGTGTTTACAAATTAAATATATATTTGATATATATGTGTAATGCCACGGTAGGAGGAGTCGGTATTATTATAGGACTACGATCCCTAAAATTACTTAATAGTATAGAGAAAATTCAACTAGGATGATAATAGCTACTTTTAATTACAACTGATCTCATCACCTTCTATAATGAGCTATCCTCCCTTATTCGTAGCATCCGGAAACACAACGTTCTAGTCATTGGTGGGGACATGAATGCTCAAATTGGTGAAAACGTAAACAATAGATTCTCCCAACACAACTCATCAAACAGAAATGGGCAACATCTAACAGATTTTACGCTAGAAAATAGATTAACATATCTCAATACGAAATTTAAGATAAGGGAGGGAAAACTATGGACCAACACATACGCAAATAATACTAAAGCACAGATAGACTACGTCTTTATAAATAAGAAATGTCCTCCGATCACCGAATTGTCACGGCAAAAATACGACTGAGCCTACGAAGGAATTCGACCCCAACAACAACTACTGTACACTATGACTGGTCCCTGCATAATAACAGGGATATTAAAGATAAATATGCGTTAACACAAAGAAACAAATTCGATGCACTACAGGAGAAGACAGAAACACATACTCCTAATAACAAATATGATAATTTCGTCAATGCCCACTTAGAAGCAGCAGCTGAAAGCATACCAACTAAACAGAACTAGACCAAGAGTCCCATGGGAAACATTAGCCGTTAAAAAATGGGCAGACGCAAAAACTGCCTCCAAATGCAATAGGAAGAACCCAACCAATATCGATGCCCTGAAATTTAAAAAGCACAAAATGAATTAGCTAACATATGCCAAAAAGAGCAAACGGAATGCATACAAAATCAGATCGATAAGATTAGAGACTCGCCTGAAGATAGACAATCTAAGATAGCATGGCAAACTGTAAACGAAGTGAGCAGAAGGAAGAGCACTGTGAAAGCTAAACTGAAAGCTACCACCCAAGAAGAACGAATACAACTATGAAAACAACATTTCGAGAATTTACTTGGAAATCCTCTGAAAGTTACGCATGAACCAATCACGAGAATTATTAGTTAACAATTAGAATTCAAACTAGGACAGTTTATGCAAGAAGAATTTTACTCAGTACTAAGAAAAATCAAAAATAGAAAAGAAGTGGGGCTGGATGAAATACTCCCAGAAGTATGGAAGACCAGGCAATTCGACGACATACTTTTCTCACACAGTAATGTCGTATATAATCAAAACATAATAGACAGATGGACAAAGGGATGCATCTTCCCCTTCCCAAAGAAGAGTGACCTCAGATTAGCCAAAAACTACTGAGGTATAACCCTTACGTCCATAGCGGCCAAGATATACAATGCCCTACTACGAAACTGCATAGAATCCAAAACTGAAAACACACTTAGGAGGAACCAAAATGGCTTCCAGAGAAATAGATTCATGACGTCACAAATTTTGACTATCCGTCGAATTCTTGAAGGTGTACGTGCAAAAAACCTAGAGGCAACAATATTATTTGTCAACTTCGCCAAGACCTTTGACTCTATACACAGAGGAAAGATGGAGCAAATACTACTCGCCAACGGCCTACCCAAAGAAACTGTCGCAGCCATAATGATGCTATAGAGAAACACGAAAGTTAAAGTCCACTCACCGGATGGGGGCACAGACTACTTTGACATCGTAGCAAGTGTACTGCAAGGAGACATATTAGCCCCATACCTGTTTATTATCTGTCTAGACTACGTTCTTAGGACGTCTATTAATTGAATGAAAGAAAACGGTTTCAAGTTAACAAATGAAAGAAGCAGAAGATACCCGCAAAAACAATTACCGACTCCGACATAGCGCTTCTGGTAAATACACCCGCCCGAGCCGAAACCCTGCTGCATAGTCTGGAACGAGTAGCTGCAGGCATAGGCCTCCATGTCAATGCACACAGAACGGAATATATGTGCTTTAATCAAACAGCCGACATCTCTACACTAAATGGTAGCTGAAACAAGTAGACAAGTTCACCTACCTAGTAAGCAGTGTTTCATCAACCGATAGACATCAATTCGCGACTAACAAAGGCATAGACAGCTATCGATAGGCTATCGGTCATATGGAAGTCTGACCTGACCCATAAAATGAAACGCAGTTTTTTTCCAAGCAGCAGTCGTGTTGATACTGCTGTATGGATACACTACATGGATGCTTACTAAACGTATGGAGAAAAGGCTTGACAGCAACTACACAAGAATGCTGCGAGCAATATTGAACTAGTCCTGCAAGCAGCACCTCAGAAAGCAGCAGCTGTACGACCACTTTCCACCCATCACGAAAACTTTCCAAGTTAGACGAACCAGACATGCGGAACACTGCTAGAGATGTAGGGAGAACTCATAAGTGACATACTCCAGTGGACCCCTTCAAAACGCGCAAAAGTAGCAAGATTAGCTAGAACCTACATACAACAGCTTTGTACGGGACACGACCTTGGGGACCTGCCGCAAGCGATGGACGATAGAGATGAGTGGCGAGAGAGGGTCAGAGATATCCATGTTGATGGCGCACGATGATGATGATGATATATATGTAACAGGATTTGGCATTAAATAACCTACAATGGTTGATATGCCATAAAACCAAACCAAACCAATCAAATCTAATAAAACGATACTTATCTCAAGTTATGGCCGTGTCAGTACTATTATATGGATTCTCCAGTATGACTCTAACGGAACGCATAGAAAAAAAGCTAGGTTGCAAATACTTAGGAACACTGCGTGTTATTTTAAATAAATCCTGAAAGTAGTATCATGCAAAACAGCGACAGTATTGCCACTTACATCCCATCTCAAAAGCTATCAAAGTAAGACGAACAGACACAATGAACACTGATGAAGAACTAAGAATGCACTCATAAATGACTCATGGACTCCTACACATGGGCACACCAGTGTTAACCAGGTAATAAATATTTATATTCAAATGCTACGTACAGAAACTGGATTCTGTCAGAAACAATGGCTGATAAATACGAATGAAGAGAAAGAGTCAGAAACTCCGTACTATCAGGATGATTCAATGATATATATAACGAAGACTCATCGCACACAAAATTACGTACGCATCTTCGCATATATTACATATACGTTATATGTACATCAACTGGCCCACAATATAAAATATATTTTAACCAAAATAAATAAGAAATATTTTTGTCAAAAAAGTAACGACCTAATTTTCTGTGTTATTGAGACTGCCTACCTATCAGGGGAGGCTACAATTTGTCAATCAATAGATCTTTCTTTCATCGACTCGAGAATACCACTTCAAGTATATATATATATATATATATATATATATATATATATATATATATACATGGGCGGTGACCAAGGCCTGATGACAACGCTGATTTCTCCTGACTCTCTCGTGATCCGTCCCTACTGGACATCACTTTTGGGAAGCCCTCTAGACGACATAGTTTCCGCTGGAAGCTGATGAAAGCTGATGTTTTTGCTAGTCGGCCAACACTTGTGCATCCATTTGTAGAAGTTGACAGGAGAACCTTGCTGTAGAGTCTAACATATCTTAGATGGTTTATGCGATGGGAGGTTAGTGGCCATACAACTGCAGTTTTGTGAAGTGTTTCCTCCAACATTTGTCCAAGACAGCACTCAGAATTCACGTGTAGTTCTCATATAGCTTTTTCTTTAAGCATTTCGAAAAGTCCAAGTGGTGCAACCAGATAGTAGTACTGACAAAGCTACAGCTTGGAAGAATCCCCATATTATTTCACCACAGAGGGCAGTTTTACATATGATCTTTAACCTGTCAATAGCAGATCACGCCTTCCAAATGTGTATGTTGACATCGGTTTCAGTAGTGCTACCGAAGTATATAGATTTGTCTAATTTCAGATGGTTGATTGGATGGTTATTTTTTTCGGTATATCGACCCTTTTAAATTATTTAATGCCAAATCCTAACAGGTACAACCATTCTGGATAAGAGTTGACCTGGGAATAATGGCAATGAAGCGGACCTCACATTTCCCATAGCTCGAGAACTGGTATCTCCTCATTAGAAGCTATTCGTGTCATATCCCGAACACTCGTTGGGCAGGAGTCTTACTCGACTGCAGTGATGCGGTCTGCGTATTCTATCGCCCAATACAACAGGACAATCTAATTTCAGAGGATCGGCATTTAATGATGAGATGGCACTATATATATATATATATATATGTGTGTGTGTGTGTGTGTGTGTGTGTGTGTGTGTGTGCGTGCGTGTGTGTGAACTGAAACCTTTTGTGGAACTTATCGTAAACAGTAGGTATTGATTTGTCCTTTGTGTCAGCAGAATTGATCGGAAATGGTCAACCAAACAACATTTTGCATTCTGATAGAAACACCTAGAGTTTAATGGAAACGATTTATTTATCTTGTATTTCTGTTTTGTTTATCTTGTATTTTTTTCTTGGCTTTGTTTTTTGTCTTGTTTTTAGTTCTTTTGACGCACATAGAAGTATCTAAAATTTACTTCTCGGAATTGACTTTTATCATGAATTCACTCCAAGATAAAATTGTCGTGAAAAATACGCTGAGAAAGTCAGACGCCACCATTTATCCCATTAATATTTCTTTCCGTCTCATTTTCTTTGTTGTCAATCAATCACCCCCCCCATCTGTTTTCAACATTTTAATACAGCAAACACTTTCTTAGAGTGTGGATATCGTTGAGGTGTGATGGTCAACAAGCTTGTCTCACAGACTACTTATAACTGAGCAGTGAGTTGAGACTTCACCAGATGTCTCCTTCTCATGGCATTGTGTCAGACTTGAACTATGATTAGTTTTTGAAGAACCTCGTTGTTTTCTAGTGACTATATAAGCTCTTCTCTCCTATGTACACATATCAAGGTAAAATAATACGTATGCCAGTAGGTGTGAGAGTGTCAGTATGAATATGTGAGCGAATAGACGTAGCGTATATACATGTACATGCCTGTAAGTACGAGTGAATCTGTATGAGAGGTCAGTATCTACAGTATATTTATGTATATACATAGATGTGCTAATAGAAGTATAAAAGAGGTAGCTAAACAAGAAAGAGAGGTGGGACAGATTTTTATTGATGAAATAGAAAGAGGTTGATTTCTCGATGGGGATGAAAGGGTAATGTTTTTAATATCTATAATAAACCGATGCTAATTGGAGGTGCTCGTGATGTTATGGCTACCGTAATGGACACGACGACCCACGTTCAAATCCTTGACTAATCTGTTTGCATTTCCAATTGGAAATCCAATTATTCTTCCTCCGGATATGAATGGATAATAAGGCTGACTGGGCTCTTTAACCTTGGTATAGCAACCGGTCTAGGAGAAGGAAAAATCTGAATTCAAAGCTGTTAAACTCAGCTTAAAAATTGATATTATTCTTTAATTACAATTATCATAAGATTAGTGCGACTATATCAAAATATAAAACCATTATCTCTACTAAAGAAAAGTCAGGAAAATATGCATCATAACTGGTCGAATGTTATGAATAACCGTTTAAAACAGCGTCAAATATTGATTTTTTAAATCACCATGAGCTAACCCATAAGTAACAATATGGCGAAATTTGTTTTTCGTATCATCTAACCGACAAAACTAGTGTTTCTCCTTCCCGTACAAAATCTAATTCCTTCGTTTCGGTACTCTCTCTCTCTCTCTCTCTCTCTTCACAGATGGGATCCTAACAGGTACTACCAATCCGTGTCAGAGTGAACCTGGAGATGTTGGTAATTAAGGAATACTCCAAAATCCTCACCATCAGATGGTTTAGTGACACATCCAGGATACTCGTTGGTGAGGAAGTCTTACTCTTCTATAAGGATGCAGTCGGTGTTTTCTACAGCTTCAGCTAAATGGGCAAAAATCTAAACAAGTAAGAAATTATATACGGATTAAATAATGAGATCAAAGTAGAAAGACGATGATTTTGGGAATCTTAAGAGACCATGTATTCTTTCTACGGACATTAAATACATACATTTGAAATCCAATATGATTAATTGATTAACGGCATGTCAAACCGTCTAGGGTTATTCTATGCCTATAGGTTTGGGAATCGCGTTCATTCTACTTCATGTTTATATTCTTGTGTAGTTTTTTTTTTCTGAAGAGATTTTTTGCAATCTTATAAAATACGACTAGTTTTCAAACAGACACATATTTGACCGATTTATGAGACCCCAACAGATACCACCGCTTCAGATTACAGTGGATTTGGAGGTGATGGCAATAAAGGGGTACTCTGCAATTACCAGATCTATATGACTGGAGATCTATCAACAGACACAGTTTAGTGTCATACTCAGGACAGGCAATTTTTTATAGGGGACCCTTCTGCAGAGAATACAGTCAGCATATTCTAAGCTCCTCCGACAAAGGGTTAAACCCTTTATTCAATTTTTTATCTTATTTTTTCTCGTGAACTGATTTCTTTTATACTAAGCGATTTTGAAAGTAAAATATACAACTAAGAAATCTTCTCGTTGGTTGTAACAATGCTGCCGCCCGGCATTCGTACTAGCTGGCCCAACAATGACAAGCATAGACTCCCATCGAACAAGACCTTTGGGTCTAGTGAATCTATGACCAGCAAAGTCACCTGGCATACGTAGCGAGAGACTTAGCAAAGGTTAGCTTAGTTCACAATGCCCCAAGATATCCTGTGACCAGATTGACCAACGACACACGAGTCTCGGACCTCCCCATCTCCAAAATTCCCGCTATAAAAATGCTTTATGTCAAAGTCTGCCTGGTGAGAGGCATGGTTAAATATCGACGCTGAATAGTTTAAGTGATAACGTTAAAGACTTATATACAAGGGGGGGGCTTTTCTTACCCAGGCAGCAACTGTTATTCCTCACCTAAAAAGAGTAAAGGCTGAGTTGGTCACCTATGCGATCATTGATCAGATGATCGCATAGAAAAGAAATTGACAGTCACCAAGCACCCTTGACACAATCTCAACCCTATCCTAACTAATATACATGTGTATGTGTGTGTGTGTGTGTGTGTGTGTGTGTGTGTGTGTGTGTGTGTGTGTGTGTGTGTGTGTGTGTGAAATTAAGGAATCAGATACCATCATATAAGTAAATTAACAGGTTTTGGCTGATAAAAAACGATAATATCAATTTTAGGTAGTTTTCTTTATCTCATGGAACTCTTGACATTTCTAGAATCTTTAATTTACTTATCTTTATAGAAAATAGTTGAGTCTTCGGGAAAATGGTCGTTATTTGGCGTTTATAAAGAAAACTGAATAGTGACTACTTCATAGAATAATTCAGATCCACACACTTGTAGATAGATAGATAGATAGATAGATAATGTTCATATCAAAATTGGAATTTTCCCGTAGTGTGTCATAATCGTTTTTCAGTCAATGTGCATTCCTGTGAATCTTTCTGTAACTATATGTCATTGCTCTTGCCAATTCCCTTGTCGGCACCTAGTATATATATATATATATATATATGCAGAAGCAGGATGCGACACAAGGTCACTTTTAAGCGGAGTTTAGCTCTCACAGACCGGTAGCCATACCATGGTTAAAGAGCTCGGTATCAGTCTTCTATTTACCCATAGCAGAAGTGAGAATTGTAAGATTCAAACCTTTCAAATGTGAAATTCAAACAGCCTCGTCCATATATATACATATATATATACGTGTGTGTGTGTGTGTGTGTGTGTGTGTGTGTGTGTGTGTGTGTGTGTGTGTGTGTGTGTGAAGTTGAAGCATTAGACACCATTGCTTGTCAAAATGGAAAGTACGACTAAGTTTTGTAAACATGAGGAAAATCTTTTAATCATTCTTTGAAGAAACGGGTTAAAACGATTAAAAGTTGAACTGCAACGAATAGACATTATTAATCAACCTGTCAAAGTGTTCAATTAAGAAAACGTGTTGCAGAAAATGAAAAGTGAGAAATGAAGAACCAAATTACAAAAGTGGCGATTGACTGATATTTAAGTTGTTCATTTTTTAAGTGCATACTATTCTAACCGAAATGAACGTCACACACGTCAAGAGGAAAATTGAACGTTTCCAGTGCAATTTAAAGACACAACCTTCTAACCATCGACTGATTGAACTCTCTAAATGAAAAAAAATATGGATGAATGATTGTATTGAAATTCATTTATTGGCGATTAGATATCGCGGTAAAAACGAAGTTTTGATGGTAATATCGATTTAAATGTTTTAAGATTAAATTATCTAAGAATTATTTGTTTGATATTTAAATTCTATTTTATTACACAGGGATTTAAGTTAATTTATAATTTATTCGCAATTAAATATATTTTATTCTAAATTAAATCTATGTTCCAATATATGAAAGAAGAATTAAATTGGTGACAATAACCTACCGAAAAATCATAAACACCTACGCTGGCACACACACACACACACACACATATATATATGTGTGTGTGTGTGTGTGTGTGTGTGTGTGTGTGTGTAACGTGGGTTTAAATTTACTATACAAATGAATATTTATATTTTTGTAAGTGCCAACTGTGCCTGTTACCACCTCCTCCTTAAGAGATGTAGATGTGGCACTTACAGGTAAAAGAAAAGCAATTACCATCTAAACAAGCATTTTCACACCGTGAAACTGACAGTTATGCAAAAGAGCTACTGACGACCATGATTTTAAACGTTTTTAAAGGTCTATTTAGAAAGATTTTAAAAAGCCATTTTAATCATCAGAGCATAGGTGTGGTGGAGTTATAAGTATGTGTATGCGTGCGTGTATGTGATAATTCACATTGTTATACGACTGCATATACACACACACGCGCACATTCACACACACATACACACTCATACATACACACACACACACACACACATATATATATATATATATATATATATATATATATATATATATATATATATATAAAGAAAATAGAAAAACAAAGTAATCCAAAAATAATGAATTTATTATGATGATAAAACCAACGTTAAAACGTTTCGGATTTTTTTTCTTTTCTCTTCTTTTCCTTCCACCCCACACAATTGGCAGAATTTTTGTGAGGGTTGAAAGGAAAAGAAAAGAAAATAAAAAACCCTAAAAGTTTTAACGTTGACTTTACACTCATAATAAATTCATTATTTTTGGATTACTTCATTTTTCTATTTTTTTCATACTATCGAATTTATTACCATAATTTACTTCCATATATATATATATATATATAGGGTGTCACAATATATATGGGATCCATATGACTGCTGATAACTCAACTAATGATAATGTTCTGTTCTTTTTTCTGTCCGATGTGAAAATAGTTTACTATAATAAATATTAACCCTCGATCACAATGCTTTGGACAAGAGAGGAAAAATATTTTGTGTCTCTACTTATTTGGAAACAAAATCATTCAAAACAGTCTCAAAATAGATGCAATTCATGAATATGATTATGATTTATTACTGACATATGATTGCATGTCCTGAAACCTGATATAATCATCATCATCATCATGTCGTGCCACCAGCCCGGATATCCCTGATCCTCTCTCGCCATTCCTCTCTATCGTTCATCGCCTCTGGCAGGTCCTCAGGGCTACAGAGCTGCTGTGTGTAGGTTCGAGCTGGTCGCCCTGCTTTTGTTCGGCCATGTGAAGTGGTCCACAGGAGAACATCACTTATGAGCTCGTCCTTGTTTCTCCAGCAGTATCCTGCATATCTGGTTCGTCAAACTTTGATAGTTTTCGTGATGTGCCGTAGTTGGCTGTACAGCCGCTGCTTTGTGTGGTGTTGCCTCCAGGACGTGTTTAAAATTGTTCACAGCATTCTTGTGTAGTTGCCGTCAAGCTTTCTCTCCATCCATTTTGTCAGATTTCATGTAGTGCATCCACGTGTCGTGTGCTAGTCACGTGTCGATGTCTTTTCCGGTTGATGAGACACTGCTTACGAGATAGGTGAACTTGTCAACTAGTTTCAGACAGCTACCGCCTAGTGCGGAAATGTCGCCTGTTTGATTAAAGCGCATGTATTCTGTTTTGTGTGCATTAACATGGGGGTCAATGCCTGTGGCGGCTCGTTCCAGACTATGCAGTAGGGTTTCGGCTTGGGCAGGTGCATTTGCCAGAATCGCTATGTCATCGGCGTAGTCGGCGTCGGTAATTGTTTTTGCGGGGTACGTTCTGATTCTTTCCTTTGTCAGCTCGAAACCGTTTTCTTTGATTTTATCAATCGATCTTCGAAACACGTAATTTAAAGAAAACATTGATTTGATGTCTCTAGATCAAATGATGCATTTTTTACCGGACGTGTTCCAAATAACCGCCTTTGCGCTTGTCTCAGTAATAAATCATTGTAATATTAATGGGTTGCATCAGTTTTGAGACTCACTGTACACACACACACACACACACACACACACATATATATATATATATATATATATATCGTCGAAGGAATGAAGTCATTGAGACAAGTTCAATTTCTGTTTGCTTTCACTTTGTGTTAATGTTCTTGGGGACGGCATCTATTTTTGTGTCATCCATTGGTAAAATGATTGTACAGTCGAAGGGAAGGAAAATCTCTGAATCCAAAACATGATGAGTTTGTTCAGATAAACAGTAGCAAACTGCTGCGCCATTCTTCTATTATCGGCTCATCCCAAAAGTGTGTCTGCTTCTACACAAGCCTTCAATTATATAAACAAATCACCAGTGTGTGTAATGCAGCTGCTAGCTAGATTAACTAATCTGTTAGTCTCAGTTGGAGAGTCTATCCATAATACAGGATGACAGAAAAGTAACTCCCTATTTTAAAAAGCCTATAATTTAAAATACTAATACTACTGGAGGTGCCCGTGGTGTAATGGTTATCGTCGTAGGAAATGGACACGGCGACACGAGTTCAAATCCTGGACGAGACTGATTGCATTTCACATAGCACTAATATCCTTGGGAAAGGTATGAATCCAATTTTTTTAAGGGCAGACTGGGTTCTTCAGCTTTGGTGAGGCAACTAGTCTAGGAGAAGGAAAACTCTGAACTCAAACCTGTTAAACTCCGCTTAAAAATTGACCTTGTGTCATATCCAGTCCGAGCATAGGGGTTGGTAAATATGATAATTTAAAATACTAATAAATTATAGCTAAAAAAAACTATATAAACATATAAATAGGTAGTTATTTTCCCGTTAGCTTGTAGATGATCTTTCTTTGATCAAGTTAAAAATACTGCTTCATGTCTTTCTGTTTACAAAACTGTAAAGATGTAACTCAGCAGTGAAGTGGTATTTTTTCTGTGTCCACGTGTTTGAATTTTCCTTTCTTAATATCAATAACCTCATTTCATCGTCATCTGTGGTGCTGTAGAATACACCGACTGCATCTCTGCAGAGGAGTAAAATCCCCTGTATGACATTAAACTATCTGATGGCGAGTCTCCAGCCTTGGAGAATGCTGTAGAATATACCGACTACATCTCTGCAGAAGAGTAACGCTCCTCCAACGAGTGTCCCGAGATGACATTAAACAATATACCATAGGCAAACGTAAATATTTTTTAAAAAGTATAAATTGCTTAAACAAAAAAGTCTTCAGTATTTAGGTGACCTTAGAATTTTAAGACCCTAAGAATTTGATGAGAAAAGTTAATGATTTTACATAATCTTAATAATATAGAGTGTGTTTCATTTGATATTATTTGAGATGTCCAGGGTGTTTTAGAAAAATTGATATCATTTCGTAATCTGACCAATTCTTGTTCAAAAGATCTCAAATTTAACTATCAGAAGGAACAACACCAAATTCTATGTTTAATTGTTAAACGCCTTTTCTTTTACAGAAACACAATTAAGCAAACCTTAGTAAATATCTTAGTAATTGAAGCCTTCTTTTGAAAACATTCATCAGACTGTCCAGTCACTAGGATTTAGAATACGCTAATTCTTCCCCTACTTAGAGGTAAGACACATCCCCTTAAAAACAGCTTTCCTATGTTTGACACCAACATAATTCTGATCGTAAGGCTCCAGTCTTGGAGATCCTGTGAGGTGTGAAGTCACCCCCTTCATTGCAATTATTTCCAGCCCTGACCCAGAGTGGTAATACCTGTTAGGGTCCCATCTATAGGTCAAATAGAATTGTTTAAAAATCATTTGTATGCGATGGAAATGCGTGCAAGAAAAAACTTTAAAGAAACAACAACACAAAAAATGTAAAATTTGATCGCACAATTAATGATTCCCTCACTTCGAGGTATGAAATGAACCCAAACGATTTGATATGCCATTATTATCAATCAATCAATCAATCAATCAATTAAATATCTAATTCTTCTGTGAAAGCAAACGTCTCCTTTATTATTTAAAATTTCATAGCTCTCAGGCAAGGTTTTAGTATATGTCGATTTTGGAATATATAAGAAAGCGAAAAGTCAAAATATTTCCAAGCTTTTGCTATAAGTTTCTTCCTATTCAAAGTTTTATGATACAAGCCATTGTTTAATTATCATACTGGATGCCTCAGAAATAAATTGATATCATTTGAGATGTATTGGGTGTTTCAGAAAAATCAATATCATATGAGTATCATTGGGTGTTTCAGAATTGATACCATTTGAGATGTAGAGGGTGTTTCAGAAAAATCGATATCATATGAGTATCATTGGGTGTTTCAGAATTGATATCGTTTGAGATGTATGGGTTTTTTCAGAAAAATTGATATTATTTGAGTATTATAGGGTGTTTCAGAATTGATATCCTATGAGATGTACAGGGTGTTTCAGAAATAGATTGATATCATTTGAGATGTTTCAGTTAAAATTGTTATAATTTCATAATCAATAATAACTTGGCCAATTCACATTAAAATGATCTTAAATTTTAATCATATGTGTAGAAGCAATTAAAAATTCTATATCTAATATTTGATTTTTAATTTTTCTTTTTCAAATGTAGCAACGTTACTTTCCGTAAAAGAAAAGGTGTTTAACAATCAAACATAGAATTTGGTGTTATTCCTTCTGATTGTTAAATTTGAGATCACTTGAATGAGAATTGGTCAAATTTCGAAATAGTATCAATTTTTCTAAAACACCCAGAAATCTCAAATGATATCAAACCTTTTGAAACTGCCTCTATATTATTAAAATTATGTAAAATCATTTTAATTTTCTCATCAAAGTCTTAGGTTCTGAAATGAGGTTGTTGATATTAGTATACCGGTTTGTCAACTAAATAGGATGTTTATGCTTATTGAATTCGATTGACTCTGAGTTTCTTATATCTCGTGTTGTATCAAATCTAAGCTATGCTTACTTTTTTATGAGTTCTACGGGTGGGGAAATTGTTTCTCGACTAGACTAGAAAATTATCCTTATTGAGTTTGACCCTAACAGGGTGTCCTTTAATGTCTCTCCTTGTGCCAAATCTACGCTAAGCCGAGTATATGACGGTAATATATTTTTGGCTGAGCTTTCTGTTTTATGGAGAGTTTTATTGACATTTGGCCTCGTTTCAGAAAGCAAATCTACAGATAGAAATTTTTCAGTCTTCACCTTTTTTTATTGTTCGAGATTTTTATTGGTTGTTAAAAAATTCAGAATCAGGTTATACATCTACCATGGACAAGAATCTCTCTTTTTTTAAAGAACTCTAGCGTCGTTATGTTGTGTAACATATGGGTTTTATTGCATCATTATTTTACTTAGTCTTTGCCGACATCGACTATGGGTCTTGGGTTTTTGTTTTTGTTTGATTTTTTTTACTGTTATTGCCAATGCAGTCAAAGTAAATAAGAGAGATTTTGTTTTGTTTTTTTCAAAGAGCTCACCCATCATTAGTTCCTAATCTCAAAAATCTTAATATGGCAGTGAATTGTATTGTATAACAATAGATAGAACAAGATACAGATTAGTAAGGACATACTTGACCTAAGAAGGGCACCTTAGGTGGTGTAATGGTTAGCAAGGTAGACTAGCAAACCTACACGAGTGAGTTCGATTCTCACTAGGTGCCCAATTCATGCGGCTTTGTGCTACATCTAAGCAAAAAGCTTAGTAAATTACCATACTTGACCTAAAAAAGTTAATGCAATAATCCTTAGCCTGGATTCGAACGTGTGTCACTAATTTAGTTAATGACTACTCTTTCTCTTACCTTTCATTACATTACTAGAATACACATGTCAATAACGATGGTTGAATTTTATATAATCTTAAAAAGTGGAGATTCTCTCACTTTCACTCTTTTTCTTGTTGCTGTCAATGTAGATTCAAAAGATACATAGCCAAGCAGACAAATTCAAAAAATGAACAAACCGTTCCATTATGAAGTCAGCCTGCTTTCCCGACAACTTGTCTGCTTTCTTTTCCTTTCTCTTTCGATGTGGCAAGCCATAAATCATATGATTCATTCTTTCTTTCTTTCTTTTTCACTTTCATTTTTTTCTTTTTTTAAAGATTACAACAAAAAATGTCAGATATCTCACTTTCCGTTCTTTCTTTTTTCCTTCCTTTCTTTTTTTTATTTCTTTTTTTTTTAAATATTATGTATACAGATACACAGATGTACACACAGAACGCTACACCTGTATTTTATATTATTAGAAGATCAAAGATTGCATTCTTTCGTAAAACACTTAAAGAATACCTGTGGCTAACATGATGGGCTGTGATATCGAAATGAGTTCGAACCTTAGTCGAGTTATTACGTTTACTTTCGGACTAATACCCTTGGGAAATGTATAAATTCCCTTATTCCTCCAAACATGGTTTGAATCGTGCCATTACTGCTATTCTATAAGGATAGCGTTGGCTTTAAATAACACACGAATGTTGATAAACCATTAAACAAAGAAAATAAATGATAAAACTCTGACATGTTTTTTCATGTTTATAAAGAAATAAGATGAATATTCATGGAATATAAGTAACGACATTTTTAATAAATTCGGATGGTGAGGCTACAGTTCTGGAGATATGGGAATGTGAGGTCCTCCTTCATTACTCCCATGTCCACCCCGCTGTGGTACCTATAAGAGTCTCATCTAGGGAACAAATAGATCTGTTTAGGATTGAATAAGAAAACTTAAAACCATTTAACTGAGCGCAAACAAACGCTTATCATTAAAGAGAATTATAAATGTTAGGAAAACGTGAAACCCAAGGATTATTATAAGTTAATTAAAACCATATAACTGTGCAAAACAAATGATTATTATTTAATAGAAATAACAAATTGAAACAATACAACTGTGTGCGAATTATTTTTATTAGATAGGAATACTTGTTATCATGTAATTTTATGCAAAAATCTCTTTAAAAAACAAATACACAAGAATGGTAATATAAATGTTCAGTGAACGCGATGCTCTAACTCTCTAGGTATCAAAATCAGTCAGTCTTTTTAAACGTCTAATTAACAGCGCGATTATACGCAATCTTAGAGAAAAATCAGGAATTCAGTGAAGGATTTTTTAAAAGCCAAATAGAACTTGCTTTCCAAACTTTAATGTAAAAATAATAGAGTTACAAGGAGTGTACCCGTGGTGTACAAGCAAGCAAACTGGACATTGTAGTAAACGATTTCGAACTCAAGTCACACTATTACCTTACTAATACCCCGACAGGTATGGCTTAAATAGTACGGCTACGATTGTACAACGAATGCTTTGGCATATAATGACCCACGAAAATTGATATTCTGCAAAACAAAGAAAGAAAACTATAGCAGAGAGTTGTATATTTGCAATAAACTGTGTAAATCTCCTCCAAACATTTCCCTGACTGATTTAATCACAGCCTACCCAGCTGAACACCCGTGATTCATTAGACATTAGATTTGCAGAACCCATACACAGGTCAGAAGTTTGACGACTGTAGGTAGCGGAAAAATTAGTCAGTGAAAAGTGCATCAGAGTCTTGTAGTTCCAGAAGCCATAAAAATTATGTTGCCAACGACAAGAGCAAATTAAGTAATAATCTGTGCGATTTCAGCAAT
Organism: Sepioteuthis lessoniana; assembly: GCA_963585895.1. Taxonomy (NCBI): domain Eukaryota; kingdom Metazoa; phylum Mollusca; class Cephalopoda; order Myopsida; family Loliginidae; genus Sepioteuthis; species Sepioteuthis lessoniana. The sequence continues at coordinate 112,896,638 of OY757909.1, forward strand.
TAAATTGAATTGGATACGGTCACACACGAGGTCACAAACGGTGTCATTTCTGTGAAAACCACTATTAAGTAGAAAAGTACTGTGTTTCAATATTTAGAATATAGATATATTAGTTTTCCGACAAGTTCCCATGGCAGAATATCTATTTTTGTTGGAAAATGGCCCAGCGACTAAAGTTCGATCCTGGAAAAGGCTGTTTGCATTTTGCATTATATATATATATATATATATATAATGATAATAAATAAATATATATTATATATATATATCTAATCCATGGAAAATATTGTTCTGCAACCTAAGGTTTCTTGAAGTTTATAACAACATTCATCAGTTGGAAGATGGAATGAAATTGAAATTTTTGTCGCATTTTCAATTTTCAATTTCATTCCATCTTCTTAACTGCCTGATGAATGTTGATATGATATATATATTCATTTATTCTCATTATTATAATAATAGCTTTATCATAGATATTGAGCACTCTCCATATTATATTGCACTTGGTTCGACACAGAGTGATTTACTGACGACCAATATATATATATATATATATATATATATATATACATAGGTATGAATCCAATTATTCTCCCTCCAGCTATGGGTAAATAGTAGGACAGACTAGGTTCTTCAGCCTTGGTTAGGCAACTAGTCTAGGAGAAGGAAAACTCTGAATTCAAACCTGTTAAACTCCGCTTAAAAAATTGACCTTGTGTCATATCCTGCCCGAGCGGAGGGGTTGGGTAAATAGGAAAATGGGTTTAGTGGTAATATCTTGTTCTTTACTTCCAGAAGAACCTCATCAGACTAAACTATTTTATGTTTTTCTAAATTTTAGCTATTGAGAAAAAAAAAACTAATGGAGGATATAAAAAGGTATAACGGGAGGGAAAGAGTCTTTTATCCATTCTCTATTCTGATATTTTCATGAAACATAATGTCTGCCAAGTAGGGTGAAATTTGATTGGGAAAATATTTAGCAAAAACTAAGACATTTTTATATTCAATACTACCATACTATGAACAATTTTTTTCTTGAATTTCTTTTTTACGTTTTTTTCTTTTGCTTTTGTCTTTTTTCTTTTTCTTTTTTTTTTTTTTTCTTTTCCTTTTCCTTTTAGATACTCCATTATTTTCAATGTCTTTGATGAAACGGGATACGCCTGAACCTTTGCCCACCCCATCGCTTCCTCTTTCTTTTTTCTCTAATCTAATCCACCTCTATCTAGTCAAATCTCTGATTAAATCTGATACACTTTGATGCCACCTAGCTACGACCATCTACCCAAACGCTCACAGCAAAATCCAAATTAGCTTCTACCACTAACATTCACACCAATATCTTCTTCTCACCTTGTTTTTCCTTTATTTATCTTTTGTCTTTAGACCCTTCCCCACCCCCTTTATACCTTTTTACATTCTCTGTTAGTTGATCTTTTCCCTTAATTACTAAAATGTAGAAAAAAAATTGTTTATTCTGATGAAATTCTTCTGTTAAGAATGGAACATTACCACTAAACACGTTGTGTTTGATTTATCCACTTTTCCAGTTAATTTTATCATCCTGTCAGATTCACCAAAATCTACTATTTCTCCATGTATATAAGTAAGTAAAGTTGTCTCCCTTTAGTCGTGGGCGACCAGAAGGCTCCCTTTTTAATAGCTACTACAAAAAGTCGTAGGGGAGGGCGCTACTCCTTTCCCTGGATTGCCCCACTTTACCCTTGATACGTACTTTATATTGCTGAGTGTTAAGCAAGGAGGTATCAAGTACTATTTTAAAACTCTTTGGTATGACTTCAATTAGGATTGAACCCACATCTTCCGGACCATTGGCGAACACTCTACCCACTAGGCCAATGAGCCGGTTATACACAAAATTCTGGCTATATTATTTGTTTTAATTGAATATAAACACCTGATGATTATTTTGAGCCAAATCCTGTTCACACACACACATACACACACACACACACACACACACATATATATATATATATATATATATATATATATATATATATATATATATATATATAGCGAATGAAGTAATCGCGTTGCCATTAGCATATATGCAAGGCTCTTCACACATGAATTGAGCTCTCGGTAGCCGTTAAGCGGATCTATGTAAACAATAGTAATTGTGATTCATAACCGTTTAAAATTTACTCCGCTGCTGCAGGCTCCCTCGTGGCTGAGGGGTAGAGTCTTGGAATTGGCGTTTGAGTCAACCAGGTTTCCATCCCAGCAACGGGAATCTAGTATGTCTAGCCACACTGATGAGTTCTGAAAGAACGAAACAGATCTGTCTGTGAATGATAATATATATATATATAATTTGTATGCGAATAGTCGATTGGTAATGTTATTTTTTAAAGGCATATTGGTTTTTACAAAATTGAATAAATTTCAAATATTGATAAGACTAACATTTCAATCAAGTTGGAATCATTCTTGGTATACAAGTGGCTTCAAGTTAACATTATTCAACATTAATTAAAGTGTAATTGGGAATTTAATCTCTTTTCTAATTTGACCACTCAGAGAGCAGAGATGGTATCATTGTGAAGTTATGGCGCCGGTTTTAACGGCTAAACTATATGATCACGTGACCCTTGATATGTGACACAGGGATAGTTTTTAAGCGGAGTTTAACAGGTTTAAATTCAGAGTTTTCCTTCTCCTACAACGGTTTCCATTCCAAGGTTGGACAGCCAGCCTGCCCTACTATTTACACAAGGCGTAAGGGAGAATAGATATGTTCATACCTTTCCCAAGGGTATTAGGGCTATGTGAAATGCAAACAGCTTCGTCCAGGACTTGAACTTGTGTCGGCAGGCCCATTTCCTTCAACGGTAACCGTTACATCATGAACCGTTCCGTGACATCTAAGTAAGCATGAAGTTATATGCAGAAAAGGGTCTAAGAAAACAGGAAATTGTCATACACTTCTCGATTATTGTGGGATTGTCTAGAAGATTCTAGAGAACTTTAACATGCCAATGATGGATCTAAAAGCCGGTCCGGTTCCTGAGAGAGGAGAGAGTAGGTTCCGACTAACAGAGGAGAGTAATTACTAGCCCAAGGATCGGAATCGGAATTTTTACCCACTGAATTCGAAAAGAGACAATAGATAGGAAGGAAGAATACAACAGACATCTCCTAAGCGACCCTGAATTTCCGGCACCCTCCTCAATAACAGTAATGTCACACAATAATTCTGATTAATATTAATTACAAAGCGAAATGAATTCAAGAATTGCTATAACACAATAATAATTTCATGTTATATTAATCCTTTTTAGCACGCAGTTAAATGGTTTCAAGTATTGCTGTAAAAACAAATAATTTTATTTAATATTAATCATTTGTTTGCACACAGTTAAATTGTCACAAATATTGCTATTTAACACTAATAATTTCATTTGAAATTAATAATTTGATGGCTTACAGCTAAATAGTTGCAAGTATTTCTATTCAACATTAGCAATTCTATTTCTCAAGTATTCCTTTCTAATATGATTAACTGAGACGCTGTTGTATGGTTACAAATAACTGATAATAATCGTAAATAAATGACTGACAATTATATTTGACCGACACATGGGATCCTAAAAGGTACAATCATTCCTGGCCAGAGTGGACCTGAGAGTAATAAAACTGAAGAGGAACTTCAGATTCCTTAAACTCCAGAAATTGAGCCACACCTTCAATTTATATCATATCCAGGACACGGAATGTTTTCAAATTTAACTGTCTAACACTAATAATTCTTCTCAACAATATTCATTCGTTTACTTTGCAATAAGAATAAAGACAATTTAATTAATAATATTAATTTTAATAGAATTAATTAATTTTTGAACATTTGTAAAAGACATCTGTGAAATCTGATGGCAATATCCTATTATCAAGTGGCTGAAAGCTTCGCCAAGGTCGCCTAATGAAAAGTGACACTATAAAAAAATGTTTCTACTTAAAATATTGAAAACTGAAAACTCGGGATCAACTTGCAGATGCCGCGTTCCAACAACGCCAGATCGGTGGCGTGACAGAAGAAATACATTTGATTCTTGTTGTAGAGCTACATATTATTCTAATAGAAGAGCTACATTTGATTTTAATTGAAGAACTACATTTGATTCTAATAGAAAAGCTATATTTGATTCAGCGAAACACAAAGACAGACACAATAAGCGAGCGAGAGTGATAGGCAGGATTCGAAAGAAAATCAGAACGAGCGACGTTGAATAAACGAACATGAAATATAGAGATGATTCCGTAGTGTAACGAATATTATCTAAGGAAATGAACACGAGTTCAAATCTTGAATGGAGCTTTTTGAGTTTCACTTCGCGGTAATAAACTTGGGAAAGTCATGAATCTATCTCTTCTCACCCAGGTTTTTAGTTGTACGTCCTGTCGCTATAACATCTTATACGCAAACTGTATGCTCTTCAAAGTGGTCTGACCTCCCTAAAAAGATGTCCGGCATCTGATGATGAGAATGCAGTTCTGGAGCAAAAATCTGTTCAAAAACAACTACACAAAAATGTACATATGAATGTACAATGAATGTGATTTCCTAACCTCTAGGCATAAAATAACAATATATGGGTTGACATGCCGTTAAAATCAGTCAGTAATGGGCTCTTTAGTTCTGTTATAGTAAGCAATCTAGGAGAAAGAAAACTCAATTCCAACAGCCTAGTCGGTTGGAGCTGTAGAATACAATAACTGCTTCTCAGCAGAGAGGTAAGACCCCCACTACAAGTGTCCTGGATATGATATTAAACAATGTGACAGTGAGGCTCCAGTATTACTGGAGTTTTGGGGAATACACATTAACCCTTCATTGCCATTGCCTCGTGGTGCATTCTGGCTCAGAAAGGGAGCACCTGATAGTGTCCTATCTATGGGTCAAATAGAACTGCTTGACATTTAAACAGAGTGAAAATAAATGACTTATGTTGAATTGAATTGTTTGAAATAGAACTGTTTGATCATTTAAGTGTATGTAAATAAATGACTGATGTTTAATTGAATTGTAAGTTATATATAGCAATACTTGGAGCAATTGAATAATGTTGAAAAGAATAACCTGTTTTTTGCCCGACGCAACACTCCTCTGCAAATAGAAATTGAACTGGAATCGGAAATCATCAATAAATGCAAAAACTCTTCCTGATATGATCGATGCGAAAGAACGCATATCGAGTTACATAATGACATACGTTAAAATTCATTTTGATGCATTCCTTCTGAAGCTGGCATCATTCGTATCAAAGATATGAAATCCAAAACCATCTTAATTGTATCAAAACTAATTGAATGAAAGAATTCACACAATGGCTTACATAATTCCATCACATTTTAATATTCACGCAACCCTGCTCTACTCTCGTGTATTGGGTTCCTTGGAGCTAGGGAATATGTTTAGCAGCAGTCATGTCCATACTACTATTTGGATGCACCATATAGATGCTGACAAAGCGTATAGAGAAAAAGTTAAACTGGAACTGAACAAGAATACTACGAACTATATTGAACAAATCCTGCTCCTTTTGCAGTGTTGATTTTATTTACAAGACTATTTCATTGCATTATTTGACATACATACCTTCAAGCTTTTTTCTTCAATGCATTTTAAGTAACAGCTTGAGACTTAAGGCATATTTCAGTTGTTAGACTAATTATATTATGTTTTATTTATAGGAGTTACCTTTCGATATATTTATCAAATAGTCTAATATATATAACCTCTTTATATATCTCAATATATTTCCGAAATAGCCTAATATATTCAACCTCTTTATATATCACAATATGCAAAGAATTTGGCCATCATTGACTGTCGGTATTCAACACACCAGTAACCAATATTAGACTACCAGCAGAATGATTATTTAATATATATATATATATATATATATATATATATATATAATCACTGGTAGAGTCATACCAAAGACTCAAAACATGGTACTTAATGCCTCCTTGCTTAAAACTCAGCATTATAAGGTAGGGATGAAGGGTAATATGGATCAATCCTGAGAAAGCAGTAGCGCCTACCCCCTACACCTTGGTGTTGTATCTATCGAAAAGGGAACCTTCGGGTCACCCTCGACTACGGTCGACAAATTTATATATATATATATATATATATATATATATATGCGTGTGTGTGTGTGTGCGTGCGCGTGCTATTTCACCCGGCCCGGATTGAGTACTCAAACGAAGGAATTAACGGTTGTCACTCACGTAATGCAAATCTCTTCCAACAAATTGAGCACTCCGGTTTTCATTAGCGTAAAATGTAAACAAATGGAGAAATTTAACACGTATACGTTGAATTCTCTCACTTACTGATGGCTGTGAGGTTATGTTATCCGGCGGATGTAAAGTTTGATGGGTTTCGATCCCAGCTTGAGGCATCTTGCGTGTCTAGCCACACTGATGAGTTGTGACACAATAAAACGGTCTGTCTGTAGATGACTATATATATATTGCTTTGATATACACACACACACACAGTATGTAATTTACTAAGCTTTTTGCTTAGATGTGGCACAAGGCCATATGAAAGGGGCACCCAATGAAACTCGAACTCACTTGTGTAGGTTTGCTAGTCGAGCTTGCTAACCATTATACCACCAAAGGCGCCTTCACACACAAACACAGTATTATAATCCAATTAGACACACAACTGAAGCTTGTATATTCAAATCTTGGATGACTATGTTTGCATTTCATTTCATACTTATGCCTTTGAGAAATGCATGAATACATCTTTTCTACCCACTCCCATCCTCCCTTGATGAAAAAATAGTAGGGCGTATTATCATAGGAAGCGAATTCGAACTTTAAGTCGCGCTATTACGCTAGCTTTCGGACGAATTAATCAGATAAAAATATGAACCCCCTTATCCCCACCCCCAGCTATGATTTAAATAGTACCACCACTGTTCTTCTACCGGGGCGCTTTGGCATTAAATAATCCACGAAGGTTGATATGCAATTAAACAAAGAACTAAACCAAACCAAACCAACGATGTATCATTATTTTACATTTTGTAAGATAGAATTCAATTCCGAAAATTGTAAGAATTAATTGCTAAATTTATTTTATAATTTAGTCAGGAAAAATGGAATCCATGCTAAAAATTAATTTCCTGTCTTCACAAATATTGATTTCAAACAAGAAAGAGACAGAAGAGAAGAAAAAGACGTGGGAGCAGAAAGGAAGGAAGAAAGAAAGAAAGGTAGCAGGGAAGAAAGACAGAAAGAGAAGCAGAAAAGAATAAAGAAAGAGAGAGAGACGGGGGGGAAGTGAGAGAGGATTGTCCTTCAAATTTGGTTTTAAATAAATCAAAACGTCACACCAACAAAAATAATATTCAATCAATTTTCTTTGAAATGCATTAACTTTTGATAATAGTGCGATATTTTTCTAAGTGGAATTGAATTTTTGTGATTTTTTTTCTAAGTGAAACTGAAACTTTAATGAACATTGTACACTGTAAAACGATTGATGATATTCTTATATTCTGTCTTTCTCAGGACACGATTTTTACAAAAGTCACGTTTTACTCGAAACGATAATTCTATCATTATCTATTTTATTATCATTTAATCCCTGATGAGAGACGTTAAATATGGATATTCTAAAAGAAAGCGAATGATGTTCTAACGCCCCTTATAAAAAAAAACACAGTTATCTCTCTGTCAAAGAACAGCGTAATATGAATTGACTCAAACAATAAAAATCCCAATTGGCTAGGGCAGTAAAATACACCGACTCAATATCTGCAGAGGATAAGACCCCCTCGACCACAATAAATGTCCTGCTTATGACATTAAATAATCTAATGGTGCGGCTTCAGTCCCGGCGCTTAGGGGAAAGTGGAGTACACCATCATTGCCATTGCTCCCAGGTTTATTCTGACCCGGGGTGGCAGCACTTGATAGGGTCCTATCTATGTGTTAAATTGAACTGTTTGACCTTTAAACTGCGTGCCAACAAATGACTTTAGTTAAATCGAATTGTTAGAAATAGAATTATTTTACATTTAACTGTGCAAACAAATGACCGTTTACTCGAAATATTACTGTTAATGACAATACTTAGAACAATTTAACTGTCTGTTAATGAATGAGTAATGTTGAATAGAATTATAAGTGTTAAACAATTCTTGTAACCACTTCACTGTCAGCCATTGTAGATTATTAAAGGCCGAATACTATGGTATATATTCATCAAATATATATGATTTGTTTGGTTTAGTTTGATTGCATTTCAACTTTTGTAGGTTATTTAATACCCAATCCTCTTTACACGTATATATTAGATATATATGATTTTAAGTTCATGGCATATTAACCATTGAAAGTTATTTAATGCCGAATCCTCTTTATACAAATATATTAAATATATATGATTTGGTTTGGTTGGGTTCTATGGGACATCAACCTTTATAGGTTATTTCATGCCAAATCCCTTTTAAACATATGCATTTAATATCTAAGATTTGGTTTGGGTTTTTTATGGCATATCAACCATTGTAGGTTATTTAATGCGAAATCCTCTTTATACACGAATATAAAATCTATGTGATTTGGTTTGGTTGGGTTTATGGCATATCAACCATTGTTGGTTATTTAATGCCAAATCCTCTTTATGCATATTTATTAAATATATAGGATTTGGTTTGCTTTGCTTTGGTTTAGTTTTTGTGGCATATCAACCATTGTGGTTTATTTAATGCCAAATCCTCTTAATACATATATATTAAATATGTAGGATTTGGTTTGGTTGGTTTTTATAGCATATCAACCATTGTAGATTATTTATGATAAATCATGTTTATACATGAATTTTAATTCTGTTTACAATTAAATGGTTTCAAGTATTGCTATGTAACACTAACAATTTAATTCAACATGAGTCATTTGTTTGCACACAGTTAAATGGTTATATATTTACCATTTGTAAGTCAATAGTTTGTTATTTTAAATGAGTCAGAGTTAATTTATTTGCACACACTTACTACAATTGTTTGTAATCAAAAAATGTCATGTGAATTTCGTAGATGGGATTCCGGAAGAAATAGTGTGTGGGCAACCGAAAAATATATAACAACGGAAATTTGCAACCCCGAGCAGTCAGGAGAGTCAACATAGAGCAGAGAGCAGTGACACTAGACGTTACATTGTTTGGGGCGTTGGCCTGATGGGAGAAGAGCAGACAGCCCCAGGCAGAAAATTAGAGAAAAGTCTAAATGTACAAGACTGGCTAATGTCGAAAACGAGTATGATGCCAGATCAAAGAAGAAACGAAGATGATTAAATGTTTTAAGTCAGCCCTGTACCAGCCTCCTGGAAGACGAACGAAGAAGTTTAGCTCCCTGATGTTATCGTATTTTAGCGGATTCCTGCTTATCTGACTCTCTGTCTCTGTCTCTGTCTCTCTCTCTCTCTCTCTCTCTCTCTCTCTCTCTCTCTCTCTCTCTCTCTCGTCATATTGAATACGAATAGTTTTCAAACTGATCTATTTGACCAATAGCAAGGGCATTGACTGGTACTATCACTCCGGGTCAGAGTGGGCATGGGAGTAATATATATGTATGGGTGCCCGTGGTGTAATGGTTATCGTCGTAGGAAATGAACACGGCGACACGAGTTCAAATCCTGGACAAGACTGATTGCATTTCACATAGCACTAATACCCTTGGGAAAGGTATGAATCCAATTATTCTCCCTCCAGCTATGGGTAAATAATAGGGCAGACTGGGTTCTTCAGCATTGTTGAGGCAACTAGTCTAGGAGAAGAAAAACTGTGAATTCAAACCTGTGAAACTCCGCTTAAAAATTGACCTTGTGTCATATCCTGCCCGAGCGCAGGGGTTGGTAAATATGATATATATGTATGGGTAGTCCTCACTCTCCAGGTGCAGTTTCGTATCATACACAGGTTTCTTCTTTTATTTGAGAAGCCTTAATCTTCTTCGGGGGATACAGTCAGCAAAGGTGTGCTTAGCGTAATGCATATTGTCTAAGAAAATGAGATCGGTGATCTGAGTTCAAATCTTTAACGAGACAGTTTATGTTTCACTTCGCTCCTACCCCTAAGGAAAGGGCTGAATCAATCTCTTCTTTTCCAGATTCGGGTAAATAGTAGGGTTGGCTGGTTTCTTTAGCCTTGGAAAGGAACACCAGTCGAGAAGAAAAACTCTTCGAAGTGTTATATAATTAAGGAAGGATTTTTTTTATATTAATCATTTTTCGTTGATTATATTTTATCATTCAGTTTGGTTGGGCTTTGAACTATTCGGCTCTTAGTTCCGGTGCAAAGACATTGGGTACAGTTTTACGCTCGTGCGCAAATGATATGACAATCACAATTGTCATAATAAACCCCAGATAGGAAATGTGGCTGGAGTGTGAATGACGTCATGCCCGGAAGCGATGGTCCTCAGAATTTGAAGATTTTGAAAAAGAGTCAGTTGGGAGTTGACTTTGGGACGATGTAGACAGATAGTTGGGGTGCCTGCCTCAATGGCAGACGATGGTGTTGGGAAGTGGGGTCTGAACATGATGGTGAAAAGTTGAGTTCCGACCATGGTGTGGAGAAGTTGGAGTCCGACCATGATGGTGAGAAATTGAGATTGGACCACGAGATGTACCGAGCGTTTGGGTGTTGTTAGCAGAGTATGATTACGAAAGACTTTTAAGAATTGTCTCTCTCCTCGTGTCGAAGAACCGAAGTCAGAAGTTGATTAATGCGTTCATGCCTGAACAACGGAGTCGCCTGTGTATTTGAGTCCCGCTTGTTGTTTGCATATGTATACGCGTAGTATACAACAAATGCGGCTCTAATAAGCTTAAAAATTGGACTTGTGTCACACCCTACTTTTGGGGGAGTGGTGTAAATATATATAGAGTTAGCGTATTCTAAGCCTCTCCGACTATTTTAGATTTCCGGAACACATTAGGTAATCATCAAAGCATTTTCACTCTAATTATGACGGTGGTGGCTTTATCAACAATCTGGCTGGGAGTGCCTGTGGCATAGTGGCTAATATCCTGGACTGTGACATCGTAGTTCGTGAATTCTAACTCAAGTTTCTCTATTACGTTCAGACCAATACCCTTTGAAAAGGCCTGAACTCCCTTATCTCTCCAGCTATTGCTTTAAATAGCTGTTGTTCTTCTGCAAGGATGAATTTGGCATTAAATAACCCACGAAGGTTGATATGACACCGAACAAAGTAACTAAACCAAACTAAACAATGTGTTGGTGATCCTGAATCAAACTTCTGTTGGCGATCCTAGATCAACAAACTGGAAAAAGAAAAAAAAAAAAGAATAAATATTCAAGCGATTTGATTAATTTGGACCAGGCGATATTTTTAATTAATTATTTCATGGATTCATTATGGTTCCTGTTTGAGAATTCTGTCAAAGTATTTGAACCGTTTTTACGCGAATTATTCTTTCTTTTTGACATGTCGCTGCCTCTGATCGATATTTTAACACTGACAATTTTCACGCCGCACAAAATCTTCAATGTTAATCTAATTTGTTGCAGCATCGAATGTAAACAGCATCTGCTTATCAAGTTAAAAGTTTTAATTAAGATTTCAAATTTAATGATTTTAATTAATTTTATTAGCGCACGTGACCGTTTATTGATTTTCATTAAAAAAAAGTACCCGAGTATCCTAGGTTTGACCTGCGAAAAGCATTTCATAAGTGTGAAACAGAAAGTAGTTTGGAAAGATTATTGGCAAGGTTTCTTGTAAATAGCTAAAATTGATTAGAAATCAAATGAAATTTTAGATGTTTGTAAAGTTGTAAATGATTATCGTCATAGGAAATGGACACGGCGACACGAGTTCAAATCCTAGACGAGACTGATTGCATTTCACATAGCACTAATACCCTTGGGAAAGGTATGAATCCAATTATTCTCCCTCCAGCTATGGGTAAATAGTAGGGCAAACTAGGTTCTTCAGCCTTGGTGAGGCAACTAGTCTAGGAGAAGGAAAACTGTGAATTCAAACCTGTTAAACTCCGCTTAAAAATTGACCTTTTGTCATATCCTGCCCGAGCGGGGGATTGGTAAATATGATTGCTCATCAGGAAACGCAGAGGGGTAAGATTCCCCGCCCCCGCAAACGAGTATCTGGATAGCATACTAAACAATCTGATGGTGAGTCTCCAGTAATGCTGGAGATTTGGGAAACTCGGAGTACCCCTTCATTGCCATTGCTCTCAGATCCACTCTGCCGGGAGTGGTAGCACCTGATAGGGTCCTATCTATGACTCATATAGAAATAAACTGTGTACTTATGCTAAACTGTGTTGTTTGAAATAGAACTGTTTTTGACATTTAACTGTGTGTAAACAAAAACTATGCTCACACTAAATTGAATTGTTTGAAATAGAACTGTTTGATAAACTGAATAGCTTGAAATAGAAATTTTTTTGACAATTAAACTGCGTATTTATGCTAAACTGAATTATTTGAAATAGAAGTGTTTATTTGTATAAAAATAGATTTGGCATTAAATAACCTATAAAGGTTGATACGCCATGAAACCAAAACCGACAAACGAAATATAAGTGAAATATAAGTCCTGTCGACTGAGCAGATGCTCGTCGGAGTTGCATTAGCTTTTATTTATAAGTCATTCAATAAATTCCTATCTAGAATCTCAAGATATAAAACTAAGAATTATGGGAATTTGTGTCAGGGATACAACAATATCTGTGGTTCGTATACTCGTAAATATGACCAATATAATTACTCTTAAATATAACCAGTGTAACAAAATTTAAAGGGAAGGAAGAATTTTTACCATATTTAATGTTCAATATCGGAGGAAGACACGGGGATCAATTTAAGACATCTAATTCTACAAGTAGAACTTGCATCTACTAAAGGGAGATAATTGGTGTAAGGGAAATGATCTCCGTTTTAACTTAAGGTCAGAGAGAAAAGTTGATATAAAGTGGAGTAAAAGAATTTCAGGTGAGAGCACCTGAGAGGTAGTAGTTAATGTTGATAGAAATTGAAAGGAGCCAACAGGAAGCAAGACTTCAATCATGTACCAGCTCCTTTTCCTCTTGATCTTATCACTGGAAGGGGTGTGCCAGAAAACTGATTTGACTCAAAGGTCGGACAGTAGACATTTCAGTCAAAGGCCAACGAGGCAATCAACTAAAACTAGCTACAATCGATTCAAGTTCTTTCTTCTTCTTTTTTTTTTTTTTTTTTTTTTTTTTTTTTTCCTTGTTTCGCTTTCTGTCCATTTCTTTCCGACTGAATCGTTCCCTGGGGCTAATTTTCCCATTACATCATGGCAACTTAAGCACCGCTTGGACGATCGATTGGAGATCATTTTTATTTCTTACCTCTACTTTTAAGCATTTAACCAGTTTTCCCCCATTTTAATTCACAAGAAATTTTGTAGATATTCGCTAAGCTAAACTTAGTCTGGCACAAGGCCACATCAATAATGCGCTAAATGATAATCAAACTTTTATTACTAGAAATTTAATCAAATATGCATAGCTGACACAAGTCGACAATAACGTCACTCTGAAATGAAGAGCACCTCGATCTGTTTATCCACATGAATCGAACCTATATAACATCGACTGAGCGGACTTTTTCCAAACAACGCCATTAAAGATGTAGACAAGCATTTAGGAGATAACTATTTATAAGTGTGGAAGAAACTCCGACAAAACATTTGTTGAGAAATATCAGAAAGTAATACGATAAGAAATAAAAATTGAGACCACGAAAGAGGCTCGAGGTCTTTGTAATATAAGTGGTTGTTTCGGGTCGTATCGCAACATTTTTTTAAAGTATGCCAAACTAACTTTGGTATTATGCAAGGAGTGTATGGTTTCTGCGAAACTGTGTTATCTGGTGCATATTTTTATGAGTGTAGCATGCAGCATCTGGTTCATTGTTTATGTGGGAAAATAGCGTTTTTTGACAAAATTGATCCATCCAATAGTGTCAGTGATCTAAATGTAACTATTGTAATTTCTATTGAAATAAAAGAAGGCATTGTTTTCGGAGAGACACCTTTGCTTTATCCCATGATGATATTGAATTCTCTGTATTGGATGTAATTTCTGAGGAAATAAATTGGAGGTTTTACATTCAGAACGATATTCTTAGTCTATCCAATGAGAATATTGACCTCCCCGTATCCTGTTGTAGTTTTTATGGAAATGAGTAGGAGGCCTTACTTTCGGACCGACACTCTTGCTCTCTCCAATGGCGATATTGATCACACGATAGATATTGTAGTTTCAGTAAAAACACATACAAATCTTTACTTTCGGAGCGACACCCTTACTAGATTCAATGGTGTTACTGGGCTTCCTGTGTTTGTGGTAGTTTCTAGAGAAAGTGTTCACCAATGGCCCGGGAGACCTGGGTTCAATCACAGGTCGCGTCATACCAAAGACTTTAAAAATGGTACTTGATACCTCGTTGCCTAATACTCAGCAATATAAGGTACGTATCAAAGGTAAGGCGGAGCAATCCAGAGAAAGGAGTAGCGCCCTCCCCTACTCCTCAGTGTAGAAGCTATTGAAAAGAGAGCCTTCTGGTCACCCTCGACTAAAGGGAGACAACTTTGCTTACTTTTATTTCTTTCATATATCCATCATCATCATCATGTCGCGCTGGTAGCACGGATATCCCTGACCCTCTCTCGCCACTCCTCCCTATCGTTCATTGCCCTAGGTAGGTCTTCAGGACAACATCCCGTATCCTCACATAGCTGCTGAATGTATGTTCGTGCTGGTCGTCCTGCTTTTGCACGGCCATGTGTCGGGGTCCATAAGAGTACATCTCTTATGAGTTCGTCCCTGCTTCTCCAGCAGTGTCCTGCATGTCTGGTTCGTCTAGATCCAAGTTCTCCCAAAGCAACCTTTGATTTTTGCCAGCAAAGTTATGTTTGATAATTATCCTAATCAGATATCGCACAACCTTCAGAGTCATCGCTTCTCGGCCTTTTGGCTGGGCCGTCTGGCATTCGTACCGGATGGGCGATCGAAACCAAGAGCAGACTCGGGGCCGAATAGGCCCCCAGCTTCAGCTGGGAAACCTTCGGATGGGCGAGCTGCTTTTCAGATCCTTATGCACGCCTTGTATTGCACTAGACCTCACGGTCTAGTTTAAGCTATATGCTGGCATACGTGCCCGGACCTAGATTTAGGTCCGTAATACGGCTTGACTCATTAGATCCACATTGCACTTACTGGGTCAATGACTAGCAGGGTTCGAGTCTCGGCTCGTTCCCGACCTTCCCCTCCCCTTTATCCCCACTTTAATTGGCCTTCGGGCTTTTGACCTTGTGTCAAGTCCTGTCTGGTGGGAGACAGTGACAAATATTATCGCACAACCTTCAGAGATTTGGTCAAAAATGATATTTTATATTGTGAGCCAGACGAGGCAGAGGTGCTCAATATAAGTATAGACTGTCAATATATTTTAATGAAAGAAAATGGTTTCACAGTAAAAAAAAAAAAAAAAAAAGTAAAAGTAGACTGTTACTGACGCATACTACGTAGGTGATCTAGCGCTTCTTTTAAATACACAGTTTCAAGCCAAATCTCTGCTATATAGCTCGGAGCAGGCAGCAAGAAATACTGGTCTCTACGTTAACAGAGATAAAACGGAGTCCATATGTTTACATCAAAATGGTGCCATCTCCTCATTAAATTGAAAGCCTTTGAAAATAGTAGAACAGTTTAGATATCATGGTAGCACCGACGGAAATCGATGTCAACATACACATAGGAAAGCAGTGGATTGCTATTGACAAGTTATCGACCATTCCTGATCTGTCTGATAGAATTAAATAGAAATCTTCCATGGTGTAATCCCATCCGTACTACACAAGGATGTTGCGTGCCGTTTTAAACAAATCCTGTAGGCAGTACCCTACAAAATATTATTTATACGGCCATATACCTCCCATCTCACAAACCATTGAATTAAGCCGAGTATGACATGCTGGGCACACCTGGAGAAGTAAAGCCGAACTCATTAGAGATGTTCTCACATGGAATCCTACGCATGGGCACACCAGTGTTGGCCGACGAGCACAAACTTATATTCATCATTATGTGCAAACACTGGATGCCATATATAGTGCCTACCAAGAGTGATAGTTGATAGGGACGAAAGGTGAAAGAGATTCAAGGGAATCTGTCAATATGATTTGATGATGATATTGAAAACTGTTATCAATCTATTTTTCCTGTGTGTTTAATTTTGTGTATATTGGGGAAAGCAATTCACAGTATAGCAATTTTATTTGATTTAACATCGATTTCAATCTATTCTTCTCCCTTTTCGATTCCTTTTTTATTTCTCATTTTCTTCTTCGCTGGATACCATCAAGATGAATTGCCAAGAGGATTGCGAAAGAGAGTCAAAGGAACTCGTGCTATTCAGCAAAATGCTTACGTAATTCGGACTCTCTTGTGTTCTTCAACTGCGTAAACTGTGAATCGAATTTGAGTTTAAGAATTGATATAAATTTACTAGCATTCCATCACTCGGAGTTTCAGGTGTCACACGATCCTCAGGTGGATTATCAGTACTGTGGTTCTTTGCTGATTTATTCCGTTACTTAAACAGAGGGTTATGGAGGTGGGGGGGGATTCATATGGCCAATTGACGATATAATAGTTGTCGTTCTTCTCTCTTTTTCTATTCGCGTCTATCTCAATAATGTTCGGTATCATATTTCCAGCGATTTTTGAGCCAATTAAAATAGGAGTCATCATCAACATCATCATCATGAGGCACAATCAGCACGGATATCCCTGACCCTCTCTCGCTACCCCTCCCTATCGTCCATTGCTTCCGGCAGGTCCTCAGGTCTACACCCCGTATCATCACATAGCTGCTGTATGTAGGTTCGAGCTGGTTGTCCTCCCTTTGCTCGTCCATGTGACGCGGCCCACAGGAGCATATCTCTTATAAGCTTATCCCTACTTCTCCAGCAGTCTCCCGCATGTCTGGTTCGTCTTACATTGATAGTTTTCGTAAGGGGTGGTAGTGGCCGTACAGCTGGTGCTTTGTGTGGTGCTGCCTCAATGACCTGATCAATATTGCTCATAGCATTCTTGTGTAGTTGCCATCAAGCTTTTTCTCCATTTGTTTAGTTAGCGTCCACGTAGTGCATCCATATAGCAGCATCGACACAACCGCTGCTTGGAAGAAACTGCGTTTTATTTTATCGCTCAGATCTGACTTCCATATGACCAATAGTCTATCGATAGCTGTCCATGCCTTTGCTAGTCGCGTGTTACGTGCTTAGAACATCTATTGATAAAATGAAAGAAAACAGTTTGAAGCTAACAAAGGAAATGGGCAAAACGTACCCCGCAAAAACAATATTCGACATTGACTACGCCGATGACATAGCGCTTCTGGCAAATGTACCCGCCCTAACCGAAACCCTACAACATGGTCTGGAATGAGCAGCTGCAAGCATAGGCTTCCATGTCAATGCACACAAGACGGAATATATGTGCTTTAATCAAACAGGCGATATCTCCACACTAAACGGTAGCTCTCTGAAACTAGTAGACAAGTTCACCTACCTAGGTAGCAGTGTCTCATCAACTGAAAACTAGGAGTAAATAACGCGTAAACATTTCTTAAAGTAGTGACACTTTGAAATAACTCCGTTCTTTGAGCATTTTATAAGTACCTGGGTATATAAAGATGCATAGCTTTTTTAAGGCTTATCTGCAATCTCTATCAGTTGAGAATGTGCTTTTTTTATTTCCTAGTTGACGATTGGACACTTACCGATATGAAGGGTTATCTCAAACTCGTAGCTAACTTGCACTGTATTATTGCAATATATATATATATATATATGCTTGTGTGTGTGTGTGTGTACGTTTGTAAGCGTGTGTGTGAGTGCTAATGTCTGTGTATGTGTGTGTGCGCATGTGTATGTATCCGCATGTGTGTGTCCATCTGTGTGTACGCGAGTGCGTATTCATGCGTGTGTCTGTGTTTGTGCGTGCGCGTGCGTGAGTCCGTGTGCTTGAGCACACGCATATGCTGCTGTACACCCATATATAACTGCACGTATACATATACAAATATACACTTATATGCGTAAACATCATTAACTGTTAATGACGACTTCAATAACGAACGAATACACTTCTTTATAAAAATATATCTCTCACACTTTATTCTCGAAAGGGTGATGTTGGTTGTGTGCGAGAAATGAGTTGGGGACGGGGACAAACTGCTATATTGATCCAAGTTCACTTTGTGACCATAGCAGCACTTCTTGGCTGGGGTTGCTCAAACATGGATCACTGAGGGCCCAAAGCCCTCTGTCAGCAGCTGGGTCTCACTTCGCTGGCATCCTGTCTCCGATTGACTCAAACCACCAGGGCACCTGGTTATATTATTTTCTGAAGTCCACCTGCTTCCGCTGTTCTTCAGCTTATTTAAACAGGTGCATCTCTTGATAGATGGCTCGGTCGAGGGTCAATATATAACAGTGCGCGTGCGTGTGTGTATGGTTAGGCTGCAGTCAGTTCTTTCAGTAGCAATATATTAAGTTGCCCATCTATATATAATGTCACCCTCGTCTCTTGGTTGATGCATCTTCCTGGCAATATTTCTTTCTTCTTCGATAGTGGAATAACAAAGAAGTCTCTTTCTTTAGTGTGCACATTCTTTTATTTACTTTAGACGTCTTTTTTTCTAGTTGTACGAACCAGGAATTAGCCATTGGATCTTAGATTTAAAAAATCATGACTACACTATTCAGAGTTCTTAGCTAACTGATTTAAAGTTAAACTCTAACTCCTAGAATTGTAGTCACATGACCTTACAATCATCCATTGAGGACTTAGCTTTCGATTGGAATACATATATAAAACAGAATACATTCAAAATCAGATAGATAAAATTAGAGACTCGGTGGAAGATAGACAATCTAGGATAGCCTGGCAAACAATAAACGAAGTGAGTAGAAGAAAGAACACAGCCAAAGCAAAACTGAAAGCAGCAAACCAACAAGAAAGAATAAAACTGTGGAAACAGCACTTCGAAAACCTACTAGGAAACCCACCGAAAATAACACATGAACCAATCACCAGAATAATTAGCAAACAATTAGACATTAAACTAGGACCGTTCAACAAGAAGAACTCGACTCGGTTCTCAGAAAAATTAAAAATAGGAAAGCTGCAGTGCTGGACGAAATTCCCCCAGAAGTATGGACGAAAATTTACCCATAACAGGTGAAAATAGATAGATTCATAACGTCCAAAGGGTATTAGTGCCATGTGAAATGCAAACAGCCTCATCCGTGATTTTAACTCAAATCATCATGTCCATATCCTACCATGGTAACAAATTCACCACGAACACTATATATATATATATATATATATATATATATATATATACGTGGTGCATTCAATAAGTTGCCAGACTTTTTTGTACAGGCATTTAGAATTGCCGTAGACTCTTTAAAATTCAGCATGTTATTATTATACATCTTATGAGATGACTGACCAATTTTTATGATTTCAGCTTTAAATGAACAGCTATAGCAGCAATTGGAATACACCCTATTAAAACCTGATTGTCACAGCCGGTGAATTTCAAAAATGCAATCTGGACGTGAGGACACTTTAGAAGAAGAATATGCAATAGAATTATGCTTTAAACTTGGAAAAAATACCACAGAAACGTATGGAATGCTTCAGACTGCTTTTGGAGCATCTTGCATGAATCGAGCATCAGTTTTTTAGTGGCATAAGAGATTCAAGGAAGGCAGGGAGTCTGTGAGGGATGATGGAAGTGTGGGAGGAGTAGGGAAGTCAATACACCAGAGTTGATTGGCCAAAAGGTTTGCGTTAGGGTTACTATGTTGAGGTTTTAAGGGGTTCAGGAAGAGATTCCGTCGGAAGAGGCCAGCACTCTTCAAATCGGGTCTGTGGCATTATTACCGGGACAATGCACCAGTCCACAAATCCATCCTTGTCACAGACTATTTGACCAAGATAGGCACCAAGACAGTTCCTCAGCCTCTCTATTGTCCAGACCTTGCTCCCTGTGACTTTTGCATATTCCCTAAGCTCAGAGGCTGTCGTTATGAGACAATTGAGGAGATGAAAGAGGCCGTGACAAAGGTCTTTGACACGCTCACACAAGAGAACTTCCATGGGGCCTTCCAGAAGATGTTTGAACGGTACAATAAGTGCATTGCAGCCGAAGGAGATTACTTCGAAGGGGACTAGAGTTTCATGTGTGTACTATCAATAAAAGTGCCCATACGAAAAAGGTCTGGAAACTTATTTAATGATCCTCGTATATATATATATATATACTGAGAGAGAGAGAGAGAGAGAGAGAGAGAGAGAGAGAGAGAGAGAGTAAGGAAACACTTAATAAAAATGGAAAGTACTTGATAACCAGAAAAAAAATTTCCTATCTTAAAATATCTAATAAAACGAATATCTAACGTAACAACAAACAAAAAAAATTATAAATTATCTCTGGGCAGCACTTGCAAGCGTGAACCTGTCACATTATTTTCTCATATACATATGAAAAACGGTACTGATTCTTTAAACCACTAAGGTTAAATAAGTGCTCCCAGTGGCAATAAAAAATCTCTTTGCAGCAATATTCGACACTTGGAGAACTTTTAATATATTTCTGTTTTTGGCGTTAATTTCTTCTTTTTGTATTTCTTTCTTTCTTTCTTTCTTTTCTGAATTTGGACTTTGAAAACAAGGATATAACGTATTGATTATTGATAATTATGAAATCTTTCTGGGGAAGGATAAAAAAAAAGCCAGAAGAAAGGCAAAGATATCAGCAAAATAACGTCAATTCATTCAATACTCTTCGTAATTCTACATCCAAAATGTTGAGAATTTTCAATCATCATTTTCCCGAGTCATTTATGATTAGCGGTTGCAGTGAATTTTTTTCGTTTTTACTGAAATCAATAAATTTCTCCAACATCAGAGAAGTATTTACTAATTGTCTACTTTCGATGTTTGGCACCGGAAATATAAAAATATTTTTAATTCACTTTAAAATTATCTGAGAAATTACTCTTCTTCTTTGAAAAAACAAACTTCATCACCCTAAATAATGCACTCACTTACCGAAGGAAAACTGAGTACTAAGTAAAGCTTTATTAAATATTATTTATTTGGGTTAGATAGATAGATAGATAGATAGATAGATACATACATACATACATACATACATAAATACATACATTGGAGGTGCCCGTGGTGTAATGGTTATCATTGTAGGAAATGGACACGGCGACACGAGTTCAAATCCTGGACGAGACTGATTGCATTTCACATAGCACTAATACCCTTGGGAAAGGTATGAATCCAATTATTCTTCCTACAGCTATGGGTAAATAGTAAGGCAGACTGGGTTCTTCAGCGTTGGTGAGGCTACTAGTCTTGGAGAAGGAAAACTCTGAATTCAAACCTGTTAAACTCTGCTTAAAAATTGACCTTGTGTCATATCCTGCTCGAGCAGAGGGGTTGGGTAAATATGTATACATACATACATACAGAGTGACTAGATAGATAGATAGATAGATAGATAGATAGATAGATAGATAGATATGAACATACATACATACATAGTGACTAGTCTGAAATAGATAGATAGATAGATATATAGATAGATGAAGAGAGAGAGAAAGGGAGAGAAAGGGAGAGAGAAATAGAATAAAAGTTGTTTTTTATATTATGCTTGAATCACAGCAAAATTAAGAGTTTTAATACTGATTTTAAAGGCCTCAACTTCTTTTCGAGAAAGATGAGTTTGCATAATATTTATATTCCCATTTTACTAAACAAGGTAAACGACTTTACATTGGTGCATTTCAATGAAACAAAAGCAGGTGTCATAAATAATTAAAGAATTCGTGTATTTAGCGTAGAAGGCATGCATTGATCATGGAATTGGTTAATCCTCAAAAGGGACATTGGAATAATAAATTGATTATTTCAATTTCAGACAGAGCAGATTTATTTCATTATGGACCATAATTAAGGAATTAGTGTTGATTGAAATCCTTGTAATCCTGGCTGCAGTACTTCGTGATAGTAAATGCTATACCATCAATTTATATTGATTGGTTGAAACGATTAAGTAAGCAAGAGTATCTCCAATTTGTCGTCAATGGAATTAAGTGCCTTCTGATAAAATCGCTGAGTAGAGAAGAGCATTTTAAATATCCCTGCAAATGAATAACAGATATAAATTGCTCCTCTAAGAGATTGCGTCTGATTTGAATAATTGTTTCAAATCAAAACTTGCTCAGGATCGACGCAGACAGCCAAGTCTGCTTGGGGTCCCCGAAAGGTG
Source organism: Sepioteuthis lessoniana (assembly GCA_963585895.1). Taxonomy (NCBI): domain Eukaryota; kingdom Metazoa; phylum Mollusca; class Cephalopoda; order Myopsida; family Loliginidae; genus Sepioteuthis; species Sepioteuthis lessoniana. The sequence goes on from OY757909.1 coordinate 112,919,076, forward strand.
GGATCATATATTTAATATGAAAACTACTTTATGGAACCGCTAGAATTGTAGAATACGCCGACCACACCTCTGCAGAAAAGTAAAACCTCATCCCCAACGAGGCCACCTGTAATGCTTGTGAAACAGGATCGTAGTGGCTCAAAAGTTCTTGATGTTACCAACCTAACTGTTCACTAGATTTGCAATAACCTTCTAATTGTCTAAGAGCAAACTTTACTGAGCTAAACGAGGGGTCTGAGAATCCCGATTTGATCTGTCAGTGGGTCATATTAAGCCTTAGCACCAATATGACAGTTCAGGTCCGTATTCTTTAGATTGTTCTTGTGGCAAACAAGTACCCAACGCTGTTTCATCGTAAAGATGCTAGATAGCAGCGGCAGAGGGCCAATTGCACTGAGATAGTAATACTTGAAACAAGTTGATATGCAATTAAACCAAATAACCTAACACATTTTATGAAAATTGAGTTGTAGATTTTTTTGGGGGGGATAATGACATATCAGTGGGTTTTTTAATGCCAAAGTCATCCTTTTAGAAGAACAGCTGTGATGCTATTAAACCCATAACTGGGAGGATAAAGGGGTTCATGCCTTTCCCTTCGAAAGTGAACGTAATAGCACGAGTGAAGTTCAAACTCACTTACTACTATTTCTCATTCCGGTGCTTTAGCCATTACACCACGAGGACACACCCTATTTAGTAGTAGAGAGAGAGCCCGTATCATAGATTCGGGGTAGGGAAGTATCATAGACATGAAAAGAGTATGAGGCCCTAACACCGGTTCGATCTATACAACTATGCCAATATGTGTGTGTGTGTGTGTGTGTGTGTGTGTATGTTTGGGAATCACAACAAAATGATGCTCAGTCTGCTGGGGCTGTAGAATACATAGACTGCTTCTCTGCTGAGGGGTAATACTCCCCCTCAACGAGTGTACTGATATGACACTAAACAATCTGATGTTGAGGTTCCAGTAGTGCTGGACCTTTGGAAAATGCGGAGTACACCTTTATTGCCATCGCTCCCGGATCCTAACTGGCCCGGAGTGGTAGCACCTGTGGGTAAAATAGAACTAAACTGCGTACTTATTCTAAACTGAATTGTTTGAAATAGAATTGTTTTTACGTATAAAAAGGGATTTGGCATTTATAACCAGTAATGATTGACGCGCCAAACCAAATCAAACTAAACAAATGAAATGTGTCGGGGACCTGACTTTTTGCATAAATATATATATTTGACATCAGGATCAAAAATAGACCATATGTTTTAGGGGCTAAATACTGATAACATCATCATCCTCAACATCACTATGACGTCATGACAGCACGGACTCCTTTGCCGTTCTCTCACTATCTGTCCCTATCGACCATGGCTCTTGGTAATTCCTCTTACCATCTAGTGTCTGCACATTGATAATGAATTTAATTTTATACCATTCGAGAAACACGGGTGTGTCCATGTGTAGAAGTCAATAGGAAAAAGTTGCTTAGGGGTTCGTTTTTACTTCTCCAACAATGCCCTGCATGTTTGTCCGTCTTTAGGTGTGGGTGTAAAGATAAGTAGCAAATGACCGTACAACTGCTGTTTTGCAGAGTGCTGTTATCAGGATTTGCTTAAAATAGCATGCAGCATCCTTGTGTAGTTCCCATCCAGTTTTTTCTCCAGAGGATTCGTAAAAGCCGAAGTGGTGAAGTCATACAGCAATACGGATATGGCTATGGCATGGAAGAATTCCCGTTATATTTTATCAGGGAGATCAGAATTCCATATTGTCGTTAACTCGTCAATAACATTCTAGGGTTTACCTGTGTGTGTTTGTGGCACAGTTGCCGTGGTGGTTGATTGTTTTATTACCAGGTTTGGTTGGGCCACGAGTTTGTCAGTTAGCTGTTAAGTTAGCAAAAATCTTTGAGCGGAGGTGTAAGTCAAATTGGAAAGTTTAAGCGAGTACATAACGATCAACACAGAAAGCCCAAAATGTAAACAAAATGAATTCATATCTTGTCTGTGACAGGTTTGATTGGAGAAATGAAAACAGTGATTTTGGGACACGTGAGAGAAATGCAATAATTTAGCAAGATGACATTATCCTGCCGATATCATGAATTTGAATATATAAAAAATTAGCGAATTTTGAAAAAGTTAACAGAAGATTGCGTTCAGATAGTTTGGTAGAGCTGCGGGGAGGAGTGTCTCGTAGTGTCTGTTCATAGACCCTTAGAGTATTCTCTCTCTCTCTCTCTCTCTCTCTCTCTCTCTCTCTCTCTCTCTCTCTCTCTCTCTCTCTCTGGTGCTACTGTATGCAGTGTGAACATCGAACAATAAATGGTCGTCAATTGTTGATGGACAGTTCTTGTTTTGAGTTGCCAAAACCCAAGCAACTTTGTTCCAACGGATCACCCCGACCGTCAGAAGAAGTTCCGGTAGGATTGTGTCATTATTTATCAGTGGATCTTTTAAGCACAGTGTGGGCACATAGAAGATTGATAAACAAACTATCTGGAAACACATTTGGTACCGGACCAAGCGATAGTGTTAAATTTGGTGCTGGGCCAAGCTATGGTATTATGTTTGGTTTGTATGATAAGTGCCCAGATGATACAGACTGTAGTGCCACATTTGATACCGTTACCAGGATTCGACAAAAAAAAAAAACACGGCGCGGTCATAAACAGGATTCGACCCTGAAAACCCACGGCCAGGTGATGGTGTTACATTTGGTACCGTGCAAACGTATTAAGCATATTGTTTAGTACGGGTAACCGGACCAAAATGTAGTATCAAAGGTTGATATCGCTTTCAGGTGGCAAGATGGAAATTGCATTTTCAATTGAGCAGAAGACACTGATGTTTTATGGGGGAGTGGGAAAAGAGGTGGTCTTCTGTGCAATTGATTTAAAAAAAAGGACAGAAATGTTAAGAAGTTCATGATAAATATCAACATACGACATCTTTTTTAAAATGAAGCTTATAATACAATGAAGCTGGGAGATCTAAAAAAAATGAAAAGAAAATCCTTTCAGTTGGTAAGAAGACAAATTCAAATTCAATTTTTTTCACATATGACATGATAAAAAAAATGAATAAAAAGAAAGCAAAATAATACAATAAAAAAATATCGAAAACAAAAAAATGGATTCTACATATGAGCAAAGACAGTTATTGCTAACACAAAAAATTATATGTAATATAACTCATTTGTTTTCAGTGGATGTTGTCTAACGCTAGTAATTCTATTTAACATTACTCATTTGTTTCCATACAGTAAAGTAGTTACAAGTATTGCTTTTTATTATGTATGAAGAATTGTTGTCTTTGTTCAATGGCATATCAACCTTCGAAGGTTATTCAATGCCAAAGCCTTCCTTTTAGAACAACATAGGTACTATTTTACTCAAAGGTGGTGAGGTGATAAAAGACTTCATACATTTCCTAATGGTATTAGTCTAAAAGTAAAGATAAAAACGCGACTAGAGTTTGAACTCGCTTACTTCGAGGTCGCAGTCCAGCACTTTTGCTCCTCTTGCGTATAGTCAGATTCCAAGAAACAATTCGTAGGTGTTTTTTGGTGTTTTTTTGGGGGTTTTTTTTTTTTTTGTGGGGGGTTACTGTTGTTGTTTTGTTTGTTTGTTCTTTTGTTGTTTCAATACTTAAAACTCTTTTATTACGTTTTTTGTGTGATGTTCATATCTCTTCCTTTTTTCAGAATAACCGAGAATCTCGCCCTAACATATATATATCTAAACTGCATATACTAGAATCATACAATAGATAAGGAATATTCTTTTGAGAAAACGGTTGAATGAATTTTTTCAGATTTTTTTCAATTAATTTAACCTCTACATCGTTTTGAATTGGTTTATAGCAAAAATTATCCTAATCTTACAAACATCTTCACGGACAATTAACTCCGACACAAAAGTGAAATTAAATAAAATCAAAACAACCTATCAAAATGTCATATAGAAATAAAGTGAGACGCTGGTGTTTGAAATCTGATCACCAGTTGGCAAAAGTGGCAGGCCTTCAAATGATATAAATAGAAGTACCATTCTATTAGGGATGAAATTAATCGAAAGGACGAATAGGACTTCTTTGAGAGATGGATTTCAGCGAGAGAAAGACTTTCCGTAATAGCTTGGCCGGAACATTCTTGTTTCAAGCGATTCTGTTCTTGTTTCCTAGAAAGACTTTAAGGTTATGATTATGTCACAATCTTTTGTTTGTCTTATTTTCTGTTAATGTGTTATTTCGGTTGAATTAAATATTTATGCTTTTGTGACGCTGTCTGTCGATTATTTCTTCTTTTTATGCTCATGTGCACGTCACAAAACCAAACAAATTCAACACGCAACGAAACATCCAAATTCCTGGTGAAGACTAGAATGTCCGAAACACATATCACACACGTATATGGAATAATAATCAATTAATAAAAACAAATACGAAATTCGAAATCATTTCCAAACCTATTCATTTTAAAATGTTTATTTTTCCCTCGCTGTATCAACAACAATCTCTTTATATATATATATATATATATATATAAGTTTTGAGATTGAAGAGATTATTTTGATGCATAAATGACAAAAATCGACTTTGAAAGTTGTAAAATAAAACTCGAGGCGTGTTTCGGCCGAGTCTTTTCAAAAGTGAACGTCGGTACTGACTGAACTTGTGAAAGGAGATGAAATCTTAAAAGAAAAGGAAGAAAAAAAATGTTCTCCAAATCAAAATGATAGAAAACGAAATAATTTGAATTTATGTAAATTTCCTGTGTCTACAAAAAGACGAACGTTGAGTGTTAAGTACGATAGCTTCTAAAATATTAAGATGATGATTTGTCCGAGCTCAATGCAGGACAGAGAAGCGTTGATGGGAATAGCGATTATCACAAATATTTATGCTTAACGAGTGCTCGATATATATATATATATATATATATATATATATATATATATATATATATATATTCACTAGCAATGCAGCGGTAACTACAGCCGTCCTTACTGCAAAAAATATAGCGTTGAGAGTAACAATGTAAATACACAGAACAATATCCATTGCACCAATACAATTGATATATATATATATATATATATATATAGAGAGAGAGAGAGAGAGAGACACACACACAGACAGACAGACAGAGAAAGAGACAGAGGGAGGAATGCAATGGGTAAATTGTCTCCATTTTAAATTATCAATTTCACAGATGTGCTTTATTTGTAACAACAAACTAGAGTTAATTTAGCTCTGTCTGTGAAGAAGGCAGCAATATGATACAATTCATTCCTTCAGAAATTCGAAAATGATATGCTGTAATATTCGGCATTCACGCTGGAAGCCCCAATTGGAAGGATTCTGAATATTTGGCCAGATTCATATTCATATGGATGAAAACCAAATACCTTATTCACATCATTGTATTTGTGGTGGTCACTAATGATGGTAACATTATGCCTCCATTCTTACACATGGTATCAGACTCATTACGGTGGTCTACATCAAGTGCCTGGAAGAGGTATAGCTGACCTGGATCGAGTGAATGGATGCTGGAGAACCCAAAGCCTGGCAACAGGAATCAACGCCATGTCACACAACCAAGACCCAATGTTTGGTGTCAGAAAACTTCTGCGATTAAATCACCCCTAACATCTGACCGCCTAACTCCCTAAATTGTAGTCTCATTGATTATCATGGTGGGGCACGGTTGAGCGAGAGGCTTGCAAAACATAATGCAAAGATGAACTGAAAACAAGATAGCACTTACCAATCTAAACAAGGAGACCATTGGAAAGGCTTGAAGATTTTTCACTCGTCTGTTGGCCATGATTGAAGCTAATGGCGATTTCTTCGAATGACTTTAATCTCCAGCATTTCCAGATATTTTCACATAATTTTGCAAAATACGTCCATTAAAATGAGATGTCAGGGTTATTTTCATTTTTGCGTCATTTAGACGACAATCGACTTATCGTGCTCTATACGTATATTTTGGTTCGAAACCTCGACATTTGTTGCTTTGACGAGTTGAGAATTCTGGAGTATCAGTCTGACCTAGGGTGGTATTGTCTGTTAGGGTCCTATTTATGAGTCAATCAGAACGACTTACCAAGCGTGCTAAGCTTGTGCCGTTGCTAAGTATCTCTTGGATATCACCACTTACTCAATGGGTTAGCTCGAGAACTGATATGAATGGTGGATTATTCAAAAAATACTTAGTAAGAAGAGCGATTTTGTGAGAGACTAATTGGCTGACCGAAGCCCAGAGCAACTCATCTCGCTGGAGAGGTAATATCTTTTTCTATAATTGGCACATTATTTTATACTCAACGATTTGCTGAATAATCATATTATTCGTATGTAATGTTTTGGCTGTCTTATTCTACATCCTTCTTTGTGCCAGTGAGATTTTTTCGACTTTGAATATGGTTTCCTATTTGGAGTCGGGCCTTAATCATTTGTAATCTATTATTGATTCAATATATCGTAATCACTGCAGTTGTAGTGCTACAATTGCTGACTCCGTTCAGTTCGACTTTTTCCTTATTTTTTTATTTTTTCTTCTGGCATTCAAAAATTATTTTAGGTTTGCCTCAGTAGGAACTTGGATAGCCATCTTGTTTCTAGTTGAGCGATAGAAGATACTCCTTCTAAGTAACAAGGTTGCATTAAGTCGGTACTCTGTTAATTTACCATTATTTATATGTGACTTAGTGGCTTCTGATTGGATAATCTGTTTCCTTTTTAATCACTTTTTATTGGCTAATCTACTGATGGGAAAGTCCATAAATATTTGCTGACAATTTATAGACGCCGGACTCAATCCAACATACCCCCTGTTTGGGGGTTTAAGATGGAATTTTCAATTTTTAAAAGAAATACATATTATAATAAAGATAATGTGAATCAATTAATTTTTTTCAATTATTACTATCAATACAATTTTGTTTAATTGGCACAAAAACACAATTAGTGATTAATCTTTTTATCTATTTTTTTTAATTTATTTTTTTATTTATTTATTTTTTTATTTTTTTTTTTTTTTGCTAGGGTTATCTGGCTGGTGTATGTTATATAATTGTGGAATGATTTTTTTTATATTATCATTTTTCGTTGGTTATATCTTATCATTCGGTTTGGTTAGGCTTTGAACTGTTCGGCTATTAGTGCAGGTGTTCACGCTTGTGCGCGGAGGATGTGACAATCCCAAATGTCATAATAAAAAACCCAGATAGGAAATGCAACCGGGGTCTGAGTGACATCATCCCCGGAAGTGATGGGCTGGGAATTTTGGTGATTTTTGAAAAAAGCAGTTAGTTGAGATTCGACTCTGGGCGAGGTCAGTTGAGATTTGAATCTGAGCGAGGCCAGTCCAGCTGGGGTCTACGGGATGCGCTTGTTGGGTCAGTGAGTTGAGATTGGACTTTGGGCCGGCCAGTTCAGCTGGGGAGTTGACTGAAGAACGATGTAGGAACAGTCAGCATAGTAAAAATTGTGTCTCTCTCTCCTCGTGCCGAAAAACTAAAAGTCAAAAAAAAGTTAATAAACGTTTCGTACCTGAACTTAAGAAAGTCGTCTGTGTTTCGGGATTTCTATGCATATGAACATTTCACGTATTCGTATTATAGCTATAATATATTTTTTATATAATCTATAATATAATTTTAAAAAAAGACATCGACACACGGCTAACGAAGGCATGGACAGCTATCGATAGGCTTTCGATCATATGGAAATCAAACCTGACCGATAAATGAAACGCAGTTTCTTCCAGGCTGCGGTCGTGTCGGTGTTGCTGTAGGGATGCACTACTTGGACGCTGACTAAACGGTTGGAGAAGAAGCTAGACGGCAATTATACAAGAATGTTAAGAGCAATATTAAACAAGTCCTGGCAGCAACACCCCACAAGGCGCCAACTGTACGGTCACCTACCACCTATCCCGAAAACTATACAAGCTAGACGAACCAGATATGCTGGACACTGCTGGAGAAGCAAGGACGAGATCGTAAGTAATGTGCTCCTGGGAACCCCCGCATATGGCCAATCAAAAGCAGGACGACCAGCTCGAACATACATACAGCAGCTATGTGATGATACGGGATGTAACCCTGAAGACCTGCCGGAGGCGATGAATGATAGGGAGACGGGGAGAGAGAGGGTCAGGGATATCCGTGCTAGCCGCACGACATGATGATGATGATGATGGCTATATTACAGTTTATTATTATATCATTGCCATATTCTAGACACTCGTTTGGGGAAGTTTTACCACTCTGTTGAGATGCAGTTGAAGTATTCTTCTGCCCCAGTCGACTAGGCTATTCTTTACCAAATTAAGGATCAATTACCTACAATAATTTTTCTGAAAGGGTTTAATTTTATTCCCGTTATTGGCTTCGTGAACACGTCGGCTACTATTTTCTGTGACACTATAAGTTCGTCTGCTTCAGAGAACACTTATCTTGGTGCAATACTCAATATGCATGTTGGTGTGAGCATTTATGCGTATAAGCGTAGCATATACATATATATATATATATATATATATATATATACGATTGAGGGTGAACGTATATATAGGGTTATGTGTGCGCAAAGTAGTGTATATGTATGTATGTATGTACATAGATGTATGTAGATCGTAGTATCAACAGGATAGATAAACAAGTTTAGGAGATTAGTAGGTTTTGATAGAGGATAAAATAGAAAGAGAAGGATTTCTTGATGGGGTTGGAAGGGTTGTTTTTTTTAATGTGCATAATAAATTCAAATCTTCGACGCTAGGCCAGTAGAAAAGGGTATCTTCTTTTTTAAGTATTTTAGTTTTGTGTGGATAGAGTAGGAAAAACGGTTTCTTTTCCGGAAGTCCAGACCGCATATATATTCAAAGAAGCAATCATAAGATAAATACATCAGTTTGCAGTGTTGCAGCGCAGACTGGGGTAGTGAAATTCGTCTGCCATCCAATATTTCGATAGTTCGGGCGCAATATCCCTCGTACGAAGTAACACACATCTGCTCTCGACCTGGATAAACTGGGAGAATTATTACGAATAAAGACTGCCATACGTATTTATTCTGAATGTGTTTTGGCTTCTTTTTCTTCTTTGTGAAGCTCAGCTGTGGCTCGTTCGATGACCGTTAGAATGAATTTCAAGTCAAATCATATTTATTGAATGTATATTAAATTATTAATTGCAAATAAAGAAATACAGCAGGTTACTTTATAATTAGCAATTGATTATTATCTTCATTGAAAAATAATTCGTATCGATTTGAACGTAAACACAGACTCCACACTTTTAGTTGTGTTTAGTTCTTGATTGGATTTGGAATAGATTTGTTCTCCAATGTTTGGTCGGTTGGTTATGTTTTATGGCATATCAATCATTTTAGGTTATTTAATGCCAAATCCTATATATATATATATATATATATCAAAAACAAATGAGGGGTGAAGCAGACTAAAGCGAACACACTCTAAGAAAAAGACAGGAGCGACCTCCATGTAAACATTTTTTTCTCTTTCAACTGAAAAACATTCAAACTGCAAACACGAGTGAGTTCAAGTTTCATTGAGTACCACATGAAAACCAGGCCTTGTACCATATATGTTCTCTTGACGAAAACAAGAAGCTGGAAATATACACGTATGTAAGAACAAAATAAATAAATAAATCTTTAGAAAATACAAATCTCTTCGTGGGCCAACTCATTTCAAAATATTTCTTTCTCTTTTTGAACCTACAACAAATATATATATATATATATATATATATATATAAATTAAAGGAGTAATTTTTCTTATTTACAAATTGTATCATATGTTTTTTCTCACTGCAGAAATTATAGAATAGGTATAAAATAAAAAGTATATATATATATATATATATATATATATATATATATGATTTGTAAGCAAACAGTTTGTAAATAACATTCTTAAACGTACCAGAACTCATTTGTTTGCACACAGTTCAATGGTCTCAAGTATAGTAAATGATTTGATATTTCTATTTGATCTTTAGTTAGGACCCTAGAAGCTATTACCACTCCGGGTCAGAGTGAACCTGGAAGTAATGACATTGAAAATGTATTCCACATTCCACAAAGCTACAGAACTGGAGCCTCACTATCAGATATAGTAGAGCGTCATATCCAGTTCAATCGTTGGGAGGTGTCTTATTCTTCTGCAGAGATACATCATCATCATCATCATGTCGTGCTGGTAGCACGGATATCCCTGGCCCTCTCTCGTCACTTTTCCCTATCGTTCATCGCCTCAGGCAGGTCTTCTGGACAATACACCGTATCCTCACATAGTTGCTGAATGTATGTTCGAGGTGGTCGTCCTGCTTTTGCACGGCCATGTGTGGGGGTCCACAAGAGTACATCACTTATGAGTTCTTCCCTGCTTCTCCAGCAGTGTCCTGTGTGTCTGGTTCGTCTAACTTAAATAGTTTTCGTGATAGGAGGCAGGTGGCCGTACAGTTGGTGTCTTGTGGGGTGTTGCCGCCAGGACTTGTTCAAGATTGCTCGCAGCATTCTTGTGTAATTGCCGTCTAGTTTCTTCTCCAGCCGTTCCGTTAGAGTCCATGTAGTGCATCCATATAGCAGTATCGATGCGACCGCTGCCTGAAAGAAACGCAGTTTCTTCCAGGCAGCAGAGATACAGTTGGTGTATTCTATGGCTGCAGTCAACTGGCCTTTGTTTTTTAATGATTTAGTTTATAAGTTTAATAGGATATCAACTTCCATGGGTTATTTAACGCAAAAGCTATATTTCTTTAGAAGAAGAACAGAAGTTATGATATTTCATCCATAGCTGGGGGGATAAGGGATTGCATACCCTTCCTAATGCTTATTCGTCCGAAAATGAAATTAATAACACAGCTTGAAATCGCTTCCAACGATGTCGCAGTCCAGCATGTTAGTCTGTATACAACAGGAATTTTTCCTTGTTTTCTAATGATTTTCGTAATCGTTCTGCGCTAATAAATATTTCGCTAGGATGAGTCTTCTTGTTTATATGATACAAATGTCAGATCATTATAAAGTTGGCGATATATTTCGATTCAGGCTCTAATCACGTCTTTCTGTTTTCATCCCATAAAAATGTCTATCATATACCCAACTTATGAACCTTCACGAGTAGGTTCTATTCCTCATAAATACGTTGGACACTATTGCGAGGTGGGAAAATGTGCTGACTAAGCAGTTACCACTTGCAACGATTTACCTCCTTCACGCCGCTGGCGAGTATTGTATTTTGGTAATCTTATAATGATTTCCATTTCATTTCCAACCTCAATTTTGGTTATTTCCCATTCAGTAACCTCTTGTTAGGCTACAACAATACCTTAAGGAACTTTCACGAAATCGAGAATGCGTCTTATGTCTGAAGTTCTTGATTCATTAGTAACAGGAATATCCAGGATCTCAAATTTCAGTTGTTGTCTTAAAACACAATCCATTAAGCTTTTAACTAAGAATTTGCATTAAGCAAATTTTTCCAATCCTTTTATTAAGTATAAAATTTTCTTAAAATTAATACAAATTTATTAAACCGATTAAGATAGATTTACTGTGAATTTATTAAACGAAACAAATTAGTTTAGTGAACAGAAAACGTTGACTATTAGAAATTATATACAATATTAAAGCAATCGTTATTGGATATTATATTGTTACTTTAATTTTCAGAAAGAAATAGTAGTTGTTCGCGATTGTATATATTCTATTAACTACTCTCAAATTGTTTAATAATAGATTAACAAATCTTTGTCATGTAATGCAGATAATTTTAAAAAGATTTTAACAGATTTCATAAAAATGGAAACTGTTAATGTCAAATATGTTTAATTGACAAATAATGACATTTAAAGGCAATTCAAAAACTTATCGATAATTCATTAAACTCAGTCAGCTGGCCGATGAATTTTAGAAGTTTAGAAAAACAGTTTTAAATTCAATCAGTTAGCCAAGAGCAGCCGATTGAAAGGGACATCCATTTCTATCCACGGCCAATAAAGGAAAAAGTTATATGTCCACATAAAAGAACTGGGTGCGTTATTATTCATCCCAGCCAGCCAAGAAGATTGAACAGTGTGGTGTCGCGATAAAAAATGATGGTGAGAAGAATGACCACTGGCTAAAAGAGACAAGATGGCTAGACGAGATACAACAAACTGACCATGTCACTGTTTTAAATTAATAAGTTCAATCATTTTAAACACATCATACTTAATTGCAATATCAATTTTTTGAGAGCAAATGTACTTCAACTTCAAAATTGATGTTGATTTACATTAGTAAAATAGACCTGAAATAGCGTTTAAATAAATGTTTCTAAGACGAAGTTTAAATAGATATTTTTAAAATAGATATGAAATGTTTAAGTAAATATTATCACAGATTTATTTTTTGCATTGATGGGACTGTAACAGGTATTGCCATTCCGGGTCAGAGTGGATCTGTGAATAATAGCTCCAAACTACCCACTCGCAAGATCTCTAGAATTAGAACCTTAGAACCAGTTATCATATTATAGCAGGACATTCATTAAGCTCAATTAAATTGTTAGGATTTTCTTTCAGATTTTTGTTTTATTTCTACGTTAAATATCTCTCTCTTTAAAAATAAAACAGAAAGAAAACAAAACATAGAAATAGGGGAAAGTTTATGTTCAATAATGGCGCCGTCTGAAGTCAGTGATATATTTGATAATCGATAAAACGTGATAAAGAGGAATTCTAGCTCTTTCAAAAATCTGGGAAAGCGAAAAACGTTAATTAAAATGATCTTACTTTCGGTTTGGGCGTAAAACTTGAAGTTTCTATTCTTTTCTTGCGTGTTATGTTATTGTAATATTGCTTGAAAAATATCCAATAAAAATACAATCATAATTTCTCATCTGTAAAGTCAGTAACGTAATTCAAAAGTAAAAATAAACGTATATCCTTTGAAATTCACTTCTGAGATAACTGATCATTTCTATATGATATTTTATCACAACTTCACAGAAACGTGATACCAGACAAAACAGTTTATGTGCTCATTGTTTAAATGTTATTAACATTGAACCCTGTAGGCAGCCGAAGGTCACAGAAAAATAGGAACAATTTAGGAGTTTTAAAAATTTGAATGACAACACCTCTCTCTTTCTCTCTAACTTGTTTGTTTATCAAAATCTTTTGCTATATTTCACTATATCTTCAATTTGCCAATCCTTTTCTATGAACATGAACTTTTCAAAAGTGACACCCATTGAAAAAGAGCAGAAAAAAATGAAGACAAAACACAATAAAAAAAAATATTCTATCACACGTGAAGTGTGATAAAAACATATCGAGAAAGAATTTTTGAATATTTTTCATTTCAAAATCTGAAACTTAAAATTTAAATAAACTTGTGAACAGCTGAGCAACTTCTATAATAAAGAGGTGATGTCTAGATGTCTAGATTACTGTCAATACGAGTGAACAACTGTATAACTTATATGATAAAGTGCTGATTTCTAAACTACTGTTTATGTTGCATACTGACCTCCGACCCGATCAAGCTGTCAAAAGAAGAAATGCACCTGTGTAGATAACAGGTGCATCCGATCGAAGATATCAGGAGATCAGGGGCAACCTTGACAGTCGAGGGGTTGATTTGAGTGCGAAATTGTGACAATCGCAAGAAGAAGAGTGCACGTCAAATTATTATATAACCCCGTCGACAGGAAGTTCAGATGAGTTAGAGAGAAGATGCTGGAATGAGGACCATGTCCCAGAGAGGCTAGGCCCCCAAGCCCCCGGTTGAGCAGCCCAGGAGAACGGGAAAGAAACGCTGTTATGGCCATAAGAGTGTGGGTCAATATGTTGCAGTTCTGTTCAGTCTCCAAGTCACCTCTCACACAGTAAAACCTTTAGTAACCCTTTCGAACCCTTTCAAATAAAGTGAGAGGTATATTTTTCTAAAGAACTGTGTCCGCTCGTCTTTATTGTGTCACCGTTGTGTCCCTGCATGTATATGTGTATGTATTGTTGGTTGTGACTATATAACATTTAGACGTCTACACGAAATCTTCAGGTTTTTGGGTAGACTGGACTTTTTAGCCTTGGTACGGAAACAAGTTCAGGAGAAGGGAAAAAATCAGAATCATTTCTTGAATCTTTTTAATCAGGAGTCTCGTTTTTTTATCAGAAGTATCGATGTTTTTCTTTTCGCTGAAACACAGGATTATGCAAGTGCAAGACAATCCATACTTATTATACATGTCTCCGCCCAACTTTTTATTGTTTCCTAAAATGAAAATTCATGTGAGTAAAATTTGAGGATGTTGTGGACATTAAACAAAGCGCAGCGGCACAGCTTCATACCATATCAAAGAAGTTTTAGAGGTGCTCTGATTAATGTAAAACTCTCTGGAATTCATGCGTTGAATACCGAAAGGACTTTTTCCAATGAAGATAACTTCAAATTTCTTTTTTTCTTTATGTATTGTAAAATACAACTTCAGCATCGATACTTTTCAACACACCTCGTATATTGTTACGAAGTTATTGAGATTTTAAAAAACTTACAACATTGTCATTCTTATATTCACACGTATAGAAAATTCTTCCAAAAATCAACTTATGAATAAAATTTAATATAACTGTGGTGTACATTCGTCCAGTTTTTCAGTTAATGAAATAAGGAAAATTGTGCATTCTTTATGAATTAGTTTTGTTGCTGGTTATCAGGGTTTTTTTTGTTTTTTGTTTTTTTTTATGAGTGTATGTCTATTGATACTTATCATATTTACCAACCCCTCCGCTCGGGCAGGATATGACGCAAGGTCAATTTTTAAGCGGAGTTTAACAGGTTTGAACTCACAGTTTTCCTTCTCCTAGACTAGTTGCCTCACCAAGGCTGAAGAACCAAGTCTATCCTACTATTTACCCATAGCTGGAGGGATAATAATTGGATTCATACCTTTCCCAAGGGTATTAGTGCTATGTGAAATGCAATCAGTCTGGTCGTGGATTTGAACACGTGTCGCTGTGTCCAATTCCTACGACGATAACCATTATACCACGGGCACCTCCACAATGTCTATTGATACTTATACTCCTCAGAACAATTTGCCCGGTCAATGGAATATAAAATACACTAACTGTATCCTCTAATGAAAGATAAAACAGTCTAAAAAGATGCATTCTGGATATGAAACTAAACTGCATCTGGTAGTGAGGCTCCAGATCTGGCTTGCCTAGTAGACTGAGATGAATGGAGGTATAACGTCACCCTCATTAGTGACCACTCTAAACACTTATATGTGCACTGGGTGTTTGGTTTTCATCACTATTGATACATCTTGTGAGCATAGAGAAAGCCAGATCTTGTTCGGCGAGTTCACCATCTGTTCCTTGCAGATATTTTTCTCATACGAGAAAAACCAAATCATGTTCGATTGGAGAGGATCCTTAACTTTATACAAAAGATTTGCAGTGCGGTTTTTTCCCTTGTCCTTCATGGTCTATGATAAAAATTGGCTCTTTCTCTTCAAGTTTGAGAAATACCGAATGTTTTTATGCACTACCTGCCAGAAAAAAAAAATTCAGTCACTGCCATGTCTTGGCTATGGATTTCATTGACTTGCATGGACCGCTGTCAATCTTAGTCTGGATCTCAGCAACAAATTTGGGCGTTCTTTTCTGATCAGAGCACAGAGAGTGAGGCTTCTGAGCTGCCATACCTTTGTAATCACCATTGGATACATCGAAATCTTTTCGAATCCTCTGCACTGGGCTTCCAATGCCAAGCAGTACATCATCGGTTTCCAACTTTGGGGGGGGGATTAATTGCGTATGGTGCTGCTTTTCTTACAGAGAATGTTCAAATGACTAGTTTGCTATATAAAATACAAAATCTGAAACAAAAAAAGCGTATGTGCGAAATTGATAATTTCAAATGATGACTCATCATACTCAGAATATACGTACCTTCAGGCTGACACATCACTCGATTTGATGTCATGAATATTATGTACCGATAATATATTTACATTTCTAAGTTAGTTGGTTTTGTTGTTTGGGTTTTATGGCATATCAACCTTTGTAGGTTATTTAATGCCAAATCCATTTTTAAACAAATTAATAGTTCTATTTCAAACAGTTCGGTTTAGAATTAGTACGCAGTTTAATTGTCAAAAATATTTCTATTTCAAGCTATTCCGTTTAGTCAAACAGTTCTAATTCAAACAATTCAGGTTAGTATAAGTATAGCTTTTGTTCACATACAGTTAAATGTCAAAACAGTTCTATTTTTTTTTAAATCAGTTTAGCGTAAGTACAGTCCCAAGGTCAAAAACCGTTCTATTTCAAATAATTCAATTTAGGGTAAGTACACAGTTTACTTGTCAAAACAGTTCTATTTCAAGCAGTTCAGTTTAGCTGTTTAAATATCAGAACAGTTTTACTTCAAGCAATTCAGCTTAGCATAAGTACGCAGTTTACTTCTATTTGAGCCATATATAGGACCCTATCAGGTGCTACCACTCCGGGCCAGATTGTTTAGAGTCATTCAGGACACTCTTTGGAGTGGGGGTCTTAACCTTCTGCAGAGAAGCAATCAGTGTATTCTACAACCCCAGTGTAAAATATTGACCCCGGCCAACTGTCAAAATAGGAAATGCACCTGTGTAAATAACAGGTGCATCTGGTCGAGGAATATCAGGATATAACCTTGACCGTGGACGGGTTGAATGGGTGCGATTTGTAACGCTCGCAGGAAGAAGAATGGACGTCAAATTATTATATAACTCGGTGGACAGGAAGTTCAATCAGTTGGAGAAAAGATGCAGTAGAGAAGATCAGCACCCAGCAGAGGGGGCCCTCAGGTCCCGATTGAGCAGTTGGAGATCAAACCAGTTGGAGAGAAGATGCTGGAATGAGGAACAGGTCCCAGAGAAAGAAACCCTGTTATGGCTATAAGAGTTGGGGGTCAATATATTGCAGTTCTGTTCAGCCTCCAACTCACTTCTCACACAGTAAAACCTTTAGTAACCCTTTCGAACCCTTTCAAATAAAGTGAGAGGTATATTTTTCTAAAGAAGTGTTTTCGCTCGTCTTCATTGCGTCGTTATGTTCCTGCATGTATATGTATTTGTATAGTTGGTCATGGCTATACAACCCCCGCCAACAGGGCAGTTACATTTTTAATTCCAAGCTATTGAGACTGACTGATTGAGTGATTGAGTTTAACAGCATGTCAAGCCGTCGCGTTCATTGTACGTTCATATAAAAAAAATTGTGAAAGTGTTTCTGTTGAGTTATTTTTGCACACGGTCCTATTGAATACGAACAATTTTGAAACTGATCTTTTTTTGCACACGGTCCTATTGAATACGAACAATTTTGAAACTGATCTTTTTTTGCACACGGTTCTATCGAATACAAATAACTTTTAAACACATCTATTTTGCACACATTTTTATAGAATACGAACTGTTATATACTCATCTACAGCATCACAACGACACAATAATTAAACAGACGCAATGAAAAGGACAGACGCAGGAATAAACGACGCAGGAAGGAAGACGCAGGGAGACTTCTTTAACAAAATATTTACCTCTCACTTTATTGCAAAGGTTCGAAAGGGTTGTTCAAGGGTTGCATGTGAGGGGGAGCTGGAGACCGAACATAAACTGTAATATCTTGACCCCACTGTTATGACCGTCACGTTGTGTCTTTCTTGTTCTTCAGTGCTCAATCGGAGGCTTAGGGCCCACTGCTGGATGCTGGCTTTCTTTATTGCATCTTATCAGAATCTTCTCTGAACCCCAAACTCCATCTGGGTATCCGAGGGCCCCCTCGGTCGGGTGTGGCTTTCCCTACCACATCTGGTCTCTAGCTGTCTGGAACCCTACTGGTAACTGCTCTGGCTCGTCGAACTCAACTCAATTATATAATCGTTCGACGCCCACTCGATCTTTGAAATCGAATGTTTAATCGTCACCAAGCGGAAATAACTGTCATGCAGTTTACAGGTCACTCTCTTCCGGTGCATCACTCTGTAGTGTACCATGGGAATTTTTCTTGCTCGTCCCATTTCACCAGCCAATTTCCGCCCTCGCGATTTCCTCTCATAACTGCCATTAGAATGTATCACTTCCTTCCGGTGCATCACCTTGAATGGCATTTTTGGCCGGGTCAAAAGGTCAAAACATAACAGAATGAATTTAAACATCTATTTTTGCATATGGTCCTATAGAATACGAATAATCTTTAAACAGATCTATTTTGCCTATAGACGAGACCTTAATAGGTATTATCACTTCGGGTTGGATTATATTTCTCCTCGTGACTTTGTCAGATATTCTCGTTAATCTGTAGTAAATAAAAGTCAGTACATATCAAATAAAGGTCAAGTATATCAAATAAAGGTCGGGTATGGAATTGCCTTTTTGAATCGCTATTTTGACGTAAAACTGTTTCGACACTCAACTGTTTTGGTCGCCATTGCATATCTTGAATGGGTTGATAAGATTATAAGGAATAACCAAATATCAATGATTTAAAATAATTAGACTTATTTCTTAAAATAATACCAGAATCAAATAAAAAAAATGAATTTCAAAGATTTAATCAATCTTTGTCCGTTTCCAGTTATTTCGTCAGCTGCGCTGCCTGTTGGTTGCTATTGTTTGTTTCTCGTTACTTTGTCCGTTGCGCTGCTCATTTTTTTCTATTGTCTGTTTCTCGTTACTTTGTCCGTTGAAATGCTCGTTTCTTTCTATTGTCTATTTTTCGTTACTTTGTCCGTTGCGCTGCTCGTTTTTATTTTTTTTTTCTATTGTCTGTTTTTCCTTACTTTGTCCGTTGCGATGCTCGTTTTTTTCTATTGTCTGTTTCTCGTTAATTTGTCCGTTGCAATGCTCGTTTTTTTCTATTGTCTATTTTTCGTTACTTTGTCCGTTGCGGTGCTCGTTTTTTTTTATTGTCTGTTTTTCCTTACTTTGTCCGTTGCGCTGCTCGTTTTTTTCTATTGTCTGTTTTTCGTTACTTTGTCCGTTGCAATGCTCGTTTTTTTCTATTGTCTGTTTCTCGTTACTTTGTCCGTTGCGCTGCTTGTTTTTTCTATTGTCTTTTTCTCATTACTTTGTCCGTTTCGCTGCTCGTTTTTTTTCTATTGTCTGTTTCTAGTTACGTTTTCCGTTGCGCTACCCATCCGTTGATATTCATCCCTCATTTTAAAACACAAAAATATGATTGACAACAAAAACTTGTTTCTATCGAAATCATTAATCATTCTGAATTGGAGGTAACCGCCAAAGGGATAAGTGCCAAAACAACGATGCCAATGTTTCGGCGTCAAAAGCGTAGCGCCAAATAGTCCCATTTCGACCAAATAGCACAATGCAAGAAGAAACGAGAACTCTGTAAAAGTCAGATATTTTTGGACCATATTGTTTTGTGTTTTTAAATTCCATCCCAACGTGAACACTCTGGTAAAGAAGGAAAAAAAACAGTAGAAACGGCAAATAATCTATTTTCGGTTATAGTCTGTTTACATTGAAATCTTTTGTTTGTTTGTATTTTTATTCCATGATTTCTGACATTTGCATTATCCACAAATTCCATTCTGGCAAATGTCACGATATCTACATTGAATGCTAAATGTATTTTGCGCTCAACCTTACAGGAAATCCGTTCACTGTCTTGCCTTGGCCTGTGTGTATATTCTCTATCATTATTTTATTCTCTAAAGTCATTATATATAAAATTGTTTGTCTGTATGTATATGTGAGGTGTGAGTGTGTGCACATACTACGTAAAATTGTATTGTTAAATATATTCATTATATAAAGAATATAACTGGTAAATCTTTTCATGTGGTTCTTTTATAAGAATCTAATGTTTGTAGCAACAGGTTTTGTGTAAATATTGATAAAAGACAAAACTTTTAAAGAAAAAACTAAAGGATTATTTGTCAGAAATATTATTCACATTTAAGTTAACATTACTTATTAAATTTAATTGTAGCTCTTCAAGCTGGAGCCATAAAATAATGACACAGCATCCACGATTACATCAGATGAAAAATTCTTACCTGCAAAAAAAATGGGTTTAATTAATAAACGTTAAATATAAAAATGTTCTCGACTCATTATTTTAAAAACGAAATGAAATTAAAACAACGTTCTTAAATTTATTCTTTTTTTAGGTGGGGGGTAGTAATAGATTTTCAAGAATTCTAAGTTTTTTTCCTAGATCGGTGTCTCTACCAAGGCTAATGAGCCCCATGTACCCTTCTATTTAGATGGCCTACTATTTAGATGCCTAATCTTAGCTAACTTAGTTTTTTTTTTTGTTTTGTTATTTCGGAGGAGTTATTTTTGTTTTTATTTTTTGTTTCATTTTGTTTTTTGGTTGTTGTTTTTTTTTTGTGGGGGGGTAGGGATCTTAAAAGCAACAAGTAATTTTCATATGCTGCTTTAAAAATCAAATTTTGACAAATTCTGATATAATGATATTATCAGTCGGTTTTATGAAGATGTCTTTATGAGAAAAGAAAAAGCGTATAGCTAGTTTGACACTATAAGACAGATTGAAAAAATGAGGGACTGTTAAAACAAATTCTTCATACATATCTAGATAAGCAAATTAAGAAGAGATGTTACTATGTTACTGGATGGAATTGTTCAGAAGATTTTATTCCAAAGGGAATAAAGTCATTTAAAAGAAATTAGAGAGAGAGAATTTGATATAAAGAGATGACACTAACTGTCAAATTTAGTATTTAACTGGGTAATGTTTTAGGGGGGCTTTAGCGTGTAATTTTAAACGGTAAGTTCAAACGGCAAGTTCCACAGCCTTCAGTTTAGTCCCCGAATTCCTACTGATGATCCCAATAGTAGTTCACGACAAATAGTGGAAGATAGCTTTTTGGTGCCGTATTGTCTGGGATTACTTCTCCCTTCTTCACTCCGGCCAAATCAAGTGCTGCACGTGGTCAGCTTGATTTTTTCTTAAAAATAGATTTTTATACATTTGAGGTCAATCCTCTCTCTCTCTCTCTCTCTCACACACACACACACACACACACACACGCCCACTCGGATGAAGTTGTCGAATACACCGACTGTATCTCTGCAAAGGGTTAAACATACCTCCAACGATTGTCCTGCATATGACACTATGATACATAGCAATAGTTGGAACAATTTGACTTGTTTAACTCATTCTAAATTGAAGTTTAGATATAGAACTGTTTGATCATTTTACTGTATGTATCTACAAAATGTGTTTACAAATCATATATTTGATATATATGTAAAAACAGGATTTGGCATTAAATATCCAACAATGGTTGGTATGCCATAAAACCAAACATAGCCCCCCACACACACACACACTCGCGCGCGCGCACACATACACACACACACACACATGCACTTAACAGACCGTCATTCTGAACGTCACAGAAATCGTCGTCGGGTTTAAATCCTGAATCAGGCTATTTGCGTTTCTACTTCTCACTAATGCTCTTGAGAAAGACCTGACTCTATCTTTTCTCTTCCTTTTGCTATGGGTAAATAATACGACAGATAGGACTCTTTAGCCTTGGTTAGGTAACCAATCTAACCGAGAAAAAAAATTTAAATTCAAACCAACTGTAATTCGCTTAAAATTGACTTTGTGTTATATCCTTGGATGGGTTGGGTATATACACATGCACATACACACATGAAGGAATAACTAATTTATGGAGGCAGTATCTTGGTTTTAAAAAAGGAAGGAACAAAACATGTAAGGTTACAAATAGAAAACTTGCAAGGTTGTTTTTCTTTGAAATGTTATTGATCTAAAATAGAAATAATTTCGTTTTGAGAAGTGGTTCAAGATAACTAACATTCTTTTCGGTGAATATAAGTAAACTCGCAGTTTGATGAGAATAGTTTCATTGTAATTGTCTTAATTCATGCGATTACGATTAAGGAAAAAATACGGTTTACCCCGCAAAAACAATTACCGACGCCGACTACGCCGATGACATAGCGCTACTGGCCAATACACCCAACCAAGCCGAAACACTACTGCATAGTTTGGAACGAGCCGCTGCAGGCATTGGGCTCCATGTTAATGCACACAAAACTTAATTTATGTGCTTTAATCAGAAAGGCGACATCTCCACACTAGACGGAACCTCTCTGAAAATGGTTGACAAATTCACCTACCTAGGAAGCAGCGTTTCATCAACCGAAAAAAACATCGACACACGGCTAACCCTTCATGGAAAGCTATCGATAGGCTTTCGATCATATGGAAATCAAACCTGACCGATAAAATGAAACGCAGTTTCTTCCAGGCTGCGGTCGTGTCGATACTGCTATATGGATGCACTACTTGGACGCTGACTAAACGGTTGGAGAAGAAGCTAGACGGCAATTATACAAGAATGTTAAGAGCAATATTGAACAAGTCCTGGCAGCAACACCCCACCAGGCGCCAACTATACGGTCACCTACCACCTATCCCGAAAACTATACAAGCTAGACGAACCAGACATGCCGGAAACTGCGGGAGAAGCAAGGACGAGATCGTAAGTGATGTGCTCCTGTGGACCCCCGCATATGGCCAATCAAAAGCAGGACGACCAGCTCGAACATACATACAGCAGCTATGTGATGATACGGGATGTAACCCTGAAGACCTGCCAGAGGCGATGAATGATAGGGAGACGTGAAAAGAGAGGGTCAGGGATATCCGTCCTAGCCGCACGACATGATGATGATGATGATGATTGTGTATTTAAATCACAATATTTTATAATAATTAGTCGCTCAATATTTAAAAAATATGGTTTGGTTAGATTACTTAGTCGAATTGCATCATTTAGTCATATGGTTATTTAATGCCAAATCCTGTTTAAACATCTGATTTTTTTTAGATAAATAGTTTGTTACTAACATTTCTTAAACGAACCAGAGCTCATTTGTTTGCACCCAGTTGAATGGGTTAAAGTACTGTTGTCTAATAATTCAATTTCATATTAATTATTTGTTTGCTCACACTTAAATGATTTCAAGTATCGTAAATGATTTGAAAAAGTCTGTTAGGACCATTGATAGATACTATCATTCGGAGCAAAATGGACCTCTGAGTGATGGAAATTAAGGGTTTGTCCACATTCCTCGGAGCTCCAGAATTAAAGCCTCAACATCAGATGGTTTGAGTCTTACCTCTCTCCAGAGATGCAGTCAGCGCATTTTACAGCTCCATCCGACTAGGCTGTTAAAAAAAAGAATAAAAATGAGAAATAGAAGAAAAAATCAGATGACAAATAAAAGGAAAATAGATCCATTGAATGCTTTTTCAAATTCTGGTTAGATTGTGATATTATTAGCCCAAATTTAAACTGAGCTTTATTCCTGCAAACACTTCACTGGTTTTTAGTTCATTTTTGTTTTTGGTTTGGTTTGGTTTGGTTGTTCAATGGCATATCAACCTTTGTAGGTTATTTAATGCCAAAGCTATTCTCCAAGAAGAACAGTAGTGGTACTATTTAACCCATAGCTGGGAGGATAAGGGAGTTCATACCTTTCCCATGGGTATTTGGCCGATAGTAAACGTAATAGCGCGACTGGAATATGAACTCGCTTACTATGATTCCGCAGTCCATCGCTTTAACCATTACACTACGAGGACACCCCCCTTGTTTTTGTCTTTTTGCTTTTTTGTTTGTTTTTTTGTTGTTTTTTTTTTG
This sequence comes from Sepioteuthis lessoniana, assembly GCA_963585895.1. NCBI lineage: Eukaryota > Metazoa > Mollusca > Cephalopoda > Myopsida > Loliginidae > Sepioteuthis > Sepioteuthis lessoniana. Next base: position 112,942,830 of record OY757909.1, read on the forward strand.
TTTTTTATTTGTATTCTTGGGAGGTGATTTGCTTTGTTTTGTTTTGTTTTTGTTTAGTTTTTATTTTTTTTTTAGGGGAGGATGTTTCGTGTATTTTAAACTCGATTTTTCAATCGTATAAATCCGACAAAAAATAACTAATTTCAAAAAACCGAGCAACAAAAGTCTCAATAACAAATATCAAATCTCTTCGTTTTCTTTTATCGTCCTATTCCAAGTCCTGTAAATCGGGATTATAATACACTGACTGTTGCCCTACATAGGGGTAAGACACCCACCCTATAAAAACAGTGACCTGGGTATAATACTAAACTACATCTAATTGTAGGGTTCCAGTTCTGGAGGTGTAAGAAGGTGGAGGACTTATTTTATTGCCATAACTACCAAGTTGACTCTGACTCGGAATGGTCACCTGCTCGTGTCTTTTCTATGGATAAAACAGATCTGTTTTAAAATTATTTCTATTCGATAGCGATATCTGATGCCACATAAGTGTGAATTATTCATATTGAGAATAGTAAGATATTTGATGTTATAATTGTTTACAAAGAAATATTATCATTGGATACTTAAAAGCATATTAGTTAGTTAAGTTGGCGATTGTAGTCGAGGGCGACCAGAGGGCTCCCTTTTCAATAGCTACTACACCGAGGTGTAGGGGAGGGCGCTACTCCTTTCCCTGGATTGCTCCACTTTACCCTTGATCCTTACCTTATAATGCTGAGTGTTAAGCAAGGAGGTATCAAGTACCATTTTTTTAAGTCTTTGGTATGACTCGACCTAGGATTGAACTCCGGTCTCCCAGACCATTGGCGAACACTCTACCCACTAGACCAAACCGTGTGCAAACAAATAATTATTATCAAACATGAACAATTCCTTGTGAACCCATAAAATCCTATATAAATTATTAGTATTGTTAAATCATAGGTTGGGGAAATCTTTTATTTGGCATCAGGTGTACATGAGTTTTAAAAAATGTCACTTGGTAATTGACAGTGGGATGCCAGTTTGAAAGCGTGGCTTTCATTGGATGAGAATATTACGTAGCCGAATGACTTTAGACAATTAGAAGAAAGATTATAACTTTCCTTCAGTCAGAGAGAAATAGCTGAAGTAAGTGGAACTAATTTCCATCTGTGCTCTGGTCCGATCGACTCCCAATAAATATGGTCAGTAATATGTAAAAGTCACCATTGATGTATGAATATTTGCACAGTAAACAGTTTATGTCGTTCATCTTGGAACAAATTTAACTAGTTGTAATGTAACAAGATAACATTTTTTGAGAATATCGTTGTTATAATTTTCTTCATAGTTGTCTTGATTATGTTAGTGAGAAAAGTTAGATTCTTATAATTTTTCCTGAGAACAAGTTGATTGTCGAAAGACGTAGCTGTGGCCCCATATAGGGAGAGGTTAAATTGTGTCATTAAATTTCGAAGCTAGCTAGAAGTAACAGCCAGATATGATTTGATAAAAAAAATTTTAAATATTGTTTTGGTTTAGTGAGTACAAAGGAAATGACCTTTGAACTTGACTTAAACAATAGCTGATTTAAGATGTATTTTGAGCATGGGGATAGATTTGGATCAGAAATAGATTTGCTTATAATGACAAGGATTTGACATCACAAGTTACCAGGTGTTGGGACTGCGAAGAGAACGGGTTGATTCTTATGAAGAGAGATACAGCACACACTCAATTTTGATTCCAGTCGGCAGAGATATAACTTCCTATAAGATATAAGTGTATAAACATCAGCCAGCCAACTCACATACGTACGCATTCATGATTAAATGACTCAAGCAGTTCCCTAAGTTGCAAGAGTTAACTTAAGACCGACACACATATAACTTGACACTGTCTTGTATAAGTATAGATGCTATTCTATAGTTGATTGTACTTCACTTAATATACTGTTATAAAAATGCTTATATTTAATCAATTGACATTATTGTGCTTTCAGTGAAGGGGCAGATTTTTCCGGTTCCGAACATTCGTCGCCAGAGATTATCATGGCTTATCGGTTGAGGAAACTCTCGTTTCTTTGGCCTATAAGAAGCTGTGCCATCTGGAGAGTTTCGAATTATAAATGCCTTACTATTCCGAACTGAGCAGCGCGTCAACGAGAAATACGACGTAAATAGAGAGACGGTTATGCTATATTTGCAGTGAACAGTAAATGTGACCCTGGCTGTATGTGTTGAGTTTATAATCTCCGTAATAACTTTAAACGACAAGACCAGAAGGATAAGATGGCGGGTGAGAGACACAGCCAGCAGCGACAGTAAAGAAAGCTAAGAGAGATGAACGATAGATGAATGTAACAGTATTAGATAAGAATATTAATACCATGCAACTACGTGCGAAGCATTTGTAATAGATAGGAATAATTGATACATTATGACTCTTAAGAAACAATTACACAAAAATTATAAATATAGGGTACAATGAACATAGTTCTCTAATCTCTAAGCATTGTTGCATCACCATCTTGTCCTTCTTACTGCCCTCGGACGGTAATTGATCTTCACTTCTTTACCGTTCCACGCTGTCCCATGTTCTTTACTGAGATGAATAAACATGACATTCTCAGTGTGCGCATTTTTTATTGTTTCCATGACATAACCGACTTTCGGCGAAAGTTGAGTGAGCCTTTTTGACCACAAATGGAAATAGGTGTGGAGCCCTCAACTCAGGACGGGCAAACTCATGTCTGGAGCCCTCAACTCAGGACGGGCAAACTCATTTCTGGAGCCTTCAATTCAGGGCTAGCAAACCCATGTCTGGAGCCTTCAACTCAGGAGGGGCAAATCCATGTCTGGAGCCTTCAGTTCAGGAGGGGCAAACCCATGTCTGGAGCCTTCAATTCAAGGCTAGCAAGCCTTACTGCGGAACTTTCAGCTACTCTGGATTAACTAATTTAAAGTTCAAATCTAACTTCTACCTTCTAGGATTCACCTGACTTTACTGTTTACAATGACAACCAAACGTTCAATTGACCTTAAAATATCATTAACGATCAATCAAACTGAGTTGACAATGAATTCTATAACTTCTCCTCCATATTTGATTATTCCATAAGAATTTTCTCTGCATTGTTTGCAAAAAAAATTACGCCATTAATTAATATATATATATATATATATATAAGTAAGTAAGTTGGACCCCCACATATGGCCGAGCAAAAGCAGGACGACCAGCTCGAACATACATACAGCAGCTATGTGAGGATACGGGATGTAGCCCTGAAGACCTGCTAGAGGCGATGAACGATAGGGAGAAGTAACGAGAGAGGGTCAGGGATATCTGTGCTAGTGGCACGACAGGATAATGATGATGATGAAGTTGGCCGATCGTAGTCGAAAACGACCCGAAGTCTCCCTTTCCTATAGCTACAACACCAAAGAGTAGGAGAGGGTGCTACTTCTTTCCCTGGAATGCTCTACTTACCCTTGATCCGTACCTTATAATGCTGAGTGAAAAATACCATTTTTTAGTCTTTGGATTGACTCGACCTGGTACTGAACCCCGGTTTCCTGGACCATTGGCGAACACTCTAACCATTATACCAATGGGATATATATATATATATATATATATATATAAAAGAATGGGAAGTAACTGATACGTGGTATCGACCCTTTGTTAAATCTTGGTTGAGTTGGTATTTTGCTGTGCGGTTACGCCCTGGGAAAAAACATGACTCCATCCCTTCTCCCCCCAGTTATGAGTAAATAGTAGCGTAAACTGGGTTTTTCGATTTGGTTGGATAACTAGTATGGGAGAAAGAAAACTCTGAATTCAAACCAAATTTACTTCCCGTAAAAATTCACTTGTTGTCTTGTCCCAACAGTGGCGGAGGGTTTCGTTATATACACACAATAAAATAGAACTCCGAGTGGGGAACTTATTCATATACTTTTTACTTATATGTACTGCTTCATCTTTCCCCTGTATACGTGATAGATAGATAGATAGATAGATAGATAGATAGATAGATAGATATGAACAGACAAACAGATAAGTCGGGAACACGGGGAGTCATATATCATGAGAACGCCTCGGGAGAAGAATCTTTAATGGCAAGTTACATAAATATAATGACATTTATATCCTTCATTTTGCAATCTTAGAAAAAGCAGAATGGTTGGAAATCAAAGATATAAGTTCTTCTTTCGGTCAGCATAAAGAAATACGAAGAAATAAACGAACATTTTCTTAGCTGGAGATTTATTTCTGCCAGGCAAAACCTAAGCAAATATTCTTGGAAAGAAATCCTATTTCCTTTTCAATATAAAAGCTTGAGACTCGTCCAATGTCTGACTGCTTCCTAAGGTACCAGTCTTCCTCGCTTGCCGTTGCTTCAGGCCAAATTTTCCCCGAGAGATCCCGACGGCGAAATACCTCTGTACGTTTTCAAATGAATAGGCACTGACATTTTCGTACTTTATCGGCAAAAACTTACCAAAGAATAACTGAAAGTTTTGTGCAATTTCTATTTCATGACGTCTTTCGTAGAACTAGCATTAGAGAATTTTTGATGGTGGCTGATTATCCCAGAAACTAATCATTCAATTGTAAAATCGAAATATATGTGGCGGTTTATCTAATCGCCAGTGACCTGCTGTGAGGTAGTAGGTGTATAATTCTTTAGCAAATAGATTCTGAAAAAAAAAAATGAAATTTACGATGTAGGTTATAAGAAAAGTTTGAAAACTTACGAAGTATCCACAAACTCGGACTCTCAGATGAAAAAATAAAATATGGATGCGCAGAGATACAAAAATTAGATGGAAAAGTATTACAATGTGAAGTTTGAAACAAACTTGTGTATTGAAAGGAAAGAAGCAAGACATTTTATTCAAACTAATTTTCAAAAGTGTTCCTAATTGAATAAAAAAGAGAATACACTATTAAAAAAACTGGATTGTAATAAAAGAAAATGAAAGATAATGTCAGATCGAATAAAGAGTACAATAAGTCTCTCTGGATAATGATCTTATATCCTTGTTCTATGTTAATGTTCTAAGATCCTGTATTCCTGTTCTATGATAAGATGTCCCTGTTCTATGATTCGATGTCTCTATTCTATGATTTGTCACAATCCTTTAATCGTATGTCCCTGTTCTATCATACTATAACCATTTTCTTTGATCTTATATCCCTCTCCAGAGATCGTTCATCACGGTTCTATAATCTTATGTCCGATTCCGATGATTGAGTGTTTATGTTCTATATTGAAGTGTCTCCATTCTGTGATCCCCTATCCTACCTCTGTTATCCTATCTACCAGGCCTATGGTCGTATGTCCCTGACCCATGATCTTGTGCCACTGTCCTATGATCATATCCCCCAATTCTATGATTGTATCCATTGCTCTATGTTTCTCTTTACCTGATTTATTATCCGTTATCCCTGTTCTATATTACGTCCTTGTTCTACGATCGTATGTACCTATTCTATAACCTTGCGTACCTATTCTACGATGTACGTCCCTGTTCTATGACCTCATGTTCTATGATTGTATGCTGTTGCTTTGTTATACTGTTTCCCTCTTCTATGACATTAGGTCCCTGTCCTATGTTCCTATGTCCCTGTTCTAAGATATTACATCCTTGTTATATAATCGTATATACATCTTATATCCTTGTACGATGATCGTTTGTCCCTGTTTTATAATCGCATATCTTTGTTCTATATCCCTATGTCCTTGTTCTATGATCCTATGCCCCTTTTCTATGATTGACTGTCCCTATTCAATATTCCTATGTTCCCGTTTTATGATCTTATTGTCCCTGTTCTATGATCATATATCCCTGTTCTATATTCCTATGTCCCTGTTCTATGGTCCTATGACTCTGTTTTATGATTGTACGTCAATTTTCTATATTCCTATCCTATGAATGTACGTTCCCGTCCTAATGATTGTATTTCCTGTTCTATGATCCTGTGTCCCTGTTCGATATTCTTGTATCCCAGTTCTATGATCCTATGTCACTGTCCAAATGACTGTGTGGTCGGCAACTACCGTGGCTCCTTAACTACTCTAACTTGATAAATAAAAGGATTAGAGACCTCTCTGTAAAAAAAACCTCTCTGTGAACGAGATGGTTTGGTTTGGTTTCTTTGTTTAATGGCATATCAACCTTTGTAGGTTATTTAATGCCAATGCCATTCTCCTAGAAGAACAGTTGTGGCACTATTTAACCCATGGCTGGGAGGATAAGGGGGTTCATACCTTTCCCAAGGGTATTTGACAGAAAGTGAGAGTAATAGCGCGACTGGAGTACGAACTCGCGTACTTCGATTCCGCAATCCATCGCTTTTACCATTACACCACGAGGACACCCCCTGAACGAGACGATGAACCTCTTATGGGAGTAACAACTTTCTAGGAGACCCTTAACAAACTCGAACGTCTTGAATGTACGCTTGGTTCGGCTACAATTGGTCCTCTTATAGTTGTCCTGAAACCCTGCTAGCTGCCAGATCCAAGAGGAAGTTTTCAGAGTGGGTCTGGACCAGTGCAACCACTTACCCATTTAAATTTCAAACGTCGCTATTCTATAATCATGAACAAAAGACTGGGTCATCAAAACATTATCGTCTTTTAGTATGTACAGTTAACGAGCAATCTAAAATTGCTTTTTAGAATATCGAAAACATTTCTAAACAATAAAAAGACTGTTTTAAATTTTTCAATAGGCGATTACATTTACCTTTTTAACTATCAGTTTTGTTGTTTTTATTCATGATTGTTTGATCAAAGTGTTCCCTGCTTCTTAATTAACAGTTGCCATATTTCGCTAATCTCTCTGCTTGGAAGACTTAGGTCATTGGTGTCAAACATATGGGCTGATTCTTTTAGTTTTCTCATCATCTTGTTTTGTTTTTTTTTTTTTTTTTCTGTTTATTATTTTAATTTCATTCCAAAGACCTTGATTACCTCTCTTTCCCAATCATACAAAAAACACCCCCTAAACAGCCACCAAAAACACTCCTCTCTCTACGCAAAAAAAACACGCATATTCTTGTTGGAGAGTTAAATCAAATGACATCAAGGCTGTTAGAGATGGTCTCTTTCATTGTTCCAAAGAACAATGGCCGAGAAGATCAAGACGTTAGTCCACCTGGAATGTGTGAGTTTAAGACCTAAGTATAAACTCAGGGGAATTTCGAGAGCGAAGTAACTAAGAAGGAAAATAAGGGACTTACCCGACCTCCCATCTGACCATATTCCAAAGAAGGAAAATAAGAGACTTCTCCGACCTCCCATCTGACCATATTCCTAAGAAAGAAAATAAAGAATTTATCCGACCTCCCATCTGACCATATTCCTAAGAAGGAAAATAAGGGACTTACCCGACCTCCCATCTGACCATATTCCTAAGAAAGAAAATAAAGGATTAATCGACCTCCCATCTGGCCATATTCCTAAGAAAGAAAATTAAGGATTTACTCGACCTCCCATCTGGCCATATTCCTAAGAAGGAAAATAAGGGACTTACCTGACTTCCCATCTGGCCACATTCCAATAAGGGTAAATAAGATATTCATCCAATACCTCAATTAGCCACATTTCTATGAAGATAAATAAGATATTCATCCAATCTCCCATCTGGCCATATTCCCAAGAAGGAAAATAAGGAGCTTATCCGACTTCCCATCTGGCTTCATTTCTATAAGGGTAAATAAGCTATATATTCATCCAGTCTCCAACCTGGCTACATTCCTTTGAAGGTAAATAAGACATTCATCCAATCTCTCATCTGACCATATTCCTAAAAAGGAAAATAAAGGATTTATCCGACCTTCCATCAGGCCACATTCCTAAGAAGGTAAATAAGTCATTTATCGAGTTTCCATCTGGCTACATTCTTCAAAAGATAGATAAAGAATTTATCTGATCTCACATCTTGCCACATTTTTAAAAAGGAAAATAAAGCATTTATCCGACCTCTCATCTGGCCACATTCCTAAAAAAGGTAAGGCATTTATCCGACCTTTCATCAGGCCACATTCCTAAAAATGTAAGGCATTTATCCGACCTCTCATCTGGCCACATTCCTAAAAAGGTAAGGCATTTATCCGACCTCTCATCTTGCCACATTTTTAAAAAGGAAAATAAAGCATTTATCCGACCTCTCATCTGGCCACATTCCTAAAAAAGGTAAGGCATTTATCCGACCTCTCATCTGGCCCCATTCCTAAAAATGTAAGGCATTTATCCGACCTCTCATCTGGCCACATTCCTAAAAGGTAAGGCATTTATCCGACCGCTCATCTGGCCACATTCCTAAAAAGGTAAGGCATTTATCTAACCTCCCACCTGGCCACATTTATAAGGTAAATAAATCGATACGAAATATTCCAAAGCAGGGACAACGGAATAAGAATGTCTTCTACGTGGATTGGATTAAGGGTCCAAGTCGAAATTATTTGAAAATTACCGAAGTGTTACATAATGTCAGGGATTGGATGATACTGCTTGGTTTAAGACATTTTAAATTGGCAAATAAATAAAAAGGTGACTCCGTCTAACGGAAACGAATGAAGGAAACTGATAAATATATAAAACTAAATCAGCGGTCGGCCCACACACATAGACTAAAGAAATAACAAATCCCATACAGCGTAGCGGCCATCCTTTAAAGTTCACGCTAGACAGTCTAGAAATTTAGGCAAATGATATTGGATAGTATGGGAGGTGAGAGATTATTTAACTGTGAGAGAGGGTTGGTGACCTGAAGAGTGTGAGTGGTTGAGTGATTGTGAATGTATCAGACAATCAACGCGAACAGTCAGAAAGTTTCAATCTTCTAAATCGAAGAGTCTAGTTAGTATCAAAAGTAAAACACGAGAAATGCCGAATTCTCTCTCTCTCTCTCTCTCTCTCTCTCTCTCTCTCTCTCTCTCTCTCTCTCTATCTATCTATCTCTCTCTATCTCTCTATCTCTCTCTCTCTATCTCTCTCTCTCTATCTCTCTCTTGCTTGAAAGATCAATCCTGTTTTGAATAATCATCGACGGACAAATAATAAAAGTAAAACTGAAATGCCTTGCATATGTGTTGGTGCGTATTAGCATGACAAAAAATTATTTTGTACCCAGAAAGAAGTCGGAAACCTACTTGGTTCTGGGGAAAACCAAAAAATGAACGAAAAAACAGTAAAGAGCCGAGCTGTGCTTTGTGTGTCACTCTCGCCATTCTCTGAAAACTCCTCGTTTAACAAAGCAGTCCCAAACGGCTATCCATCACATACTCCTCCCGGCCACAAGACACACAGCTAATTGTCCACGTGGTTACCACATTGCAGAAATACTACGGTGAATACGATGCATAATTCGTTTCAGTGCAGCCACAAAGGCCGGAGAGCAGAGTGGCTGAAACATTGTGAGTATAATAATCAATCATCTACATAATAGCAACTCTGCATCTTAGAAATTTAAACGTGAAATATTGGTCTTAAATTTATTTCATTTATGCTCTAGGAATATATATCATATGCCCTGATTTTAGTGAGTTCTTAGATAGATATTCTTAGATTTTGCCGTTGGTCGTTTTTGCTTCCTTTTTTAATGGCATTGGGGTCAGCTGCTGATAAAATGGTGGGGGCACAAAAGACAGCATTACTTTTAAGATTGTGCTGAGTACGAAAACGGCCGCAAGAAACTTTTAGCTGAGTACAAATATGGAATGCTGAAACTTATGCATTACGCATAAAAGTGGCTCTGTTTACTTGAATAAAAGCACGCATGCGCTGTAATATCATTCTTAATGTCAATATACGCCCCAACGTCGGACAAATTCTGAATAAACAAAAGTGTGCAAGTATAAAAAGAAAAGTAAAAATATTTTGAGATAACGATGGAAAAAGAGTGAAGCCAGAAAGGAAAAGGGGAAGAAAAAGAGAGAGGGAGTCAAAAAGATGAGAGAGACGTACTTATCGATAGTGAAGTAATATATTTTTATATGTACACCAGGCATTTTTCGTTCTTCGTCTCTACTTTTGATTGATGATAATGGGAATTTCTTCAAATGTAATAATTGCAATTTGCCAACATTTTACCGTTTGGTGCAGCAAGCAGTAAACCATTAACGTTAAAGATTAGTGAGAAATGAGCAATAATTTTATTTTCATGCTTTTGTACGAAGGAACGAGAGGGGAAAGTGTCAAAGTTTTCGCAAATGTAGACGAAAATCAGGGAAATAAACTGCTGATAACATCCCAATTTCGTTTGTCCGTTTTTGCTTTGAAAGAGAAAAAAAAAAAATAACTGGCGCTGCAGCCTGTTTACAACGTTTAATGACGGTGTACTTCCCACAAAAGGTAGCGATAAATGTTCAAGCCCTAGTAAAGGTCAGATTTTCGAATGCTGATTTTTAACGCTAGAAGAGGGTTATGTCTATTATATTGGTAGGATAAACTCTAAATTCAAACTTGGTTTTTTTAAGTATTTGAAAATCCTTCTTTTTTTCACCACAAACATAATACAGAGTATATAGTAAACGAAATAACATACAAATATAATAAACATTTTCAAATGAATTCTATAAAAGTATTAACCCTGACCGTTTTCGTCCTTAGACATCCTCTGAATTATTTTCTTTTTAACTTTTTCAGACAGATAGACTTACAATCAGTTCCTTTTTTCACCAGGAACAGAACTACTATCAATTTTGCTTGCTTATAAAAGGTTATTTCATATACGAGGTGCCTTCAATAAGTTTCCAGACTTTTTTGTACAGGCATTTAAAATTATCATAGACTCTTGAAAAACTAGTAAAAATTAGTCTTATCTCCTAAGAATGTTCGTTTTGAGGATATTCAAAATGGCAGCAAATCAGAGTGATCCAGCATTAGACAGAGGTCTCTCATCAATTTTTTAAGAAGAGCAAATCAAGTAAAATTTACAGAAAAATTGTGTGATGTGTATGGGAAAGCTGTTTACTTTTTTTTTTAATGTAAACAAATTGACTAAACATGGGTTTGCCAATCAAAGCCTGAGTCTAAAAGACATTCCATGGGAGGGAAACACACTGACTTTTCGGTAAAGAAAACGTTCCCGGCGCAGCAGTCAGTAAATAAGGACACGCTAATTGTGTTCTGGGACTAAAAGGACTCATCACTGTTAATTTCTTTGAAAAAGGTGCAAGTGAAAACAGTACTTCCTATTGCAAATCCCGTAAACAAAATTTACCTTACTTTTTGAATGACTCTCATATTATTTAAGCGTAGTATAACACGTACATATTAGCGGATGAATATAATTTATCTCTACATAATCACACACACACACACACACACACACACACACACACACACACACACACACACAATGATCATTTATGCAAAAAATATATTATCAAGTATTGAAACAATACAAACTGCCATTAACTTTCTGGTTGGTACCATTACTCAAAGTGAAGATATAAAATTATTAAGTTTGTTGAAGTGTGTCTTATCCAATCCTTTACACACTTTTCCGACACAAACACACATATATATATATAGTGATAGGGGAAGAGAGAGAGAGAGAGAGAGAGAGAGAGAGAGAGAGAGAGAGAGAGAGAGCTGCTGCTGCGTCTGTCTGTTCTCTGTTACGTTAACTTTCGAACAAATGCCCTCGGGGAAAGTATGAACTTTCTTAAACCTAAATTATGGGTTAAATAGTGCTACAACTATTCTTTTACAAGGATGGCTTTGGAATTAAATAAGAAAAAAACTTCTTGAGTGGTACACTGATTCCAACACTTCTCTAACAATTCGATGCCTTTTTTTTTTTGTAGAACGATATATCTTTGGCTTCAAAATACACCTCAATTTCTGATATCACTTCTTCATTGGAGCCAAATCTCTTTCCCAGGAGCATTCTTTTGGGGTCTGCTAACTGGGAGCTAGATCTAGAAAATAAGGTGGGTGCGAAAGCAATTCGAAGTGCAATTCATGTAGTTTTGCCATCGTTGCTATCAACTTTCTTGGTGAAAGAGCACTTTTTTCCTATTTATCTGTGGCTCTTTTGGTGATTAGTACTTTATAAAAATTATACGGATTTTTTATTAGTGGCATCATCTATATGTATATATAGGCCCGGGACTCATCGACATATAAATTTTATTCACTTTCTACAAGGTCAAATAAATCGGAAAAATATAGAGCTTCTCTTGCTTTATATATACTAACACTGTCTTGTATATTTTGTGGGTTATGGATATTATCGTCTCTTAAAATGAAAATAATATTCTCTGTGACATGCCTTTATGTATATGTGGGTTGGCTAATATATTATTGTCAAAATAAAAACAAAGTTAATGAGAATGAAAATTAGTTTATATAGCATGTTTCAGTTCACGAGATATTGTAAAACTAAAACTAAAAGAAAAAATCATTATTCTCAATGATTTGTTTTTTTGATATTTTTTGTGTATATTTTTTAGATGTGGCGTTGTAATAATTATTTTCTTCACGTTATGAATTACTATACTCATCTTGGTTCTCAGAATGCGAAGAGGCTACACCCCTAATGAAAATTAAAGAGTCATTTCTAAATTCCCGAAAGGTTGCCGAGTACGACAAATGCACTGAAGAAGGCTGGAGAGTACAGCAACTAAATATGTGTGTGTTTGTGTGTTTGTGTGTGTGTGATTGTGTGTTGTAAACCTGTTTATATTTGCTTCTCTCTCTCTCTCTTTCTTTCTCTCTCTCTCTCTCTCTCTCTAAAACACACATATATACACCAGTTGGATATTGACTTGAAGATCCTCTTTGACATGCAGCGTAAATTGTGTCGATGGACTGCTACAAAGATGTCACGCAGGAACAAAAAATAAACAGGTTTCATAAAGTAAGCAGGACGCAGTTGTTTCTATAGCGGAAGTGCCGCGAAAATTGCGTGGGTGGCATGCAATAAAGGAGGTGTGTCCACGCACAAACTGTAAGTGACAAACAAGAGGTGTGACCACGAAAATTTGCATAGGGGTCCAGAATATTATATAGATAGCAAAGACGAGCGGAAACAAGAAAGACCAAAAAGCAGCTACAAGAACTCACGTCGCCAGGCTGTCCAGAGTTGGTAAGTGGAGAAGGGCTGAAGATAATGCCAAACTCGAGAAAGCGAAGTGAAATGATTTGATGCCTTGAAAGGGCTCTGTACGAGACTCATGAAAGTAGAGAAACTTGGTGAAACTAAGATGATTCAATACCTTGAGGTAGCCCTATACCAATCTCACGAAAGCAGCAAACAAAGAAGAAAGGCAGAAGTTTCACCGCATATTCGTACCTTGGTTTCTCTGTGTGCAAACTAAGCTGTCTCCGATTCTCTCTCTCTCTCTCTCTCTCTCTCTCTCTCTCTCTCTCTCTCTCTCTCTCATTCTACCCATACGCACATTTTGGTAATTAAAAGAAGAAAGGAACCAAATTATTTTTTCTGCTATACAACCCACCTACGTAGACTTTTGTATTATTCTTATTATTATTCTCTCTCTCTCTCTCTCTCTCTCTCTCTCTCTCTCTCTCTCTCTCTCTCTCTCTCATTCTACCCATACGCACATTTTGGTAATTAAAAGAAGAAGAAAGGAACCAAATTATTTTTTCTGCTATACAACCCACCTACGTAGACTTTTGTATTATTCTTATTATTATTCTCTCTCTCTCTCTCTCTCTCTCTCTCTCTCTCTCTCTCTCTCTCATTCTACCCATACGCACATTTTGGTAATTAAAAGAAGAAGAAAGGAACCAAATTATTTTTTCTGCTATACAACCCACCTACGTAGACTTTTGTATTATTCTTATTATTATTCTCTCTCTCTCTCTCTCTCTCTCTCTCTCTCTCTCTCTCTCTCTCTCTCTCTCTCTCTCAGACACACACGCGCGTTCATAGAGCTTGGGATCCATGTATGTAATGCATGCACATGATGAATAATTTTATGCAATATAAAATTAATATTGATAATTTTCACTATCCTCTTTGTACTTTTATTATTCTATTTCCCTCTGCTTCATTTCTAAGGATAATTGTTCCACGCGATATTATTTCGGGAGTATAAGTAGAGAAAACGCCGGTTGGATTTGCGAGAATAGACGCAAGTAAAAGCAATGAATTTAGTAGTTTCCCTATTGTCTTTATGTAGGGAGCATGAGTGATAGAACATAAAATGGCGTGAGGGACAGAGAGAATAACAGAAAAGAAAAAAAAATTGCTTGCGTTCTCGCCAAGGTAAAAAAAAAATGTCGTTGATTTGGTTTTCGCTGTTTTATCACTTCCTTCTAGCTGGGTGCATAAAAAGGAGAGACATGACATAATTGTGAATGGATAAAAGAGAGAAAATCGCCGAAAAGTGAAAATGTTTTTGCTTGAGTTGGAGTCGTGGTTAAAAAAGACCATGGCTTTAGTTTTCTCTGTTTTATTATTACCTTCAAAATATATGCAGGAAAAGGAAAGACAGAATGATATGTAGGGATTCACAAAGAGAAAGCAACCGAAAAAGTAGAAATTCTTTTACTCGCTTTCCAGCCGTATTAAACCAGCAGACTCTCTACAGAAGAGATAATGTATTTATTGTCAAATGTGGTTGAAACCAAAGACTTGCCTATTCAAACGATTTATAGTCGGACAGGTTTAAACTACAAATTTGCATTATTCGGTTCTGAATAACATTTTGGGTGACGTTATTGTTCGTATTGAACAAAGTTTTAAAACAGTGGAAGAGTTCAGATTTTTTTAATTGTTAAATCAAAGTTTTTTGCTTCGAAAAGAATTTTCCTATGGAAGCGTTTTCAACTTTAGATGCCTATAAAGCATATTGAATTTGCTTGGATTGAAATGCGAACTGAAATCAGTTTATGTTGCAGATTTTGCAAAGCAAGCGTCAATCATCCAAGAAGTCACAGAGATAATTCGAGAACTCGAACTAAACAAAACTCTGGCAGAAGCAACCAAATTACTACGTCTGATTTTAACCATACCTACCACATCTGCTTCTTGAGAGATATCGTCTTCTTCACTAAAGTGAATAGATAATTATATGAGGTGTTGCCAAAATAAAGAGCGATTAAGTAATTTGGTTTTCATTTTCATAAATAAGAACTTTTCAAAGAGATTAAGGTAGAGCATGATGCTAATGATTTTACAACAAAGTGATCGACGAAAATTTGCCAAAAAGAAACGAATTATTGAATTGATTTACAAATAAATTTTAAGAACTCATTATTTGTTGATTTGATTATTTTTTTCTCGTGACCAGTAACGGTCACCATCGTCGCCAGGGTATCATTAATGGGGAAGGGGATCAAGTCCAGTGGAGAAGGGTCACAAGTCTGAAACGAGGCCTGTTGGTTGAAGTGTATTTTCTCACGGGAAAATTAGTGTACATCAAATTCACAGGAAAAGAGTGGAGGCAAATAATTTTCTGGGGCTGCAGAATAAGGTTCTTCTTTTCCGTCTCTTTTTTGGCGATTAGTCTGCATAATAGACAGCAGGATATGGTTTCCAAGTCACTTTTTACCACTGACACATACAGAGGCACACACACACACACACACACACACACACACACACACACATATATATATATATATATATATATATATATATATAAAACCGTCCTGATGATCCGTTTTGGTGAAACCTTGGTAGATTTTCTATGACTCTGTAAGAATTTATATTGATAGAAAATGATGACGATTCGTAAATTTGGGCTTATATATTTGCCCCACTCACTTTCTCTATCTCTGTCTCATTTTCTCGCTTTCTTTCTCTCTCTCTCTCTCTCTCTCTCTCTCTCTCTCTCTCTCACACACACACACACTCAGAGGCACACACACACATTCATATTCGCTTGTAAGATAGATAGATAGATAGATATTCGGTTCTCTTATATATATATATATATATATATATATATATATATATATATATATATATATATGAGAATCGAATATATAAAAATTATGGTTTTCGAGAAATAGACAAAGCATGAAGAATCCAGTGGTTTAAAGAGTTGCGTATTTTTTCCTTCTGTTTCATCTCATTTCCTATGCTGAATTAAAATTCCATTCAGATTAATGAGAAATAGGGTAAAACCCATTTCAAATTTCCGATTAGGTAGTTTAAAAATGACTTCAATTCCGCCCCTTAAAATCCTTTATTTATTGATATCTTATTTATGAATTTATTATTCCTATTTAGTTATAGCAGATAGTAGTTTGAAGGCGATTTCAACCTAAACATTTTATTACGTATTTATCTCTTTTCGAGACATTACGAGATATCGGAATGAGCAAATCAACCAAAAACACCGCCCTCTTGTTAAATTAGCAGGAGCCTTCATGCTTATTTCTTATAGGTTGATAAAATCTAGGAATGCCAGATTGAGTGAGTTAGTAATTTTTAACAGAATGTCCACCAGTCAAGGATTATCTTATACAGAGAAGCTAATGAAATATGTTCATTGTACGAGGATCATAAAATAAGTTTCCAGACTTTTTGTGTATGGGCACTTTTATTGATAGTACATACATGAAACTCTAGTCCCCTTCGGCTGCAATGCACTTGTTGTACCGTTCCAACAACTTCTGGAAGGCCCCATGGAAGTCCTCTTGTGTGCGCGTGTCAATGACCATCGTCACAGCCTCCTTCATCTCCTCAATAATCTCATAACGACTGCCTCTGAGCTTAGGGAATATGCAAAAGTCACAGGGAGCAAGGTCTGGACTATTGGGAAGGCGAGCAACTGTCTTGATGCCCATCTTGGTCAAATATTCTGTGACAAGGATTGAGTTGTGGACTGGTGCATTGTCCTGGTGGAAATGCCACTGAGCCGATTTCAAGAGTGCTGACCTCTTCCCTAGGTATCTCTTCCTGAACTCCCTTAAAACCTCAACATAGTAACCCTAACCCTAACCCTTTGGCCAATCAACTCTGGTGTATTGACTTCCTTACTCCTACCACACCTCTCATCATCCCTCACAGACTTCCTGACTTCCTTGAATCTCTTATGCCACTCAAAGATTGATGCTCGATTCATGCAAGATGGTCAAAAAGCAGTCTGAAGTATTCCATGCGTTTCTGTGGCATTTTTTCCAAGTTTAAAACAGGATTTTATTGCATATCGTTCTTCAAAAGTGTCCTCACGTCCAGATTGCATTTTTGAAATTGACCAGCTGTGACAATCAGGCTTTAGTAGGGTGTATTCCAATTCCTGCAGTAGCTGTTCATTTGAACCTGAAATCATAAAAATTGGTCGGTCATCTTATAAGATGCATAGCAATGACATACTGAATTTTCAAGAGTCTACGTCAATTTTAAATGCCTGTTCAAAAAAGTTTGGAAACCTATTGAATGCACCACATATATGTGATGGGGCGTCGTCTCTTGCCAATCATGGGTTGATTCCGCTTTCAATCCACTGAATGTTCCACAAATTGGAAATATTTTGGGATAACATGAAATGATTCGCTATGAGTCCAAGTTGTATTTTTAAGATCTAGACAATGATTCAAACGTAAACCAGAGTCGACGGACAGCAAATAGACAAATGCTACCGCACAATTAATTAAATAAAAAAAAACAAGACGACGCAAAGAAACAGGGAACAAATACGGCTTTGCAAAAATAACAATATTTAGTATATATAAAAAGAAATGCCGTTCAATGTTCTTGCATTCAAAGTTCTTACTTAAGTGGCAAGTTCTGTCAGAGACCGTCAGTTACTCGAATAAAAATCAGACGATCTTCCAATTTCTATACTTAGGGAAGTCCGGGTACAAGGCAATCTTAAATGGTGGTTATGTTTTTTTCACGGCATTGTACTTGGACTGCTTTCTCACTTTCTCTACTCAGGGCAGTCTGGTATAAGGTCAATAAAGCTCAGAGATTCGGTATCTACACACTGCGTGCCCTTCTGCCTACTTGGTTCTCACTCATTCTGGTTTTTGTTCTTGGTCACACTGCTTTCTACTATTCTGGTTAATTCATGCATACTCCCAACCGTATTAGAGTCGGCGTTAAGGTTGACTTCAAAGAGCTGTCAACCTTCGGTCAAATTCTACACCGACTCTTAAATCTAAATTTACCAAAAACATCGCTTTGAACTCAATATAACCTTGAGGTGCTATCCTTTGTTTTTATAATTCTTTTGTCATCAAAATAACTCAGCTCTTATGACAACTTGCCCTCTCATCAAAACATTGTGAATTCTTTTTGATAAAACAATACAAACGAAAGAATTCCTTTTCATAAAAACATTTTCCTAGATTACACTTCGAAATCCATTACGATATAATACATTCGTAACGTATTTCTCTATTCTTCAATTTATTTTCTCATTGAGTAATAAACCGCTTCTAAACGGTCTCTGAATCCCATAGGGTTACTCACGCACTAATAGCATTGAACGAACTTGAGTTCTCTCGCACACAAATATCCACATTTTAATTCGCTTAAATTTTATGTAAAAGAAAATCTTCAACTTATGAGCAAAAAAATTTGGTGGGCATAAAAAACATTTAAGAAACAACCACACACACACACACACACACACACACACACACAAATGTAAACATGAAAGGTAAATATCAAATGATTTGGAGGTGCCTGTGGTGCAATGGTTATCGTCGTAGGAAATGGACACGGCGACACGAGTTCAAATCCTGGACGAGACTGATTGCATTTCACAAAGCTCTAATATCCTTGGGAAAGGTATGAATCCAATTATTCTCACTCCAGCTATGGGTAAATAGTAGGGCAGATTAGGTTCTTCAGCCTTGGGGAGGCAACTAGTCTAGGAGAAGGAAAACTCTGAATCTTTATTATAATTCGAAACCAACTTTTTTTTTTATAAAGCATTTTGTCATTTATTTTCTCTTGTTGAAATGGTCTTCTTACTAATAAATAATCTTAACACACAGATTCAATTATACATTATTTATTTTGCATTAAATTTCTTCCCTTATTTTCCATGTAGAGAAAGACTACTTTTAGTTTTTAACTTGCTTCACCTTCCGTATAGTGTTTACTTGATGTAAAGAAATGTCTTTCATTTTTATTCCCATTTCTTTTTACAATTTTCTATCGTGTAATCATTCGATATTCATATTTACCAACCCCTCCGCTCGGCCAGGATATGACACAAGGTCACTTTTTAAGCGAAGTTTAACAGGTTTGAATTCATAGTTTTCCTTCTCCTAGACTAGTTGTCTCACCAAGGCTGAAGAATCTAGTCTGCCCAACTATTTACCCATAGCTGGAGGGAGAATAATTGGATTCATATCTTTCCCAAGGATATGTGAAATGCAATAAGTCTCGTCCAGGATTTGAACTTGTGTCGCCGTGTCTATTTTCTACGACGATAACCATTACACCATTACATATCATTTGATATTTACATTTCATATTTACATGTGTGTGTGTGGTTGTTTTTTAAATGTTTTTTATGCACACGTTCCTACCAATTAGAAATAATTTTTTAAACAGATCTATTTGTTCCATCGATCCATAGACCCTAAAAGTACTACCACTCCCAGTCAGAGTGAACCTGGGAGTAATGGCAATGAAGGAGTACTCCACACTCCACAGATCTTTAGAATTGGGGCCTCGCCATCAAATACAGTTAGGTGTCATACTTAGGACGGCACTTTTTGGGAGAGAATCAGACTGAAAGCACTAGTTACCGTTATATATTTTAAGTTTCTTAGTAACTGTATGTACTTTAAGATTGTGTACATGACTTAACCAGCTCATTGGCCACGTGGGTAGAGTGTTTGCCAATGGTCTGGGAGACCTGGGTTCAATCCCAGGTCGCGTCATACCGAAGACTTTATAAATGGTTCTTGATACCTCCTTGCTTAACACTCAGCAATATAAGGTACGTATCAAGGGTGAAGTGGAGCAATCCAGGAGTAGCGCCCTCCCCTACACCTCGGTGTAGTAGCTATCGAAAAGGGAGCCTTCTGGTCGCCCTCGACTACAGTTGCCAACATGACTTAATAAGGTTTACTAAGTTTTGAAAAAGAAATACAAGCAGATAGTCTGGATACTTGATTTCTTTTTTCGAAATAGTACCTCTACTTTTCTTCCACAAGGACGGCTTTGGCATCAAATAACCCATGAACGTTCCATTAAACAAAGAAGCCAGACCAAAGGGTTACATCTTATTTGCCCCAACAAGAGATGTTTATTCTTCACGACTCAGCAGCACGCAGTCCTCAAAGATAAAAAAGGAATTGTGCCATCTACAAAAGACTTGGTGGAAGACAAGACGATTATTAACATTATATAATGATGGAAGCAGACACCCGAGGATCCAACAGATGAATACAAGTAAAGATTGAACTCATTCTATTCGAAGTAATGGTTTGAAATTGTTTTTCTAACATTGATTTATGCCAGGTGTGTGAATGATCTTATAGAAAACGTTAAAAGAATTGTAAAAAAAAACCATTTTGTAAATCGACGAAGAAAAAAGAAATAAGAAAAACAAACCAATTCATTTCAACTCGTAAACTATTTATATTAACTCTGATTATTCTTGATGAGTGTTGAAAGCCGGTTATTCTGAACTAAGATTATTTTGAAGAACACGTGAACCTCATGATTAAAAAAAATAGTTAAGAGCAAGAGAGAAAAAAGTGTTAATTGAAAGATAAATAAGTAATTAGAAGACGATTAGGTGTTTGGCAGAAAAAAAAGCGTCCGGTGGTAAATGATGAGGTGATAAATTTTTCAAAGCCAACACTTTGCAACGAATAAGAAAAGATGATAAAAAGAATAAATTAAATACAAAAGAAAATGAACTAATCAAGTAATATACAGTGAGAAGCGACTCGGTCCAATTTGTTGGGGATTACTATTATCATATTCATAGGAATATGGCATAAAAACTGAAATCCTTGATGAAGATAAATCTGGGATATTAAATAAATCTCTTAATGACACATATCTAAGATAAGTGATCAAATAAATAATGTCTTATTCCCACATTTTAATAGTTATTTGCACATTTGAAAAGTTAAAAATCCTTTTATTAGATTAAGATTTTTAATAATATAAAAACATTTTGAAAATTAAAACATTAAATCTTTTTAATCTTAAAAACTAAAGAGTATAAAAAACTTTGAATTTTAAATTCTAAATTAAGTTTAAGGAATATCAAAATGATTTTCCCTGATAATGATACATATATATATATATATATGTGTGTGTGTGTGTGTGTGGGTGTGTGTGTGTGTGTGTGTGTGTTGCGAATAAATGTGTAAATAGATAAATAACAATCTGATCTACAAATTTATACTTTTTATTTCTTTAAATCTAATGAAAAAATTTCTTGTAAGCAAAGATAAAATTAGTCAAAATATAAATGTTTTTAATATAGTTAAGATTCACGCAATGAAGTATAGCAGTATTTGTTAACTCAAACTAAAGGGACATATTTTGTGCAAGTAAAGCTCTTTGTATCACTTAGTCACAATGTGAGAGAGAAAATTTATTTATGCCTAAACGTATGTCAACGGCTGATTATATCAGTAGACGACAGAGAAATATTTTAACTCAAATAAAAATGTAAAACAAACATTCGTTTAATTTAAGATTTTAAACGAGTTGAAATGAGATGAATTCTCAAAAGAAAAGAATGTAGATTTTCTTTCAAAATAAATAAACCGAAATTTGAGTAAGTATAGAGAATTCCATACTCACTGAAGAATTAGTTATTTCTTCGGCCATTCATACTATTTAAATAGTCTCGAAATTAGCATAAAAAGTTGATAAAAAAAAGTTTGAATCTAATTGGCTTAAAAATTGTATTCTTTCTAGTTTTGAAAAGAAAAGATTTCTAAAATTATTTTAGGTTTTAATCGATCAAATTTTTTTCACAGCAAGTTAAATATTGTTGTCTATGAGGTATCTCGAAATTTCAAAACTTGGACGAATGCGCCGATTGGTTAATGATTGCAAAAATGCAGATTCAAAATTTACGCCTTCTTAAGACAAAAAAGTTAACACTTTTTTATTATTTAAACCACTTGAGTTTATATATATATATATATATATATATATATATATTGTATTTTGTTTAATTTAGAAATAGTATTCCATTTCCATCATTGACCTATTTCTCTTATTCAAGCTCGTCATAATAAGCGAAATACATCAATTGAGAAGATGGAATACTATTTCTAAATTTCTTGATTTTTAAACAAAATTATATATTTTACTTTGTTTATATTAAATAGCCGTGCAATTGAGCATTCTTTCTTTGGATATCCACAGTCCTTATTTATTTGATATATATATATATATATATATATATATATATATATATATATATATAATTTTTAAAAGATCTATCGTGTGTGTGTGTGTGTGTGTGTGTGTGGATAAGCTAGTCAGCTTGATACACTTTTTTGCTGGAGTTTGATCCGAAGTTCTCACTGTTTTATTAATGTAATTAATAGAAAATCTTTGGATTAAGCGCACTAACATAGATAGATAGATAGATAGATAGATAGATCTGATGTATCTATGTAAACATACATATTTTGTATGCAACATATAACCAGGGCACTTTTTTTTTTTTTTTTTTTTTTTTGCAGGTGAGATGTCCCACTCCTATGCAGAGCATACAACTTATTCTGAACCCTGTCGACATTCTGATACGAGTTTCAGCAACTTGCTGTTTGCAGTTGACTTTTTACTGGATTATTATGGATGGATTTCTTTTTTTCTTTTTGATCAGATCTTACCGATACAATACCCCTGGACGTTTTGTGTAAATTTTGCTATATCAGAATTGATTTGTTTTGTTGTAAACCAACAATGAAAAACAGTAAACAATATGCATAAAATTAGTTGGTGGTTTTGTTTCGAGTCATCTAACGCTGAATTAAATTTCAAACAACTCAGCTTATTATAAGTAACTCCCTACACAGAGGGAAGATGGAGCAAACACTTCCGGCCCACGTTCTCCCCAAAGAAAACATCGTAGCCATAATCATACTATATAAAAACACAGAAGTAAAGGTTCGATCACTGGATGGAGACACAGACTACTTTGACATTGTAGCAGGTGTGCTACAAGGAGATACATTATTCCCATACCTGTTTATAATCTGCCTTCACTACGTGCTTCGAACGTCAGTAGACCTAATGAAAGAAAATGGCTTTACACTGGGAAAGGAAAGAAACAGAAGATACCCCGCACAAACGGACGCGGACTACGCTGATGACACCCAGGCTGAAAACCTGCTTCGTAGTCAGGAACGAGTAGCTGCTGGTATAGGCCTCGATCTCAACGCACACAAGAGAAAATACATATGCTTTAATCAAAGATGCGACATCTGCACAATAAATGGTAGTTCATTGAAAATAGTGGACAAGTTCACCTACCAAGGAAGGAGTGGCATCAACAAAAATCGACTAGCAAAGGCATGGACTCTTATCGATAGGCTATCAGTCATATGGAAGTCAAACATGTCCGATAAATTAAAACGCAGTTTTTTTTCCCGGCTACAGTCATGTCAATACTGCTATATGGATGCACCACGTGGACGCTGATATGCGTATGGAGATAAAGCTTGACGGCAATTACTCAAGAATGCCGCGATCTGTATTGAACGTGTCCTGGAGGCAACAACACACAAGGCAACAGATGTACGGCCACCAACCACCCATCACGAAAACTATTCAAATTAGACGGACCAGACATATTGGACACTGCTGGAGAAATAAGGACGAACTCATAACCGATGTACTCCTGCGGGCCCCTTCACATGGACAAGCAGAGGTTGAACGACAAGCTAGAACCTATCTAAAGCAGCTCTGTGCTGATACGGGATGTAGCCTGGAAGACCTGCTGGCAGCGATGGATGATAGGAACGAGTGGCGAGAAAGGATCAGGGAAATCCGTGCCAGCAACTCGACAACATGATGATTATAGTTTTTGTTTATAAACAGTTAAACGTCAAAACAGTTCTATTTCAAACAATTCAGTTGAGCATAAGAACACAGTTTAGTTCTATTCGACTCATAGATAGGACCTTATCTGGTTCTACCACTCCGAGCCGGAGTGGACATGGGAGTGATGTCAATGAAGAGGTACTCGGCATTTCCCAAGCCTCCAGCATTAATGAAACCTCACCATCAGAATGTTTAGAATCATATCCAGAACACTCGTTAGTGGGGGGTGAAACTTACCCCCTGCAGAGAAGCAATTAGTGTATTCAACAGCCCAAGCCAACTGGACAAACATAAAATTCATTATTTTAACAGTTTTATTCTCCACACATTTTAACAGAATAATATTTGCAACAGGAAGTAGATCCGTGTTTTGAACAAAGCTAAAGTTTGCAATCTTCACATCTGACAGAATGTTATCAGTGTCTGCGTTTATATTCGTATGGACACAAAAGTGTTCGAATTATTCACAGAAACGCGTAAACAACGGTTGAAGCTATTAGATTTACCCTATTCCTCAGGGAACGCAGCAGTACAACATAGAATTGGATGTTTCCATTAGTAGACTCTAAGTTTGATTTACGTGCTCGGTCTGGGTTATATCGATACCGATGCCACAGTATCATACTTGTAGATCGACAATATGCATCAGACGGGTTAATTTCAGGACTTCAAAATAAGAAATGCCTAGTCGGTGAGGCTAAGAATAAGCTGAATTTATTCCATGCAGAATAATAAGACCCCTTCAAATGGGGTGTCCTATGTAAGAGAGTATATTACATCTGATTGTGAGACTCCGGTTCTGAAGATCTCTTCAAATGGGGTGTCCTATGTAAGGGAGTATATTACATCTGATTGTGAGGCTCCGGTTCTGAAGATCTCTTCAAATGGGGTGTCCTATGTAAGAGAGTATACTGCATCTGATTGTGAGGCTCCAGTTCTGAAAATCTGGGCAGTGTAGAGTCAGTATTTCCGAGTCAACACTGACCAAGAGTGGTAGTGACTCTTATTATCATATCTATGGTTCAAATTAATCAGATTATAAATTATTTGTATAAAATAGAAATGCAAAAATATATAACTGTAAATTATCTCTAGTAAACATAGTTACTATTGCCATTACTGTTACGATAGCTGTAATTGTTTACTAAGGATTATTTTTGTCCAATTGGATGGGGCTGTAGATTCCAGCGACAGCATATTTACAAAGGGTTAAAATCACCCCCCATCAACGAGTGTGCTGGATATGACACTAAACAATCTGATGGTGAGCCTCAAGTAATGATGGAGCTTTGAGGAATGCGGAGTACCCCTTCTTCGCATTTGCTTCCAGGTCCACTCAAACCCGAAGTAGTAGAACCTGATAGGTCCTATGTCTGGGTCAAACAGAACTGTTTAACATTTAAACTGAATGCAAACAAATAAATTATGCTAAATTAAATTGTCTGAAATGAAAATGTTTGCTCATTTAACTGTGTGTAAACAACTGACTAATGTTTAAATGAATTGTTTGTGATATATTGCAATACTTGGAACTATTTAACTGAGTGCAAAAGGATGAGTTTATCAGCAAAATGTTTCCAAATCATACATACTTAATATATATGTATAAAGAGGATTTGGTGTAACATAACTTAAAGGAATAGAGCTCTCCCCAACACCTCGGTGTAGTAGCTATTGAAAAGGGAGCCTTCAGGTCGCCCTCGACTACGGTTGCCAAATTTGCTTTACTTTTATATATATATAAATAAAAGTAAAGCAAATTTATATATATAGTCATCCACAGACAGATCTGTTTCGTTCTATCAGAACTCATCAGTGTGGCTAGACAATATCTCCCCGTAGCTGGGATCGAAACCCGGTTGACTCAAGCGCCAAACCAAAGCTACTAACCATTTAGCCAGGAGAAGATATTAGCTAAGAAGTACATTTTAAACGGTTATGAATCACAATTACTATTGTTTACATACATCCGTTCAACGACCGCCGAGATCTCAATTCAAATACGAAGAGACTTGCAAAGGCACGAATGGCAACACGATTAGTTCTTCGCTAGAGAACTCGACCCTACGGGGTTAGGGGAGTATATATATATATATATGTCCGCTGGGTGTGTGATTGTGTGTTGTAGATCTGTTTATATATTTGCTTTTCTCTCTCTCTCTCTCTCTCTCTCTCTCTCTCTCTCTCTCTCTCTCTCTCTCTCTCTCTCTCTCTCTCAAACACACATGCATACACCTGTTGAAAATTGATTTAAAGTTCCCTTTTGGCGTGCTGCGTAAATTGTGTGGCTGGGTGCTACGAGTAAGACAACACAAAAATGTTAATATAGATTTACGTAGTTTTCAAGCTTGTTGGCATAAAATATCCCTTGACTGATTAACATTCCGTTAAAATCAACCAATTATCGAAATTATGATTGAGGTGCATCACTTTGAAACATAAAGTGTTACAAGTAAAATATGTAAAATGCGTGGATATTTCTTCAGATCTGTTTTCATTCCATGAGGTAGAAACAACTACTTATTGATAATTAGCCGAAAATATAGAAATCCATAAAAGCGTTTTGTCAATTCACAAAAAAACATGGATTCTTTGATTGGTTAATCTATGTTTTTTACACTTTTGTATACTGGGTGTGTCCCATAACGGTACCAGAGAGACATTATATCCTGCCGTAGTAAAAGTGGACAAACGCAAGAAACTCTGTTTAATTGTCCAAAGGTTTATTTACTTACCACTTATAGGTAGTTGCCGGGAGAGCAAAAGAGAGTATGGAAACTGAGACGACTGCGTTAGCAAGCAAAGATAAGTGATGCATTCAATAAGTTTCTAGACTTTTTTGTACAGGCATTTAAAATTGTCGTAGACTCTTTAAAATTCAGTATATATATATATATAGAGAGAGAGATATTGCTATACATCTTATGAGATGACTGACCAATTTTTATGATTTCAGCTTCAAATGAACAGCTACAGCATCAATTGGAATACATTTTACTAAATCCTGATTGTCACAGCTGGGGAATCTCAAAAATGCAATCTGGGCGTGAGGACATTTTAGAAGAACGATATACAATAAAACTCTATTTTAAACTTGGAAAAAATGACACAGAGACGCATGGAATGCTTCAGACTGCTTTTGGAGCATCTTGCATGAATCGAGCACCAGTTTTTAAGTGGCATAAGAGATTCAAGGAAGGCAGGGAGTCTATGAGGGATGATAAGAGATGTGGGAGGAGTAAGGAAGTCAATATACCAGAGTTGATTGGCCAAAGGGTTAGGGTCTAGTCTTAGGGTTACTATGTTGAGGTTTTAAGGGAAATCAGGAAGAGATTCCTAGGGAAGAGGTCAGCACTCTTCAAATAGGGTCAGTGGAATTTTCCACCAGGACAATGCACCAGTCCATAACTCCATCCTTGTCACAGACTATTTGACCAAGATGAGCATCAAAACAGTTCCCCAGCCTCCTTATATTCCAGAACTTGCTCCATGTGACTTTTGCTTATTCCCTAAGCTCAGAGGCCGTCATTATGAGAGAATTGAGGAGATGAAAGAGGCTGTGACGAAGGTCATTAACACACTCACACAAGAGGACTTCCACGGGGTCTCCCAGAAGTTGTTGGAACGGTACAAGTGCATTGCAGCCAGAGGAGATTACTTTGAAGGGGACTAGAGTTTCATATGTGTACTATCAATAAAGTACCCATACGAAAAAAGGCTGAAAACTTATCGTATGCACCTCGTGTATATGCATACAAGAAGATAGTATATATATATATATATATATATGAATAAAAGAAGGTAGTATATATATGCATACTAAAAGACAGTAAGCGTATGCATACAAGAAGGTAGTCATCATCATCATCATCATATCGCGTTGGTAGCACGGATATCCCTGACCCTCTCTCGCCACTCCTCCCTATCGTTCATCGCCCTAGGTAGGTCTTCAGGACAACATCCTGTATCCTCACATAGCTGCTGAATGTACGTTCGAGCTGGTCGTCCTGCTTTTGCGCGGCCATGTGTGGGGATCCATAAGAGTACATCTCTTATGAGTTCATCTCTGCTTCTCCAGCAGTGTCCCGCATGTCTGGTTCGTCTAACTTGAATAGTTTTCGTGATAGGGGGCAGGTGGCCGTACAGTTGGTGTCTTGTGGGGTGTTGCTGCCAGGACTTGTTCAGGATTGCACGCAGCATTCTTGAGTAATTGCCATCTAGCTTCTTCTCCAGTCATTTTGTTAGCGTCCATGTAGTGCAGCCATATAGCAGTATCGATGTGACCGCTGCCTGGAAGAAACTGCGTTTCATTTTATCGGTTAGGTCTGATTTCCATATAATCGATAGCCTATTGATAGCTGTCCATGCTTTCGTTAACCTCGTTTCGATGTCCTTTTCGGTTGATTCGACGCTGCTTCCTAGGTACGTGAATTTGTCTACTAGTTTAAGTGGGGTTCCTTCTAGAGTGGAGATGTACCCCGTTTGGTTATAGCACATATATTCCGTTTTGTGTGCATTAACATAGAGGCCTATGCTTGCTGCTGCTCGTTCCAAACTATGCAGAAGTTTTTCGGCTTGGTCAGGTGTATTTGCCAGTATCGCTATGTCACCGGCGTAGTCGGCATCGGTAATTGTTGTTGCGGGGTATCTTCTGCTTCTTTTCTTCGTCAGTTCGAATCCATTCTCTTTGATTTTGTCAATCGATGTTCTAAGTACGTAGTCTAGACAAATGTTAAATAGGTACGGAGCCAGCGTGTCTCCTTGTAGTACTCCTGCTACAATGTCAAAGTATTCTGTATCTCCATCCGGTGATCGTACTTTTACTTTAGTGTTTCTATAGAGAATCGTTATTGCCGCTACGGTTTCTTTAGGTTTTCATCAAATTATTATTATGTCCTAACCCAAGTATCTTCTCTACATATAATACCAATATTGTACAATATTCCATAGTATATTGTAATACAATATATCCCTACTCCTCGATATTCATTGTGATTCTGGTCTACCATATTATACTCGCTTAAATACACTTACAAATCAAATCTTTATTTATTTCCCTCGACATGCAATGATGATATTTTGTTCCTTAGTTATAATTATTTACACATACAGAATTAGATACACACACAGAAAAAGAATCTTTCCCAACAATACAATCCCAAAATCAGATACATTGACGCCTTACATCCGGTAAAAACAACGCGCTGCGCATGTACCTTCACGTACACTATATACCATTCGCACATGCACAGACAATAATATGCAACTACAACCCACACACACATACACACACGCGCGCGCACATACACACACACAAGCACACGTAAAGATTCCTACACAATTCCAACGGTTTTTGACTGTATTTTTCGATTTTCAATTCATTTCATTTTGTTATCATCTTCTTGTCGTTTTTAAAAACTTCAAGAAACCCAGGGGTTGCAGACTAAATTCTGTGGCTTTAAATACATAAATCTAATATATATTTATTATTATTATATAATAGCTCTATGCTAGATATTGAGCTCTCTCCATGCTATATTGCACTTGGTTCACCACAAACCCACAAAGTGATTTAGTGACAACCAAGACTGTTATAATATATATATATATATATATATATATATATATATATATATATATATATATATATATATATATATATATAAGAAGATAGTATATATATATATATATATATATATACATTCCAGAAGGTAGGTAGTATATATATGCATACGAGAAGTTAGTTTATATTCATACAACGAGGTTGTATATATATATGCATACAAGAAGGTAGTATATATTCTATTAACATTTTCAAACTCAACATTCAGAATGTAATAATATATTGTATGAATTACAAAGACGTGACTCGTGTCAGACGAGTTTGACAATAAGTTTGCAATGTCTTAACATTTTGATAATTATTCGGCCAAGTTTGTTTTTTTAGCGATAATCATTTTACGACGATCGTTTGACTTTATTATCTGCAGTATTTTAATCCAATTTTTGGTCGAAAATGTTGGAATTCAAGTTACAGTTTTGTGTGAGATTTTTCTTGTGTTATTTTCGATCTGTTTGCACGCACTGCCTTATGATCTATTTTACATTCAAAATCACGAGAAGATAATTGATTTTTTTTATATAATGGCATATCATCTTTCGTTGGTTATTTAATGTCAAAACCATCTTTATAAAAATACCAAGTGGTGTAATTTATCACATTGCTGGGAGGATAAAAGAGTTCATGCCTTTCCCGTGACTATTAATACGAAAGTGTACGTAATAGGACGACTGGAATTCGAATTTGACTATTATGATATCGCAGTCCAGTAAGTTAGTGACTACGTCACGCAGACGAAACCCCAAAAGTAATCGACACAAAATATGGCTACTCTACCTGAACAGAAATTGCCCAGTCGGCTGGGGCTGTAGAATACACTGACTGCTCCCAACGAGTGTCCTGGATATGACACTAAATTATCTGATGGTGAAGTTCCAGTGATGCTGGAGCTTTGGGGAATGCGGAGCACCCCTTCATTGCCATTGAACCCAGGTCCATTCTGGCCTGGCGTGGTAGCACCTAATAGGACCCTATCTATGGGTTAAATAGAACTAACGGCATACTTATGTTAAACTGAATATCTTGAAATAGAAATGTTCTTGACAATTAAACTGTGTACTCATGCTAAACTGAATTGTTTTAAATAGAACTGATCATTTACATAAAAATGGATTTGCCGTTGAATAACCTACAAAGGTTGATATGCCATAAAACCCAACAAACCAAACCAAACGGAACAGAAAAAAAGATCGAGATTGTAATCTTCACTTTTCTCCAAATATTTTTTAAAGTTTAGATATTGTGTTTTTTTAACAAACGGCACTAATTGTACTTAATTGTGTGTTTGTGTGTTTGTGTGTGCGCACGCGCGTGCGCGCGTGCGCGCACGTGTGTGTATAATATCAATAATTTACACATTTTAACGTTATGTCATAAAATAGTATAGAAAACCTCGAGATGATTAATAATCTTATTCAAACTAAATATTTTTACCACATCGAAAGGATCAGTATACTTCAAATCATCCGATGTATAAGAAATATCTATGTTACATTGCCTGTTACACGAATATGGCCATGTGCGAAATGGGTGAAATCGACATCGAATATTGATTACGATAGAACATAGGACTCTCGGAATTCGAAAACACGTAACGACTTCTTGTTCAGGTACGGAACCTTTTTATTAACTTTGAGTTAAAGGTTTTGACGTAAGGAGGAGAGACACAATCTTCTATGCTGTCTTATTCATTTGACCCCCAACTCGTGCGGCCCCATGAGGGTGCACGTTCGCCTCGCACCTGCGTGCTCCAAAAGTCGATCCTTCTCTTTTGGCGTCTAGTACCCGACTCTTTCTCTTTTCAAATTCTCACACAAACCTCCGCGCGCTTCCGGTGCGTGACGTCACCCGCACCCTGTCACCTCGGTTCGTTTCGGACTATTATGATATATGAGTGACACCTCCATCCGCCCGCGAGCACCCGCGTTAACACCTGCTTCTATGTTGTACCTAACTAACCCATGTGCTGAGCCGAAAGGTTCTCAGCCTAACTAAACTCAAAGGCATGAACCGAAATCCCTCGGCTATTTTTAACATATACAAAGAAATAATCTTATGAATATATAATATCTATACAAATGAATAATCCAATGTTTAAATGATATTCATACAAAAAATAATTCAATCAATAAATGATATCTATTCTAATAAATAATCCAATGAATAAATTATATCGATACAAATAAATAATCAAATTGATAAACAATATCTATTTTAATAACTGATCCAAAGAATAAATAATATCTATACAAATAAATTATCATATCAATAAATGATGTCTCTACTCATAAATCATTCTGTAAAGAAATAATAAACGTATAAATCATTCACTGAATAAAGAATTTCTACATCAATAGATTATCCAATGAATAAGGAATATGTAAACAAATAAAAAATGCAATGGAAACATCATATATAAACTAATGAATGCAGCAATTGATAAATGATATCCATTCTTATAGATAATCCAATGAATAAACGATATCTATACAAATAAATCATTCAATCAATAAATATCTATTCTAATAATTGATTAAATGAATTAGTAATATCTATGCAAATAAATGATGCATTCAATAAAGAATATCCATACAAATAAAGTATCTGATGAATAAAGAATATCTATGCATATGGATCATCCAATGAATAACGAATTAATGTGATGGTGCACCCACCCTCATCAAACACGACGGTGATTCCACTTCCATTCCGTTTCGCTGGTCGTATATATCTTCGGATGACGTGATCAATTAGTTATCTGCCCACGTTGTGTTTTTTAGATCCACAGAACAGAACAATCTTAGTCGGAGTTACCTGTTGACGAGTAGATTGATGGGACTGCACAGTTAAGAGAGTAAAATAAGTCGACACTAACAAATAAAGAACAAACATGGCTTTGTAACAATAATAATATTTTGTAGTGTTGTAGGTGACTCACCTAAGACCAGAATAATGGACTTACCCAAAGGGTATATTAATCACAATCTAAGCTGGTAGAGGAAAGAGAGTAGCCGCTGTAGTAAGCACCTTGTCTGTCTTCGTGTACGTTGAACCAAGGAAACCCTCCTCAGAGACTTGGATACATTTGTGTAGCACTCATATCTCTGGGTTGAGTTATTTATTTATTGAACCTTAATAATCGATCATAACATGTTGTAAAAGAAAAAAATGTCTTTAACAATGGTACAGGCGTTCGCCCTTCTCAGAGGTGGGGGTTAAATCAGAAAACCAATTCACAAAGTAACAATCAGTCAATACTTTGTATAAGTTTAGACTTTTCTTTTCTGGCACAAGGTTATCTCAAGGCATCGCATTAGTCTCTTTCATAGTGTTGTATATAGATTACACCACGTCCAAACAACAATAAGGCTTCTCTCTGTCTCTCCACTCTGGGCAGATTGGTGCAAGGCCAGAGCCCAAAGAGGTGTAAATCTAATAATCAATCCTTGTTCTCTCTGCGGAACACTTTTTTGAGGGAAGAAATCCCTTGTATTTTATGTATATCATCCGTCTAAAGGTGGTGGTAGGCCAAGCTAAGAAATAGCAATCTTCTCCCTGTTTGATTTCCAACAATCAATTCCGCTTCCCATTGTTTGTCGTACCCTTCACATCCGCTTTACTCTTACTTTTACCAAAAAGGGGTGGTCCTCCCCAAATTTGGAATCATTACAATTTCATGTTCACGTGACATGTCGTCAGTAACCGTTCAATCATAACGGTAAGAGAATTGAACAAAAATTTTCCAAACTTGAATTTTTTTAAATTGCTATTCCCGAATCTTGTTCTCAGGCCGCTGATTGACAAACCGTGGCCTACTCGTCAAATCTGAAGCTGATTCCTGATTACTCTGGCTTGTAGATTAAACCTTTCATCGTTTTTCAATATATATTTTTTCATCTTTTTCTTTCTCGTCAAAAAAACATATTTCTGATTTATTCCTTCTGAATCCATTTTTCTAAATGTTCACTTTTTACAATGCACTGAGTTCATTCTTCTAAAATCCGCTTTGGCTAATTCTTATTTCTATGGTCAATATATTTTCTCGACTGACCTACAGGGTCACAATTCTAATAAATAAAAAATAGCTATGCTAATTAACGAGTTTCTTCGTGCGACTTTCACCCTAAAACGACATGACCTATTGATGAGATTTTTGGTGTGAACTCTCTCAAAGCTTCCACTTGTAACATTGGCCAATTTCGATTAACGACAAAGTTTCTTCGATGTCAACTGTGGTCACATAAGAAAAAGGTTTTCATCTTAAAGATTGGAAACAAATGCTTATTTATGTAAGAATTCTTTCATCCTTTCATCTTACGAATCGCACTGTGATTTTTCTCTGAGAGCTTTTTTCCATGAAAGATACGTGAATTATGAATACTCATTTTACATTGGGATGATTTCCCGTTGTGTAATTGCCAAAGTGCAGGACTATGATATTATAGTAAGCGAGTTCGAACTCCAGTCGCGCTCTTCCCGTCACTTTTGGTTCATACCCTTTGGGAAGGTATGAACCTCTGTATCTCCCCAGAAGGGGTTTAAATATAACTTTTACTGTTCTTCTATAACTATGTATTTGGCATTAGATAACCCAAGAAGATTGATATGCCATGAAGCAAGAAACCAAATCAGTATCTTACAAAACCTCTACAGACTTATATGGAATGTAATTTTATTATCAATTTCTTTATGACATTAGTAGGAATTATCTATTAAAATTCATATATAAAATTTATTTGAATGCTATTGAAACAGAGATTCTTGGGTGAATCAAGAGTTTTGCAACATTTTTGAACATGCTATTTTGCGGTGCGTATATCACGTGACAGATGCAGTTCTAGCCATGATGGTACTCGCTGTGGTAGGTAGTATAGTGGTAGGTGATCGCTGACACTTTGTGCATTGATTAACTCCGTGTGTGATTTGAAAGCTGCACAGATGAATATTCAACGTACTCAAATTCGGGAACTTCTGCCTTACAACTTCGAACTGGGCGATAACGCCGTCGAAACGACCAAAAACAACTGCTGTGCAAAAGCTGAAGGCGCAATTGACTACAGTACAGTAAAGAGATGGTTGAAAAGATTCCACTCGCGTTGAATGAACCTTTACGATCAGACAAAGTCAGGTAGGCTTAAAACTGTGCATTCAGAGACCGTACTACAAAGGTAAATACGGTGAGTAGCAACTAGTCTAGGAATAGGAAAACTCTGAATTTAAACCTGTTAAACTCCGCTAAAAAATTGACCTTGTGTCATATCCTGCCCGAGCGGAGGGGTTGGGTAAATATGGTAAATACGGTGAGTAGCACTTGGAGAGTTACAGGCGAGCTCGGTATCTCACTGTCAAGTGTGGATCGTCACTTTCACAATCTCGCAAAAAGCCTCCGGAGCTGCCGAATTGTTATTCAAGTTACCGAAATATTGCAAAACTTTTGACTCGCTCTTGAATTTGTGTTTGAAACGTTATTTCACATCGGGTAAAATAATGTGACCAAGTAATTTTCATGAGAACATTTTAGGTGAAAAACTCCTCGATGTTAAAATTCTGCCAAACCCATGTAATTATTGGATTTTATTATAACTTTTGGTACATGCATTTATTTTAGATTTTAAAAACTAATGGAGAAAAGAGAAGTTTTTGTCTTGATCCCACTCTCTCTCTCTCTCTCTCTCTCTCTCTCTCTCTCTCTCTCTCTCTCTCTCTCTCTCTCTCTGGTAGAGTAGCCATATTAATAACTAATTTACTTGTGTTAATTATTTTCTAAAGATTTTAAATGAAAAAAAAAGAAGCAGAAGGCGTGAAAACAGACTGAAAATAAATGTAGAAAAATCTCATTTATATGAAACTAATTGGAAACTGATAGGACTGTAGTTTCATTTTAACAAAGGACTTCTACGAATAAGAGATTGTCTTTCAATCTAGTAGCATTCATAATTAGAAATGCTTGCTTCAATAATTCTCATAATTACGTATTAGTGTTGTTGATTGGAATGTATAGCCCTTCATTATATGGATGCATGGATTTAATCTTAATGTAGAGAGCTAACAACTGATCGTATCAAGTCTGGATTATTGATCAAAATAGTACTATTTACATGTAGATTCGATTGAAAATTCTTCATCATGGAAACGCGAATCTCTGTAGACTTTATTTACATATTGTTCTGGTCGGGTATAATTTTAGTCCTGATGCTTTTAGCTGGAATTATGAAGGAGATTGTTTTGGGAAAAGATATAGCTGCCATGTTACCGATCATCATCGTCATCATTATCATCATCATTATCATTATTATAGTCCACTACTTTTCCTAACTCCTTCCATTACGATTATCAATATGCTAATCTCTATGACGTCTTATAAGCAAAACCCTCATTCTCATTTCTCAATCTTCTATTATTGATTGCGCACCATCCAACCAACCTTTTGCGCCATAGGTTACCCTTCCTTATTTCTGTGCCCTCGCTATCTCTATTCTATCTCTTTATTACATCTATTATACCTAACCTAGCTCTTCTCCTCGTGTTAGTTGAATACCCTGTCCCCAACAGATGGATATGACACTAAATGGAATCTGATGGCTAGGGCCAAGTTCCGGAGCTCTGAAAAGAGTAAAGAACATCTTCATTACTATTACTCACAGGTCGACTCTTATCCAAATTACTAGTATCTGTTATTTTCCCATATATTAAACAAATAGATCTATTTCCCAAAATGGAGTTAATATGAAGATACAATGAAAGCGATTCTCTAACCTCTTTGCACAAAATAACATTAAATGGGTTTATATACTGTTAAAATTATTCAATATTCTTCACATTTACTTCTTTCTATCACTCAGAGCTCAGGAAATAATATATACATATATACACTGACTTAAGATATAATTGAAAAACCCTAAAAGAACTTTTTTTTTGCCTCGTTACGGAATGTGTATATTAGAAGGTAGTATATATTCTGATGACACAGTCAATGTCATCGGACATCATGGGACGTAGGTTTCATTGGTTTGTTTTGGTTTTATGCCATATCGATTATTGCTGGTAATTTAATGCAAAATTCTGTTTTTACATATACATTAGATATATATTTAATAAACACATTTTATAGATATACAGTTAAATGATCCAACAGTTCTATTTCTAACAATTCAATTTAGCATAAGTCAACAAAGTTAAATGCTTCCAAGTATTGCATTGTATCACTAAAAATTCAATTTAACAATGATTTGTTTATACACACTTAAATGGTCAAACAATTCTAAGAATTCAACTTAACATAGGTGAATTCTTTGCATGCAGTTTAGATGTCAAACTATTCTATTTGACCCAGAGATAGTATCCTATTAGGTTCTATCACTCCAGGTCGCAGTGGACCAGGGAACAATGGCAATGAAGAGGCACTCCACATTCCCCAGCGCTTCAGGATTAGAGCCTCATCATTAAATAGTTTAGTCTCATATACAGGACACTGATTGGGGAGAGGGTTCTTACTCGTCTGCAGAGATGCAGTCGGTGTATTTTTCAGCCGACTGGGCTGCGTGACGTAGGAATACTCACTCGCCCTCTGTCGCCAAGAAAGATATAATAATATGTAATCTGAATGCTGTTGAGACATCGCCTCAGCAGTATATAAGAATATTTACTGTAATCCAGCCACGTTACTGTACTTTTAATCTTATGTGAATTAAAAGACGTTTTGGGGACATTTAATTTTTATTTTCCGTCTTATCTTTTTACTCTCAAGCATGTCTGTGTTATCTTTGACTTTGGTCTGTTCTCGAAGCACAGTAATTTCTTTTATCTCCAAAACTTTGGGGAAGAATTCACACGTATATACTTACATATTTCAAATATAATCCACAGATATTCACGATCTAATTTTCAGGAAATCTACCTTCATTTTTTCCCTCAAAAATTTCTTTTACTTCAGATTATTTGAGCAGGTTTGTTTGATTTCTTTTGACAAGTTTGACAAAAAAAGTAAAAAACCTTTTATATCAAATTTAACGATTGATAATTACTCAGAGAAAATATATACATACAATTCAATGCATTTTTTGGGCCATTTTTGTGGGGATTTGAGATTTCATTTCTTAAATTCAGAAAAGTAGCTACTGTTTACGATAACACAAAATACTATAAAAATAACCATAATCCCCTTCCCAGAGCAAAAAACAATCTTCTAATTAAACGATCAG
Organism: Sepioteuthis lessoniana; assembly: GCA_963585895.1. Taxonomy (NCBI): domain Eukaryota; kingdom Metazoa; phylum Mollusca; class Cephalopoda; order Myopsida; family Loliginidae; genus Sepioteuthis; species Sepioteuthis lessoniana. The sequence continues at coordinate 112,980,608 of OY757909.1, forward strand.
AGCTAACATCAAAATGTGGGCATGAAAGCAAATTCCTGCTAAGCCACCCGAAAACTAATGATTCGAAAGACTAATCAGCAATAAAAAAAAGAAAATCTGCAAAATTGTCGACTTTGCTGTCCCGGCTGACCACAGAATAAAACTGAAAGAATGTGAAAAGAGAGATAAGCACCTCGACCTAGCTAGAGAATTGAAAAAAACTATGGAACATGAAGGTGACGATTATACTAATTGTGATTGGTGCTCTTAGCACTGTAACTAAAGGATTATTAAAGGGCCTGGAGGATTTGGAAGTTGACGGCTGAGTGGAGACCATATAAACAACAGCATTACTGAAAACGGCCAGAATACCGAGAAGAGTCCTGGAAACTTGAGGAGACTTTCTGTCACTCAATCTCCAGTGAAAGACCATCAGCTAACGCTGATGTGAAAAACACTAATGAGTGAATAATAATAATAATAACAATAATAATAATAATAATAATAATAAACACGAAAATAATTAAACATAATAAAGTTAATCCTATTTACCAATCCCTCCGCTCGGGCAGGATGTGACACAAGGTCAATTCTTAAGCGGAGTTTAACAGGTTTGAATTCAGAGTTTTCCTTCTCCTAGACTAGTTGCCTCACCAAGACTGAAGAACCCAGTCTGTCCTACTATTTACCCATAGCTGGAGGGAGAATAATTGGATTCATACCTTTTCCAAGGGTCTTAGTGCTATGTGAAATGTAATCATTCTCGTCCAGGATTTGAACTCGAGTCGCCGTGTCCATTTCCTACGACGATAACCATTACACCACAGGCACCTCCATAAACATAATAAAGTAATAGATTAGCAAGTCATAAGACTGTCCTTCCCAGAATGCATCAAAAGATAGAAAACACTTCCCATCATGCCATCACTATAGTATATAAAGAGATACCCACCACGAAGGAAACTTTTGGTCATATGATTGCGAGGGATTAAGATTTGACCAGACTAACAAATGGTACATGCACAAACCAGGTGTCCGAGAAAAAGAGATGATTAAAGTTTTCTGAAACTTTGAGATACAAGCAAATCATCCAATCCCAGTCAGAAGACCAGATCTAAATTTAATTGACAAGAAAAAAAGAACTTTTCATCCAGTGTATTTTACCGTTTCAACAATAAAAGAAGGTGAAAACTGAAAAAAAATATCCAGAGCTTACAAAAGAGCGGAAAAAGTTGTGGAACATGAGGGTGGTGGTGATATCCATCGTAGTTGGAGATCTTTGAACAGTCCCCCAGAATCTGAAAAGGAGATTAAGTAAACTAGAAATCAGAGACTATCCTGACTACAGTATTGCCAAAATAAGCAAGGATATTTTGAAAAGCTCGGAAGACCTAAGAAGAATTGCTGTCATTCGGTCTTCAGGAAAAAAAAAACACCAGTCAGAATTGGTGCAAAAATTTGCAGAGTAAAATAATAATATGATGCTGTCATGGATATATTTTTTCAATGAGTCTATGAAATAAGTTTTTATGTAAAAGGCTGTAAATACGAAAATTCTTTTGATATACACTAATATAATGAAATCTAAAAATAAAAGTAAACAGGATGAATTCATTATGGCCATTTTAAGTTAAAAGTCGATAAGAAGCAAAACAAGGTGTAAATTTATACTCAGCAAAATATAGAAGAAAGGGAAATATCGACTGGAACAGTCATTAGTTTTGAATTCTTTGTCGATTTGGGAAATAATTGATTGAGAGCAAAAATAGCATTTCTTGTTCTCTCATATATTTCCTTATCACCTTGACTAATAATAGGTTTGTTTGGGTTTATGGCATATCAAGCCTTTTAGGTTATTTAAAGCAAAATCTTCTTCATACATATATATTAAATATATATGATTTGGTTGGGTTCGTTAAATGGTATATCAACCCTAGTAGTTATTTAATGCCAAATCCTCTTTATACTTATTTATTAAATATATATGATTCGATTTGGTTTGGTTTCATGGAATATCAACTATTGTATGTTATTTAATGCCAAATACTCTTTATACATATATATTAAACATATATGATTTTATTTGGTTGGGTTTTATGGCATATAAACCATTGTAGGTTATTTAATGCTAAGTTCGTTTTATACGTAAATATTAAATATATGTGGTTTAGTTTGGTTAGGTTTTATGGCATATCAACCCTTGTAAGTTATTTAACGCCAATTTCTATTTTGTACACACACACACACACACACACACACACACATACAGGGTGGAACGATAAAATTGTCGTCCTAAAGAAAACAACACTACAGCTTTATTTTAAAACTTTTATTGAAAAAATCAATTCAGGTAACTTGATTATGTAGTAGAGCTGACGTCTATTCAATGTAGCCGCCTTCAACCTCAATCACCACCTCGATACGGATCCGAAACTAGGATCATGCCTTTTCCACAAGCGCCGGCAGGAGCTCGGCGAATACTCAGCGGATGGCGGCGATCAGGCTAGCTTTGGTGTTGTGGGAGGTCATGTTGGTGATGTTCTCGACGTATGACCAAACGAAGTAGTCCAGCGGGTTCAGGTCGGGGGAGGAGGGGCCAGTGAGAGAAGGGTACAAAGTAGTAGCACTCCTTCTGAAGCCAAGCCTGGATCTCTTTGGACTTGGCCGGCGCCGACTCCTGCTGCCACACCCAGGGTCTGCCACCGGCCACCTGATTGCACCAGGGGATCACCAAACTCTTCAGCACATCCAGGTACACATTGGTGTTGACTTTCAAGCCGACTTCGAAGATGTGTGGTGGCATGATGTGGCCCTCACTTGAAACCACACCAAAGACCATAACCGTAGCCGGAAACTTTGTTTTCATCACCCTGGGCACGTCCCTGTTATTCGTGGCAATCCAGATTTGAATTTTGAGGATTCTGGCAATGGTCCTGTTGTTATAACTTCGATCGGTAGAGAGCATGACTTGTACAGCGGCGCATCTCCAATCTCGCTCGTTGAACATTGTGTCACTTTCTGACATGATAGAAGGCTCCTATCGCTCTTGGGATTTGTACACAACTAGCCAACTAGTAGATGGTCGGCAACAAAAAAAAAAGAAAACTGGTTTTCATTAAACGGAAATGGAATCATTTCGTCTTTTCTAAGGCGACAATTTTATATTTCCACTCTGTAAACACATTTTGTAGATAACATTTTTAAACGAGCCTGAACTCATTCTTTCTACACAGTTAAATGGTTTCAAGTATATCTATGTAACAGTAACAAGTTAACATTCATTTGTTTGCACACGTTTAAATGATATACATATATGATTTGTAATTGAATAGTTTGTAGGTAATTCAATTTTAAAATGAGTTAGAAGTAATTAGTTTGCATACAAGTATTGCTATTGCTTCTGAATAGTTAAATGGTTTCAATTATTTCTATCTAAGACTTGTAATTCTATTCAATATAAATCATTTGTTTGCAGAAAGTGAAGTGATAACAAGTATTGCAATTTAACAATAATTGTTCTATTCAATACACTCAGTCAAATGGTTTCAGTCATTGTTATTTAATACCAATAATTCAATTCAATTTCATAGTTAGTTTTAAGTATCACTATTTAACACTAATAATTCTATTCAACATTATTTATTCGTTTATACACAGTTAAATGGTTCCGAGTATTTCATGTATCACTAAAAATCCAATTTAACAGTCATTTGTTTACACACTTAAATGGTCAAACAGTTTTTTTTTTAACAATTCATCTTAGCATAAAAGATTTGCTTGCACACTGTTAAATGTAAAAACAGTTCTATTCACCCCATAGATTGGACCTTTTCAGTTGCTTCCACTCCGGGTCAGAATGGACCTGTGAATGATGGCAATGAAGAGGTACTCCACATTCCCTAGAGATCAAAGACTAGAGCCTCGTCATTATATAGTTTAGTTTCATATCTAGAACACTCATTAGGTGGGGGGTCTAACCCCTCTGCAGAGATGCAGTCGGTGTATTTTACAACCCCAGTGACCTGGGCTACCTAATATTAGTAAATGAGTGTAGATCAATAATTCTGTTGACTGAAAACTGCTTATGAGATGGATTTTAATCTGAGATTTTCACTGTATAATGTTAGATCTATGTTGAGAAGGGTTACACTGAAAATAAATAAGTGTTACATAAAATAAATTCTGATTCCTTATTCAGGTTTATACTCAATCAAGAACAACAACTTCAAGATATAACATGTCAGATACCCTGCATTGTTAAATACTTTGTCATAGAATGTAATGTTTTCACACTTTTCAGTGGAAATAATTAGAAAGATCTGTTTGAAAATATGAACACAAGTGAAATATTTATACATATCTCTCTATCTATCTATCTATCTATCTATATATATATATATATATATATATATATATATATAGCAAATTCGTGTTAAGTTAAGAAAATTTAAAGCTCTTCATTATTAATAAAGATATAGCCAACCTAGAACTATACAGCTTTAATGACTTAAAAAGTATTAATTTTGAGACTTCACATACGGTACTTTGTCCCTTCTATAATTCTACAATATTATCTTTCGTTGTTGCTATCTGCTATCTAGTCACACTATTTAATCTCATCCACAGTATTTCAACGGCGATTTACCTCGGGGAAATTTCAAGAATCACTGGGAATGCGTCTCCATACTATAAAAAAAGAAGTAGTTTAATTGTCCAAAGAAGTCTTCAATTGTTAATGAACTTTCTCAAAACTAGAGATAATATGGTCTAATGCTAGTCACGCTACTTGGTGTGGCCTTAGTTCCTTGACTACTACAGGCATTTCCAGTTTGTTGTTTTATCAAATCCCTCTGTGCCCACGAAGTGTTTGAAAGAAACAATAAAGGGGGATGACACAATTTATCCAGAAATTCTTTTGACTGTCGGGTTGGTTGGTTGTTTGGAACAGGTTGCCCAGAAGTTGGCAACTCAGGCAAGAAAACAATTAACAATTAACAATTTATTGAATCAAAATGGTGTAAAAATGATATATATATATATGTGTGTGTGTGTGTGTGTGTGTGTGTGTGTGTGTGTGTGTGTGTGTGTGTGTGTGTGTGTGTGTGCGTGTGCGTGTGTGTGTGTGTGTGTAAGGAAATTGCGTTGCTTTTGTTGTATTTGAGAGACAGATAAATGAGATATCTGACTTGTGGTCTTTCAATGTTATTCAATTTTTCGGGGCGTAAGATTTTTGCTGGAAGGGCTTTAGTGCTTGGAGAGATTTCTTTTCTGATTCTCCTGTCTTCGGAATTTTCCCTCCTTAACCCTAAAAACATGTATTTTTATATCGGATTTCCCTTGAACAAACATTTCTGATTGGCTTACCAATCATAGATCATTTCGTATTCTTCTACCATTTTTTGATTGGTCAGCCAATTAAATACGCTGATCTTCGTCTCTGGGAAGAGTTTTATTTGTCATCTCATCAAATTGCAATGTTAAGGGCTTGGTTAATTAAGGATCTTAGTCCACACCTTGTGGGAGATGTATTTCTTTTCGCATTAACCAAAACAAAAATCAAAGGTCTGATTAATCTATCCAACGCCCATTTTTGACCTTTAAACGCCAACAGGTAGACAAGAATTAGTTAAGAATTTCATGATTTTAAATGGATCAATGCATCAACAAACTACCACGTCCTTGATGGCCGGCTTACTTTTTGTTTTGACAGTTTGAAAGTTCGGTTAGTACAAGTCCTTCACTGACCTTTTGAATTGATTCTTGAATTTCTTTCAAAGTAAATAAGTTTGTTTTATATCTTTATAAGAGGAAAATTACATTTTCCTAATTTAACAAAAACGCATCTCCATAAGATTTTAGTAGCAGTGAATACTTCATATTGTCATTTTTATAACAAGATTAATCACATGATCTTTAACAGTACCCTCGTTATCATCATCATCATCATTAAGCTTTTCAATCCTCTACAAGGACCTAATTCCTTTCATGACATCATCGTATATGCTTATCTCTACCATGTCTTACTAGCAAACTCCACAATCTCATTTCTCTCAGGATTTGTTCAACAACGCTTTTTATTTCTTGGGCACCATTCGATTAACTTTTAGCAATATTTTTATATTTTTTCAAGTCGTATGTCATCGGCATTTCCATTTTTATTCTTTAACCCTTTCAACCCGAATGATCGATATTTGTGCTTCTAACTAGAAGCACAAAAACCCAGGTGGCCGGAATTTCAATCATGGATTACCTATGTCTTCATCGTCATTGCCAATAAAATGTTGCAGTTTTATATTTTACATATAATTTTATTATTTTTCCATACATTTTAAATTGTCTTTAGAACGTGGTAGCCTGTTATTCAACAGTCTATCAAATGGTTAGATATCAGATTACATTTTACATTTTCAATTATTTTTCAAGGCAAGTACGAGACCTGTGATTGTTAGAGTCTCATGGTAAATAATTTCTATGATATTTCTCATACCTTGGTATTCTCGGTCATCCAAGTTGATCACATGCTTGTCTAATAGTTTTTACTAAGATTGTATTTTCCTTAGATGTCTCTGTGACTCCACGTTTCTATTCGAGCGATTTTAATTAATTTCAGTTTTACAACCATATAGCCGGTATTATATAATCATAGCACTGCTTTATGTATATTAGTAAGCTACTCGCCATTATGTCCCTATTGTTACCAAATGCTTTCCAACGTATTATTACATGTTTTTATATTTATATTCTTCCGTCTTTGATGTTGCTAACTGGAAGTGACGGCAACATAAGCATAAGAAAAGCATGGACCGCAAATGTTAGGCTAACGATCCTACGAAAATCTAATTTCTCTGATAAAATAGAACGGAATCCTTTCAAGCAGTACCCGAGTCAGTACTCCTGTATTGTTGCACTTCTTGGACTTTAACGAAGCGCGCAGGAAGAATATCCTACAAAATAGCAACTATATGGCCACCCACCTTCCATCTCATAAAACATCCAAGTAAAATGAACAAGATCTGCTAGCCACTGATGGAGAAGTAATGGCGAACTTATAAACTCTTACATATGGATTTATCAGTGTAGGCCGACCATTCATCAGCTCTGTGCGAGCACTGAATGTCATCTAGAGGACTTACCAATATCAATGACTGATCGGGACGGATGGTAAGAGTTAGGGAATTCGGACTATCAGTACGTCTTAATGATTATTATAATGATTTTTATGCCTTTGCGCCGTTTCATCATTACTTTGGATACTTTCCCTTTTCAGGTTGGTTGGTTAGTTGGTTGGGTTTTATGGCATATCAACCCCTGTAAGCTATTAAATGCCAAATTTTACTTATACATATATATTAGATATACGATATCTAAACGTATATTTTGTAGATAGCATTTTTAAACGAGCCAAAGCTCATTTGTTTTCCCTCAGTAAAATGGTTTTAAGTATTTCTTACACTAATGTCATGTCATGTCGTGCCGCTAGCACGGATATCCCTGACCCTCTCTCGCCACTTCTCCCTATCATTCATCGCCTCTGGTTGGTCTTCAGGGCTACATCCCGTATCCTCACATAGCTGCTGTATGTATGTTCGAGCTGGTCGTCCTGCTTTTGCTTGGCCATATGCGGGGGTCCATAGGAGTACATCACTTATGAGCTCGTCCTTACTTCTCCAGCAGTGTCCTGCATGTCTGGTTCATCTAACTTGTATAGTTTTCGTGATGGGAGGCAGGTGGCCGTATAGTTGGTGCCTTGTGGGGTGTTGCCGCCAGAACTTGTTCAATATTGCTCGCAACATTCTTGTGTAATTGCCGTCTAGCTTCTTCTCCAGCCGACCTGACCGATAAAATGAAACGCAGTTTCTTCCAGGCAGCAGTCGTGTCGATACTGCTATATGGATGCACTACTTGGACTAACACTAATAACTGTATAAAATATTAATCATTTTTCGCATACAGTTTAAAGGTTTAAAATATTGGTATATAACCCTAACTCATTTTTTAGACAACAGTTAAATAATTCTACGTATGATTTGTAAATGAATATTTTTTTTATTTTCAAATGTGTCAGAGCTAATTTGTTTGTACACTAGAATTGCAATCGTTTGCAGTTAGTTAAATGGCTGTAAGTATTGGTATTTAATACCAATAATTCAAATTTTGATCAAAGTTAAACGGTTTCAAGTTTTCTTATCTAACACAAATAATGATATACAGTTTGACAACTTAAATCACTCTAAGTATTGTAATACAACACCTAAATTTTTACGACTTTTTTCGTATGAGCACTTTTATTGAAAATACACACATGAAATGTGGAGGTTCCCGTGGTGTAATGGCTATTGTCGTAGGAAATGTACTCGGCGGCATGAGTTCAAATCCTGGTCGAAACCGATTGCATTTCACATTGCACAAATACCCTTGGCAAACGTATGAATCCAATTATTCTCCCACCAGCTATGGGTAAATAGTAGAGCAGACTAGGTTCTTCAGCCTTGGTGAGGCAACTAGTCTAGGAGAAGGAAAACTCTGAATTCAAAACCTGTTAAAAATTGACCTTGTGTCATATCCTGCCCGAGTGGAGGGGCTGGTAAATATGGTACACACATGAAACTCTAGTCCCCTTCAAAGTAATCTCCTCCGGCTGCAATGCACTTGTTGTACCCTTCCAACAACATCTGGTAGGCCCCATGGTAGTCCTCTTGTGTGAGCAGCCACTTTCATCGCCTCAATCTTAGGGAATAAGCAAAAGTCACAGGGAGTAAGGTCTGGACTATAGGGATGGTGAGGATACCCATCTTGGTCAAATAGTCTGTGACAAGGGTGGAGTTGTGGACTGGTGCATTGTCCTGGTGGAAATGCCACTGACCCGATTTGAACAGTGCCGGCCTCTTCCCTAGGAATCTCTTCATGAACTTCCTTAAAACCTCAACATAGTAACCCTAATCCTAACCCTTTGGCGTATTGACTTCCTTACTCCTGCCACACCTCTCATCATCCCTCACAGACTCCCTGCCTTCCTTGAATCTCTTATGCTACTCAAAAACTGATGCTCGATTCATGCAAGATGCTTCAAAAGCAGTCTGAAGTATTCCATACGTTTCTGTGGCATATTTTCCAAGTTTAAAACATAATTTTATTGCATATCGTTCTTCTAAAGTGTCGTCATGTCCAGATTGCATTTTTGAACTTCACCAGCTGTGACAATCAGGGTTTAGTAGGGTGTATTCCAATTGCTGCTGTAGCTGTTTATTTGAAGCTGAAATCATAAAAATGGTTCAGTCATCTCATAAGATGTATAGCAATAACATACTGAATTTTAAAGGGTCTACGGCAATTTTAAATGCCTGTACAAAAAGTCTGGAAACTTATTGAATGCGCCACGTATCTGCACACATTTTAATGGTTTCAAGCATTGCTACGAAATACAAACAATTCAATTTAACATCAGTCATTTGTTTACTCACAGTTAAATGATTAAACCGTTCCATTTGATCCATAGATGATAACCTGACAGCTACAACCGCTCTAGATCTGAGTAGACTTGGAAATAATTGTAATGAAGGGATAATCTACATTCCCAGAGCTCCAGAAAAGGAGCCTTACCTTCAGATAGTTTAGTGTCCATGACACTTGTTGGAGGTGTCCTACCTCTCTACAGAGATGCAGTCGACGTATTCTACAGCCCCAGACGACTGAGCACTTTTTCAATTCAAATCATTTACTTTCACTTCTAACTCATCTGATGATTCTAATGTCTCCGCGACTAATAATATGCTGACTGTATCCTCAACATAGGGGTAAACACACACACACACACACACACACACACACAATAAGAGGATGTTCTGGGTATGACACTAAAATCCATCTGATATAGAGGCTGCAGTACTGGATACATAGATAGTGGGGAGTACCTGGTCATTGTCATTACTCCCAGTTCCTATCTGACCCAGATGGGTGACACCCGTCAGCGTTCTGTCTATGAATCAGTGGTAAAATTGAACTTCGACCTTTTTGCATATGAATCGTTTTCAACATGAATACCAGTTTGATGGTTTTATCGAAAAAGAAGACGAGAAAATCAACGTTAATTTTTATCATATTAATATAATCAGATTGAATCGACCATTCTGAATGTGATGATTTGTACTAACCAGAAGGAATTCTTCCAAACTTTAGCCGTATCAGTTCTTCTGATACAACAGGACAAAAAGCTTGATGGGAAGTACATGGGAATTCTGTGTGCTGTTTTAAACAAATCCAGGAAGCAGACCCCTACAAAACAGTAGCTATATGGCCACTTACTTCATATCCCCAAAAAAAAACATCCAAATAAAACGAGGTTTGGTTACTTTATTTAATGGCATATCAACCTTCGTGGGTTATGTGGATCCAAAGAACAGTAGTGATCCTATCTGACCCATAGCTGGGGATATAAGGAGAGTCATTCCTATCCCGAGGGTATTAGTCCGAAAGTGAATGTAATAGCGTGACTGGAGTTTGAACTCGCTTACATTGAGGCTGCAGTGCAGCAATTTTGTCATTACCCCAAGGGGACTCCCTGCTCCCTAAGTAGAACAAGCCAGACATGATCATCACTGCTAGAGAAGTTAGGTTGAACTCACACGCGACGTTCTTTTATGAACTCCTACACATGGATACACCCGTATTGGCAGATCAACAAAAACTTACATTCATCAGCTCTGTACATATTATTAATGCCGTCTAGACAACTAATCACTAGTGATATCTAATAGGAATAGATGGTGAGAGAGTCAAAGAGAATCTGTGCTGTCAGCATGATGATGATGATGATGACGATGATAATGGTGATGATGATGCAAAACGGTTGCACTACTTCGTGTGTTGGTTGTGTAAGTGGCCATTTGCAAGGTCAGTTAGCCGGTGGGCACGTTCGGGAGGTGATATAGCCATTGGTTATGCATAGTCATGTGTTGGAATGTAAATAAAATACAGGAGGCAGTTTTGATGAAAGACGGGAGAAATGAACGAGAACGAGAGATATTCGGTTGGCGTGGTTGGAATGGACCGTCGAAGGAATCAGATTTCGTTTGTGAAAGAAGATTCGTCTACCTTTGTCGGTTGAAGGACAAGAGAAATAAGTCACGCGCAATTGTCATGATATTAGTTCGCTTGGTGACAAACGTAAGACTTTCACTAAATCTACAATGTTTGACATTGTTCTCTCCACCGAATGTAACAACTCAGCTTTGCTGAGTCAGCATGAAATCTTTGTCTGTTTAAGAATGATTCATATTTATCCGTCAATTCAGCTGTTCAAGTTGATATTTTATTTTATGCATTTTTAGCTAAGGATGTGTCTGTGTGTGCCTCTCTGTGTGTGTGTGTGTGTGTGTGTGTGTGTGTGTGTGTGTGTGTGTGTGTGTGTGTGTGTGTGTGTGTGTGTGTGTGTTACCCGATTAGCATGCAAATGTAAACAAAAGAGTTCACATAATAATTTCCATTGACAATACTCATCTATAAAAGTTTCAATGATTTCACAGTTTTAGGTTTGGTTTAGTTGGGTTTTATGGCATATCAACAATTGAAGGTTATTTAATGCCAAATCAGTTTCATATATATATATATTAAATATATATGCTTTGGTTTGGTTGGCTTTTATGGCCTATCAGCCATCGTAGGTTATGTAATGCCAAGTCTGTTTTACACATATTTATTAAATACACATGATTTGGTAAAGTTAGGTTTTATGGCATATCAACCATTATAGGTTATTTAATGCCGAATCCGTTTTATACATATATCTTAAATCTATAGAATTTGGTTTAGTTGAGTTTTATGGCATATCAACCGTTGTAGGTTATTAAATGCAAAATCCGTTTTATACACATATATTAAATATAAGATTTGGGTTTATGGCATATCAACCATTGTAGTTTATCTAACGTCAAATCCTCTCTCTCTCTCTCTCTCTCTATATATATATATATATATATATATATATATATATATATATAATTTGGTTTGGTTGGGTTTTATGGCATATCAAACATTGTAGGTAATTTAATACCAAATACATTTTTCCGATAGAATTCTTAAACGAATCTGATTTCTTTTTTGCACACAGTTAAATGTTTTGCTATATAACAGTCACAATTTCGCATCAGTTATTTGTTTACTCACTTTGTTCTATAAGAAACTAAGATAGGACTCTATCGGGTACAACCGCTCCGGGTCAGAGTGGACCTTGGAGGAATGGCAATGAAGGAGTACTCCACATTTCACATATCTCCAAGGTTGAAGCCTTGCCATCAGATGTCTTAATGTCATCTTCCGGCCACTCGTTGAGTGATCTTGCCCTTCTTCAGAGATTCAGTCGATATGATCTACTGCCACAGTCGAATGGGCTATCATAGTGTTAATTAAAAATACACTTGAAACCTGTTTACTCAACCTGTTCCAACACCCTGTTGGCAAGGCTAAGAATAATCTGACTCCATCCCGAGCAAAGGGGTAAAAGCCCTTCCAGAAAAGGAGTCATATGTATGACATTAAACTGCACCTGGTTTGTTGGACTCTAGTTCTAGAGCTCAGTGGATTATACCATTGCTCCCAGGTTCACTTTGATCTGGTATAGTAGTAACTGTTTCTGTCTTATCAATGGGTCAAATAGATCTGTTCACAAATTATACATATTTGAGTGGAATACTTGATCTCATATAACTGCGTGTTAGAAAAATCTATGAAACTAGAAACTAAACGTAAATACAAACAAAAATTACGCAATTCTCTAACTCTTAGGTATAAAATAATCCCGGACGAATTGATATGCAATTAAAATCAATCAATCAGTTAACCAGTTATGAACATCTGCGGACTTTGGAGAGCCCCTTTGTAGCCATTACTCCCAAGTCCACTCTGACCTTAATAGGTAGTACCTGTTGAATTTCATCTGTGCTTTAAATAGATCTGTTTCCAAATTATTTGTATTCGATAGGAATACATGATATCAAATAAGTGTGTGCAAATGGCTTAAGAAATAAAACAAAAAGCTTATATCAACGTACAATATAAAAAATTTCCTTAGCCTGAATGCATGAAATAATATATATATATATATATATATATATATATATATATATTATGGGGTTGTTATTTGTTGGTATGCTATGCATATTATCATAACTAAACGTGTGATGTAACAATGCAATAATTTTGGCATAATCGTATCTACATGTTCTCTCGTTGTATAAGGAAGTTCTTCAATTCGACAGCAAGTGTTTGTAAGTAAAAGCAACTACATTAATTCAAGTTTTACACGTACTTCATAATTTGTAAGAGCCAGCTTTAAGAGAAGTTTGATCAACAGCAGAAGTTTTGTAGACAATTACAATTACGACAAAAGCTATTCAGCCATCAAAGTGACTATCTAATATCCTACTAAATTCTGATTAATGTATTTCCGACCAGTTAGAAGACTCTTAAGATAAATCTACTTGTTTTATTTTTCCCCTTTAACAGCATTCGGAAAACCTACGGTGCCTTTTCTCTGCAGTAACCCAATTGCTACATTTTATGTTTTTAATGGGCAGTCTACAAGGATAATTGCCAATATTTATAACAATCGCAACGGATGTTCGACTGAGGCGTGAGTATTCGTCAGTTTTATTGATAATTGGTGCTAAAATTTTAAAGAATATACGGGATTTCACGTTTCAAATTCTGGTTTTGGCAAGATTATATTTATCGTTGAATATCTAATGTATGTCTCATTGATTGAATAGTTACGCATTTTCTTCCGGTTCTATGCAGGAGAGAGTCCTCTTGGCGTAGTCACTAATGTGTTGGCTTGTGGAATCGTAGTAAGCGAGTTCGAACTCCAGTCACGTTATTACGTTCACTTTTGGCTAAATACACTTAGGAAAGATATTAACTTCTTTATCCCCCACCAGCTATGGGTTAAGGTTATAAATTCAACTTTCTCCTCTCCTAACACGTCGTATCTTTGATTAACGTTCGAATACCGTATGAAATCTCACTCACTATACAGCTGTCAAAATGGTGGAGTATTAATTTACTTAGCTTCTTTTTGCTTAGATGTGGCACAAGGCCAAATAAATGGGATACCCAGTGTCAGAATGGTGGGGTATTTACAATTCAAACAGTCCCAAAGAACAGTTTCATTCGTAGATCGTTTAGCTAAATATCCAAAATGTGTTGTGATTTTTATTGACCAAGGAAACGGGTGTTTCCCAAACCGATCATCCATAGTAATCTCTTCGGGTGACGAATGTTGTGACAGGATAAGTCGATCCCTTCTTCGGAAGAACAACGATGCCAGTGATTAAATATAAGTTTGATAATAGTATATCAAGTGAAATACAATCAACAATCGTATGGTCACTATACTTATACAAAATACAAAGCTCATTAAATAAGTTTCCAGACTTTTTTCGTATGTACACTTTTATTGATAGTACACACATGAAACTCTAGTCCCCTTCGAAGTAATCTCCTCCGGCTGCAATGCACTTGTTGTACCGTTCCAACAACTTCTGGAAGAACCCATGGAAGTCCTCTTGTATGAGCGTGTCAATGACCTTCGTCACAGTCTCTTTCATCTCCTCAATTGTCTCATTACGACAGCCTCTAAGTTTTTCCTTGAGCTTAAGGAATAAACAAGCGTCACAGGGATTAAAGTCTGGACTATAGGGAGGGTGAGGAACTGTATTGATGTCCCTCTTGGTCAAATAGTCTGTGACAAGAATGTAGTTGTGGACTGGTGCATTGTCCTGGTGGAAATGCCACTGACCCGATTTGAAGAGTGCTGGCCTCTTCCCTATGAATCTCTTCCTGAACTCCCTTAAAACCTCAACATAGTATTTTCCATGTTGATTGTCTGTCCAGAGGGAATCCAGTGCATGTAGATCATGCCAATGCTGTTTTAAAAGGGATCATCTTAAGTTCGTGGGTGGATTTGCTCTGTCTGACCTTCTTGGGTCCGAGAGAGCCAGCATGCTTCCACTGGGAACTCGTTCTCTTGGTCTCTGGGTCATAGCAGTAGATCCAGCTTTCATCGCAGGTCACCAGAGCATGAAGAGCTGCGGGATCTGGATTGATCAGCTCGACCATCACCCTGCAGTCATGACAACGTCTTTCTTTCTGATCTTCTCTGGGCACCCTTGGGACAAACTTCGCGCAAATCTTCCGAATCTTCAGTTCTTTGCGAATAATTGTGTGTACATTTCCCACACTGACATCAAACTGTGCGCTTATTGTCTCTGTAGACACACGACGGTCCTTATCCATGAGATTCTTTATTTGGTCAATCAACTCTGGTGTATTGACTTCCTTATTCCTCCCACACCTCTCATCATCCCTCACAGACTCCCTGCCTTCCTTGAATCTCTTATGCTACTCAAAAACTGATGCTTGATTCATGCAAGATGCTTCAAAAGCAGTCTGAAGTATTCCATACGTTTCAGCGGAACTTTTTCCAAGTTTAAAACAGAATTTTATGGCATATCACTCTTCTAAAGTGTTCTCACGTTCAGATTGCATTTTTGAACTTCACCAGCTGTGACAATCAGGCTTTAGTAGGGTGTATTCCAATTTCTGTTGTAGCTGTTCATTTGAACCTGAAATCATAAAATTTAGTCAGTCATCTCATAAGATATATAGCAAGCATCTGAAGTTAACTTTATTAATCTAGTGAAATGTTGGAGTCATTCACTAATGAGTGCGTAGGTATGTGAGTTTTTTCTAGGATGGCAGCGAGAATTGCGTCTGTGCTTTGCCTCACACAACACGAGTCAATTCCTCCTCTCTCAAAACGCCAAATAAACTCATAACGATAAACTCTGCTGTTAAATATACATTTCTTCATAATCCAAATCTATATCTTCATGGCATTTCTTCATAATCCAGAATTATTAGTGTTAGCAATACTTGAAACCATTTAGCTGTAATAAGTAATTAAAGTTGGCGACCGTAGTCGAGGGTGACCCGAAGGCTTCTGTGACGGCAAATTGGCTAAAATCCCAAAACGGGACTTTATTTTCGCATGTGTGAAGACGGGGCAGGTTGGCACTTGATCCCCCATGGAATAAGTCCTCGTTCAGAGTTTTTCTCTCAGGCATATAAGAACTGGCATATTACGTGAGGGATCAATTTAGAGCCAGACTGACCGCCGCTGGCAAAGGGGTTCCAAATTTCACACTATCACACACCCACCAGGCCGCTAAACTTCTTTCCCTTAGATAACAGAAGAATACGGGCCTATAGGTCTTAGTCGTAATAATATTAATATTGTAGTAGTCGGCAACTCCGGTTTCCCGTGTGATATTTTAAGAATTAATAGGACAATTCTAAGCAAGATAACATAAGGCGAATAGAAGCTGAAAAGAAGCATGAAATAACAACATAGACCACATAGTAACATAAAAATACATGAATTCCTTTACTACAGTTATATACACCTTTCAAGGTGTCAAAACATATAATAATTAGACAGTCCACGAATATAAATGTCTTTTCTTGACTTGTATCTTTCTTCAAATTGAGAGAGAGAGAGTGGTAAACGAAATTTGGGTATAAAGGAAAATGGCCCCAAAGTTACTTATCTTATATTTTTTTCGACGGGGTTCCACTGGAGAATCTTTTCTTCTTTCACGGGCTAATAGACTTTGTTCTATTTTTTTACACTGGCTTGAAGAGCCTGGAGTCCTTCGTGTCTCAGTAATTCTTTTGTCTTCCACCCGGAGTAAAACGGCTATGGTTCGTCCGCCCGCTACGAACCCTGCTCAAAAACTTATCTTTCTTACAATCAATTTCCGCTGAGGGGAAGGGGTCCCCACTTCTGTTTTGAGGTCCCAGCCAATCATTTGGCTTCTCTCTTCCTCCTTCCTGGTCAGCCGATTTCTTAGGGCTACTAGATTCCACCCAAGTCCGGTTACTGGGTACTAACATCTGTTGGTCCTCATCCCGAACTCTGTGACCCACATTCTCTCTTAACGGTCACTTTTTTGACGGCTAGATACTATTAATTCAAAACGGGAGGATAGTATTAATCTTCCTCCTTCCAGTGGGATATCACGTGACACTTCCTTATTGATAGCTACAACACGAAGGTGTAGGGGAGGGCGCTACTCCTTTCCCAAGATTGACCGATTTTACCCTTGATCCGTACCTTATCATGCTGAGTGTTAAGCAAAGAGGCATCAAGAACCATTTTTTGAGTCTTTGGTATGACTCTACCTGGGATTGAATCAGGTCTCCCGGGTTAAGCAAAGCGGCACCAAGTAACATTTTTTGAGCCTTTGGTATGACTCGACCTGGGATTGAACCCAGGTGTCCTGGGCCATTGGCGAACACTCTAACTGTTATGCCAATAATACTTGAAACCATTTTACAGCGTGCAAATGGTTAATATTAAATAAGATTATAATTGTAAGATAGAAATAATGGAAATCATTTAACTGTGTGCAAACAAATGAGTAGTAACTCGTTTGAAAATAAAGTTACCTACGAACTATCACAAACAAAGTAAAGTTGGCGACCATAGTCGAGGTCGACCCGAAAGCTCCCTTTTCGATAGCTACTACACCAAGGTGTAGGGGAGGGCGCAACTCCATTCCCTGGATTGGTCCACTTTACCCTTGATCCGTACCTTATAATGCTGAGTGTTAAGCAAGGAGGCATCAAGTACCATTTGTAAAGTCTTTGGTATGACTCGACCTGGGATTGAACCCAGGTCTCCCGGGCCATTGGCGAACACTCTAACCGCTAAAGTGTGCAAATATATATATATATATATATATATATATATATATATATATATATATATTGAGAGAGAGAGAGACGTTTTTATGAATGACCTGGTGTTAACTTTCGACGAAGCATAATGGGATGTTTTTTATAGTCCATCATTAAAATTCAGTTACCATTACTTATATATATGAGACTCGCCTTGTTCGCCATTACTTAGATAAGTAATGGCGAACAAGGCGAGTCTCATATTACGGCCCAGTCTGTCATGGATATAAAATTAAACAATCTGATACTGAGGAGCTTTGGGCAATGTGGACTCCCCCTTCATTGCCCTCGCTGCCAAATCAACTCTGGCTGTGAGTCGTAGCACATGACTGGGTCCTATCTACGGGTCAAATAGAATTGTTTGACAATTAAATTGTGTGCAAACAAATAACTTATGTTGAACTGAGTTGTTTAAAATAGAACTCTTTGGTAATTTAACTGTGAATATACAAATGACTGATATCTACTCGAATTGTTAATGAAACATAGGAATACTTGTAATCATTTAACCGTATACAAACGAATGAATAGTGTTGAAGAAAATAATTAGTGTTAGATAGCAATACTTGCTTGAAACCATTTAACTGTGTGCAAAAAAATGGGCTCGTTAAAAATTTTCTCCACAAATGTGTTTACAATTCATATCTATATATATATATATATATATGCCTGAGAGTTATAATGAGTCTAACGTAAAGTTGGGTGGGTTTCAATCCCAGCTTGAAGCGTCCTACGTGTCTAGCTACACTGAAGTGTTGTGATACAACGAAAGAGTCTGTCTGTGGATGACAATATATATATATATATATATATATATATATATATATGAACAGGATTTGGCATTAAATAACCTACGACGGTTGATATACCATAAAACCCTACCAAAGCAAACCTTATCCATATGAGACACACTTTGTTCACTTTTCGTGTGAATATAACTTTTCGTACCAATCATCAGGCTGTTTCTGCTGCCCAACACAGGATAACCTGACCAGTGAGGTTATGAGGACTATGATCTTAATTCTTCATAAGGCAATTTCCCATATCCATCATCTTTGATGGGCCTCTTTTCAGCTACATGATGAATAATAACTCTGAGAGTAATGATATTAGCCGAGTTTTCTCTTCGTTGCAGACAAGCTAATCACCTTCTTTCAACTAAAGAGCAAATCACTATTCATTACTCACAAATAATACAAGCGGTTTTCTCTCACCACTAACCCGATTTTCGTTTGTTTCACTTGAACTTTGTTTATAGATCACACTTCATTCTTTATCCTGGCGTCAGTGAATCTAATGACTTTATCGATATCAGTTTAAAGAAAATTACAATCTCTAACCAAATAAATCACTGATGACATGTATAATATAAACAGGACAGGCAGAAATTCCATGGTGAATCATAACAATTTACGAATTAGACAGCCATTCAATAAATAAGGGAATTTGTTTTTCAGAATATTTGGGAGGGGGGGTAGAAGTTTTTTGATAAATTTAAAGTCTGTATTGTTTAAAATTGGTTTAAAGTAAAAATTATTTTTATCTGACAAAAATATTTGTTCAGAAGCTATTCAAAATGGTAGCAAATTAGAGTAATCCAGGCTTGAACAGAGGTCTATCATCAAATATTTACTGGCTGAGAAGTACAAACCATTTGAAATTCATAGAATGTGATGTGCATAGTAAACCATGTTTTAGGAAAAAATGTTTACAAATCAACTTAACAGGGGTTTGGCGCAACGAGCTCGAGTCGAAAAACGGTCCATAGAAAAAACTTTGAATTCAAATGTGAAACTCCGCTTAGAAATAGACCTTGTTTTGCACCCTGCTCGAAACGGGTATATATATATATATTTTTTTTTTTTATTTTCATCATACAACGTGTGAAAGCACGTGCGATACCATGTCCTCATCAACCGCCATCCAGGGGTGATAACACAGTTTTGGTAGCTCAAGGTATATATATATATATATATATATATATATATATATATATATATAACTGTGAATTTATACCTACATACGTGACTACAATTAATTCATAGCTTAATAAGTGAAAAAGTATTTACACAGCAAATATTTATTTTTCAAATATCCCCTTTCGTCAATGGGCTTGATTAAGTCGTGAGTATTAATGACACTGATCGAAAATTATACAGTTAAATTCTCTTGAAAATATGTAATTAATAGTTACGTGTCCGATAGCGGACTTATTCGGAACACACTTTCCAATAATCTGGGAATTAGGTTTGGTCTCTTTGTTTAATGGAACATCAAACTTTGTGTGTTACTTAATATCATAGCCATCCGTGTAGAAAATCAGCAGTGATACTCTTTAACCCATAGCTGGGGGCATAAATGGAGTGTATAGCTATGAGGGTATTAGTCGAAAAGTGAACGTAATAGCGTGAATGGAGTACGAACACGCTTACATTGAGGCCGATGTCCAGCAGAACAACACGAAGAAATTAGTTTAAGTAGAAATAATTGACTTTTTTTCTAATCAGACAGAGGATCCTTTCTCCAACAGAAAATTGGAGGGAGAATTTATTAATCAGGTGTTAACCTGACCTGAATTCAGAGTTCTCTTCCTCCAAGACCAGTTGCGTGTTTTCTAGCGCTCGGTGGGGGGGGTCATTCAGTTATTCCGTCTCTCTCTCTCTCTCTCTCTCTCTCTCTCTCTCTCTCTCTCTCTCTCTCTCTCTCTTATTCTAACCTCACTCTAACTTTGGCTTTCAAACTCTTATAAATTCCAAAAGTATAAGCACCTATTATCTCCTTTTACAAGGTTCAACTGTAACATGAAATTACAGTATTTGTCTTTTTGCATACTCCTGTGGACCCCCTTCACAAGGACGAGCAAAAGTAGGATGACCAGCTATAACCTACATTCAACAGCTCTGCTGACATAGAATATAGCCTTGAAGACTTCCCGGGAGCAATGGACGATAGAGACGGGTGGCGAGAGAGGGTCAGGGAGATCCGTGCTGGCAGCGCGACATGTTGATAACGATGAGACCGGTTGCCGTACCTAGGTTTGGCTCAATCGACTGTGACTGTAGAATACACCGACTGCATCTTTGGAGAGGGGTAATACTCCCCTAACGAGTGTCCTATGTATGATACTAAGCAATCTGATGGTGAGGTTTCAGTAATGCGGGAGCTTTAGGGAATGCTGAGTACCCCTTTATTACCATAGCTCCCAGGTCCATTTTGACGTAGCACCTGATAGGGTCCTAATTATGAGGCAACAAAAACTGTTTGACATTTAAACTGTGTACTTTGAGATTTAAACTGGGTAAAAACAAATGACTAATGCTAAACTGAATTGCTTAAAGTTGAACTTTTTGCTATTCTGAGTGTGTAAACAAATGACC
Organism: Sepioteuthis lessoniana; assembly: GCA_963585895.1. Classification (NCBI taxonomy): domain Eukaryota; kingdom Metazoa; phylum Mollusca; class Cephalopoda; order Myopsida; family Loliginidae; genus Sepioteuthis; species Sepioteuthis lessoniana. The sequence continues at coordinate 113,001,757 of OY757909.1, forward strand.
GATGTTTAATTGAATTGTTAGTGATACATAGCAATACTTGGAACCATTTAACTTTGTTGACTTATGCTAAACTGAATTGTTTGAAGTAGAACTGTTTGTTCATTTAACTGTGTGAAAACAAATTTCTGTTTAATTGAATTGTTGGTGTTAGATGGCAGTACTTGAATACATTTAACTGTGTGCAAACAAATGATTCATAGTAAATAAAATTATTCGTATTAGAGAGAAATAAGTGAAACCATTTAACGGTGTCCGAAAAAAAAAGAGCTTAGACTCGTTTAAAAATGCTATCAACAAAATAGTGTTTAGAAATCCTGTATCTAATATGTATGTATAAAAAGGATCTGGAATTAAATAACCTACAATGTTTGATGCGCCATAAAACAAAACAAAATCGTAACAAGGTTAAAGAGTCCAGTCAAAATATACATGGAACACATATGCATTTATTACATATAAAGTTTTCTAAATTTTCTTTACAGTAAATTAATAGTCAACTGAAAAAACAAAAATATAAATTTTGCCTTGGTCAAAAGTTAAAGAACGTATCATAAATCTTTGTTAGATCAATATATAAACTAAAGAAAAATTCAATATTTAGTGAATTAACCTCATTGCATCTTTGACCACATGAACCGAATAACTTTTTACAAAAGGCGGTAGTGATACTTTCCCATTGTTCTTTCAGAAAACCCCATAAATCATCAATATTTTGAGGATTTCTGTTCTGAGCTTTCTCTCCAATGATTTTCCATACATTCTCTATAGGATTCATATCTGGGCTTTGTGGTAGCCACTTCCTCTTCAAAAAAAACTTAGCACAGTTTTAGCGTTGTCGCAAGGCGCGTTGTCTTGCATAGCTCTTAGAATTTCAACGGTCTCTTTGTGAAAATGAGGAAGAGTATGCTGGCGAAGAAGTTCTTTATAAACACTGGCATCAATATTACCGTGAAAACGAACAATAGGTCCGACTCCTGCTGAAGAAATCATCCCCCCACACCATTACGCTCCCCTGTCCAAATTTCATTGTTTTTTAATGGATTGAGGAGATAAGTGTTCCCCATTTTCATGTCTTACAAACCTCTTACCATCAGGTCCAAACAAGTAGAATTTAGATTCATCACTAAAGTGAACCATATTCCATTGTTCCTCTGTCCACGCAATATGCTTTGTGGCGAAGTCGAGACGAACCTTTTGATTTTTCTTAGAAATCAAAGCTTTGCAACATGAAATCTGAGCCACCAATTTTTCTTTATTTGACCTACGAAAAGGTTTTTCTAGAAATTTGCTTTCCTGTTTGCTCACAAAATGCACGAGAAATAGACGTTGCTGAACCGAAACGGTCTTTAAAGACATTTTAACAATGATCCGATTTTTCCTGTTTGGTTTTCATAGGAGGCCTACTAGTTCTCGGTTTTAGATCAAGTGTCTTGTCAGCCTTAAATTGTTTTTTAAGTTGTTTAAAAATTACTTAAATTACTATAATTCAACAGCATCCTTATCTTTTGACCATGGCAAAATGTATATTTTTGATTTTTTAGTTCACTATTAATTTACTGTAAAAAAAATTTAGAAAACCTTATGTGTAATAAATATGTTTATGTCACAAGTATATTTTAAGAAAATTTCGTAAACGTAGATGCAAATTTTTTTCAAGTAAAAATCATTTAAATATTTGTTGTTGTTCCGTTCCATAACTTATAACTGCAACTGCATATGTGTGTGTGGGGGGGGGGGGAACGCCTGCCTGTGAGTGTGTGTGAACGTGGGTGTGTATGTGCGTAATGCGTGTGTGTATATGTATGTGTGTGTATATGTGTGAGCATATATGCATGTGTATGCATGTATGTGCGTGCGAATGTGTATGTATATTTGTGTGTGTGTGTGTGTGTGCGCGCACATGTTTATGTGTGCGTGTATGTATGTGTTTTTGTGTGATTATGTATGCATGTGTGTTTGTGTATGTGTGTGTATATGCATGTATGTGAGTATGTGTATGTGCTTATGCGTTTATGTGTGTGTATTTGTGTGTACATGCGTGTCTGTGAGCGTGTTTACGTGTGTGTGTGTGTGTGTGTGTGTGTGTGTGTGTGTGTGTGTGTGTGTGTGTGTGTGTGTGTTTGGTTTGGTTTGATTTGGTTTCATGGCATATCGACCCTTGTAGGTCATTTAATGCCAAATCCTTTTTATACATATATTAAATCTATGATTCCTAAACACATTTAGAAGATAATATTTTTAAACAAGCCTGAACTCTTTTTTTGCACACAGTTAAATGGTTTCACTTAATTTTAAACAATTCAGTTTAGCATGAGAACATTCTTTTGTTTACACTCAGTCATTGGTTTAAATATAGTTTTTTGTTTGAACACAGTTAAATGTAAAAACAGTGAATTTCAAACGATTCAGTTTAGCGTAATTAGTTTAGTTCTATTTGACCCATAGATAGAACCCTATTGGGTACTATCACTACGAGCCAGAGTGATAGCTATAAAGGGGTACTCCGCATTCTCCAAAGCTCCAGCATTACAGAAGCCTCACCATCAGATTGTTTTGTGTTATATCCAGGATACGCGTTGGTGGAGTCTTATCCCTCTGCAGAGATGCAGTCAGTGTTTTCTACAGCCCCAGCCGACTTGGTAAATGCGTATGCCTCTGTGTGTGTGTGTGTGTGTGTGTGTGTGTGTGTGTGTGTGTGTGTGTGTGTGTGTGTGTGTGTGTGTGTGTGGCCATATGCTATTACATTAAACATCAACTGAATTAATTTTTCATATTGTATTCCGACAAAAATGAATTCCCCAAACTGTCTACAAGATTATTCAACTTATAACTTGGTAAAAAAATTTCTGGGTATCTTAAATGCGTCATGTTATTCAAATGTCTACTTCCAAAACTATTTTTACGATGTATTCTAATGCATGTTTATTCGCTTAAAGCCCGACATCGGTGGCCATTGCGCTTTATTTTGAGTCACATCCTATTTAGAGAATATATATCAGAGATAAAGAAATAAAGAGGAACTACCCTCTAATTAGCATTTAATTTTATCCTATAGAATTTATACAAATCCTATGAACATGGAGGAAGGTTCAACAGCATCATCGTGTGTCACAGTAGTGATTGATTGATTTAAACGGCAAATCAATCTATCTAGGGTTATTTATGCCTAAAGGTTAGGGAATCGCATTCGTTGTACATTTATATTTACTGAAGAGTTTCCGAAGAGTTTTTTGCACACTGTATAATTGAATACGATTATTTTTAAATCAGATCTATCTGACCCATAGATGGGACCTAACAGGTACAACCACTTCGTATCCAGAGTGAACCTTGGAGTAATGACAATGAAGGAGTTATATATTGACTTTTGACAGCCGGTTAGCGTGGATTTCGTAAACAAGATATACACCAATGTCTTGAGGTAAACAAGACAGCGGAAATGTCATGGGAATAACGGGAATTGCCCCGGAAGATATATGTGTAGTCGTCCAGAAAATATATAATGATAGAAGTTTTTCGGACGTAGCGGTCAGTCAATCGGAGGTAGTCTGTCAATCGGAGTCCGCAGTTAGCCAAGTCGACACGTCAGCCAAGGGGACGGCGGTGTCAATCATAGCAGTCCGTCTCTCTCTCTCTCTCTCTCTCTCTCTCTCTCTCTCACACACACACACACACACACGCACACACACCACCACCACCACCATCATCATGACGTTTCGAATAAAGGAGTTTATATCTTTATAAACAAGTGTTATCGCCTCCTCTCTTCATTCAGGGTATATAACAAAAAGGGACTCTACACTCCTTGTATCTCCAGAACTGGAGTCTTAAAATCAGATGCAATTTAGTGTCGTACCTAGGGCTCGCTCCTTTTTGAAGGGTTTTACCCCAATTCAGGTGATACAGTCAGCATATTCTAAGCTCCACCAACAAAGCTGACACCATACTGAGTCTATCGAAAGGTCGTCACTCAAACCCAGATGACGAAAGAAGTGGACAAACACAAATTTATCAGTTGTGCTGGTTTGAATTGAGTTTTCATCATTCGAGACCAGTGGTTCACTCAAGGCTAAAGAGTCCAGTTTTCTCTAATGTTTACCCATGGCTGGAAAGGGAACTGACGGATTCATGCCTTTCTCAAGGACATTAACATGAAGTGAAATGCTGACTACTTCGGCCAAAATTTGAACTCGTATGGCCGATTTTATTTCCCTTTAGGCCATAAATTGCTATGGTAACATGGATATAAAAATCAAATCATGATAATATAGGTTATTGGTGGTTGTTTGGGTTTCATGGCATATCACCTTTTGTAGGTTATTTAATGCCAACTTGTCTTTATACATATATATTAAATATATAGGATTTGGTTTGGTTGGGTTTTATGGCATATCAACCTTTGTAGATTATTTAACGCCAAATCTATTTTCATGCAAATAGTCAGTTGTTTTTCAAATAATTCAGTCTAGCATGAGTACACAATTTAATTTTGAATTATTCAGTTTATTCAAACAGTTCTAATTCTGTTAATTTTGTTTACACACAGTTAAATGTCAGAACAATTCTATATATAACATTTCATTTTAGTGTAAGTGCAGTTTCAATGTCAAAAACATTTCTATTCTAAACAATTCAGTTTAGTATAAATACGCCGTTCAAGTGCAAAAATCAGTACTGTGAAGGAAGCACAGTTTAGTTCTATTTAATCCATAGATATAACCTTTATCAGGTGCTACTATTCCGGGCCAGAGTGGACCTGGGAGTGATGGCCATAAAGGGGTACTCCGCATTCCCCAAAGCTCCAGCATTACTGGAACCTCTCCATCAGATTGTTTAGTGTCATATCGAGGACACTCGTTGGGGGAGGAGAGTCTTACCCCTCTGCAGAGAAGCAGTCGGTGTGTTCTACAGCCCCAAATATAGATTGTAGAAGTATTTTATCAACTAACAAGCAATAACCAAAGCTGCTAATAACAAAAAATGTATACAGCCAGATCTTTTATATATAATTGGGTGAGTCAAATGTTTTGCACTATTTTGGCAACGTGTGTCATAATTTGGAAGCTGTCGATACTTTTGCCAAGATCATGAAAGTGACGAAATGCATTAGACTGTGAGATTCCAAACTCATCTGATGCTCTCTGAGTACAACTCGCCGATTTCGCCTCTATGGCTTGTAGGTCGGCCTTGGAATATACAATGTTACGCCTAACTTACCTTTTCTGATCGTCGAATTATTGAAACAAGTATTTTTAATATTCCCTGAGGAACATACAATTTGGTGCCTAAGATATTAGATCAGTTTAGTAGGTGGAAGAGGATTAAAGTCACTAATTCTAATTATGCCATCAGTTTCTATCAGCTCTGGTTACTCAGATAAGATATGCCCCCAACTGTTATGCGTATAATTGCTCGGTCATAAACCTTGATACCTTCAATTTATAATAGCCTTTTTAATTAATAAAATGGTTTAATAGATTGAGATTTTATTTATCTATGATGAAATCCAGTCAGAGAATCAGATTATTATGGAAAAGCATAGACACACTGTCCATTTAATCAAACGTCTCACCAAAATGGTGATTCAAAGAGCTGCGCCATATAATCCCGTTGAATAGACCTGCAATAAGTCGCCATCATATGGATAACTACAATGAATCTTTCTGCAATAGGTTTTAAATCTTGGTCGAATGGTCCACCCTGTTCCTCATTTAGGTCTTCAAGGTTTTCTGGGAAACGATCCAAGTGGCCGTGGAAGAAATGCACTTTGATGCTCATTTTAAAGCCTGATAAAAGGGTTCCAAGCTCTTCACTAGTCCAGAAAAATTATTTGTTTATAGTTCCCAAGAAAATTCCCCAAAATAAGAATGAATGAAGACCATGCATCTACTTCCGTATTGTTCATTAAATCTTGAAAGATTATGTCTTTCATGAGTTTCCTGATTTGCATTTAGTAAAAATAGATTTTCCTTACCAAGCACTGAAAATTTTCTGTGTATGTATTAAAAGCAGCCCGTTTTGTTCAAAGCCTTGAATCTTGCTTACAATAAGTAAAGTTGGTGACCGTAGATAAGGGTTACCCAAAGGCTCCCTTTTCCATAGCTACAACACCAAGGTGTTGGGGAGGGCGCCACTCGTTTCCCTGGATTGCTCCACACCCTTGACCCTTACCATATAATGCTGGGTGTTAAGCAAGGTAACATTAAGTACCATTTTTGAGTCTTTGCTATGACTCGACCTGGGATTGAACCCAAGTCTCCCAGGCCATTCGTATACACTCTAACCATTATGCCAACGTCTGGTCTCTGTCAACCAATGCTTATGTACTAAACATTCTTTTCTCCTGCCGCCATGTTTTTTTCTCAGAGATTTTTGTTTTCTTACCCAGTGCTCATCCTTAGATGTACTATGCCAGAGACATATAAAGCAGTGATACTTGGCTCGACACACAAGAAAATTAACCCTCTCCAGATCCACACAGATTAACTTCTGGTGATCGCGGTATGATATCTGTAGCGGAGAAGTGTATAAATAATTGAATAAAACACCAATCTACAATTTTAATAAATTTTATTTCTTTAATTTACGTGAATTTTTTTTTGTTAATAAACAGAAGTTAGAAAGTCTTTTCTTGTAAGAAAAGATGATATAAGCCAGGGCGTAAATATTTCAAGAGAGAAAGTACAGTTCATATATTAAATGTAGCAGTTTGGGTAGCCTAATTCTTGTTGACATATTTTGTGTGTATAAAAGATTTTGTGTCATTTTGTTACTATGTAAAAGTGAAAATATGTTTATACGCTGATATGTAAGCGGATGAAGCAAAACATTTCATCAACAAATGAAACATTATTAGTACGACCATATCGATGTAAACAAGCAGTTTTTGTTTAATTTAAATTAATTAAGCGATGTTGAAATTAAAGGCATTCTTTAGGGACGTAATGTTAGATTATTTACTGAAAAATATATTTAAAGATGGTTGTTGTAGGTCCAAAGAAAGAATAAGGATATATCTAAAATAAGATGGTCCACGAAGAGGTTTGGATTTTTTGAATTTATTTATTTTATTCTGACATACATGTTTTATATATGTATGTTTCCAGCGTGTTGCTTTCGTTAGAGAACATGTGTGGCACAAGGCATTCTAAATGGGGTACTCAATGAAAAATACTGAAAATAAATGAAACCGAAATTAGATTTTAAAATGTGATGATATGTCTATGATTCTAATTGGTTAAATAATATATTTTAATCAATCTAGGAGAGGATAGATTTTTTAGATTATTTTGGTTTTGAGCTTTCAAATTTCTCGCTGCAAGTCAAATATTGCCGTCAGCGAATTTCAAAAAAAATTTTAAACAGATGCGTAAGTACCATATTTACCAACCCCTCCGCTCGGGCAGGATATGACACAAGGTCAATTTTTAAGCAGAGTTTAACAGGTTTGAATTCACAGTTTTCCTTCTCCGAGCGGAGGGGTTGGTAAATATGAAAACATATATACATAGAACATAGGACTCCCGAAACACGAAAAACACGAACGACTTCTAAGTTCAGGAACGAAACTTTGAGTTTAAAGGTTTTTCGACATAAGGAGAGAGATACACATTTTTTCTATTTTGGCTTTTTCATCTGCACCCCCCCATCTCGTGCGGCGCCCGTAGCGCGCAAATTCGTCTGGCCTCTGCGAGCCCCGAAAGTCGACCCTTCTTGTTCGGTGTCTAGTTCTCAACTCCTGACTTTTTCAAATCTCCCAAAATCCTCCGCGTGCGCTTCCGGTGCATGACGTCATTCACATCTCCTGGTCAAATCCTCTATCTAGGATTTTTATTTTGACATCTATGAACGACACATCCTCCCCGCACGCGCGTTAATACCTGCACTCAAGTTTGCACCTAACTAACCCATGTGCTGAGCCGAAAGGTTCTCAGCCTAACTAAACCCAAAGGCAAAATATATAAAACGAAATCCCTCGGCTATTATATTACACCAGCACTATTTTCTTGATACATATTTTGATATACTTATTTTCATTTTTTGCGATAGTATTTGATTTTGGTTCGCAGTTTCAATAAATTCTTTTCTCCTTGTCTGAATGCCAACAATTCTGTTGATTTCTTCGAGAGATTTAGCTTCCTTATGAAACCAGTGATCTCCGCCTGACGAAAGATTTGTGTAACTGAAGAGATTTCAGTAAGATTATTGTCACTTTGCTTGAGAGTACTGTCTACAGTTGAAGCAGGGGACTCGTCTTCTTCAGGGACAGTTATTTCAATTGAGTGTGAAAAAGGTCATGCTGCTGAGTCTAGGTCAGGATACGTCTATTTACTCTGATTACGTCCATTAATGTTTTTTATTTAACCAGACATAAGTAACCATCTTCACTGTGGTTCCTCTGTATTTGACAGACCATAGGTATTGCAAACTTCAGATATTTCCTCTCACCATTAGTCCATTGCCGAAGGTAATCAACGTAGGTTTTACTGACAATGTATGGAACACTCGTCTTATCTTCGTCCCCAAGTTTTATTTTGAAATAGTTTAAGTATTTTCTTTTCAGAAAATCAGAAATGGATTTTCTGTTCCTTGAAAGTGTACTGTACTAGTTTCTATGGTACAAATACTAAATTGGAAAGAAAGTGTATAAACATAACACAAAGAAGTTGGATGATTTAAACATTTTCTTCGTGAGGAAGCCATGCTATTACCTGCCAATGGGAAATACAGCGTTCTGGGAACATTTATTGATAAGTGCATTATCTGACAAATTAAAGCTGCAAGAAAGAAATAAAAGTTACATTTTTATTCATTGGATTGAATATACCCAGAATCAGCTCAAAAATCTGAGGCTGTAAAAATCTTTTTTTTTAATTTTGTTCCACAGTTTAATGAATGCTCCTAGATTGAAAGACAATCTCTTATTCGTAGAAGTCATTTGTTAAAATGAAATTTCAATCCTATCGGTTTCCAATTAGTTTCATATAAATGAGATTTTTCTATTTTTATTTTTAGTCAGTTTCCACGCCTTATGCTTCATTCTTTTTACATTTAAACTTTTTTTAAAAATTATAAACTCAAGGAAATTAGTTATCAAGATGGCTTCTCTACAAGATCGAGAAAGAGAAAAAAAAGTGGATCAAGACGACTATCTTCTCTTTTCTCCATTAGTTTTTGGAGTTTAAAATAAATGCATGTACCAAAAGTTATAATAAAATCCAATAATTACATGGGTTTGGCAGAATTTTAACATCGAGGAGTTTTTCACCTAAAATGTTCTCATGAAAATTACTTGGTCACATTATTTTACCCGATGTGAAATAACGTTTCAAACACAAATTCAAGGGCAAGTCAAAAGTTTTACAATATTTTGGTAACCTGAATTACAATTCGGCAACTCCTGAGGCTTTTGCCGAGATTGTGAAAGTGACGATCCAAACTTGACAGTGAGATACCGAGCTCGCCTGTAACTCTCCAAGTGCTACTCACTCAAAATGTTTTTGGTCGTTTCGACAGCGTTATGGCTCAGTTCGAATTTATAAAACATAAGAGGCTTTTGCCGAGATTGTGAAAGTGACGATCCACACTGGACAGTGAGATACTGTGCTCGTTTGATACTCCCTGAATGCTACCTACCGTATTTCCCTATATGGCTTGTAGTACGGCCTTGGAACCCACGGTTTTAGGCCGACACGGCCTTGCCTAATCGCTAAGGTTCTTGAAACCCGAGTGGAATCTTTTCAACTATCTGGTTATTTTATGGTAATTAACTGCGCCTTCAGCTTTTGTAAAAAATGTTTTTGGTCGCTTCGACGGCGTTATGGCTCAGTTTGATCTGGTAAAACATAAGAGGCTTTGCCGAGATTGTGAAGGTGACGATCCATACTGGACAGTTTTATGGTCTGTGACGGCAAATTAAACTAAAAGGATCCCCGGATGAGCAACCATTCAAAAGCGTATGGGAACTGGTGTATCTAAATATTGTTATCACCAAACGGGGAGTTTATTTTTTTTCGCACGTGTGAAGACGGGGTGGTCTGGCACTTGATACGTCGTAGAATAAGTCTTTGTTCAGAGTCCTTTCTCCGGCATATAGGAACTGACATATTATGTGGGGGTTAATTTAGAGCTAGAGTGACCGCCGTTGGCAAGGGATTTCAAAATTTCAAACTACACACACACCCATCAAGGCCACTAGTTCTTCCACCCCTAGATTTATGGAAGATATGGACCTCTAGGTTTATATGTAATAATATTAATTATAGTAGTCGACAACTCCGGTTTCCCGTATAAAATTTTTAAAGGAATTCATAGGACAATTTAAGCGAGAATAACATAAGGCGGCAGAAGCTGAAAAAGAAACATGAAAAACAACTTGACAGTAAACGACACAAATGAACAACTTCAACACGTGGGAACATTAAAATATATCAATCTTTTTACTACACACGCGGATACACATATTCAACGTGTCGGCTATATTATCAGCGGATAATATATGACAATAAATGTCTTTCTTCCTTTTCTTCTCTTCTTTAGTCTTTCTTTAAATTGAGAGAGAGGGATAGAGAATATATAATTGGGTGTAGGGAGAAACAGTCTTAACGTTTACTTATATTTTCAATGGGCTCCTTCGGAGAGTATTTTCTCTTTTACGGGTTGACGGAATTTATTTATGCTTATCGCTCTGGCTTGAAGGCATTAAGTTCCTCTCCTTTCCGCTTTCTTTACCCGGAGTTTGGCGCAAGATTCTCCCCCATCTGTTCACGACGATCTCTGTTCCAAAACTCTTCTTCACCCGGAGTTTGGCATGAGATCCGTTCACCACGACCTCTGTCCCAAAACTGATTTTCTTATTCCCTATTTCCGCTGACGGAAGAAGAGGGCTATTTCCACTTTGGGGATTCTATCTTCTTCCTTCTCCTGTCAGGCGATTCGTTAGGGCTACTATATGTCCCTGTACCCCACTCTTTACTCATCCGGTCACAGAGTACAAACATCTGCTGTTTTCCATTCTGACCTGGATTTGTTACTTGAGGAATTGACCAAGATTCCTCTTTCAACGGTCAGTCCTTGGCCTGTTAATTGAAATACGGAGGAATTGTAGTAATCCCTTATTTCTCTTCCCTCAGAGGGAGACCACGTGAAAACAGTGAGATGCCGAGCTCGCTTGATACTCTCTGAGGGCAACTCACCGTATTTGCCTCTATGGCTTGTAGCACGGCCTCAGAATTCGAGGTTTTACGTCTGTCTTGCCTGATCTTCAAGTTTCTTGCCACCCGAGCGAAATTACTAGCGCTTTCATCTTTTGCACAAAAAGTTTTTCGTTGCTTCGGTTGCACATTTCGAACTTGTAAAGCATAACTTCCACGTTAGACTAGGTTCCACGTTCATCTGTGCAACTTTAATATAACCCATGAAGTAAAATAACGCACAACGTGTCAACGCATCAACTACATCGATGCTACCAACTACAGCGGGTACTACTGCGGCTTGAACTGCTTTGGTCACAAACAAAAATATTGCAAAACTTTTGACTTACCCTTGTAAATGAGCAAAATAAATGGGGTGTTAATGAATTGCATTACAAACTCAAATGTTCATGAATGAAATTACCCAACCTCTCCACACGAGCAGAGTGCAGCATTAGGTCAATTTTAAGTGGAGTTTAACAGGTTTGAATTAAGAGTTTTTCTTTCTCCTGGATCGGTTGCCATACCGAGATTAAAGAGCCCAGTATGCCCTACTATTTATCTCAATCTAGAAGGACAATAGTTGGATTCATAGCTTTCCTAAGGTTATTAGACCTATGAGAAATGCTAACAGCCTCGTTCAGGATTTGAACTCGAGTCGCCGTATCCATTCCCTACAACGATAACTATTACACCACGGGTATCTCCAGAATTTTGTTATATCTAATCATTTCAGCAAATATCATTATGGGATGGACACCCGAATATATTTGCAAATGTTGTCCTTTATTTTGTAACATTTCCAATGTGGCTTTAACCATTGTTTAATGATTTTTTATTTTCTTATTTCATTTTATCTTTCTGATTTTTAAAGAACAATAATTGATCTTTTAATGTTTTCGTTTTGATTTTGTTTTGTTCTGTTTCCTTCTTCTTTAATTGCTTAATAACAGTATGATGCCTTTTCTTTGTGGAATACATTTGAATAAACCTTGATTGGTTGATCCAATGCATCTTACTGTTATATAACATATGACATGGATTTTCAGTTCGTTCCTAGTGACCCCGTGTGCTTTGACAAGCTGTCACGCTGTGATGAGTAAATAGGGATATGACAGCACATCAGGGAAGTCGGGTACAACAGGTGTGTAACCGGAAGGAGACCACGTGATGAAAACCACGCGGTCAGATTTAGACAGAGTACAGAGAATCGCAGTCGAGCCAGAGACACGCAGCCGAGCAGAGGCATCTCGGCCTGCAAGAGGGTGCAAGCGTTGGCACCCCCTGGCTCCCGGGAGAAGGTATGGGACAAGAAGTCCCCTCTCTGAGTATATTTCTCTCCATCTATCTCTCAAACTAGCCACAAACAGTGGGCCCCTTTCAAGAATAAAATGAGAGATATATTTTTATAAACAAGTGTGTTTTGTTTCTTTCATTGAAACTCGTTTATTATGTGAGATTACTATACAACATTACTACCATATAGGTTCAACTGATCAAAGGTTATTAACATTAATTATTTTTTTAAAAATAAATAAAAATAAAAATTTCCCCATTAAAGAAAATTACTATGTTTTATTTTGGTTTGGTTTGTTCGGGTTTTATGGCATATCAACCATTAAGGATTATTTGATGCCAAATCCTATTTATAGATATATATTGAATATATATGATTTTGTTTGGTTGGGTTTTATGGTATATCAAACACTGATGATTTTTTCATGCCAAATCCTATTTATACATATATATATATGCTAAGTATATAGTAATTTACTAAGCTTTTAGCTCAGATGTGGCACAAGGCCGTATGAATGGAGCACCCAATGAGTCTTATTCGTGTAGGTTTAGTAGGTTAGTTTACTAACCAATGCACCAACCGAAGCGCCCACATGTTAAGTATATATGATTTATTTTGTTCTGTTTATTTGGGTTTTATCAACCATTGAGGGTTATTTAATGCCAAATCCTGTTTATACATATATATTAAATATGATTTGTAAACAGATTTTGTTGCCCTGTCAGCTGGGTCTGTAGAATATACCAACTACATCTCTGCAGAGGAGTAAGACCCCCCCTACCACTGTAACGATACCGCCCTCGCCCCCACCACATTAGATCAGTCTTCTAACCATTTCCTTCCTTACGGCCGGTCGGTGATCAACTAGTGGTTAAAGGGGGGTAACGCACATTTCTTGCCACCACAAGAATACGATCGGGGGGACAGGAGAAAATAAAACAGACGAACAAACACGAACAAAGCTTGGGGTTAACCAAGAGCAGAAGGAGGAGTTATGCAACACTACATGCATGTGCGGACTAACGCTAGCGTGGGTTACTAGCGAAAATTCCACAAGCAACTGGAATGCCGACATCTTGACTCAATCTTCTTCGCTGGACCCTATCTTCTCTGCTACTGTCTCCGGAGTCGACCGCATCTGTCCGTGGTTCCACGCCAACTCCCCTGCTGACTCGTCTCTCTGCTGTCCCGTCGCCGACTGCTCTCATCCGGGTCCCGTCGTCAACTCCTCTCAGCTCCTTTGTCCAACCAACTCTCTTTCGTGTCCCCTTACCACTTCCGGATACGGCGAGATTTCAGGTCCAAAAATCCTTTGTCTGGTTTCGCGCCAAAACAGACAAAGAAATCGTCTGCTTGGCGGGCCACCCATATAGTGTTACACCACCACCACCAATGAGTGTCCAGGATATAACATTAAACAATCTGATGGTGAAATTCCAGTAATTGTTGAGCTTTAGGGATTGCGGAGTAACCCTTCATTGCCATCACTCCTAGGTCTACTCTGGCCCGAAGTAGTAGCACCTGATAGGATCCTATCTATGGGTTAAATTGAACTAAATTTCGTACTCATTCTAAACTGAATTGCTTGAAATAGAACTGTTTTGACATTTAAACTACGTCCTGATGCTAAACTGAATCGTTTGAAATGAAACTGTTTTTAACATTGAAACTGTACTTACGCTAAACTAAATTGTTTGAAATAGAATTGTTTTAGACAAAAACTATACCTATACTAAACATAACATTTGTCATTTGATAACTGAACATTTTGGCTGCATAAAAAACTAGATTAAATTTTGTAAATTAGCGATAAATTTTTTTTCGAAGCCGTGCAAAGGAAAATATAATGGAATAACCCAGTATTGAAGAACAAATTATGGGAGGATTTAGCCCACCTCTCCATCAGGAGAACGATGAGACACAAGATCAAGTCTTCAGCGGAGTACAGGTAGTTTTAAACACAGTCTTTTCCTTTTCCTAGACTAGTCGCCTAACCAAGAAGAAATAACTCAGTCTGTCCTACTGCCATAACGACAGGGATAACCAGGTTCATGCCTTTTCTAAGGAAATTTGCGCGTCCTAAGAAGATAACTGTTATGTTCAGCGAGCCTTCTGGAATGGTCTTGTGATTTGCCTTTCTAAAACAAATTCCAGAAGAAGCCTAAATATGCAACTCAGTCTACTGTTAAAAGACAATTTCTTAAGACAAGCGATTTGGGTATATCTAATTAAAAGGAAACATGGCTCCAGTAAAAAAAATTGTCTATTGAAACAATAAAAAAAGATTTTAGTTGTCTGAATTTCTGAAACGAAACTCGATGATCTTTATCATTCTGGGTTTTCAGACAATTATCTCCTTTTTTTATATTCACAACATCCTCCGGCCTTCTTCGGGTGTTTCTTGTCGAACTGAGGTGCCTACACGGAGCTTCGAAGCACGTTCTTTATTTGATCCACGGGGATAACTTGCTCTGATTCCGTTAACCATATAGTAGTTGGCAACCGTAGGCGAGGGTGACCCGAAGGTTCCCTTTTCAATAGCTACTACACCGAGGTGTAGGGGAGGGCACTATTCCTTTCCCTGGATTGCTCCACTTTACCCTTGATACATACCTTATATTGCTGAGTGTTAAGCAAGGCGGTATCAAGTACCATTCTTAAAGTCTTTGGTATGACGCGACATGGGATTGAACCCAGGTCTCCCGGACCATTGGCGACACCGGGTACTTCGAAAACCTATTTCCAAGTTTCTCAGGCGCACAACGTGGTGACTAATTTCAACCTGCAACCCACATTCTCCGCTTCCCGTCGAATTTTGCTTTAAAATCTGGTCCAGCGATGCAAATTGATGTACAAACGAGCAGTTTCTCTTCGAACTTCACGCCTCTTGATCACGTGGTGCGGACGCCGCCTATCGCCTTAATGGCGTTGATACAAAGCAGTAGAGGTTTCTATCGCGTTACCAGTACGTTGATTGTGGTAGTGCAAATTTTACGAGCTACGTCTCCACAATCAAACCTGCCTGTCTCCATTCATCGTAGTCACCTTCACATCCTGATTTGACAAGGACCGACACAGTTTTGCCCACTGTATAGAACATGTTCACCCAATCTAGAAGATCCAAAAATGGTGGGTTTAGTTGGGTTGGGTTTTATGGCATATCAATGTTTGTAGGTTATTTAACGCCAAACTCATTTTTATGCGAATAGTCAGTTGTATTTCAAAGAATTCAGTTTAGCATGAGTACACAGTTTAATTGTCAAAAACATTTCTACTTCAAGCTATTCAGTTTATTCAAACAGTTCTAATTCAGCTAATTCAGTTTAGTATAAGTATGGATTTTGTTCACACAGTTAAATGTCAAAAAATTTCTATATCAAGCAAATCAGTTTAGTGTAAGTAGAGTTTCAATGTCAAAAACAGTTCCATTTCAAACAATTCAGTTTAGCATAAGCACGCAGTTTAAATGTAACTGCAGTTTAGTTGTCAAAAACATTTCTATTTCGAGCTATTCATTTTAGTCAAACAGTTCTAATTCAAAAAATTCAGTTTAGCATAAGTATGCAGTTAGTTCTATTTAACCCTTAGATAGGACCCAATTAGATGCTACTATTCCGGACCAGAGTGAACCTGGGAGCAATGGCAATGAAGGGGTGCTCCACATTCACCAAAGCTCCAGAATCACTGGAACCTCACCATCAGATTGTTTAGCGTCATATCAGGACACTCATTAGGGGGTCTTAACCCTCTGAAGAGGTCCAAAAATTGTGCTATGACTATACATGGCGCCGTATTTAGATCTTGCAAGAGAAAAAGACCGATACTAAGGTTTTGTGTATGACCTCATTTCCAGGTGAATCTCAGGCCAGGTGAATGATTTTGTTGCAGTCGTAGAAGCGCGTGCGAGCTGTTTACTCCCTTTGCAATTAGCTCTTTGCTCAGTGGTTCGGTCTATTGCACCTGAAACAAGTAACACTCTAAGATGTGCCCGTACTTGCGGACAACCTATTAATCTGGGTAGGTCCCGCACCGGTTATGACGGGTTCCTTCACAGCAGACTCCTCCTATACGAGCCGGCAACTCTTCAAGAGATAGGGAATCCATCCTGGAGAATGATTGCAGGCGCCTCTTCACTGGGTCAGGAAGTCAACGCAGGAAAACATATGTCCAGTATTTCCCCCGAACAGGACTGCTAATTTTTGCAAATCGGCTAACATCGACTTAAAACTTAGACACTTCAAAGTAATCAGTGCCAAAAGCAGTCGACACTGTGTCTTTAATTCAGGCTACGTCTGTTTTCTTCTCTTTGAACAGTTGCTGATACACCGCCAACGTTACCCCGGTTAGTCGAAGTGGAATGACACAATCAAGCCGCTTCAGCCTAGATAGGTCGAACACCAGCTCCCCCTTCTCATCCTACTCCATGACTGACCCAGAGCCATCAAACTCAGGGGTCAACTTGAGGTCGAATTTACTGTCTGCATTCTTTGCCAAAATAACTTGTTATAATTTTGTGCAATCGTTCTAATAAAAAGGTCAAGCGAAGCCGGTGTGGGAGATCTCAGTAAGTCGAAATTTAGTCTGCACACGTCGGTATTTAAATTCTGATCTTCTATTTCTTCCGCCTCTCAATATCATCTGTCTTTGAATCTGTTTGTACGTTCGTCATTCATAAATCGATCTCCCAACTGACAATTCCGCAGCCATTTTATTCGTTCTTAATTTGTATGTGTGCCACTTGCAATCTACATTCGGTTTACGTATGCACTTCTTTGATAAATTGTATACAGTGGACAAAACATGCCAAGCATCGCGTCCTCTTTGCTACCAGTGAACTGAACTTTCGACTCAGTGTGTCTAGTTAAGCAGCAAATTTTCCTATAAGATATGATTTATTGAATATCATAAATGAAGATTGTTCATTCAGCTTTTTATTTAATATTTCCAGCTGGTGAGTTAGATCCTAAAATGTGGATCTGTTTTATTTTTTAAAAAAACCTGTCCAAACCTTTTTTTTAGTTGTACCACAAGTACTTTTGATTACTATTGATCAGTATCAAGAATGTAAGTTGTTGTATTGGGGAATCTGAAATCTTGAAGATTGTCGAGTTAGCAAGGAGCGTTTTAAATTTTTAATGTTTTTTTTTATCCCGTGTTAGGCACGTTACGTGTAACTAGCTTAATATCCCGTGCCAGGTGTAATGATTGAAAAATAACTAATCACGGTTTCGCAACAGGGGTATGCTATGCACATGTCTTAGATGTATTTTAACCTCTCGCCTTTAGGGTGAAAGACATTTCTTAAATTTCAGTTGTTTTTTCTTCACAATGATTGTATCGATTATTTGGAATCTTTTTATTTTTTATTTTTTGCTTATTGCTTATTGGTGATGGAGCTGCAATTGGCTAGTAGACAAGAGAAATCAATACATATTTTTATGTATTGATTACATATTTTATTTTTATACAACTTTTTATAGTAATTAATAAAATACAAATATACAAACAGATTACATAATCCCAACTAGAAGACCAGACTTAATGATAATTAACAAAAAAAGAGAACCTGCTGAATAGTGGACTTTGCCGTCCCGGCGGACTACTGAGTGAAAATCAAAGAAAGTGAAAAAAAGATACAAATTCTCAAACCTTGCCAGAAAACTAATAAAGCTATGGAACGTGAAAGTGACGGTGATACCAATTGGAATTGGCGCACTCGGAATGATCCCCAAAGGGATGGTAAGGAAGCTGGATGAGTCGGAAATCGGACAGCAAATGGTAACTATCCAAGCTACAGCATTGTTAAGATCGGCCAGAATACTGAGAAGAGTCCTGGAGACTTGAGGAGACTTGGTGTCACTCAGACTCCAGTTAAAGATCATTAGCTAATGCCGATGTCGAAAGCTCGCAAAAAATATAATAATAGAAGAAGAAGAAGAAGAAGAAGAAGAAGAAGAAGAAGAAGAAGAAGAAACTCTATAAATATCCAAAAAGATTAAAGAGAGACTGTTTACTGCAACCAGTAACAGTAATGTCAGCAGTAATAACATAAACAGAGAGACAACAAACAAAAAACAAGAAAACAAAAATCGGTAGAAATCCAACGTCAAGCTATAGGCTAAGGAAATTACATATGAGATGATCTGACATGGTTAAGAAGGGGAAAACTGAAGCATGTAACTGAATCTCTTTTAATAGCTGTATAAAATAATGTTATGGGAACTAATTATATCAAAGGAAAAATACGAAGAAGAATTTCAAGTATATGTGATGTGATGATTTTGATGAAACAGTTAATCACGTGTTAAGCGAATGCAGCAAGCTGGAAGAAAAGGAATACAAAAGTAGGCATGACTGAATGGGAAAGGCAATCTACTGGGAATTGTGCAAAAGACAAAAATTTGATCATGTAGACAAATGGTATATGTACTAACCAGAATCTGTCCAAGGAAATGAAATTCATTAAAATGTTGCTAGCGGAACTCCAAATCATGTCTAGAGGACCAGACTGTTGTGAAGTGGCGGGAATTCCCCACAGGATGGACTAGTCTGAGGATTATTTAGAGCCGGGCTCACTCTGGACGGTATATGATTTACACTCCTATATTTTAAAATGGCCGTTATGCCACTTGGTTAGTGCTCACAACTACGTCCGCAACTTTAATTTTGTCCCGCATTTTTGGAGCCTACTTGATGACGAAGATTGTCTATAAATACTATTGTCTTCTAACACTCACCCTCTTTCACATTTTCACTTACAGGGTCAACACACTCTTTCCAGTGTGACTTCCAGAGAGAACACTCTCACTCTCTCCATTTCGACTAACAGAGTCAACACACTCTTCCCTTTTTTTACATTTGGCTTCCAGCAGTCAACCGCCACGAAAATGTATACTCGCTGCAACCATTCTCTTCCTTGTTATACTTTTTCGGTGAGACTTTTTCCAGCCTCGAACACAGAAATTTCGTCAAACCACAGAAAGAAATAAACAGTAGAAATACTTTGTCAACACGCATAGGACACTTTTGTTATTTGGTCTTTATTTTGTAGTGTTAGTGTTAGTTATACACAAACACACAAACAGAGGAATATTTAACGAACAGTATTAGAACACTTGTACTGTTTTCAAATATTTCATTCAATGTATTGTTGATATGTATAAATCTGAATTTGTTTGAACTGCTGTGTTTCATATGTTCTTTTTGTACACGTCGTTTCACATATCTTTGCTTCGTTTGCCTTTTCTAAATATTAACCAAACTTAAATGGTGAGGGAAATAATAAATAGACACCAACAACATACCAGTACAAATTGGGGGACCAAAAATATCAACCAAAGCAACATGTACTCCTACAATGGTATCTATCAACAAAACGAATAGGGTTGTTTACATTAGTCGGTGTACCGTAATTCTCTCCGGAGTAAAATATCTCTAATCTTATATGTTTGTCGACCATTAATTACTCACTTCACAACACGGACCTAATGTCAATTAACAAAAAGAAAAGAACTTGACATCTACAGGATTTTGCCGTCCCAGCAGACGATCGAGTTAAAAATAAAAGAAAGCGAAAAATTAACAAATACTTGGATTTTTGCCAGATAGCTGAAAAAGATGTGGGACATGAAGTGATACGGATTTTTGTTGGAGTCTTTGGAATGGTACCCAAACGCCTGGGAAATGGACTGGGGTAACTGAAAATCAGAAAAATGGGGACTATTCAGACCATTTTTGAAATCTGCTAGAAGATATTTGCTGACTCTCAGACTTTAATGAAATACCATCAGTTATTGTGAAAAACTCGCAAGGAATACATCATCATCATCATGTCGTGCCGCTAGCATGGATATCCCTGACCCTCCCTCGCCACTTCACCCTGTCGTTCATCGCCTCTGGCAGGTCTTCAGGGCTACATCCTGTATCCTCACATAGCTGCTGTATGTATGTTCGAGCAGGTCGTCCTGCTTTTGCTCGGCCATATGTGGGGGTCACATAGGAGTACATCGCTTATGAGCTAGTCCCTGCCTCTCCAGCCGTGTCCTGTATGTCTGGTTCGTCTAACTTGGATAGTTTTCGTGATGGAAGGTAAGTGGCCGTATAGTTGGTGCTTTGTGAAGTGTTGCCTCTAGGACTTGTTCAATATTGCTTGCAGCATTCTTGTGTAATTGCCGTCTAGCTTTTTCTCCAGCCGTTTAGTTAGCGTCCAAGTAGTGCATCCATATAGCAGTATCGATACCACCGCTGCTTGAAAGAAACGGCGTTTCATTTTATCGGTCAGGTCAGACTTCTATATGATTGATAGCTTATCGATAGCTGTCCATGCCTTCGTTAGCCGCGTGTCGATGTCTTTTCGGTTGATGAGACACTGCTTCCTAGGTAGGTGAACTTGTCTACCAGTTTCAGAGAGCTTCCGTCTAGTGTGGAAAGCAAGGGATTAAATGATAAAATTGACTGTGATACCAATTATAGATGAAGCTCTTGAAACTATCCCGAAAAGCTAGAAATTAAATAGAGGGAACTTAAGATCCCAGAAATAATTGAAACTGTCAAAACCATGGCAACCCTAAGATCGGTTAAAATACAAGGAATCTTAGAGAGCTAAGGAATCTTGCAAACTTTAAACTTCAGTGAAAATTGCCAGTCAACCACACGTGTAAAAAATGCTTAGAAAAATAATAGCAATTGGCTATGAATTCCCTAAAAATAAAAATAAGTTGATAATCAAAATTTGAGTGGTACTCACTTTATTTTATTCGCCATACAAAAATAAGGAAAACCACTCCTCCCTATCATTCATCGCCTCTGGCAGGTCTTCAGGGCTACATCCCGTATCCTCATATAGCTGCTGTATGTATGTGGGGGTCACTTAGGAGTACATAACTTATGAGCTCGTCCTTGTTTATCCAGCAGTGTCCTGCATGTCTGGTTTGTCTAGCTTGGATAGTTTTCGTGATGGGAGGCCTATGGCCGTATAGTTGGTGCCTTGTGGGATGTTGCTGCCAGGACTTGTTTAATATTGCTCGCAACATTCTTAAACCTCACATATTCTTCATGGTTTGCATTTCTCAGCCAGCAAAATTTTTATAACAGTCCTCTATTCAAGCCGGAAGCATTCTGTTTGATTTACCACCATTTTAAATAACCTCAAAACAAATATTTTTGTGAGATTAGAATGATTTTTTAAGAAAGTGTTCGATAATGGCCCGGGAGACCTCGGTTTAATCCCAGGTTGAGTCATACCAAAGACTCCAAAAATGGTACTTGATGCTTCCTTGCTTATCACTCAGGATTATAAGGTATGAATCAAGGGTAAAGTATAGCAATCCAGGGAAAGGAGTAGCTACTTAGAATGATTTTTACAGTAAACAAATTCCAAACATGTATTAATAAAAAAAAGATTCAGTAAAAAATCATTTTTTATTCCATTTTTTGTATTGAATGACCCTCATAGATTTCTGTCTACCGGTAAGTTCCTCGTTGTTAAAAAAAGATAAAGTATTTAACATCTGAAACGTAGTTTACCGACTTCAGCTGATCGATACCCACTTGCTAAAGAAGATATATCGTTATTGAATCTAAAAGACTGTTCATTGAAGAGTTGTCTGCCCTTCTAATGGAGTTTTTGTGTTTTCTTCCAACTCCCACTTGTTTCGTCTTGGCATTGTGAAATTAGTTTAGGATTTTTTTTTTCTGTCACCGGGGCCATTCGATTTTGTTTAAATCTAATTTTGAATGTGAGCGTCAATGGATAACATAGCTCAGTTATGTCTTTTTTTTTTCCCTCATTTTTTGATGCTCAAAAGAATTAAGCAAGTAATGGATGATTGAACATTGGACAATGAAAACACTGAAGCCGTTGTCAACATATAACAAAATCGCAAATTCTTCAGCTGAGTGTCCGGTGATGTCTCTTGGAAATGAAAGCCGAATGACATTTTTAAACACTAGAATTAAAACAATAACTGTTAGTAAATTTTCATTTAAAAAGCAATTTAAAAAAAACGAGCCACGTTTAGTACGGTGCGTAAGTAAATTAGAGGAAACCGTTGTGCAATTTTTTTCTTGGAGAAACCTGCTTAGAAAATCAGCAGTGAAAATTGTAGCTTTCATCATGGTTCGAATAGCGACCACAACCATCAATCAGACCTCTGTTTAATCCTAGATGAATTTGTTTGATTTGTCGCGATTTTGAATAGTTTCAAAACAAATATTTTTGTAAGATTAGAATAATCTCGCTCTTTTAAAAAAAAGATTGAATGGTTAACAGATTGATTTTAACGGTATGTTACTCCGTCTACAGATATTTCATGCCAAGTGGTTTGGGAATCGCGTTCATATATATTTGTGTTGATGATTCTTAAGTGTTTTGTTTGGTTTTATTTTGTTTCTCATGCAGCATATTTTTTTCGTTTCGTTTTATTTGTTTTGTCTTTCACACAACATTTTGTATCGTTTTGTTTTGTTTTTCACACAGTATTTTGTTTTGTTTCGTTTTATTTGTTTTGTCCTTCACAAAGCATTTTGTATTGTTTTGTTTTGTCTTTCACACAGCATTTTCTTTTGTTTTGTTTTGTTTTGTTTTACACTGCATTTCGTTTCGTTTTGTTTTGTCTTTCACACAGCATTTTCTATTGTCTTGTTTTGTTTTATACATTTCGTAGTATATTGCTTTGTTTCGTTTTATTTTGCTTTGTTTTACAATGCATTTCGTTTCGTTTTGTTTTGTTTTTCCCACAACGTACAAAGTATTCCTATCTGTTACCAATAATTTGCACAGTTGGATTATTTCAAGTGTTCCTATCTCATCCTTTTGCTTTATAAACTGTTCAATGGATTCAAGTAACTAACAATCCTTAATAAAGAAATAAAGCTTCACGTAACAATTCTTAAAACAAATAATTTAAACTTGAATGGTGCCAAGTGTTCCAATCCAGCACTAATCATTTTAACACAGATCTATTATATCGATAGATGGGACCCTAACAGGTACTACCACTCCGAATCAGAGGTGGCCTAAGAGTTATGCCACTAAAGAGGTACACCACACTCCCCCACAATGAAAAGTACAAGACATTTACCCAAATTTGGTTGGACGCTTCGTGTGGTGTAATGGTTAGCGAACTCGATTAGCAGACCTTTGTTCGTAGTTCCCTTTTCATTGAGGGCTCAAAAATAATTCATTGATTTTCAACAGCATGTTAACCCGTCTATATTTACGGAATTGTATTCATATTTACATTTGTTGTGTAGACGTCTCTTAAGATTTTTTTTTTTTTTTTGCACACGGTCGTTTCGAATTCGAATTATTCTTAAACAGATCTATTTGACCCATAAAAAGAACCCGAACAGGTACTAAAACTCCTGAATCTGAGTGGACCCGGAAGTGATGGCAATGAATGGTTATTCCATACTCTCCCAAATATCAAAAACTAGAGCCTCTCCATCCGATCCTGCTTTATCATCATACCCAGGACAAACTGCCATCTGTGAGACATGGATATCTATTACGTGTTGCATACTGATTTTTAAAAGAGCCATCAATCCGGGGAATTCTAGGACAAGATGTTCCAGCTGTGTAAATAGAGTGATTACCGTAAAACAAACAAAACGTGGGTGTACACAGCTCACATGGGTTGACAACCCGAATGCATGTGCTTTGGGAAATTATACATACGCAAGAACCCAGGGTCACGGTCAGTCACTTTCAACCAGTTGGACCCTCAACCAAGTCGGGGCAGAAGCCTCCCTGGGCGCCATCCAGTGGGGTACAGTGCTAAGTGTGAATAAAAACGTGGGTTAAGAAAAGGTTAATATTGCAGTCCTCCGCCAGTCTGTGTCCAAGTCCTTGTTCGTTTCGTCTCTGTCTCTCTCACACTTGCAGAAATTTCGGCCTTTTAGAGATATAAAGAGAGAGTTATATTTTTGTAAAGAAATGCGATATTGCATCTTCCTTACGGCTATACAACATAACTAAATTAGGTGGCGGGACTAACTGGATAATTTGTGTCAACTGAAATAGACTTATCTGAACTGAAATAAAATACCTTTAAGAAAAAGAATTTAATAAGATATTTCCTGTATTTTAGGAGTCTGAATTATTCTATTCTCTTGTACATGGGCCATTCAATAAATAGCGGAAATTATTACCTTAGAAGTTAGCAAATGAGAACACTGTTGTCAGTTGCTCTTCTTTTTTTTTCAAAGAAATCAATAGTTATGAGTCCTTTTATGTACCAGAAGTGTGTCAGCATGACCTTCTTCACTGACTGCCGCTCCCAGAACATTCTTCTTTACGGAAGACCCAGAGTGTTTCTATTCCATTGTCTGTGTTTTTGACTCAAGTTCGTATTGACAAATCCATGTTTAAACCATTTACAAATATTTTTCGACTAAAATAGGCTTTACTGTACACATCACAATTTCTTCCGTAAATTTCACATGATTTGTACTTCTCAGACAGTAAAAACTAGATGACAAACTTCTGTTCACGCTTGGAGCACTCTAATGTTTTGAATCGCCTCAAAATAAATATTTTTCCGACATTAAAATCATTTTTCCAATAAACGGATTTCAAAAAATGCAGAGTTTGGATTTATAGAAAAAAAAAATTTGAAAATAGTATTATGCTTAAAAAAAAAAAAACACTCCCCTTATTCATTAAAATTACCTTCATAGTACAAATATATTTAAGCAATTTTAATATTAAGTGATTAAATATGCAATATCACAGCAAAAACAGTGGTTTTATGGTTGTAGTCTTTCTTCTTCATACGCCCCTTTGTGAATGCATTACATCAGACAGTTTCTTTCTACTTGCTACTAATTCACTATTATAATATATATTACTTGTATAATACTTATTATAAATGATATGTAGATAGAGTCTTTCAGAATGATCTCTCCAATTTAAAACGTAGATAAAAAAAAAGGCAACATAGACCCTATTCAAAATTTTACTTTATTTGAAGACAACAAAAATAGTATTTTCCATTTTCTTTTGTTTTTGTCATCATTTTGTTTTGAATATTATATCATCCAAATTTTCGTCCTCACAATCGCTGAGCTCCTAAAGTCTATCGTAGCGCACAAGCTAATCAAACAAAAATCCCCGTTTAAAAAATTCTTCATATAAAGAAAAGTAGGGGGGAAATATATATATATATATATATATATATATATATATATATATATATATATATATATATATATATATATATATATATATATATATATATAATGCTTTATAATAATACCTTATTTATACATAGTCTTGCAGAATGATCTACTGGATTGATTGAAGTGGAAATAACGACCACGCAGACGTTGGTCGGGTTAAATGGGTGGGCGATGTCTCTGTGCAGCAGCAGCAGCAGCATTTGAGATTCCATCGAATGTTTTTTTTTTTTAATTTTAAATCTATTATCGCGTGAGGTGTCTCCGTGGCGGAGTGACTATCGTGCAAGACTGTGACATTGTTGTAAGCGGGTTCGAACACCAGTCACACTATAACCTTCACTTTCGGACTAACTTTGGGATGAGTATGACTCCCTTTAACCCTCTCTAGCTATGTGCTAAAGAGTACCACTACCGTTCTTCTACAAGGGTGGCATGGAGGTTGATATGTCATTAAACAAAGAAACCAAACTAAATGATCAGAGCAGAGCAGTAGCTATTCCGTAAGTATTGCTAAGTAAGCCTATTCTCTTGTGATTACTTTCTCTGGGGATACATGAAGACTCAAGAATGTGAAATGTTCACAACTAACGAACTGAAACATTTTACTCTTCCTGAAATCGTCTCAATTCGAGACAATGGCAGGACCGCTAAATACGTCGATCCCAAAAACAAAATAAGTGATTGACCACCAACTAAGTTAGGATGACAAAGACAAGAGAGTTAATTCGACGAGCCAAGTTTTTATTTGGCAAATCGATGACAATGAAATTGGTCCACTCAAGGACCAGGATGTAGCCCTAGTTGGTGTGCGCGATTAATCTGTCGCGGTTTTGCAAATGCAGATGCTGGTTCGCATAGTTTAATAGACACAAGTATAATCAGTGAATTAGAACAAAAAAATGATTCCACATGAATGAAATCGCGAATGAAATTTTGATGGCGTATTTGTTTGTTATTTCTTTTGTTTCTAAGCAAATATCTTTTACTATTTCTGAAAGAATACTTCGACCAGAAATCTACCGAGTTATAAATCACTGCATTGTGTCTTTTCATCTTTCATTCCTCGCCCCCCTTTTTTAATACCTTTCTTTTCCTTCAATGTTGTAAGATATAATTTGCCTCAGTTCACTCTCCTCTTTTTTACTTTCTTTTATACAGGATCTATAACCTCGTTTTAATGTACGTTTCTTTATGAGTTATTTTTGTGCTCAAATTTAGTTACGTAACGATAAACGATCCTTATAGAAGATCTTCACCGAGATCCTAAAATGAAAAACAGGAAGAGATTTATGACTGCCAAAAACAAAAAATGAGAGAGAGAGAGAGAGAGAATATTCCCGAAGGACATATTTCAAAATTTTCCATTGTACATAATAGCGAAGATTTGGTTTGGTTTTTTTGTTTAATTTTGTATCGTCAAAGTGAAGGAAACACAGAGAAGAATGGGTGCTTAATATATTTATTCAGCAACAGTATCCGGTACTAATGGATACTTACAAAAACACAATACAATAAGTTACAAACAATTAACAAGACAACTTACACGAAATAGAGGAGGGTCAAAATACTGTATAGCCAAACGAAGATTAGTCAGCTTAATATCGGCTTATTAATAAACTGTTGAAGTCTTTAACCGTTGGCTATTTATGACTCGGAACCAGTCCATCTGGGATAGTATTGAAGGGGTGCTAGCTACTATGCAACACATAGCATATCAGCCTTCGTTGGTTATTTAATAAGAAAGCTATACTTGTAGAAGAACAGCAGTGATACTAGTTAACCCACAGCAAAAGGGATAAGGAGTTTCATGTCTTCCCCAAGGGTTTTAGTCCGAAAGTGATCGTAATAGAGTGAGTGTTGTTCGAACTCGCTTTGGACGATAGCTCTCAGAGTAGAAGAGAGACCCTTTGGTCTGAATTCGGAGTTTTCATTCTCTTTGACCGATTGCCATACCTGGTTTAAAGAGCCCACTCTGCCCTAGGATTTACCGATAGCTTGAGGGAGAATAATTGGATTCATACCTTTGTCAAGGCTATTAATGTAATATGAAATGCAAACAACCTCATCGAGGACTCGAACTCTCATCGCTATGTGCATTTCCTACGGTTTCACTACAAGCGGCTCCTTTGAAATTACATTTTTGTTGTTTTTTCAGCTACACTTTTAATGCAAACAAGTTCTAGTTATATTAAGAAACTGTATTAATAAGATACTATTTTATTAAGTATAGCGTTGAACACAGTTTATATATTATACAGAAATATAATGATTGATATATAAAATACTACTGTCAACTTTAAATGTATCGTTTGTAGCTTGCATCACTGTACAAATTTGCGAGCTTTGTAGAAAAGAAAAGCAGGTGAGAAGATAAATGAACAATAATTCTGAATCTAAAAGTATGAGGGGTGGCATCTGCGCCTGATAAAAACCGATCTGTTACTGAACCCACAGTATCTGGTGTAGTGCGACTAGAGTTCTATGATCTCCTGCGTTTAGAACCTAAATTTTTAAAAAAAGGCAATATAAATCTATTTAGAATTTAATTTTACTCTATAAAAGAAAAATATTTTCTATTTTCTTTTATTATTGTCATCACTTTGCTTTATATATCATATTGTCCAAGTACTTGCTGGAGGAGTTCCCATGGCGTAGTTACTAAATTACTGAACTGCGACATCGTAGGAAGCGAGTTCGAATTCCAGTTGCGCTATTACATTCATTTTCCGTGGGAAAGGTGTGAACCTCTTTACCCGCCCCCTAGCTGTTGTTTAAATAGTATCACTACTGCTTTTTAACAAGAATGACGCAAGCATTGAATAAACCAGGAAGGTTTACGTGCACTTAAACAAAGAAACCGAGCTAAAGAAAGAAATACTTGCCCGCACGAGTTATACATTCGTGAAGTTTCAACTTGAAGCTCTGCAGCGCTTGTATATTCATTGCTTCATGTACTGAGGGAATTACAAGGACTCCTTCTCGAACTCTTCTTGCCTCTGTTCTTTGAACAGTAGAGACTTAGTCTCTGACCTTACCAGGGAATTATAAAGCCATGTGGCTATATTATCTACATTCATCAAGTAAGGTTCTGTTCATTTTACACCCATTCTGGCATAAATAAATGAGTTTATTTTATTTTTCTTTCCCTTTAGTTCCATGTTTGTATATCACCGATATACTAATGCTAATATTGGCCTTTGGATAGTAGGGACTTATTAATTACTTCCAATCTGAACAAATAAATGAAAACAAAAATGTTGTGAAGAAGGGATTCCTGTTGCATGGACAATTGTTGGTCTTCTGGGCAACCGTTTCCAAGCCCAGATTCATTGTCGCGTAAAAGTGTAAAGATGAAAAACGGAATTAGAAGTCTGTCTAAGAATAAATATGATTGCGTATTAAAATATCTAATTTATTGACAGGTTAATCTTGGAAGAAATTTGATTGATTTCGATCAAATACAAGTTACAAAAATTTGACTCTTGTTCTCTAAAAATGCAAAGGAAGTCCCCGTAGCGTAGTGGCTAACGTGCTAGACTGTGGTATCATAGTAAATGAGCTCGAAATCCAGTCGCGCAAATTTCGTTCACTTTTGAACTAATACCTCTGGGAGCAGTATGAACATCTTTATCCTCCAGTTGTGGGTTGATTAGTAACACAATTGTTCTTCTAAAAAGATGTTTTGGGCATTAAATAAACCACGAAGGGTGATATGCCATTAAACAAAGGAATCAAAGGAAATCTAAAAGAGCGAAAACTTTGAAGACAACTTGTACAAATGTTAGTAAGCAGTCACGTGCCTTTTCGCAAAGAAGAATTCCTATAATTCAGCTGAAACAAATAAACGTTACTCCAGTAGCTTGTGAATGGGAGTGATGTGACTCATACTGAGTTACCTCATAGAGAGCTTCAGAAGACTAACGTTTTGCTTTGACGTGTGGGGGTTTTTCCTGCGTTTCGTTTCCTTTCGATTTCCTTTCTATTTTTTTTTTTTGTCTCTCATTCTCCATTTTGATTTCTCATTTCAATCCTGCTTTGTGTTTTTTGTTGAAAGTTTCCGCCCCCCTCCTGTTATTTTCTCTTCCTCACTGGCCTTCTGCTTCCTTTCTTTCTTTGAAGGAATATCGTTCTTAATACGTGCCAAAATGAAAACAGCTCACATGCCAAAAGAACGCAAACCAAAAATAAAACAAAAAATAAACATCGGAAAGACATGAAAGATTAACTAATATGCCCCATATTGTAAGAAAAAGGGTGAGGATTTGATATGATGTGATAATTTGTTAAGAATAACAACAGGTGAAAGTTACAAACTTGAGCTGTTTTTTTAGACACATTTGTCTTAACATTTCCAGAAATAAAGATATCTGTTCATATGAGAATATATTTTGATAAATTATTAATATTTTCAGGTTGTACAGAACTGATTATAATTTGTTCACTAAATTAAGTGATATAACTCCTTTAAGTTAAATTAATCTTAAATTAAGTTTATTCAAAAATGTATTATCTGATTTCTATCTCTATAAGCTCTTCTTCCCTGGTGTACATATATTGATGCAATAATGTATATGCATGTTGGTGTGAACATTATATGAGTATATATGCATATGGGATTTGCATATATCTATGTATGTATAAATGTGAATGTGAGGTGGGCCTATCTATACAAGTGTATTTAGGCATAGGTAGCGTATATGTATGTATGTACATGGATGGATGTGTTTATAGTAGTATTAAAAGGATAGCTAAAGGCTATTAAAAGGCCTGCAGATTTTAATTGACGATAAAATAGAAAGAGAAGGAGTTCTCGATAGGAATGAAAATGTTAGTCTTTAATGTCTGTTATAAAAGTCTTCGGTGCAAGTACGCTGAGTAGTCAGTAGATAAAAATATTACTTTCTAAAATATTTTAATTCTTTGAGATTCACACGAGAGCGGGGGTTCTTTTTCACATAACGGATTGCATATTTTTAAGTTATCAACCAGAATGTAGGTAGATAAGTTGCAGTTTAGGGCAGTAGTAGTCCTGCTTCCAGCCTAAAGGCCCTTACTCATTCACTGTAGTTTGTCACAAAGAGAACATAGAATTAGGAGCTGACTGTTCGATAGGATTGTATAAGAAACTTCGTCTTCCATCTGTATCGCAAAAGTGAAAGGTCAGTCTCCAAGTTCAAATCACGAAGTGTCACACACGCCCTCTGACTAGAATAAACCTGAAAAGTTATCATCAATAAAAATAATTATACGTGGGTATTTTCGAAATCTTTTTCTTGTAGACCCGTCGCATGGCTTGTACGATTTCAGTCAAAACACGCAGCCAACTAGTTTGTTTTAAAAGAATCTACTCAACGTGGTTTTGAGTTGTTTTGCAAGTGAATCTATGCAGACCGTGGCGAAAGATTCAGGTTGGTTATTTGTTTGTGTTTTACGGAATATCAACCCTTGTCAGTTTTTAATGCCAAATCCCGTATATATACATATGATTTATCAAAAATAGTTTGTAGGTAAGAATTTTTAAACAAGGCAGACCTCATTTGTTTACACACAAACGTTTTCAAGTACAGTTCTCTTACACAAATAGTTTTATTTGCATACAGCGAAATGGTTTCAAGTATTGCTATGTAATACTAAAAATTCAATTTAAGCCATTTGTTTGCACACAGTTAAATGGTTTCAAGTATGAATATTTCTATTTGACCCATGGATGGGATCCTAACATGCACTATATCTCCGGGTCAGAGTGGACTTGGGAGTAATGGCAATGAAAGGGTACTGCTCATTTCCCAAAACTCCAGTACTGGAGCCTCACTATCAGAAGCAGATTAGAATTATATCCTAGACACTCGTTAGGTTGGGGTCTACCCCTCTGCATAGATGAAGTGGGCGTATTCTACAGTCACCACCACCCCCGCCGCCGACTAGACTGAAAATATTCTAACAATACTAGCAGTTACAACATCAAATAAACGTACAAAAATAATTTTCATTGATTCTTTACCTGAAAACTTCGTCGAATCTAACATAGTTTCTAAATGAGTGAAAAAGTTTGTTGAACATTTTTTTAATTTATTTCTTATTTCTCCTATTTACTCGTATCAGATGTTTTCAAGAATTCTGTCGTTCTTTGAGGAAATCTATTTTTTTATTGAGAGTGTAGTGAATAGAAAAATAAGAAAATGAATAAAATAAAAATAAATTCAAAAGTGCTGAAGTTACCAGAAGCCCCTGATAGGAAGTTAGAACTACGCATGCCTAAAAACGGACCTAGAACATGAAAAAAACCTTCTCTTTGAACAGTGACCGTTGGATTGGAAGGACCTGTTCTCAACTTTGCTGGTAATGGAACCATGTGCCTACTTAGAGGCACGCTGGTTCATCCTTCCATCAGTAGCAGCCGTATCTGCTAAAGCTACAAATGGACTTATCACCCACAACTAAAAACACCGAATTTAGACCTATCAATCCCCGAAACGACTAGAGAATGTCAACGCCTGATTTGTGAAGACATTCCTCGCTAGAGAGTAGTCGTGCGAAAACCCAAAGATAATAAAGTTGAAATTTAAAGATATCTCCTCTATCCGCCTCATTCTTTTTCTTCCTTTGCAGCCTTCACAGACAAGAAGACGCCAGCGAATCAAGACGGGGTAAGAAGAAACAAACGGAATCAGATATCAATAATTAACAACGACCAAATCATCAAAGTACCCCATAGATTCACAGTTATTCAAGTCGGAAGATTTTCTTTGCCACCTTTTTAAACTATTTTTCCGATAAAATGAAGCTATTCTAAACTGCATGCCGTTTCGATTGAGGCCCACAGAACTTGTTTCTTTCTTAATAAGTCAGCCATCAATCATCACAAAAGAGATAAACATTTATGGCAGTAAAAAGATCACATATTATTCACAACTCACGTTAGAAATAACAGGAAAATTCGAAAAACTGTATCCGATTTTCCGTATCATTCTTTTCTGTCAAGAGGAATATGCCCGCGTAAATTTGAATTAAAATGTAAATCGTACAACCTCTGATATTATATGAACCCACCACACTTGGAAAACGTTTGTTCAATTATTTTTAATCAACAAAAATAAAATAAACACGAATCTGAGACAAATCTTGCTATTTAAATAAAACTTTTTGACGTCATGAAACATACGTTAAATTAATTAAAATGAATTATTTTGATTAATAATCGAGATTTGTTAAATATAACTTACAGAGTAGGGGTTAGAAAAGAAAGAAAAAAAGGAAATAAGAAAATAAAATAAAATAAATTTAAAAAATGTAGCAGTTCCCAGAAGCCCGAGACTAACAGCGAAAACGCCACATATTAAAGAAAGGTGATTCTGAGTGCTGAAGCGAAATTCTACCTCTTCAGCCGTACCCCTGAGACTGAACAGACTTCATCCCCTAAGCTGCAGGCAGGAAACACACGTGTTCGCCCAAGTCTATATTCATAGAACTTAATATTACCAGAAAGGAATCGTCATGTTTTATGTATCAATTTTTTTACCTGAATGAAATACTTCATATTGAAGAAAGAAAAGTTGATGGTATAATGGATGCTACCTGCCTTACCCAAAGTTAAAATGAATATAGAAAAAACAAAGAATTGTGAGTAGCAAAAGTGGCTACATAAATCAATGGCAAAATCAGTCGGTGAATGCTTTGATCAAATGTCCAGCAAGCATATTGACGGAATGAACGAATGAATTAATGGATGAGGGACGGAAAGAAGAAACGAACGAAGGGGTGAATGACAGAGAGAGAACAAAAGCAAGAAAGGAAGAAACGTGCGTAAATATCTAAAATTCTGCTTCGCCCCTTATAGACTATAAACCGACTACTGTAATAATATTTGAATAAAAAAAGCTCAAATTCAATGAAGAGCTTCCAAAATATATTATTGTATAGAATGATACTCATTCATAATCATAGTAGCGATGTCTAATGCCGTCCAAATCGCTGTATGTGTGGTTTAGTTACATTTTCAAGCAGATCGTATTCTCTTCGCAATAAATCAATATAACTTTATTAGTCGATTCGATCAAGATTGTAATAACCAAAGATTTCCTTTGTGATCAAGGAATTTGTCAGAATGCATTATCTACTGGTATAAATCAGTTCGTGAGGAAATATGCAAACTACATATCGCCAACCTGTACTGAGAAATAAAAATGTTCTTTGAACAGAGAGAAATAAATAACTTTTGACTTGATTTGTTGTGACAAATCTGTAGGAAGAGATTTCTCTGATGTCCGCTGAATAAGTAATCAAATAAGTTTAACGTGGTAGAGATATCAGGACTGTTATCGTTCGGAAAACTTGCGTGCAGTAAATACAATGCATTCTCGACTCTATATTTGGTAGCGGACTTGTTGATCGCGAACATGGCTTCCTTATTATAAGGTTTGGTGAATTTGATGAAGAGATTATTCTGTTTCGATCATTATCATTGACAAATTCTTTACAGCTTCCCTTGATAGTTTGACCATTGACATAGTTTGATATATCGCAGGTGATTCAGTAAAAAAAAAAAAAAAGAAAAACGTGAGAGACGTAAACCGGTTTAGAATTGTTGGAAGAAGGCGAGAACTGATTCGAAGATAAAAGATATTTTTGATTTACTGATATTAACAATACATTTTTTTTTAATCTTTCCAGGGTTTGCAGATAATATTCTGCTGGTCTTTGAGGAGATTTTATAGAAATACAAAAACTTAATATCTGCATTGATATGTTGGGTTGTGACACTATTATCTCTTCTGCCTCTGAGTGTCTTTATTTAAGTGTAATAGTGAATATGTGTGTAGGTGCGAGCATGTCTATATGTGTATGTATTCGTATAGGCGTAGTATATATATATATATATATATATATATATATATATATATACGAATACCTAGAGAGCCAGAAGCAATCTACCAAGGTTTCACCTAACTGGATCATCAATATAAATCTGACTCAGTGTATTAAGCACTCTTACGTTTAGTTTAAGGTATTTTGTCTGTGTTTTTTCTTTTGACTCGGCATTGCGATATTTGTTGATTATTTTCAAGTAGTAAGAATCACCCTCCCCTACACCTCGGTGTAGAAACTATTGAAAAGGGTGCCATCGGATCACCCTCGACTACGGTCGCCAACTTAAGAATATCTTTACTATTTTCTTTTTTATGTAATTTTTTCCCAGATAGCAGTTTGTGTAATACTTTTTATTTAAAAATTGTATCATCTGCGTTTTTTCACACTGTTAGAATTATAGAAGAGGTTTAAAACTAAAAATAATATATATATATATATATATATATATATATATATATATGCATGTAGGGGTAAGAGTATTTGTATGGGTCTGTCCGTGTGAAGATAGTATATATGCATGTATGAGTCTGGAGGGGTGAGCGTGTCCATGCATGTAGGTTGCCCACATGTATGAATGTACATCTGTAACATTGTAAGCTAATGATACCAAAATCCGAATAGATAACTTTTTAAAAAGCCAGCTTCCTAAAGAAAGATGAATAAATAAAATTCATCATCTCGTTTCAGTGGGCTAAGTATAACAAGATATGCTTGATAGGCCAGCAGGATGTCCATCGATTAACCCTCTAAGTGGTCCTAGTGGGAATGAGGTATTCTGTAAACTACAATAAAAGATTATGGGAATTCTCGATTTGTTCTCTTTTGGTGGCTCGGGCACGAGGAGACAAACACTTATATGAACGGAGAACGGGGAACGAATCAAAGATACCAGAAAAATCAGTTCCAAGTTTAGTTTAGAAACTACTTTGCACGTTGCTTCCACGGCACCAGAGACTGAACGAATTGAATAAAACAACAGAGTTCCTTATGCTTAGTGTTTCGTTTTGGATTATCCATCACCGATATAGCAGTCGTCTGGGACCATGCTACAAACGGATGTGCGTAGAGTCAAAAGAATACCTAAAATAAAGGGGTTAGCAGATTTTAATAGATGATAAAATACAAAAAAGATTCCTCGATGGAGTTGAAAGGGCTATCTTTATATTGATTATAAACTCAAGTCTTCAGCGTTAGTATGGTCAGAGGTCATTAGACAAGGGTATCATTTTTATGTATTTTAGATTGGTGGTTTGCGTAGAGAAAACAGTTTTCTTTTCGTGAATCCTAGATGAAGTATATACAAGGAATCAATCAGGTTATAGATCAGTTGCGAGAGAGAGGAGTTACAGGACAGAACAGTGTCGATCGTGTTACTATAGAGGGCCGGGTTGAACCCACCTCCGTCTACTGTGAACTAACTGTTAGACAGAATGGGATAAGAAACTTCGTCTGACGTCCTTATCGAGATAATAAGAGATCAGCAACCAAACTCACATCATGAGAAGTCAAATACATCCCTTCAACTGATTAAACTAGAAAAAATTGCTATCAATAAAGGTGGCTGAACGTGGATATTCTAAGAATTCTTTCTTTTTGTTTTTGTGGAGCAGACTCGTGGCTTTTATATTTTAATAAACCTACAACTAACTAATCTTTGCCTAAAAAGAATCTACATAACATGGGGTTGATTCGTTTAGCAGATGAAACTGTGTATAACGTGATAAAGAATTGCCAGAGTCATGGTCACGATGTTTAGCAAGTTAACCTTGGCTACCAATTCAACTATAAGAAGGAGTCACCGTGACGTGGTGGCTAACGTGATAAATTGTGACATCACATTTAGCTAGTTCGAATCCCAGTCGTGCAATTACGTTCATTTTCGGGATAATACCCTTGGAAAAAGTATTAATCCGCTTATTCCCCGGCTATGAGTTAAATTGTACTGCTACTCTCTTTCTACAAGGATTGTTTTCGTATTGACCCTCGAGAATTAATATGCCATCAAACGAAGTAACTAAACAAAGCCAAATTAAGCTGTAGCAAGTTTAATCCAGACTAGGTGCTATATATCTATAATCGTCTGTCATACTAAGTTTAATCTTGCAAACATATCTGCTTCGCCGTGGAGCAATGGTTAACAAGTTAGTTTCGAAAGCGACTACTTCTTTATATGTTGAGATACTTTCCTTTCCTTAAAAGACGTCGAAAAATTGTGGCTTTGTACTTCATAGAGATGAATAAATAATTTTCTCATGGCGTTGCGTGACAAGAAGGCTTCGAGACTTCTATGTTGCAAAATAAAAAAGAATCAAAAAGTAGATAAACACTGGACATTCATACTCAGTACGATGTGTGCAGCAATCGTCGGAAGTCAGAATGACACGTGACGTCACGCAGTGAAAAATCAAACCTGTGTTACATGCGATTTTATAACTGCGTTTCTCGAGCTCTTGGCAGAAGGCAAATGTCAAATTTTGATTTATTGATTAATTGATTAA
Source organism: Sepioteuthis lessoniana (assembly GCA_963585895.1). Lineage (NCBI taxonomy): Eukaryota > Metazoa > Mollusca > Cephalopoda > Myopsida > Loliginidae > Sepioteuthis > Sepioteuthis lessoniana. Next base: position 113,038,791 of record OY757909.1, read on the forward strand.
TTCTATCGGCATGACAACCTGTCTAGGGTTATTTTATGCCTAGAGGTTTGGAAATAGCGTTCATTGTACATTAATATTTACATTTTTTATATAGTTATTTCTTTAGGTTTTACACACAATTATAGGATATCAATAATTCCAATCAAAAACAAATGATTTGCATGTTGAATGAATACAGATATTCTTGTATAATACATGTAATTATTTTTATGTAATTATAGTCATTTGTTTGCATAAAATTACATGGTTTCAACTAACTAATAACAACCGTTAGTAAACAATTAGTGCTTTAAGTGACAATTCTTAATACAAATAATTTGCATACAGCTATATAGTACCAAGGATTCTTTTCTTTTCTAGATATATTTATTTGATCCATGTATGGCACCCTAACAGATCCTAAAACTCTGGGTCAGAGTGGAACTGTGAGTAATCGCAATGAAGGAGTACCTCACACTTCTCAGAAGCCCAGAGCTGTAGCGCCACCATCAGATGCACCTTGATGACATAGCAAGAACACTTCTTTTTTGTGAGGGTGTCTTACATATTTAAAGTCCTCATAATTGTGAGTATCAAATTCTGTCTCAATCTGCAAGAATTTGAAAAAATGGAAAAAGGCATATTGCAATTGGGTATATCAAATTCAGTCTCAAATTCAAGAAATCTGCAACTGTTTGAAGATATGGAAAAAGGCATGTTGCAATTATGCAGTTATTCGATCAGTGGCGGTTCATCAATAGACACTGTGGAACCACGGCACCACCTATTTTCTCCTAATATATACTGAAAGAATATTAATTCATACTATTACCAAAAATCCTCAAATTTAATCTCAATGGTAAACCTCTCATTCATAGAAAACAACCAAAATTGATGTATATAGATTTATTTACCGGGGCAGCAACTCTACGTGTTAAAGTCACGAGTAGCTACTAAAGCTGTAACCCCACGAATAATGTCATGAGCAGTCATGATGGCAGTACCCCCATGAATTAGTCATAAGCAGCCACGGAAACTGCACCTTTGGAATAATGTCACGTGTCGCCACTCAAGCAGTACCTCTACCAATAATGTCACAAGCTGGCCCAGAAGCAGTACTCCCAATATCAATGTAACAGTCACTGAAACAGCATCTAAGCGTATTAATATCTCAAGCCGCCCCTGAAGTAGTACCCCCAATATTAATGTCACGAGCAACAACTGAAGCAGTATCCCTATGAATTAATGTTTCTAACAGCAATTGCATTCATGCGAGGTATTCGAAGAGTACTTGTTCTTCAAGAGTGAAAAATATTATTGGCAGATGATGCGAGTCTGGGAGACATTGATCGAGTTCTACATCAAAAAATTCTTTCCCCAGGTTCAGATAATTTTTGCTTTCTATTTTATCGGTCTGAGGAAAAAAAATTACTTTGATGAAGAGAAAGTGAAGTGTAGAGTAAGTGTAAAACAAGTTCTTCCTCAAGTCAATATCCCAGCCCCCAGTGAGCGGGAAACATGTCTGATTCTGTAACGCGTTTTATTGTATTTTATATATATATAAACATCGCTTTCATACGCATACACACACACACACATATATATATATATATATATATGTGTGTGTGTGTGTGTGTGTGTGCACGGGTCCAGCTGTTGAATGTGTTCGAACCAGCGTAACTTCTGCTTTCTGGAGTCTTGAGCAAAAGGAAGAGTTTTATAAGTTTCAACACACACGCACACACGCATACGTATGTGTGCGTATGTGCGTGTTAACCTTTACAAAAATCTTTTTTTGCTCAAGACTCCAGAAACCAGAAGCTACACAGGTTCAGACAAGTTCAACAGCTGGTCCAGTGCATTTGTCGAATGGCTCCCGAGAGACCAGAAACGATATCTTGGAAGACCTCTACGACAGTTGGAAGACGAAATCGTCAAGAGATTTGGGCCAATGTAGAAAAAAAGTGAGATTAAGAACAGGATGAAAGTACCTTGTGGCCAGTGATGTAGAAAGCATCAAGCGAACGGACCAATAAGGGAAACTTCAGAGAATAAGGAACGCGTCATTTTGCAATTTCAAACAAATTAGCTGGCCAGTAAACCTAGAGACCGAAATTTTGTGATCATAAATGTCAAAAGAATGTCCTGGATATAACACTAGACTACAACTAGAGAACTGGGGAGTACGGAGTATACAATCGTTGCCTTTACTCCCGGCTCCTCTCTGACCTGGAGTGGTAATACTTGTTAGAGTCCCATCTATGGTTTAAATAAAAGTAAAGTAAACTTGGCGACCTTAGTCGAGGGTGACCCGAAGGCTCGCTTTTCGATAGCTACTACAATGAGGTGTAGGGGAGGGCGCTACTCCATTCCCTGGATTGCTCCACTTTACCCTTGATCCTTACCTTATAATGCTAAGTGTTAAGCAAGGCGGCACCAAGTACCATTTTTGAGTGTTTGGTATGACTCGGCCTAGGGTTGAACCCCGGTCTCCCGGACCATTGGCGAACACTCTACTCAATGACCCGGTCAAAATACGTATTGTATGGTTCTGTAGGGGATCGAACTCATGGCCTCTCACGTGGGAAGCGTGCGTAATAACCGCTACGCTACGGAACCAAGATATGCTTAAAACTCATTCATAATCTATTGGATTATATTAGAAGAAAACCTTTATGAAACAACACAAAATTGTAAATAGGAACATACAATAAGCGCAATTTCCGCCACAGTTGGCATAAATAACTCAGGGACAGTTTAATCAACTTAATTTAATGTTATTCGGTTGATGGTGATTATTTTCTTCTTACTCTTAAAGAACTCGTCTCTTCCAAATACAATGAAAATAATCCATGTCATGATATCGATTTGGTTTGGTTTGGTTTGGTTTTATGGCATATCAACCATTTTTAGTTATTTAATGTCAAATTCCTTTCTATAAATATAAATAGTTCTATTTCAAACAGTTCAGTTTAGCATAAGAAAGCAGTTTCAATGTTAAAAGAATTCTACTTCAAACAATTCAGTTTAAGATAAGTACACAGTTTAAATGTCAAAAACAGTTCTATTTCAAACAATTCAGTTTAGCATAAGCACAGTGTTTAGTTCTATTTGACCCATACATAGGTCTCTATCAGGTACTACTACTCCAGACCAAAGTGGACCTGGGAGCGTTAGCAAGGGATAATCCACGTTCCCCAAAGCTCCAACATTACTGGAGCCCCACCTTCAGATTGTTTAGTGTCATATCCACGATCATATGTTCATAGGTTGACCAAAAAACTCTCATAGAATATGACTAAATAAGGTTTATTTTTCAACCTTGTCCCACTTGCGGTCAATACACTTCTTCCATCTAAGTGGCAATGCTTGGATTCCATAGGTCAAAAAGGTCATCTTTGAACTTTTAAATATTCGATAAAATCATAACAAGATTCAACACCGGAACTTTAGATAATAGACTCAACCGAGTGAGGCTGTTTTCTGAATAATTTAAAAATGATATATTCAAGGTATCTTATACACCGTCTAATGTAAATTATGCTTAATCTAGTAACAAAGAATGCTTCTTTGAAACTCAACGGTCTCACGAGACTTATCTTCGAATTGAGCATTTGATAATTCTTCCCTAGATTAGGATAACCGATCTAATTTCTACTCTACGATTTCTTATTTGCATATATTTCGTTTATTTTTGTCCGCAGACATTCAACTTGTACCGGCACTGGTTGGAATAATCACTACTGCCTCGTCCACATATAAAAACTGGAAAGAGTGAATGTGAGAACCGACTGTGTGATGATATATTTCTTTCACTAAAATCCTATCAAAGGAAAGTCAAATTAGTTGGGAAAGTCCCAGTGGCGTAGTGGCTAACGTGCCGGACTGCGACATCGTAGTAAGCGAGTTCGAACACCAGTTTACATTCATTTTAAACCAATAATCCTAGGAAAGGTATGAGCCTCCTGAATCCCTCAGTTTGGGGTTAAATAATACCACCACTATTCTTTTACAAGGATGGCTTTTACATTAAATAACCAACAAAGACTGATATGCTATTAAAACAAAGAAACCAAATTAAACCAAACTGATGGCTAAGCAACAACGCCGTGTAGGTGGGAATGCTCTTCAGAAGAAGAGGTATCCCGGGTATGACACCAAACTTGCAGATGGGGGGGGGAGGCTTAAGTTCTGAACCTCAATAAATTGTGAAGTATGGAGTACCGCTTAATTGTTATTACTCCCAGGTCAACTCTGACCGGCATTGATCTTAACTTTTAGAGATTTTATTTCAAGTCATCATTGACTCATCTATTCTAGTATTTAGACCTCTAAACATCATTATTTTAATTTACTCAGCTGCCAAAGCGTAAAAGCGTAAAGTCAGCCTCAACCAGTGCAGAAAATTTAAAAAGAGAACTTAAATCAAATTTTCCCGACATTCTTCCGAAGGGTTGAGAATGTGCACAAAGGCAAAAACTACTTTCGAATTAAAAGATGATGCACAACCAATTTTTTTAACCAAAAAGACAAGTAGCCTTATTATCTCGAGAAATATTTGAAAAAGAACTGGACCGTTTAGAAATAATTGGTTCACGAAGTAAAACCGATTACAGTGCTTGGGCGGTTTACGTAAACAAAAGAACAACAACATTTCGCTGATTACTCTACTGGACTAAACAATAGTTTAAAAACTTACAACTCTCCATTACCTAGTCTTAAAGAGATATTAGCAAAATCAAATTGAGGAAAAATGTTCTCAAAACTCGATTTATCGGATACACATCTACAAATGCCATTGGAAGAGAAATGTACAAATCTATTAACAATAAACAGACACAAAGGTTTGTTCAAATTCAGCATATTGCCTTTTGGTATAAAGGTCGCACCAGGAATATTTCAGCAAATAACGGACGACATGTTGGCTGACCTGGATTTTGCACGAGCATATCTTGGCGATATTTTGATAAAAAGTAAAAACCGTATAGAACACGCGAAACATGTGAAATTGGTGTTGAAAAATTAAAGAATACGATTTTTAAAGAATGCGATATTCTTATTAACAATTAAATTCCTGGGACCCATAATTGATGAAAAAGGTCGAAAGCCAGACCCATCTAGATCTACAGCAATAAAAAAAAATATGTCTCAACCATCAAGCGTATCAACATTACAAGATTTTTGGGGACTTGCAAATAATTACAACAATTTTATTCTTAAAATTTAGAGGTTTGGTTTGGTTTGTTGGGTTTTATGGCATATCAACCTTTGTAGGTTATTTAACGCCAAATCCATTTTTATGTGAATAATCTGTTCTATTGAAAACAATTCAGTTAAGCATAAGTACACAGTTTGTCAAAAACATTTCTATTTCAAACTATTCAAGCAGTTATATGTAACAATTCAGTTAATTGTAAATACAGCTTTAATGTCAAAAAACAGTTCTATTTCAAATAATTCAGTTAAGCATAATCACGTTGTTTAAATGTAAGTACGGTTTAATTGTCAAAAACATTTCTATTTCAAGCTATTCAGTTTACTAAGTGAAAACTTCATTTTTTCTTTTATTTTGTCATAATCATTATCAAATTGTTGACCTAAGTAAAAACTTCATTATTTTTGTCATAATCTATATCAAAAAATTGTTGACCAAAGGGAAAGCTTAGTTATATTCTTGTCATCATCTGTATTGACAAATTATTGACCAAAGTGAAAGCTTTATTTTTTGTCATAATCTATATCAACAAATTGTTAACCTAAGTGAAAGCTTTATTATTTTTTTGGACGTCATCTCCATTGACAAATTGTTGGCCTAAGTAAAAGATTCATTATTTTTAGGTCATCGTCAGCATCAATAAATTGTTGGCCTAAGTGAAAGTTTCATTATTTTTTTGTCGTCATGAACATACACAATTTATTGAACTAAGTGAAAGCTTCATTATTTTGTGTCATAACATGCATCAACAAACTTTTTATCTAAATGAAAGCTTCATTATTTTTTGTGGTCATCTGCATCAATAAATTGTCGACCTAAGCGAAAACTTCATTTTTTCTTTTGTTTTATCGTCATCAGCATCAACATATTGTTCACCAAAATGAAAGCTTTATTGGTTAGCTCTTCAATAGTAGAGGAACGCTAACTTTTCTTTTACATCAAATTAAATGAAAACTAACTCATTTGGTATATTCTGGAACAATTTTATGACTGGTTTTGTGTTTTTCCACTAATTCAAATGAAGTACATTAGATTAGACTCGCTGGGGGATTACTTTGAAGGAGAAACCATGTAGTTTGTAGTATGGAAGTGAAGTAATTTTATGACACTAGTCCCATTACTTTTCTTCCATCACCTCATATTTATAAAGCCAATTTCAAATATTTTAACAGCTTTATTTGATGAAACACAGAAGTGTGCAAGTGATGTAGCCTTATTACGTATCAAACAAACTCTTAACGACTTTCACTTTCTTATAGCCTAAACCGAAAGTTTCTTCCAATAATAAAATTTGAGGACGTGGAAGACACTAAAAGTAATTAGATGACACAATGTCGCTTCATATCAAAATAGGATATTCAGACCTACATTAACAAATCAAAAACAATGTGTTGAATAACAAAAGGGCATTTTTTTTACAGAAAATAAATGTTTCAATTTTATCTCGGGAAAGACAACTTAGTCGCGATACTTTTTCAATAAATCTCGAATACTAAATAGCATATGCATCTTACGGCTTTAGGTATATTCATTTCTTGGTCTTGTTGGAAACTTTCGTACTCTTTCTCGTCGAGAAGGAAAGAATAAGATGGACAAATATATCTGAATGGATAAATATATATCTAAACAAAAGAAAGTGAATAATATTAGAGTTTGAATTATATATAAACAAACTCTCAAACAAATAAGTTCGCAGTGACTAAAATAACTGAACAGAGAGCATTGAAGAGAGAAAAACGGATTGCCGAGATTGAATGATAAATCTTAGAAAACTTCATAAATAATTGAATGAAAAGGGAATACTGAAAAGCGAAAAGTAAATCTACTCAGAAATATATGCTTTTCATCCTATGGATTTTTCTGTCTATTTCAGAACAATACGACAATAGTTTGGTTTGGTTACTTCGTTTACTGAAGGTGCCCGTAGTGAAATGGTTACCGTGATAGGAAATGGAAACGTTGACACGAGTTCAAATCTTGGACGAGGTTGAATGCATTTCACATAGCATTAGGTAAATAGTAAGGTTCTCTTGTCTTGATAAAGCAACCAGTCTAGGAGAAGGAAAACTCTGAATTTAAACCTGTTAAACTCCGCTGAAAAAAATTGACCTTGAGTCACATCCTGCCCATACGGAGGGTTTGGTAAATACATACATACTTTGTTAAATGGCATATCAACCTCTTTGGTTTATTTAATGCCAAATTTAGCCTTGTAGTAGATTAGTGGTACTATTTAACCTATCGCTGCAATACTTCAAAGAAATGGTATTAGGAACTACATCACTAAAGTCATCAGTGTGGCTTAGATACGTAGATGATACATTGATTCTCTGGCCTCATTAGGAAGACGTTCAAACACTACTGGATCATATCAACCCAATCAGACCATATAGTTTACTGTGGAGAAATAATAAGACAACAGTTTACCCTCCCTAGATGAACTAATAACTCGCACAGATCAAGGATTTTGGTCATCTGTGTATTGAAAGCCAACCTTCACTGGACAGTACCAAACGTTAATTCCTACCGTCCATATAATGTAAAGAAAAGAATTGTTCGTTACCTACAACATCGAGTCAAAGCACATTAGTAGTGATAGCGAGACATATCATGAAGCGTTTAAGAGACAACCTCCACCGCAACCATTTTCTAGAAAATATAACAACGACCCGAAGAAATCTAGATCGAACGACAGGGAACAATACCCGAAAACTCACCATAGTCTGTCAACCATATGTCAAAGGCCGAGCTGAAAAGATTCAAAAGATACGTTGTCCATATATCAAAACAATATTCAGGAGTGGCACGACGCTTCGAAAATACCTCTTCTGAGTCAAGCTCCCAACAGAATACAACATGACAAAGAATTGTGTGTATTCCATCCCATGTCGTTGTGGTAAAGTATACAAAGGCGAGACGTGCCACCCGCTAAAAGTAAGGCAGGTTCAATCCCAACCACAGGTAAATAACAAGGAATAATTACTTGTACCTGGTTATGGTTAACGGAATCAGAACAATCTCCCCCTGTGGATTAAATAAAGGGTTCAGTGTAGGCTCCCGAGTTCGACATGAAACACCTAAAGAAGGCCAATAGACATATCGGCCGAAACGTTGTGGGTATAATGATAAAGATGAAGACACTAGTCCGAATATTCTTAGTTATAGAAATAATTAAACTTCAACTCAGAAATTTAGACATATAATGTGAGTGAAATTTTGACGAAAGTTAAAAGATGTGCCTAAGAGATTCTATTTAAAGATCTCTTAAGATTACTAGATAATTACTGAGAAAATTCAGTGTGAAAAGTCTTTAAAATTGCTTCCTATAGAGCCGACTTGATTGTTTAATAAGATATTTTCAACCTTCTATCGCAGCCAAAATTACCCAAGAGTGTCCAATGAAAATACAATTTCGAAGTTATGAGGATCTCATCCATTCTTTCTTCTTATCCAACTCGACTATTTGATGATACCATTCATCGCAGCCAAAATTATCCAATAGTTTCCAGTGAAAATAAGTTCCGAAGTCATGGAAATCTCATTTATTCTTTCTTCGTATCCAACATTCTTGAATCAAATATCTGCACAAAACTGAAATGTGCAATGAATCCTCCTGTGTTAAAGAACATGTCGCCTTGAATTCTTCAAGCATATGTTCATTAATTACCTTCCGTGTGTGTATAATTATATGTATATATTCACATATGTATGTACATACACATGTATTTAGGTATATATATATATATATATATATATATATATATGTTTGTGTGTGTGTTTTGTGTGCGTATACTTATATGCATATATGCACATCATATGTACTCGTATGTATATATACGTAAGTATATAAAATTGTATTTATATATATGTATATATATATATGTGTGTGTGTGTGTGTGTGTGTGTGTGTGTGTGTGTGTGTACTTATATGCAGATATAAGTATATGCATGTATATACGTATGAATACATATTTGCATATCTGTGTCTGTGTCTGTGTGTGTAAATATACTTGGTCCGATTATCATCGTTGATTTTCTGTCCACACCATCTTAACAGATATATACGCTGTATCACTATTTCTTTATAAATGTAGAAAACTATATATATATATATATATATATATATATATATATATATATATATATATATATTCAAATTGCCATTTTGAATCAGGAACAGCTGTGTGCTGCGTTCATCTAAATACGATCAAACTAGTAATTAACTGGTCTTTAAATGGAATAGTGGCTGTCTTATTAATGTCAGACGTATTTTTGGCAGTCGAACGCTAGTGATAGCAATGGTAAATGGTAACATCTGCCCGTTGAAATTAATCATTTCAGACTAATCTTAATCAAGACGTAAATAATTCAATCATGTGTACATTTTGATGGTTTGTGTCTTGATCTAGATACGATTTCTTACGGTTTTCTTTGTAAGGATTAGCAAAGGAATAACGGCTTAGATGGAATATAGGAAATCCGGTCGAATATAGTAGACGAGTTAGAAGTAAAACTCGGGAATAAATTAGAATAGAAATAAGTAAGATAATATCAAAGGAGAATGAAGACGAAAATGATATGAAAAAGAAAGAGAAAAGAAGGATGAGAGAAAAAGTATTGATTTCTTTCTTTAATGGCATACAAACCAGCGAGGGTTGTTTTATGCTAAAGGCATCCTTGATGAAGAACAATAGTGGTACTATTTAACATATAGCTGGGATTGATTGGTGGGGTCATATCTTTCCCAAGGATATGAGCCCGAAAGTGAACGACTGGAATTCGAAATCTCTTACTACGATGTCACAGCCTAGCTCGTTACCCACGTCATAGGGACTCCTCATGGAAAATATTAGAAAAAAGAAACTAAAAGAAATAGAAGTGAATTCTTTTTAAAAAGTCTATATGTTTTATAGTGATAATTTTCTCTCAGCTGTGGTCGCTTCTCAATGTCATCTTGACTTCTGGGCCTGTGGTCGCTTCTTGTCTTATCATCTGACGGTTACTTCTCTGTGCTATCTTGACTTTTCGGCCAATGGTCGCTTTCTCTACCATCTTGTCTTCTCAGCTGATGGTCGTATCTCTCAATCATTTTGTCTTCATGGCTGGTGGTCGCTTCTCGTTGACATTTTGTTTTCTCGGCCTGAGGTCGCTTCTCTCAGCTATCTTGTCTTCTCGGCCTGTGGTTGCTTCTAGTAGCCATCTTGTCTTCTCGGTCTGTGGTCGCTTCTCTCAACTACCTTGTCTTCTCCCTTGGTGGTTACTTCCCGTTATAACATTTTTCGTCTTGACCAAACGCTGTTTCAAACTCTTACTCGTGAGATAAATAACAAAGACGTTCTCAGAGGGTACACACACTTTTTTTTTTATCGTCGACGACTTTCTTCGCATTCATTTTACTGACAAAACATAAGTGTGGAATTGGCCATTGGACCATAGATGGAAACTTAGGTCCATGCTTTTACGAATTTGAGATAACGAGATAAAAGTTACATACTCACTTTTAACTTCTAGGATTTTAGTCACCTGTTTTAACTCCTCTAAGCTGAAGTTACAGGACCTGTTAGGGTCTCATCTATTGGCCAAATAGAATTGTTCAATCATTTAATAAGGATTATTATTAGTAGCAGTTGTTGTTTGAAAACAAAAAAGCTGTGTGAAAATTGTTCGTATTAGATAAGGATTCTTGATAAATCGAATTACTAATGTTAAATAGCAATACTTTAAACCATTTAACTGTGTGCAAACAAATGACATATCAAATAGAATTATTTGTATTAGATTGCCATACTTGAAACGATTTTACTTTGTGCAAACAAATTATTAATGAGAAAAAAATTATTAGTGTTCGATTACAATACGTGAAACCATTTAAATGCACGCAAACAAATGGGTTCTAACTTGTTTAGAAATTGTTACCAGTAAAGAATTCGCTTACAAATCATATATATATATATATATATATATATATATATATATATATATATATATATATATATATATATCTTTAATTATTATTAGTTCAGAAAATTTAGATAAATTATTATTTTGAAATGACAAAAAATAAACAAAAGTAAAATTAAGAAGTCTCAGCATAGAACAGTTGTATTACAAATAGAAACGTTTACAGAATGTTTTAATTAAGTACGTTTGTTTATTGGTTATGAGTCGTAACCAATAAAGTTTCAAAGTTTCTTTTGTTAGATCTACATTTTCTTTTTTAAGGTGAGGAATTATATTGTGAATTGAATTAACATCACCAGAAAATCCGGCGAACACTTACACACGACATACAGAAATATTGGACATCTGTTTTGACCTTATTAGGTCTCATCACCCCTGGAGATCGAACCATCGACCACAGAGCTGAAACTCTACAACTGGGCCACCAATCTATATTACACACAACATACACAAAATTAACTAGCCATGGTAATAGATCTATATCCTTGCCCTTGAGGTCATAATAATTACGCGGATGCGTACTTCCAGTCCTTTTGGGAGGACGTGGCCCTGGAGGTGATCGTGTCCTCTGTAAAGAGTATGGATGTAACTTGCAGGACACATTCAGATTAATTAGCCGCGCAAATACCATGACTAGTTAATTTGGCGTCACTTACGTGCGATATGGATATATGGCTCAATTGTAGAGCCTTGGTCTCTATGGTCGCTGGTTCGATCTTCAGTGGTGGAGATCATGGTAGACACTGCTGATGAAACCTAATAAGGTCGAAACATCTGTTCAGTTTTTCCGTAGGTCGTGCGTAAGTGCTCGCCAGATTTTCTGGTCATGGTAATTCAATTGACAATTTTTTTTGTTACTTTGGTCGAGTTTTTGAATAAGCTTTGATTTGTTACTTTGAAGATTTGTGCTTTTGTTTCCTCGAAAAAAATGTCAATTTTTAAGACTGAAAGTAATGTGCCAAATTTGTATTTTTACATAATAAATATTGAGCGAATTCGAATTAACCGAGAAAAGTCGGCAGGTTTGCGGTTGGACTGGTTGAAGAGCTGCGCTCTTCCTGACCCCTCAGTTGGAAAGACGGTTCGTGAGAAATACTCAGCGTGTGATTCGGTCCTGATCTCCAGCGGGAGATAGTTTGGTCTGAGAGTGTGGAAAAGTTCGTGGTCGCTACTGACCTCTGGTCACGAAGGAGGCCACCATTAAAAGGCAGGGCCGAGGTGTGCGGCACGCACATCAATTCTTTGATCATTTATCGTCTTTCAGTACTTTTCATCTGTGCATTTTTGTAGTTAATCTAAATAGGGTCCTGTTCCAATTCATATGGGGTAAACGGGCTTCTTTTGTGCGTCGAGAGATCTGTTGCCTTCACCCGTTCGAAAGCGGCTGAGAATCACCGAACGTGGAGTTCTGACGTCATTATTAGCGTCTCAGTTTCCTAGATTGGATGTGTACACAATACAATCAAACCGGCGTCTTCTGCAGGGAATACACCAAGAAGGCCTTTCCAACCTTGAGAAACGTACACTCGAATGATTGGGAGACCCAGCAATTGCCCAGAAAAGAGTGCTACTTCTATATGGAATCTCGGTTGCAGACTGATCTCTGTGACAGCCGACCGTTATCAAGTAAGGCATTATATCGATCGTTAGTCCACGGGGTCGCACAATATGACTTGATCGACAAGATCGGTCTGAAGAAGAAAGAAGGTCGCTTATTGTAGCTGTTGGCCAAGCCGAGATGAGGTGTCTCAATAACGACGTGGGTCATTCAGAGCGCTCAATGGGTCGACAAGAAGCTTTTTACTGCGCGCCTGGCAATTTCGCTAGAGTGCATCCAGTGCGGTGATATGAAGGAGTCGATCTCTTTCACCGCCTGGTTTTACAGCTGTTGTACAAGCTTCTTGAAGGCTACATGGTTCGCGTACTGAATGGAAAGTTCTTTGTCCAAGAAGCCAATTCTGTATGTAGCAGTATAGTGCCGCCGCTGAACAGGACTGAACACTTAGGCTTTCTCTGCTTACTCTACGTTATAAGAGTCGTGATTTGGACGACACAACAGAAGGAATTCCATAAAGGTGATTTGTTCTTGTCTCAGCCATTGGTGGCTTTTTACAAGCACAAAATCAAAATTAAAATCCTAACAAAAACTCTCTTCTTTAAAATTTGGCAAAAAGTGGGTGAATGTTGCGCACTCGTGTCGCGTGACCTTAAATTCTTTTTAGAAATTATCAGTTAAGAAGGATTTTGGGTCTTAAGAAAGACAAATGACAAAGTGAGAATAGACTTTTTTGCTTTTATTTTGAAAAAAGTTGTTTAACTAAAATAAGTAGGTTCATCGGCCCGATTTTTATTTTTTCAGTGGCTACGATGTTTTGCTGCGAGCGCAAGAATTAAAAAGCTGAAAGACAACAAGGAAAAAGGAGGAGAAAATGAGATTACGGATCTCTTTTTGGCTACAGCTGGATACGAGGCGCTAATGAAAGTCTCTACCATGGCGTATCCCACAAACCAGGAAGACCTGACTTTTGAAAAAATAAGTCAGATCATAAGAAGAAATATGAGGCCCAAGAAAAGGTTGGTCGTGGCAGAAATAGCGAAGTTCATGTCGATGAAACAAGAAATTGACGAACCAATTATAAAATATCTACACCGTCTACGAAATGCGAGTAGATATTGCGAGTTTGAAAAACTTGAACAAGAAAAACAGACGATTGAAGAGGACTAATTCAATTAAGGTTAATTTAATGTATGTACAATGCATCACATCTATATAAAATAATATAACAACTACAAATCGGTATTATGTCTTTAAATACCTGCATTGGCTTTATACAGCAATAAGAATTAATACAGAAATTCAACTATGATAAAAGTCAACCCAGCGAACAAATATTCGCCGATACTTACATGTTTAAAAAGATTCTAAAAAATATTCGTATTGTGGACGTGAACATGAAATAAAAAGGGAAAAATACCCAGCATTTGAGAAGACTTGTACAAATTGCTTAAAAGGAACCATTTTCAAGCAGTATGCGAATTCAAAAAGAAAAACGTTGAAGGAGTTGAAGAAAACGAAACCAATATCGAAGTCTTTTCAGTAAAAAACAAAAACAAGAATGTAGAAAAAAATTGAACTGAAGAAAAAGACATTATACTAAAGGTTAAAATTAACAACTTCGATTTGGATATGCAAATGGATACCGGCACTGCGGTAACGTTTATACCAGGAAATTTCTGTGAACCCATTAGGAAGCCAACTTTACAAATGAGCAGTTTACTACTCTGCCAATTTGATGGGTCGGTCATAAAATCTTTAAGACACTTTGAAGGTTTCTTGGAGTTAGAAGATAAATTTGAAGTAATACCTATAATTGTCACAACTTGTAACCGGAACCACAGACTTCTTGGAAACGATGTGCATAACATAAATTCTACCAAACTAATTAATGAGATGAAAATGGAAAAAAATGGAAAGTTAAAAAACTATAAAGCGAGTTTAGAATTAAAAGAAAATGTTACCTCCTCTGATCATGAGGCACGAAAATTACCAGTACATTTGTTGCTATTAGTACTTGCAAAGCAACGAAAACAGTACCTTCTTGAACATGTTCCCCATGGGGGTAGCAAGTGGACATCATCCCTTGTAGTTTTAAGTCAGATGGAGACATATGTATATGTGGAGATTATAAAATAGGCGTAAATCACCAGTTTGCTCGGATTCATATCCTATACCTAATGTTGAAGTTGAAATTCATGCATTGGCAGGTATGAGCCTTTTTACAAAAATAGATTTAAAAACGGCATACCACCAAATGCCAATAGACGATAACTTCAAAGAAGTAACGACGATAAATGCGCCAATAGGCTTGCTGAAATGGAGAAGGATGCCATATGGAATCAAAACAGTAAGCGCCATATTTCAAAGGTTTTAGGAGAAGATATAAAAAATATGGTTTGTTACCAAGACGATATATACATAGGAGCTACAAATGAAAATGAATTAAAAAAGAAAATCAACATCATTTTGAATTGATTAATAAACGCTGGAATGATAATAAATGAAAAAGCATGTGTAAACAATAGTAGTTAAATATCATTTTTAGGTTATACTATTTCAAAAGAAGGTATATCATTAAACAAGGCCTTGATAGAAAAAATGCAAAAATAGCTACTCCTACAAATAAAAAAAAAATTAAATCTTTTTGGGGGTTGGTGAATTTTTAAAGGCGATATGTACCAAAATATACGGACTTGAGTGAGCCGTTTGCAAATTTAAGAAAAAAGAATGTTGAATTTATCTGGCCAGCTAAGCAACAAAAAGCTTTTGATAGATTAAAAGTAATTTTAGCAAAGACATTAAGTTAACCACCGATGCAACCGAACATTCAATATCTGGAATATTATCACAAGAAGGACATCCGATAATGTATTTATCAAGAAGACTAACGAACACTGAATTTAATTATTCAAATATAGAAAAAGAAGCCTTGGCTATTGTGTGAACAACCACAAGACCCCAACAGTTTTTAATTGGAAAAAAAATTCTTTTGAGAAGTGATCATAGACCATTAGAGTTTACATTCAATCCAAGAAAGGAATTACTCAAAGTCACGACATCAAGAATACTAAGATGGGCGATAAGATTAATAGCATTTGACGTTGATATAGAATATGTCAAAGGAAATTCAATTCCACACGTAGGTGCACAATCAAGATTATGATTTTACAAGGAGTCAAAAGATAAAACAGAAAAAGAATTTAAAGATACATTTTTACATTGGGTCTTTGATAGAATGTCTTTAGATAGAATGGTTTCGAAAACTAGATATGATCGAAGTAGGATAACTTCGAGAATAAGAAAAAACGTATGGGGAAATTGTTCCCGGGTGGAAAGACACTACAAATAAATTAGACATATGTTGACGATAGAACATGAAGTGATTTGTAATGGCGATCTGATAATTCCCCCAGAAACAAAGAAAATAGGTGATAAAAAGTGTACATGATGATATCCACTGTGGAGTAGCGGCTACACAAAAAAGGATAAAATTAGAAGCATGGCAGCCGAGATATTCACGAGATGTCGAAGAATATATAAAAATGCAAAAAATGTAAAGAACTAAGAAATTTTACACAGACTACTTTACAATCATGTCCAGAGAAGTGGAGCCATGGAGTCGTGTGCATATGGATCAAGCATACATTACAAGAGAGGGACCTTTATTAATACAAGTAGACTCTTTTTCATGCTGGCATGAAATAATTCGTGTGCCAGACAAGAAAGTTTCTATGATAAAACAGATTCTAAGGGTCATATTTTCCAGAAACGGCTTACCAAAACCCCTGGTATCCGACAATACACCAGAATTTTGTGATGAAGATCTTAATTGATGGTTGAAAGAAATAGGGTGTAAATCGCCATATCACCCTCAATCGAATGAGTGGGCGGAAAGAATGGGGCAGACCGTAAAAAAATGGGACTGAAAGCATGTTCTCAGCTAAAAAAAAGATAGTTTTTCTACCAAGGCTGCTTTTAAGCTATCACACAATACCACCCGCCGGAAGACTAGAAAGCCCATCAGCTCTAACGGGAAGGCAAATTAGAGCTCCTCTAACAATGTCGTATTCCACAATTCAAAAAGTGTGGTACAAAAAGAACAAAGAATCAAATCCAGAAAGGAAGAATTTATCATCCAAAAAGGCCACAATACAGTTTTTATAAATAAAGAAAAGAGGAATAGTATATAAGCCCATGCAGATCAAATAAGACTCCAGGGCGAATATGAAGAGCAAAATGATAATGAAATCTCTACGGTTCCTTCCGTTAATGATTTATTAGAAAAGCCTTTACAGAATGAAAAGAAGTCGAAATAATACATGATCAGGTGGACCAGAGTGAAATTGAAAACTCGGATGAAGATCAAATAATGAAAGAAGACAACCCTGATTACAGCTCAGTGCGGAACAGATCTAAATCTCCCAGAGAAAGAAATACGAGAGAGAGAGAGAGAGAGAGAGAGAGAGAGAGAGACAAAGAGAGCAAAGTAATCCCGAAAATGAAAGAATCACTTGAAGAAGTACAAGACCTACTTGGAGCATATGACCCATACGTTTCAGGGAGATGTAGTGATACTAGCAAATTAATCTGCCAAATTTGCATAAGTGTAAGAGAGAGCCTATATAAGTCTCTCACTGAGAATAACTGATAAGCTTGATCAACCCCTGCTTCGTGTAGAGGCTTTTCAGCTGACTGTCTGGCATTCGTGTCAGATGGTTGATTTCCTCGAGCCCTAAAAGCCGTCCCCCCAGGTTTTAACCCTCCTATGATGGGTTAGGTTTATTGCCTGGCGCCTGAGGCGCCCGTCTTGAGAGGAATGCCGACGGGGGCTGAGGCATTTTTGGAGCCGTCAGATGCGTGTGGGTTTCGGTCCTACGCCTTGAACCACCTAAAAAGGCCTTGTGCCACACTTGTACGCTTGGTGAGGCGTATGACAAATACCCTAAGCCTAACCTTGTACAGCACGACACTTTTTACCCCTTCCCACCCCGATTAGATGACAGAAACTCTAGTTCTTCGGATGTACAAAAGAGTAATTTGTTTTGGGGGGTTTTCCCGCCTTTTTCGACGGGGAACTAACTTTTCTATCATGTTAGCCTGTGAGTTGCGGAAGTTGGGAAGGTTATACTAACTTTCATCGTTTTAATTGTATATATATATATATATATATATACTCCTTCATTTCATTTCGTTGGAAATATCTAATTTTGTAAATAGGTATATTTTTCTTTATAAATTTCTTGAATGTCCCCCCCTCTCTCTCTCTCTCTCTCTCTCTCTCAGAATTAAATCGAATGATTTATTTTAACTACTGTCGAGCGAATAATTGGGTCCTTATGGCTTGTCTTTGGTTGCAAAAGAAAAGCAACTTTAATTTTTATCCATATTCAATTCATTTATATATCCAATGAACTATTGTAGTATGTTTTGGGTTAACGAATGGAACTAGTTAAATTAAGAGTTACGATAGTGATAACCAAACTTTTCCCCATCCTATTTTACACTAAATATTGAACATATTTTCCTTTGTCTCATTTGTAGGTGCTAAATTCTAGTTTCTCCGTGAGGGTAAAGTTACTATCACATAAAAGTATTTAAATGCGAAAAGGGTGGGGTGATTATCTCCCTTACTGTGGCTGTAATTAGAGAAATTCTATATCTATCATTTTTAATGCATTTTGTAATTTAGAATTGAATTTTCAACTTTTAATTGTTTTATTTGAATTGGTTGCTAAAGAAAAGCAACTTTAATTTTTTTTTATCCATATAAATGGATTTATTTATTCAAATCTTAAAATAGTAACCAGAGGTTATTAATTGAACAAAAAAAGGTAATTTTTCCGCATAAAGTTTGCAGTTTTTTTTTATTGAATTTCATCCAACCCGAGGAAGGATAATTTATTTTAATGTTAAAACCAGCAAGACTCTTTAACATATGTGATTTTTCCCTCGGGAAAATCAATTTAATTTTCAATTCTATAAATAAATATTATTTAACTCATTCAAATAAATATTTTACAGAAAGTGTGCATTCAATTTTCATTTTGTGGAAGGTAATTCAAAGAATTGGCTTTTGGTTGATTGGATTTACAGACATATCAAACATTGTGGGTGATTTAATGCCAAATCCTCTTTATACATTAGATATATGAATTGTAAACATTTTATGAATAAGATTTTAAAACAAGCCTGAGCTCATTCTTTTGCACAAAGTTAAATGGTTTCAAGTATTTCTATCTAAACACAAATAATTCTACGATTGATTATTTGCTTGCACACAGTTAAATGCTTACAAGTATTGCTATGTAATAGTAACATTCAACGTCAGATATACATATAATTTTCAGGTAAATATATTGTTAGTAATTTAATCTTTAAATGAGTTAGAACTAATTTGTTTGCACAAATGTATTGCTATTATTTCTACACAGTTAAATGGTTTCTAATTTTTTTATTCAACTCTATTCATTCATTTGCACTCAGTCAAATGGCTCTATGTATTGCCATGTAATTATACCAAAACTTCAATTTTGGCACACAATTAAAGAGATTCAAGTACTGCTATTCAACACTGATAATTCTATTCAATATTACTCATTCGTTTGAATACTGTTAAATGGTTCTAAGTATTGTTATTTATCACTAACAATTCAATTAAACGTCAAACAGTTTTATTTCTAACAATTCAGTTTAGCATAAATCATTTGTTAGCACGCAGTTTAAATGTCAAATATATCTATTTTACCAATAGACACCAATGCTACCACTCCGGCCCCGAGTGGACCTGGGAGTAATGACATCGAAGGTGTACTCCACAGAGCTTTAGATTGTTTAGTGTCACTCATTAGGGGCCTTACCCTTCAGCAGAGATGCAGTCAGTGTATTCTACAGCCCTAGCTTACTGGGTAATTGAAAAATTGGTATTTATTTCAAATTTTTCCCTGTGAGTATAGACATAAGTTGTCATATTTTTCATACCAAACATAATGATAAATATTTTAATTCTAAAAATCATGAACTTTAAGAACCCCCTAAACCACAAAATAATTAAGAAAATAAGCAGAAAATACAACCAATAAAATTTTACCAACCTCTGAATTGAAGAAAAAGAAATAAGGACACATTGAACTCATCAAATTTTAACAACAGAGACCTTAAAACTAATAAGAATACAACGAAGAAAAAATAATGAAACAAATGAACTTTTGAAAAAGTTTTGTAAAAAGTTTTAAGAGCTTTGAAAAAGATATTATAAGTAAACATATTAATTAAATGAAATTTTATAAACTTTGTCTTTAAGTTACTTAATTAGCATATGCAAATTATATGTATTTGTTGAATTATATTTTTTGAATAAACTGAATTTGCAAACGTTTTATGGTCAAAGAGTATTTTTTATTGAGGTCATTAAAGTTACTTAATTTTTCCTCTTATGCTACAAAACATCAACCAACCAACCAACAACATCAAATGGAAGACAAGCTTTCAATTTATTACATATTTGACCTTTGACAAGCTGGGTAAGTTACGTGAATTTCAAAACAGGATGCACCAGTGTCTTAAAGTAAACAAAAGACAGCAGAAAGATTACATGAATTGAATGAATGGCATGCCGGAAGGAAGAGTAATCACGAGGTGCGTGGGCGTCCTAAAAATGTCAAACGACAGAAGATTTCGACTCCAGGGCATGGCAGTGGGCCGAGCAAAGAGAGAGACTAGACGTCACGCCGCGCTGGTCGTGGGCCAGACGAGAGTTAATATACTCACTTAGTCGAACGTGGATATGATCCCAGAAGAAAATAAGAGCTTCTAGCGAAGGCCTCTCTTGTTGAATTGACCTGTACCAGTCTCGTGAAAGAAATAACGAAGAAGTAACGAAGATTATTAAATGTTTCAAGTCTGCATTGTGCCAGCCTTGTGGAGGTAGAGCGAAGAAGAGGAATTCTTGAAGATACTCTCTCTCTCTCTCTCTCTCTCTCTCTCTCTCTCTCTCTCTCTCTCTCTCTCTCTCTCTCTTTTAAAGGATTATGTTTCTTACAAAAAATAACATGATAAACAAGTCCTTCAACGTAAAAAGGAAAAAAGAAATTTTAAAAAATAACTACATTGTAAGGGTGATAACTCACGGCCTTCTTTAACCACAAGATAACCACCCAATCAATTCAAATTCCAATATTAAACCAGGAATAAAGTAAAACGTGCGTCTAATAAACAGTATATTTATTTACCGATGAAAAATATAAAACATGCATATTAAATTAATTAAAAGAATGAAAGCACATACTGCAAAAATTATTGCACTTTAGCGTTCTGTCGAATCACTGAAAGTTTAACTTTAGACAGAAGTCTCCGAAAAAGATTTGGGCCGAAAACAACGAACAAACCAGAGGTACAGGTACAAAGAAGTAATAGAATTCGTTAGAATTCAAAAATATAACAATCTTACAGGTTAAAAAAAAACATTTAAAAAATGGAAGTCTTCCCGACAGTAGAATCTTCAGTTGAACAGCTGCAGCAGTAGCAATTGTGATTTTAAAAAATTGTATTGAGACATATTTCAGCAATTTGTTTCGTAGAATGTTCCTTTATGAAGAGTCTTGAAGCCTCGTGTTCAGCATTCATAATTTTTGTGTTCACGGCATAGCAATTCACGGGTAGAAAACTTGAAAGAATTGCCTCTTTTCAGCAATTATAAATATCTCCTTTCAAATATGAGACTCAGCAATTGATAAAGAATACTTAATAGAACTCCATCAGGCGCTCAGTCAGCCATTAGAAATTTTCCAATTCAGAGGAAAATTTCTTCACACCACATAGTTCTCAACGGTCAAGCACGGTGCTCCTTTTTGAGCGGTCCGCTCACTCCAAAGTCTTCTCAAAAAAAGATCAAGTTTCCTGTTTTCCGCCTCAACGTCAAAAACGGTGTTAGTTTCGGTCACATCACTAATCCGCTTCCTCCGGTGAAGGCGAAAAAAGTCCCGTCAATACAAAACTCCATCATTCAAAAAAATAATTTGTCACTGTATATCTTAGCTATCATATTTACCAACGCCTCCACTCGGGCAGGATATGACCCAAGGTCAATTTTTAAGCGGAGTTTAACAAGTTTGAATTCAGAGTTTTCCTTCTCCTAGACTAGTTGCTTCACCCAGGCCGAAGAACCTAGTCTGCCCTACTATTTACCTATAGCTGGAGGGAGAATAATTGGATTCATACCTTTCTCAAGAGTATTAGTGCTATGTGAAATGCAATCAGTCTCGTCCAGGATTTGAACTCGTGTCGTCGTGTCCATTTCCTACGACGATAACCATTACACCACAGGCACCTCCTTTACACCACGGACGCCTTAGCTATTTCTGACTCTTTCTCCTTACGCAGCAAAGTCGACAATCTCGTAATAAAAAGAGATAATATTTTTATAATTAAGAGTTATTGTCTTTCCTTCTCATGGTATACAACAGATTAACCTATAACTGTTAATCCCCCTGAACTGACTTTAAAGGCTATAATATTTTTTAATTATCTACATTACCTTTCAAATAATAGGTAAGCTATTATGCCGAAGTCAATTTATTGTCACGTAATAGTGTTCTTCACAGCTTTCTGGATTGGGTTAATATAAAAAAAAATCAGATTTTTCTAATTTTCCCTGAGAACAAGTTGATTGATGAGAAGACACAGCTGTGACCCCGTATAGCGAAAGGTCAACCTGTGTTGTTGAATTTCGAAGCTTGCAAAAGGTGACAGCCAGATATAGTTTGATAACATTAGAAATATTGTTTTGGGTTGACGAGTGCAACCTACCTATGGAATAGAATTCTTGCTCACAAAGAAAATGACCTTTGAAATTGACTTGAATAATTGCTGATTTGTGATGTATTTTTAGCGCAGGAATAGATTTGGATTATTAAGAGAAATGTATATAACAACAGGGTTTTCACGTCACAAGTTAGTTGGTGTTTGAACTTCGAAGAGAATGGATTCACTCGTACTGAGAGAAACACAGAGCACTCACTCAATTTTCAAAGCAGTCAGCCGAGATATAACTCCATATGAGTGTATAAGCGTCAGCCAACACACATGACGAATCCTTCATGCGTAAATGACTCAAATATTTCATTAAGTTGCAAAAGTTAACTTATGACCGACACACATATAACCAGTCCAGTCGCTGTATTCTGCTTTGTATGATTATAAATGCCATAAGACAGTTGATTATATTTCATTCAAAATACTATTATTAAACTGTTTGTATTTAATCAACTGGCATTATTGTTCTTCCGGTGGAATAGTTCGACTTATCCTCTTCTGAACATTCGTCAACAGAGGAGATTATCACGGCTTATCAGTTGATGAAACACCCGTTTCCTCGGTCAATAAGAATCACAATTCTTCGCGTTGATTTAGTTTGGTTTGCTTTGGTTTTACATTACAGCATATCAACCATTATAGGTTACTTAATTCCAATTCCTATTTAAAGATATATATCAAATATATATGATTTGTAAACACATTTTGTTGATAACATTTTTAGACGAGCCTAAGCTCTTTTTTTCACACGGTTAAATGGTTTCAAGTATTTCTACGTAACAGTAACTATTTAACATCCTCCAATTGTTTGCATTCGTTTTAATGGATATGATATGTAAATGAATAGTTTGAAGGTAATTTTATCTTTAAATGAGTATTTATACACAGGTATTGCTATTCTTTCTACACGGTTAAATGGTTTCAATTATTGTTATCAAACGCTTATAATTCTATTCCATGTTGAGCATTTGTTTGCCGACAGTAAAGTGGTTTACAAGAATTGCTATTTAACACTGATCATTTTATTGAAAACTATTCATTCAAATGGTTCCAAGTATTGCTATGTATCACTAACAATCAATTAAACATCAGTCATTTGTTTACACAGTTAAATGATCAAACACTTCTATTTGACCCATTGATAGGACCGTATTATTTTTTCCAACGAAGAAAGTATTATGACTCGTTCGATTTTTTTCTTTTCTCAATGAATCATTTTCTTTTTTCATTATATATATATATATATATATATATATATATATATATATATATATATACCAATCCCACCGCGCGAGCAGGATGCAAAACAAGGTCGATTTTTTAAGCGGAGTTTAACAGGTCTTTATTTAGAGTTTACTTTCTTTTAGGCTCCAAGATTAAAGAGCTCAAACTCCCCTACCATCTATCCATATCTGGAAGTAGAATATTGGATTCCCAAGGGTATTAGTGTTATGTTAAATGCAGGATTTGAACTCGAGTCGTTAATTCCATTTCTTACGATGGTGACGATTACGTCACAAATGTCTATATATACAAGTTTGTGTGATGCATTATGGCGTCGGCGTAGTCTTTTCCATAGTTGCTTTCTTTGAATTATATCAATTATATGCTCTGGTTACTCGTTTATTTCATAATAACTATGATAATATTTATATCTCACACACACACACACACACACACACACATATATATATATATATATATATATATATATAAACATGTTTGGTTGAATACAGTGGAGTGTTTCTTTTTTAAAATCTTCAAGTGAAGACGTTCTAGTCTTTTTACGTCTTATGTCTGGGTCTAGTGGGTAAAGAAAGTACCCTATACTAGCCTAAGCACTTTCGACTTTTTCGCTAGTCAGCTTCGGGGTTTGTGTTAGATCTTTTGTAGCTATGAGTTTTATTTATTTGGAGTGTTGTTGTTTTATTTTTTGTTTTTGTTTTTTTGGTTTGGTTTTTTTTTTGGTTTTTTTTTTTTTTTTGGTTTTGCTTTGTTTTAATTTTTATATTACAGATGGGATTGAGTCTTTCTGTTATTTAAGCCAGAGCTGAGGAGGTGTAATAAGGGACTTTATACCCATCCAATGAGTATTCGTTCGAAAGTGAACTTAATACCACAACTGGAGTTCGAACTTGCTAACTACGATGTCGCAGTCCGGTACGTTAGCCACAACACCACGGAAACTTCTCTAACCAATTGACTTTCCTTTGAGCGAATTTTAATGCAAGAAATATTATATTATCACTGTCTGCTCTCTTTCCAG
The DNA here is from genome assembly GCA_963585895.1 of Sepioteuthis lessoniana. Lineage (NCBI taxonomy): Eukaryota > Metazoa > Mollusca > Cephalopoda > Myopsida > Loliginidae > Sepioteuthis > Sepioteuthis lessoniana. The sequence goes on from OY757909.1 coordinate 113,063,580, forward strand.
TTTTCATTTGTGGATGAGGCAGCAGTGATTATTCCAACCAGCACCGGTACAAGTTGGATGTCTGCGGACAAAAATGAACGAAATATATGCAAATAAAAAATCGTAAATGAGAAATTAGATCGGTTATCCCAATCTTGTTTCTTCTAGGGAAAAATTATCAAATGCTCAATTCAAAGATAAGTCTCGTGAGACCATTGAGTTTCAAAGAAGCATTCTTTGTTACTAGATTAAGCATAATTTACGTTAGTTGATTGATTAATTTCAATAAAGAACTCTTGAAATTTGATATAAGGTTTACGCAATTATGAATAAGCGAGAAAAAAATCTTGTTTGGCTATCAAACAATTTGCATAAAAATTTTCAAAAGAGTATGAATAAATCAGTGTTGGTCAACGAGCAAAAACTTACATTCATCAGCACTGTATAGACACTGGATGGCGTTTAGAAGACGTATCAATTGCAATGGCTGATGGGGGTGGATGGCTTTGGTTTGGTTTGGTTTGGTTTGGTTTTATGGCATATCAACCATTGTAGGTTATTTAATGTCAAATCCATTTTTATTTATATAAACAGTTCTATTTCAAACAGTTCAACTTAGCATAAATACACAGTTTAAATATCAAAAACAGTTCTATTTCAAACAACTCAGTTTAGCATAAATACAGAGTTTAAATGTCAAAAACAGTTTTATTTCAAACTATTCTGTTTAGTCAAAGTTATATGGTTACAAGTATTGTTATGTATCACTAACAATTCAATTAAACATCAGTCATTTATTTACACCCAGTTGAATGTAAAAACAGTTCTATTTTTTGCAATTCAGTTTAGCATAAGCACATGGTTTCGTTCTATTTGACCCATAGATAGAACCCTCTCAGGTGCTTCCACTCTGAGCCACAGTGGACCTTAGAGTGATGGCAATGAAGGGGTGCTCAGCATTCCCCAAAGCTCCAGCATTACTGGAGCATCACCATCAGATTGTTTAGAGTCATAAACAGGACATTCGTTGGGGGAGTCTTATCCCTCTGCAGATATACAGTCGGTGTATTCTACAGCCCCAGCTGACTGGGCTAGGGATGGATGGCAAAAAAGATTCAAGAGGATCCGAGTGATCAACACTTGGTGATGATGATAATATGTGATAAAGGGAAAGAGAGAGAATAAGAAAAAGTTTAAGTAAAGTCAGGTAAGAGAGAGACAGAAAGAGACAGACTGACAGACAGACAGAGAGAGGAATTAGAGATAGAGCAAAGGAAAGAAGGAACTTTTTTTTATTGTATCGAGTGTGTTATAAGCAAAAGTTTTAACTGATTTAATCTATGATGTGTCTTAATGCCGAATCGCCCGGTCGGCGAGGTTTAGAATACCACGACAGTATGCCCTGCAAAAGAGTAAGACCCCCACTCCTAAAAATTAAAAACGCTGTCCTGGGTATGATCCTAAATTACACCTGATAGTGTAAATCTAGTTCCGTAGATCCTGGTAGTGTAGAGTACTTCATTATCATTACTCCCAGGTCCACTCTGAAGAAGTGCTTGTACACGTTAGGGTTCCATCTGTGCCGGCGGAAGCAAAGTTATATTTGCATCACCTGGCAGGAGTTTTGATTCTTGTGGATTGCCTCCCCCCACACAGTAAACCGACTTTGTGGTGCATTTTGCCCTCGTGGGGAACCAAAATAATAAATTATATTATACAAATATCCCAACACTGAAAAACGGTTAATTCAGACGTATGCCAGGAAATAAATGTAATGAAAAAAAAAAATAGATAATTGATCAACGAAATAAAACACTCTATTCATAGGAATAAAACAAGTTCAGGATGAATCAATAAGACCGTTGTATAACAAAATTAATGCCTGAATATTGATAGAAAAAACTTTCATTTTATAATGTGTAATTTATATAATTAATGGCGAAGAGAGCATTATACAGGGAAAATTTTATATCAACATTCAGCTTACAACTTGTGTGTGTGTGTGTGTTAAATGGAAAGTTTTAGTTTTAATTATTCTGCATGGAAACAATTTTTGTTCTACTTCTAGACGTAAACTTTTATAATTATATTCTTCGACTTTATCTTTCAAGAAAAGTTTTCTCGTAGCTTTTAGTACAATTAACATTAAATGAATTTCATTAATTGGATAAATAATATTTCTTTAGTTTTCTTGTTATTTTTTTTTCTTTTAAAACCGGAGGGATACAGGTAGCTTTGCAATTGATAACTCGCAGCTTTCAGCATCTCCTGATAAGAATATTTCAAGTAAGGAAGAATAAATCGATTTTCGCAATTGAGAAATTGGTTAGGAGCAAGAAAGCAATGACGAGTTCGTACTGATCGATTAATGGTGAAAGAATATTTCTTATTCCAATAACAGAGTGAAATTATCTCTGGTGTGTGCTACCATACAACTTCAAGTGAACAGTAAAAAAAACTAATTTCCGTCCAAACAGAAAACTAATATTGAAAATTTATTCCAAAGATTTTGACCTTTGTTTTTATTTTGTCTACTTTAAAAAATGAAGTAAAGAAATATAAAATAGCAAACTAAAAGTGCCTTCCTTTGATGCGACCGAATAACAAGCTTCAAGAAATATTATATAGCTTTATTGTGCGAGCACAGGATCTGAGTCCAACACCAGTTTGGTTAGGTTTTTTGTTTAACCTTACGGGTTATTCAATATCAGAATTTGATTCATTTACAAATGTTTGAATGTTACAAAATAGATTGATTGAATCTATTATTAACTCGTAGTGCAGCCTTCAAATTAAGTCTTAAGCTGATAAACCCGAGGGAAAACACTATGAGTCAACCAGTATGATTAACAGACGTTGAACTAAAGGTTAATTTGAGACCACGGTTCTCATTGGATGGTTTTAGGCAGGTGACCAAAACGATTCTAGAGTTAGAAATAAATTTATCAGTTAGTGAGCGATCGAAATGCTCTATCATGCTCGCTGATTTCCCACTGTAGGTCAAAGCTGATAAGGGTTGAAAAGTAAAATGTGCATATAAAATTGTGGTCACGTTGTCATTTCTTATACCAGCTGAGAAAAACTTAGAACAATTGGGGATATCGAGAGAAAACAA
>OY757909.1:113071673-113184150 GCA_963585895.1 Sepioteuthis lessoniana
AATATATATTAATTTGTTATGACATTATGACATTAAATGATCTGATGATAAGGTTCCAATAATACTGATACTTTGGCGAATACGAAGTACCCCTTCATTGCCGTTGAGCCAAGATCCACTCTGGCCCGGAGTGGTAGCACCTGATAGGGACCTATCTATGGGTCAAATAGAAATGTTTCATAATTCATTTAACTTTGACTTATGCTAAATTGAATTGCAAGAAATAAAAGATTTTTATTATTTATCTGTGTTTCAACAAAATGTGTGGGAGTGTCCTCGTGGTGTAAAGGTTAACGCGATAGACTCCAGAATCGCAGTACGCGAGTTCGAACTCCAGTCGCGCTATTACAGTCACTTTCGGACAAATACCCTTGGGAAAGGTATGAACCCTCTTATCCTCATAGCTATGGGTAAAATACTACTGTTCTTTTAGAAGGGTGGCTTTGGCATTAAATAACCAAGAAAGGTTCATATGCCATTAAACAAAGAAACTGAAACAAAATGTGTTCACAAATCATATATTTAATGTAAGTTTAAACAGGATTTGGCTTTTAATAACCAACAATGGTTGATATGCCATAAAACCAAACCAAAGCTAAAACGATCCAAATAAGACAAACACATGCTAGACACTGTTTAAGAAACAAAGATGATCTCATAAGTGATATTCTATGGGTCCCAACACATGGATGTGTCAGTGCTGGTCGACCGGCAAGAACTTACCAACACAAGTTCTGCACAGACACAGGATGTCATTTAGAAGACTTGCCGGGAACGATGGACGATAGGAACAGATGGAGAGAGTCAAGGAAATTCGAGACTTAAAAGTTAAAACGAAGAAGAAGCATTTGAACTCAGGAGCCAACAGGAAGAAATATATCAATATTGGTCAGTATGTCTTTAAGCCCTATCAATTTAAAATACTGAATTTTACAAAATGTTATGCTGTATTTTGTTTGTGAAATAATGCTTAAACTATGCGTTTTAAATGTAAAGACACGCTTACTCTACTATAAAGCCAAATTGATGTTAAGTCTCTTTCCAAATGTCAGCGAACAAAGCAGAATGTTTTTGAATCTCTTCTATAATATAATTTAAAAATTCGTGAAGAAAGCCCTAACAGTAGTTTCGAAGAAAAAAGTAAAAGCCTAAAAAAAAAAAAAAAATTTTAAAGCTCTATAATCCCCAAAGGCTACTAGGTTCCCAACTGTAGTATAAAAATAAAAAATAAAAAGCCTAGGAAAAGTCTCAATACCGCCACAAAAAAAAAAGCAAAAATACAGTACCAATGAAAGTCTGAAAGTACCTTAATCTTGGACTTTAAGTAAGTTAAAACTTAAGAAAACTCAAATCAAAATTACCCCCCACTTTTTTTTTTCTTTTTTTTTTTTTTTCTTTTTTTTTACGTACACATGGGAAGTAGCATGATGTACGTAAAGGTATTTGAATAAACCCATGGACGACCAAACTCAATACCTAAACGGGTCCTGGACGTGAGGTTGACGACTTTACGTTCAGGATCGTTAGTTCGATCGGGGAACTACTGCTGCTCCTCTATAAGAGTGGCTTCTATAGAAGAGAATAAAACAGCCATCGAAAGATAACCATGACCCACACTCAAACCACATACACAAACCGCATCGCTCTTCGTGCGGGTAAAAAAGGGGCGCGTCCTGCTGAGGTTGGAGCCCTGTCCTCAGTGTTCGAAAAATCAGCTACAGAGCTTAAACGATCAAAACTACTAAAATGCAAGCAAACACTACAAATAGCCACATTTAACGTAAGAACCTTAAATATAATAGGACAACTACCAGAGCTAATCGCATCGGCCGAAGAACATAAGATAGACATAATATGCATACAAGAACACAGATACACGCACACCGAAGATATCAAATATCACGAAACTGGCAAGAGGTGGTCGCTCGTCACTGTATCCGCATGGAAAAACTCTGTCAACGCCGCAGTAGGAGGGGTAGGATTACTTATAGGACCTAGAGCATTAAAAACGCTTAATAGCGTTAAGAAAATACAACCTAGAATGATGGCAGCTACTTTTAACGGCAACCCCAGAGCAACAATCATCTCATGCTACAGCCCCACCAATGTTAGTGAAGAAACTGAACTAATCACTTTCTACGATGAGTTATCCTCATTAGTGCGTAGCATCCCGAAACACAACATGTTAGTCATTGGCGGAGACATGAATGCCCAAATCGGGAAAAACGGAAACAACAAATACAGCCTCCACAACACGTCAAATAGGAATGGGCAACATCTAACAGATTTCATGATAGAAAATAGATTAGCATGCCTCAATACAAACTACCAAAAAAGGGAGGGCAAACTATGGACATACACGTACGCAAACAATACTAAAGCTCAGATAGACTACGTCCTTATAAACAAGAAATGGAAAAATAGTGCAATGAATTGCGAGGCATACTCCTTTTTTGAGGGTGTGTCCACCGATCACCGAATAGTCACGGCGAAAATACGGCTAAGCCTACGAAAAAACGCCAAACGAACAGCGACCACCAAACACTATGACTGGACCCTATTGAACAACAAGGATATGAGATAAATACGTATTAGAATTAAGAAACAGATTCGAAACACTACAAGAAAGGACGGAAAAAAGTACACCAAACGACGAATATGAAAATTTTGTCAATGCACACCTCGAGGCAGCAGCAAAATACATCCCAACAAAACTTAAAACTAAATATAGAGTCCCTTGGGAAACTTTAGCAGTGAGAGAAAAACGGGCACTAGTGAAAACAGCCTCCAAAAACTATCGAAAAAACCCAACACAAATGCCTTAAAACTAAAAACGGCACAATATCAATTAGCAGGCATATATATAAAGGAACAGACAGAATACATTCAAAATCAGATAGATAAGATTAGAGACTCGGTGGAAGATAGACAATCTAGAATAGCCTGGCAAACAATAAACGAAGTGAGCAGAAGAAAGAACACAGCCAAAGCAAAACTTAAAGCAGCAAACCAACAAGAAAGAATAAAACTGTGGAAACAGCACTTCGAAAACCTACTAGGAAACCCACCGAAAATAACACAGGAACCAATCACCAGAATAATTAGCAAACAATTAGACATTAAACTAGGACCGTTCACACAAGAAGAACTCGACTCGGTTCTCAGAAAAATTAAAAATAGGAAAGCTGCAGGGCTGGACGAAATTCCCCCGGAAGTATGGAAGACCAGACAATTCGACGACATACTACTCCGACACTGCAACGCAGTATACACTCAAAATCCGATAGATAGATGGATGAAGGGATGCATACTCCCCTTCCCTAAAAAGGGGGACCTCGGATTAGCCAAAAACTACCGAGGCATAACACTTACATCCATAGCAGCCAAAATCTACAATGCCCTACTACGAAACCGCATAGAACCCAAAATCGACAACATACTTAGAAAAAACCAAAATGGCTTCCGAAGAAATAGATCCACGACCTCACAAATATTAACCATCCGTAGAATCCTTGAAGGTGTACGGGCAAAAAACCTACAAGCGATATTAATATTTGTCGACTTTACCAAGGCTTTCGACTCCATTCACAGAGGAAAGATGGAACAAATCCTACTAGCGTACGGCATACCTAAAGAAACCGTAGCGGCAATAACGATTCTCTATAGAAACACTAAAGTAAAAGTACGATCACCGGATGGAGACACAGAATACTTTGACATTGTAGCAGGAGTACTACAAGGGGACACGCTGGGTCCGTACCTCTTTATCATTTGTCTAGACTACGTACTAAGAACATCGATTGACAAAATTAAAGAGAATGGCTTCGAACTGACGAAGAAAAGAAGCAAAAGGTACCCCGCAACAACAATTACCGACGCCGACTACGCCGATGACATAGCGATACTGGCAAATACACCTGACCAAGCCGAAACACTACTGCATAGTTTGGAACGAGCAGCAGCAAGCATAGGCCTCTATGTTAATGCACACAAAACGGAATATATGTGCTATAACCAAACGGGGGACATCTCCACTCAAGAAGGAACCCCTCTTAAACTAGTAGACAAATTCACTTACCAAGGAAGCAGCGTCGAATCAACCGAAAAGGACATCGAAACGAGGTTAACGAAAGCATGGACAGCTATCAATAGGCTATCAATTATATGGAAATCAGACCTAACCGATAAAATGAAACGCAGTTTCTTCCAGGCAGCGGTCACATCGATACTGCTATATGGCTGCACTACATGGACGCTAACAAAACGGCTGGAGAAGAAGCTAGATGGCAATTACACAAGAATGCTGCGTGCAATCCTGAACAAGTCCTGGCAGCAACACCCCACAAGACACCAACTGTACGGCCACCTGCCCCCTATCACGAAAACTATTCAAGTTAGAAGAACCAGACATGCAGGACACTGCTGGAGAAGTAGAGACGAACTCATAAGAGATGTACTCTTATGGATCCCCACACATGGCCGCGCAAAAGCAGGACGACCAGCACTAACATACATTCAGCAGCTATGTGAGGATACAGGATGTTGTCCTGAAGACCTACCTAGGGCGATGAACGATCGGGAGGAGTGGCGAGAGAGGGTCAGGGATATCCCTGCTACCAGCGCCATATGATGATGATATATATATATATATAAATATATATATATATACGGGATGTTGTCCTGAAGACCTGCCTGGGGCGATGAACGATAGGGAGGAGTGGCGAGAGAGGGTCAGGGATATCCATGCTACCAGCGCGACATGATGATGATGATGATATATATGCCACTTGAATTATATGTACTGGTTTCCATGTTGTCGGACGATTTGACTATTTCTTGTATTTTTTATCATATCAACTGCGTACTCACATTGCAAATTTATAGTACAATTATGATCACTTTTATGAGTCGTAGATATTAGTATTTCCTGTTGATAGCTTTTCATAATAACTGAATTGCAACCAAATATACAACCGAAATGAAAAGGTCTTAATGAATACGTCTGAATGTCTATATATTTCTGCGTTCAGGAAATCAAAAGATTTCTTTTGTTTATGTTTATTTAGTAAAAAGAAAAAAATTAAAAAAAAAAAAACAGACGTAGATAAGATTATTTTTAACAATTTTAAAACTTAATGAAATAGAATATATACATTTCAATAGATGGAGAAATTAGCATATAAGCTGATATAACACTGATGTACGCATTATATATATTATGATATATAAATAAGCTGATATCTTTTATTTAAAAAAAGAACACAGAACAATTCAAAACTGTTTTATGATAAGGTTCGAATTTATTGAAAAAATGCTTTATGACAAGGTTCGAATTTATTGAAAAAATGCTTTATGACAAGGTTCGAATTTATTGAAAAAATGCTTCATGATAACGTTCGAATTTATTGAAAAATTACATACCTATATACAGAGCCCAATCGTCTGAGGCTGTAGAATACACTGACTGCATCTCTGCAGAGGGGTAAGACTCCCCCCACTAACACCACCCAACGAGTATCCTGGATAAGACATTAAACAATCTCATGATGAGGCTCCAGTAATGCTGGGGCTTTAGGAATGGGGAGTACCTCATCATTGTCATTACTCCCTAAATCCTCTTTATACATATATATTAAACATGATTTGTAAACACATTTTGTTGATAACGTTTTTAAAGAGCCTAAGCTCATTCTTTTGCACACAGTTAAATGGTTCCAAGTATTGCTATGTATCACTAACAATTCAATTAATTGCCCAGTCGGTTAGGGCTACAGAGAACACCGACTTCATCTCTGCAGAGGGGTATGACTCCCCAAACGAATGTCCTGTATATAACACTACACGATCAGCTGCTGAGGCTCCAGTAATGCAGGAGCTTTGGGGAATGCAGAGTACCCCTTCATTGCCATCACTCCCAGGTCCACTCTGAACCAGAGTGGTAGTATCTGATAGGGTCCTATCAATGGGTTAAGTAGAATTGTTTTATATTTAAACTGAGTACAAAAAAGATAACTTATGTTAACTTGAATTGTTAGAAATAGAAATGTTTGACCATTTAACTGTATGTAAACAAATTTCTGATGTTTAATTGAATTGTCTAGTGGGTAGGGTGTTCACCAATGGTCTGGGAGACCTAGATTCAATCCCAGGTCGAGTCATACCAAAGACTTTAAAAGTGGTACTTGATTCCTCCTTGCTTAACGGTCAGCAATATAAGGTACGTATCAAGGGTAAAGTGGAGCAATCCAGGGAAAAGAGTAGCGCCCTCCCCTACATTTCGGTGTAGTAGCTATTGAAAAGGGAGCCTTCTGGTCGCCCTCGACTACAATCGACTACAGTTAGTGATACATAACAATACTTGGAACTACTTAACTGTGAGCAAACGAATGAATCGTGTTGAATGGAATAATTAATGTTATATAGTAATACTTGAAACTCATTGCAAAAAAAAATGAGCTCAGGTTCGTTTAAAAATGTTATCAGGAATATGTGTTTACAAATCATATATATTTAATGCGTATATATGTATAAAGAGGGTTTGGTATTAAATAACCAGCAATGGTTGATATGTCATAAAACACAACCAATCCAAATCTTGTATATCTAAAATATATGTATAAAGAGGATTTGGCATTAAATAACCTACAATAGTTGATATGCCATAAAACCAAACCAAACCAAATTATATATATTTAATATATATGTATAAAGAGGATTTGGCATTAAATAACCTACAATGGTTGATATGCCATAAAACCCAACCAAACCAAATCCTATATATTTAATATATATGTATAAAGAGGATTTGGCATTAAATGACCTACAATGGTTGATATGCCATAAAACCCAACCAAAACCAAACCTACATAATGTGAGCAGTTCTCAAACAAACACACACAGACACACATATACAGACATCATTATCCTCATCGTTATTATCAAACGTGTTGACAAAACGGATTCTCTTAACTCTCTCTCTCTCTCTCCCCCCTCTCTCTCTCTCTCTCTCTCTCTCTCTCTCTCTCTCTATTGCCCATCGCTCAAGACAGGTTCTCTTGACGGCATTCAGTGTCCGCATGGAGTTGATGTATATATAAGTTTTTGATAATCTGTTTATAATGATGTGTCTTTGTGTAGAAGTCCATAGGAAAGGTCAATAATGAATCTACTTCTCCAACAGTTCACTGTATTCGTCTTGTATGATTGGTTAAATGAGAGCCAAGTTTTAAGGAATACTGCATCCAGAATTTATTCAAAACGGCTCGCAGAATCCTATCTATCTTTTTCTAAAATCATTTAGTTAAAATTTAGGTGATGCAGCCATACAATGATACTGACACTTCTACAGCTTGGTAGAATTATTGGACATCAAGTTTCCATATGATCGCTGACCTGTCGGTAGTATTCCATGCCTTTCCTATACATATGTTGACGTCCCTTTCAATAGATGAGATATTGCTACCGAGATATGTAAAATGGTATACTAATTTTAGAAGCTTGCTATCTAATGTGAAGATAGGCCAATCTTATTTGAAACACATTAACTCTGAGACCAAAGCCTCATGCTGCTTGCTCCAGGTTTGAGTAGGTACATTTACGAGAAGTGTTAGATAATCTGCGTCGTCTGCATCCAAGATAGTTTCTGTTGCATATCGTTTGAATCTTGCTGTTTTTAGAGTTAGACCATTTTTATCATTTGATCGATTGACGCTTGTAGTAGTAAGCAATCAGAACGATTTTTTGAGAAACTGATTGGCAACTTCTAAGATTCTGATTATTCATTGAACCACTGATGGAGTACGTGCAAAAAATCTTGTGGCAACTCCATAGATTTCTCTATTTCATTCTATTCGAAGTGGAAAGATGGAGCAAATACTTCTATCATACGGTCTCTCCCAAGAAACTTTTTCGACTATAAGGATGCTCTCTAAAAAATACGAAAGCGATGGTTCGCTCACGCGATGGTGACGCTGATTTCTTTGACATTGAAACATGGTCGCTTCACTCTTACAAAGATATACATCGGTACCATTTCTATTTATAATCAGCCAAAATTGCGTCCTCCAAACACATACACACACACACACACACACACATATATATAATATATATATATATATATATATATATATATATATATATATATATATGCATTAAGAAAAAACAAAATCGGTCACATTAGGATTTTTTTCTTAATGAATTTATTGCTCTGTAATATCAGTTACATTGAGCTCTTTTATCAGGAGAATTTAAATGTTCATTTTTGAATGGTTTTCTTGTCCTGAAGGAATTACGCCCAACTTTGGTTTAACTGGACTAAATAATATTACTATATATATATATATATATATATGGGTAGATTTGTGTGTTTAATCATGTATAATTTTAGTAAACCTAATGAACATGTGTTTTGTATTATATTTACGTCAATCATCAGTATTATCAAGTTTTATTAACACTTTCTTTCATTTTAATTTTTAGGTGTTTTCCTCTTGACATTTCACTTGGTTCATCGACAATTTTTGAAATTAGATTATTGCAGGTTTCTAATGTAACAAACGGGTAAATTCTTAACAGTAGGATTTTTTAAATGTTGTTATTAAACAAATCTAACAGTCGAAAGCTCTGTGACAATGTAACAAGGTAACTGGATTTAGGAGAATATCGTAATTTGTAATATCATTGGAAAGTATTGTAATTTTCGCAAGGCGTCGATTCGAACGAGATTATGTGGGATTAGATATTAATTTTCCCAGACGAAATTGTTTTTGTTGAAGTCAGACGTGACCTCGAATCGAATCGGATGTTTTTGATGTTGTTTCTGATGAAGATGTCGGCCAAATATGTTTTTGTTTTGTGAACAGTGGTTACGAACGAAATAGTGAAAACAGAGGAAATGAAATTTTAACCCAGAATTTAAACAATGGAAAACTGAAAATTCTTTGAGGCAGTGAGTCAGTTTAATATGTGGACAGAAAATTAAGCGTATAAGCAGCTATTTTTGTCGGTCCAGACTGACGCCAGAAGAGAAGCCAAGAAGAAAGCAGACAAGAGACGAGCTTTGCGAGCGAGCGAAGGCAGACAAGCACACACGCAAAAGGCGCACACCCTCAACAGACCCTGGCATTCGCTGATCTTCTGATTGAATTTTGCTGACACATTAGATCAGGTTCCAGATCGTCCTCTTGTATTCTTTTGTGTAATAGATTGCCAATCTATATTCGATTGTAGATTCTTTTTATTCCCTTTTATTAAATCGTCAATATATATATAACCAAGACTGGCATTCTTATTTCATCGTCCAAGCTCAACTTATTCCATGTAGAGAAGTCATTACAAGATTTTCTTGTACGACTGCTTACTCAGAAGGAAAGGATTCTTTCTTCGTCGATAAGAACCCCAATACTTTTGAAGAACTAGACTGGACGACCGACGACTGAAACTGGTACAAGCCCTGACAGTTTTGAATTATAACACCCTCTCATTCCAGCTGCTGTAAAGAGATTGGGATATCGGAACGATCAGGGTCTAAACGGAATGCAGGATATCGACAAAAACGAAGATTAGACCGAAGGGACCAGACATCATGTGTGGAATGAAGAGGTTGATTTATTTTAGCAGCATGTCGACATACCTCGGGTTATTTTATTTCTAGAGGTTATGGAGTCACGTTCATTGTATGTTCAAATTTATATTTTTGTGTAGTTATTTCAAAAGACTTTATTTTTGTGGGTGGAGGGATTTTTATTATTTATGTATTTACTAACCCCTCTGCACGAGCAAGATGTAACACAAGGTCAATTCCTAAGTGAAGTTTAACAGTTTTGATATCAGATTTTTCCATCTTCTAGACCGGTTACCTCACCAAGGCTAAAGAGTCCTGTATGCCCTGCTATTTACCCATAGCTGAAGGGAGAATACTTTCCCAAGGGTATTAGTGCTATTGGAAATGTAAACAGCCTTGTCCAATACAAAACTATGAATATGGACGTATTATGAACGTGATAAGATATTAGTGTTAGATAGGAATAACAGTTATATGATATAAAATATTCCAATCTAATACTAATATTTTATACCTAATGCAATTTTATATCTAATAATAATATTTGTTACACAATTATATGGTTTCATGAAAGTATTTCTATTTAATAATAATCATTTGCAAATCGTTTGTGAATCTAAGTTGCTTAAAGACTACTTCAGAAGAAAGCTCTAAATGCAACAATACTCTATATATAGCCAAGAATTTAGCGGCCCAAGGGTAATCAGATAGCTACCTGGACAAACTTAGACCAGGAGCTTTCTTTTTACTCACTACCCATCTTGAGGGCCCATTGATCAACAAATAAAATCTTTTAGCGGAATTATATATGACGTTTGTCTCGAGTGCTTTTGGGCAGTAACGCATAAATGAAAGAAAACGAACCGAATAGATAACGGTTATAGAAAGGATTTCAACACGAATGTTATACACGCGGAACCACCTTTCTCGTGTAATTACGCAAAATCAAGAAACGGTTGCTATGACATCTAACGGCCGTAAGTAAACGCTTTTTTAAATCACAAACTGCACCAAAATGAAGATGAACGAACGTCTAATGTAATGTCCGCTTTTAGTTGATCTTGTGTATACATAGATATGTATTTCTTTTAAATACCCTATCCGGTGGCAAAAGCTGCTCGGTAGCGCCAGGAGTGGCAGTACCGCCTTGAGCTACCGAAACTGTGTTATCACCCTGGTTGGCGGCTGATGAGGCTAGGGTATCGCACGTGCTTTCACATGTTGTATGATGAAAAAAAAATGTACACAGTCACACGTATTTCTAAAACATTTTTATTTATTTCGCCATATTTCAGTTATTATGAAAATATATCAGCAAAATGGATAGATGTATGTTAGATTCTTAAACTGATTTACTTTAACAGCATATCAATTTGTCTCGAGTTATTTAATGTCTTGTCCAGCTGGGGCTGTAGAATACATCGATTGCACCTTTGCAGAGGGGAAAGACACCCTCCAATGAGTGTACTGGATATGACACTAAACAATCTGATGGTGAGGTTCCAGTGATGCTGGAGCTTTGGGAAATGCGGAGCACCCCTTCATTGCCTCTGCTCCCATGTCCACTCTGGCCTGGAATAGTCGCACCTGATAGGGCTCTATCTATGGGTTAAATATAACTAACTGCATACTTAAACTAAACTGAATTGTTTGATTCGGAACTGTTTGACTAAACTGAATATCTTGAAATAGAAATGTTTTTGACAATTAAACTGTACTTACATGTAAACTGACAGCTTATGCTAAACTGAATTGTTTGAAATGGAACTGTTTTTTGACATTGAAACTCTACTTACACTAATCTGAATTGTTTGATATAGAACTTTTTTAACACTTAACTATGTGTGAACAAAATCTGTACTTATACTAAACTGAATTAGCTGAATTAGAACTGTTTGAATAAACTGAATAGCTTAAAATAGAAATGTTTTTGACAATTAAACTGTGTACTCATGCCAAACTGATTTTTTTTAAATAGAACTATTTGCATAAAAATAGATTTGGCGTAAAATAACCTACAAAGGTTGATATGCCATAAAACCCAACCAATCAATCAACCAACATCTTTTATGCCAGAGGTTAGGGAAATGTGTAGTTTCTTATATTTTATACATAATTGTATGATATCGAGTATTCTTATATAGTACAGATAATTTATAAACTGGTCTATTTCACCCAGTGACGGGACCATGACACGTACTTCCACTCAGAGTGGTCAGACAATAATGGCAATGTAGAGGTACACCACACCACCCAGTTCTCCAGAACTGGAGCCTCACCATAAGATGCAGGTTGATCATACCTAGAACAGCTTTTGAGGGAGGTTTCTTACCCCACTGTAGGATATACAGTCAGCGTATTCTAATCCCTATCGACAAGGCAACAAATGTACTCGAATATATGACGTATAAAAGTATATTTATCGCTGTCTCCCACCAGATATGATTTGACGCAAGGTCTTTTTTATAATGGGGTTTTAGGGAAAGGCTAGTCGGATACGAGCCGAGACTTGTGCCCTGCTGGACTATGTTGGTCATTGGCTCACTTAGGAAAATATGAGCCCGATGACCCAGTGGGACTTGGTCTCACTAAATGCAGTGTGAGTCAGGCACATATGCCTACTAACAGATTGAACTAGACGAGTTCTCGTTCCATGCTTTGTTTGTCAATGATGCTTCGCCCACCCGACGGTGGCTCGGCTGAAGTCGGGGGGTGGCATTCAGCTCCGAATCTATGGTTGAATTGATGCGCCATCCGGCACAAATGCCAACTAAAAAGCCAGGTAACTGCGCCAAGAAACTCCTGAGCCAGGTAAATATGACTTATAAAAGTGATCATAATTATAGCAAAGATACACAATCTGAGTACACAGTTGATATAATTCAAAGAAAAATACGAGAAATAGTTAAAACTGCCAGACAACATGGAAATCGGCAATAATTCGAATAAAAACGTTTTGGGTTATTAACATAAGCAAAGGCAATCATAAGTATTTAAAAAAAATTTTTCTTTATTTTATTTTGCTGTGAGCATATCCTAAAGTTCCGAATCTGAAATAGTAAGATTAATTATACAACGTAAGCGTTGTTTTCATGTGTTTATTAATGGAAGAGTGTTGGTTTAATAGTTGTCATATTGTGACGCTATTAAAGAAAATAGCAGAAACTGAATCAGTGTGTTTTGCTTGAGGTTGTTCACTTTTCCTTATAAACTGCCGACACAAATATCTATCTAATGATTGAAGTGCTGTTTCCAGCTATTATTAATTCTTACTTGGATTTTGTTTGGTTTGGTTTGGTTTGGTGGGTTTTATGGCATATCAACCTTTGTAGGTTATTCAACGCCAAATCCATTTTTATGTAACTAATCTGTTCTATTGAAAACAATTCAGTTTAGCATAAGTACACAGTTTAATTGTCAAAAACATTTATTTCAAACTATTCAAGAAGTTATATGTAACAATTCAGTTAAGTGTAAATACAATTTTAATGTCGAAAAACAGTTCTATTTGAAATAATTCAGTTAAGCATAACCACGCAGTTTAAATGTAAGTACGGTTTAATTGTGAAAAACATTTCTATTTCAAGCTATTCAGTTTACTCAAACAATTCAGTTTAGCATAAGAATGCTGTTAGTTCTATTTAACCCATAGATAGGGCCCTATCAGGTGCTACCACTCCGGGCCAAAGTGGACCTGGGAGCGATGGTAATGAAGGGGAACTACGCATTCCCCAAAGCTCCAGCATTGCTGGAACCTCACCATCAGATTGTTTAGTGTCATATCCAGGACACTCGTTAGGTGGGGGTCTTACCCCTCTGCAGAGGTGCAGTCAGTGTATTCTACAGCCCCAGCCGACTGGGCAATTGGATTTTGTTCCAGGATAATTTTTAGCTACATTTAATTACAACTTACTCAAGAAGATGTGAGTTCAAAGTCCACCTGAAGTCCAATCTTGGTTTTAAATTTTATCAATTTAAACTGAAGGTCCGAATAATGTTAAACTATAAAGTATTTTGCTAAGAATCAACAGAAAAATATGAAGGTATTCGCTTAACAAAAAATCATTGCGTGAATATATTTCGCCTCATAAATCCAGATAATGGAATATATAAACTCAATTAATCATCTTTGTTCAAATGTCAGATATTTATTAGTCAGTTGCTAATAAAAGAATTTATTTGCAGACGAACGAACGAATGAGTTTGGGTTTGTTTGGGTTTTTTTTTTTTTTTAAATGTCATTTTTCCCCTCTCTTCCATTTTCTAAATCTTTATAGGATACCATTTCATTTCTTTGACGACAGAACCTTTTTAGGCCGTAAAGTTTATTAATTGAAAATCGATTATAAAACCGAGAAAGTATTTGTATGACGCCTTTGTGTTTTATACATACCAAAAATATCAGCTGAAACAATTTTAATTCATTGCTTTCATGAATTTGGCAGGAATCGATTATTTCTTCGCACCAGATTCAATAAATTCTAGGAAATATTTCCTTTAATATTATCCACTTGAAAACCGCTTTTGGTGGCCTTTGTGCTCCTTGGCCTATTTTTAAATTTAAATTATAATTACATAGAATAAATTCGTAAATAACAGGAAAGGATTAACTTTCAGTTTTTTATCATTCAGGGTATTTGGATTATTGTCTTTATCTTTATTGTTATATTTACAACATTTCGGCCGATATGTCCTCCGGCCTTCTTCATGTGTTTCTTATCGAACTCGGGAGCCTACACGGAACTTCGAACCACGTCCTTTATTTAATCCACGGGAGTCGCTTGCTCTGATTCCGTTAATCAACCAGAAGAAGACGGGAGGACATATCGGCCGAAACGTTGTGTATATAACAATACAGATGAAGACAATAGTCCGAAAACCCTGAATGATAAAAATCATTAACCTTCGTATCAGAAATTGGGACAACTAACAATTTTCCGTAGTTACCTATCTTTTAAAATGATAATGTTTGTGATAAGTTCATACGCTAACTTCACGTTTGAGTAATTGTTTTTTACTAAGCTTTTAGGAAAAGTAATCCCCGTGACGCAAAGGCTAATGTGCTGGACGGTGACATCGTAGTAAACGAGTTCGAATTCCACTCGCGTTATTACGTTTACTTTCGGACAAATACCCTTGGAGAAAAGCATGAACCCACTTATCCCCCAGCTATGGGCTAAATAGTGTCATTACTGTTCTTCTACAATGATGGCTTTGGCAGTAAATAACCCACGAAGGTTAATATGCCTATAAAGAAAGAAACTTAAACTTCTGGGCAGTATCGTAGAAAATAAACTCGGCTTCCAGAGTTCAAATCCCGGACGAGGCTTTTTGTTCATTTCGCCTAAGAACTAATGTCCTTGGGAAATGTATAAATCTAACTATCCTCCTTCCAGCTCTAAGTGACTTGTAGAGCTCTTTAACCTCGGTATGGCAACCGATCTAAGGGAAGGAAAACTCTGAATTCAAACCAATTGTAGCCCTGGAGAAGAATGTGCTGCGCCAGGCTATTCTTGCCCAAGTCATGATACGACCAAACCAGCTTAAGGAATCACGGAGTGAGAATGAGAAACTTTTACTTAGTCTGATATACAGATTTCATATTGCTTACAGTACTTGCTTTTCCGAAATGGTCACTCATCAAAGTACTGGACATGACTATTGTAGCAATAACTTTGGTGATTTCTATGGAGTCAATGCTTACTAGACTGTAGGTCAGACTTTTGTTATTAAGCTACAAATTAAAATTAAATTTGCTTGATTCTCTAAATTTGAGCATTTTAACGCTATTGCTCTTTCTATGTTATGATATTATACAGAAAAAAATATACAAATCGGATTTTAATTCATTATCAATTTTATATAATTAATTTTACTTGCATATCGTTCTTCTAAAGTGTCCTCGCGTCCAGATTGCATTTTTGAAATTCACCAGCTGTGACAATCAGGCTCTAGTAGGGTGTATTCCAATTCCTACTGTAGCTGTTCATTTGAACCTGAAATCTTAAAAATTGGTCAGTCATCTCATAAGATGTATAGCAATAACATACTGAATTCTCAAGAGTCTATGACAATTTTAAATGCCTGTACAAAAAAGTCTGGAAACTTATTGAAGGTACCACGTACAAATCAGATTTTATTAACTCATTAATTATAAATTTTACATTATTACTTTTACTTTTAATTTCTTAAAACAACACATCTCTGCATTCTTAAAAATCTGAAAAAATATTTGATTATAACACTGGCTCGTACAAAACAAAACAAAAAATATTTGATATAACAATGGCTCGTACAAAACGAAAAAAAATATTTGATATAACAATGGCTCGTACAAAACCAAAACAAAATATTTGATATAACAATGGCTCGTAAAAAACGAAAAAAAAATTGATATAACAATGGCTCGTACAAAACGAAAAAAAAATATACGAATCAGCCGAAAAAGAAGATGGTCATCTCTGCATATTTTTGTTTAATCAACCTTCGTGGTTAATTTAATGTCAACGCCATCCTTTGTGGAAGAACATTAGTGATACTATTTAACCCATAGCTGGAGGGGATAAGGGTTTCATACCTTTCCCAAGCGTATTAATCCAAAATTGAACATACTAGCGTAACTAGAGTTCGAACTCACTTATTGCGATAGCAGAATGCAGCACGTTAGCCATTACACCGCAGGAACTTCCCCATATACGTCTGAGTTGCCATTAGTATTAAAGTTTTTCCTAATTTTCCTGTGAGTGGAGCTTATAATACACCGCCTGTATCCCCTACAATAGGTTAAGACAACTCCCTAAAAACGAAGTATCTTGATTATGACTCTAACTTGCATTTGATGGTGAGGCTCCAATTCTGGAACTCTGGAGACTGTGGGGTGCCCATTTATTACCATTACTCCCAAATCCACTTAGACTAGCAATGGTAGTAACTGTTAATTCCTCATCTATGTGTTAAATAAACCTGTATGCGAATTATATATACTAGGTTGAAATATTTAATATCATATACTAGGATGAAATATTCAATATCATATACTAGGTTGAAATATTTAATATCATATACTAGGTTGAAACATTTGATAACATGTAACTGAATGCAAAAAAAGCTAAAACTACAAATAGATATAAGCATAAGCGTAAATGTTTACAATTCCCTATCGAAACATAAATTACCCTCAGATGGGTTGACATGCCGTTAAAATCAACAATTTTCCTTATTTTTCTATTACATTTGACAGTGGGAACTTTTTTCATGTCTGTCTTTCCGTATCTTCTGCTTGGATGGTTAAATAATATATTTGCCGAATCTTTTATCTGGTACGGATTGTAGATTATCTATAAAGAATTAAACTGTTGTCCTCAGTGTAAGAATGTTATGACAAGTTGAGGTCAACTGAGCTTTGTCATATTGTCACTTCGGAGGTCAGTTGGAGGCTTAGCTCTTATTAAAGGATTTTAAAGCCATGTGACTACGAATTTTATGAGTTGGAATTAGATTTTTACTTTCTAGTCAATTAACCCAAGTAAACCGAGGCTCACAGACCGGTAAAGTTTGTAAGGTCGTATTTTCCATCAGTGTTCCGAAAAGTTAATTCCCAGTTCTTGTGGCCTGTAATGTAAAAGACATCAGGTTTGGTTGTTTAATGGCATATATAACCTTTGTAGGTTATTTCATGCCAAAGCCATCCTCCTATTTAACTCATAGCTGGGAGGATAAGGAGGTTCATACATTTTCCAAGGCTATTTGTCTGAAAATGAACGTAATAGCGCGACTGGAGTTCGAACTCGCTTACTACGATTTCGCAGTCCATCGCTTTAACCATTACTCTACGCGGATACCCCAAGACGTTCGTGATTATGAAGTAAGAAATAGATGAATGCGTGTACACAAGTAAATGTCTTCGTGTTTATTTTCCCAGGGAGGAGGATCGACTCCCATGCCGAAAATGAAATGGCGAAGAGGGTAAGAACATGAAGAGAAAAAGATCGCTATCCAATATCTGTTCCTTCTGACAAGATCTAAAATAAAGCTCCCTATTACTTCAAGCTGAGATGAAAGTGTAACAGCTCAAACCATAAACATCCAATTGAATATCACACAAAAATGTTTTTTTTTAAATCCTCCTTATTCCAGAGTTAAATTCTCATACAAAAATAATATCAGACAATATTTAGTTTTGTATATAGAACCAAATCGATTCTAAAAATTCGATAAACTAAACCACTGAAAATAATATTTTACTCGTTTTGAAAATTTGAACTTGTAGAAGTTTGACAAAGTAAGTACTATACTATGAATTTATTATTTTGTTCGTAATTTCATATCACTTTTTAACATATTTTTTATTTCAAATCATTCATCACCGTATCCTTTAAAAAACTGAACGCGAAATCAATGCAATAACACAAACAAAAAGACAGTAACTCAAATCAACGGCCATGGAAGGTGTCCATCTTTAATATATGCAATTCTCTGATCGGAGGCAAATCTAACAGATACTACACTCTGGTCTTAGGC
Source organism: Sepioteuthis lessoniana (assembly GCA_963585895.1). Lineage (NCBI taxonomy): Eukaryota > Metazoa > Mollusca > Cephalopoda > Myopsida > Loliginidae > Sepioteuthis > Sepioteuthis lessoniana. The sequence continues at coordinate 113,089,759 of OY757909.1, forward strand.
AGAGTAAACATATGAAACCGTCTGATCCTTGGTAGAACATACAGATATAACACTTTAATCCTATGCTGAGTAAATATATATTCTAGACAAAATTCTAGATACCCACTCTAATCCTCCGCTGAGTGAATATATATATATATATATATATATATATATAACACTGATCCTAGACAGAATACGCAATTCAAAATTTTCTTCCTTGGCAGAACACATAGATACAACACTGCTCCTGGGCTGAGTTAACAAACGAAGCAGTCTGATTCGAGGTTTAATACAGATACAACACACTGATCCTTGGAAGAACACATAAATACAACATACTGATCCTTTGTAGAGCACAAAAATACAACCTACTGATCTTTGGCAGAGCACACAGATATATGTCACGCTAATCTTAAGTAGGACACATAGATATGTATTTTAAGTAGCGTAAGCATTTACAAAATTGATACTAAGCAGAACACATAGATGCAGAACATAGAAATACAACAGACCGATCCTAGACGGAGCATACATATATACAACACACTGTTCCTTGAAAGAGATCACAGGTGCAACACTCTGATCCAAGGCAAAACACACATATACAACGCATTTATTCTAAGCAGACCACACATATGCTACATACTGATCATAGCGTGTGCACACAGATTTAAAAAAACACTGATCCGAAACAGAGCACAATATATTAATCCTTGGAAGAGCAGACAGATATAACACACTGATCCCAGGCTGAACACAATGCAACATTTTGATCCTTAGTAGAGTACAGAGATACAACCCTCTGATCTTAGGAAGTGGGCACATTCTGATTCTATTTGTATACATATCCTGTTAAGGATTTGACATTAAATAACCTACAAAGGTTGTTATGCTATCAAATACAACCACTCCAACCAAACTTCTACATGTTTGGAACGATCTCCAAGGACTTTTCAAGGGGTTGGAAGAGTTATAAATTGGAGGACGAGCCGTGAGCATCCAAACTACAGTATTGTTAAGATCGGCCAGAATACTGAGAAGAGTCTGGGAAACCTGAGGAGACTTGCTGTCACTCAGACTCCACTGAAAGACGATCAGCTAGCGTTGTTGCGAAAAACTCGCAAGGAATAATAATAATAATAATAATAATAATAATAATAATAATAATAATAAATGGACCAAAGAACAAGAAAAACTATGACCATGTATAAGGCATTAAATCCCAGAGACGACGTTGACAGACTATATGTATCAAGAAAAGAGGACTTGCCAGCATTGAAGACAGCGTTGACGCATCGATACAACGACCCGAAGACTATATACAAACACACCATAGAGGACTGATTACAGCCATCAGAAAAGGTACTGAAAACACGATGGACAATAGAATTACAACAACTAGTGCACACATATACAACACACTGTTCCTAAGCAGAACTTACAGATAAAACATTCTTATCCTTGGAAGTGCAGACAGATATAACACACTGATCCAAGGCACAGATACAACATTCTGATTCAATTTGTATACATATCCTGTTATATATATATGACAGGATTTGACATTAAATAACCTTCAAAGGTTGATATGCTATCCAACACAATCAAACCAACCAAACTTCTACATCTTAGCATAAATCAGTGTTTAAAATTGAGACCATTCCCCTTGTATTTAACTAGCTTTTTCTTGGATACGCCAAACAAGAGGTCTTGTGCCAGATTAAACAAAATAAAAACCTAGATACCTCACCAGGAAGTATTTGTTTGCAATTTTGTCTTTTTCGCGAAATTTTGTCGGTTCATTCCAGATTTAGGTCAACTCAGGAGATAACGCGTCTCATTGGGAACCGGAATTAGAGGGGAGTCCCGTGGTGTAATATTTAAAGAGTTAGATTGCGAAATCGTAGTAAGCAAGTTCGAATTCCATTTGGGCTTGTATGTTCACTTTCAGACAAATACTCACGAGAAAGGCATTAACCCCTTTATCCCTTCAGCTATGAGTTAAATAGTACAACTTCTGGTTTTCTATAAGGATGGCTTTGGCATTTAATAACCCACGAAGGTTGATATGCCATTCGAAATAGAAACCAAACCAAACTAAACAGAGATAAAGAAACTAAGTTTTGTAGTTAGACTAGCCTAATGACCTTGACCTTGTGCCAAGCTAAGTAAGCAACCATTATGACTAAACTAGATTATCTTACAAATGTTCATCTGTCTGACTAAGCTAGAATAAATGCCTAAACTAAAAAAATATATAAAAAGAAACAAAATGAAACTTTTCCTTGCATGTATTTATCCAACCCCTCTACAGCGAACGGGATATAACACAAGGTCGATTTTTGACTGGAGTACGGCTGGTTTAAATTCATATTTTCTCTTTTAGTTGCCGAATCAAGGCTAAAGCACTTAAACTGCTCAACTATTTACCAATAGCTGAAAGGAAAGCATGGTTTCATGCCTTTCCAAACTACATTAACTTGAAGTTAAATGTAAAAAGCATCATCCAGGATTTGAACTCTGGTCACCGATTTTATTTCCTTCGACAATACTAAACCCACCTCCTATACATTTTTGTGTGCATCTATACCTCTCACAAACGCTCTCTTAAAAAAGGAAAAAAATGTTTAACTGTTACCAACCAATCCCGAGTATACTTGCTTTCAAGCATTGGTGAAGAATCTACGAGAGAGTGGCTTGCTGACACAATCTTCAACAAAACCCCAATTGTATTATCTATAATTTGAAGTATCATGTTTCTAATGTTCCGGTACGAAAAAGTTGGATAGTATTATTTTCACCCGGCAAGCCTAGCTGTGGATATGCACTTGACACCAAGGCATAGAAACATTTTCACATAAAACTAAGATTGTGTCACTTCCTAGAAGACAATATGATTAAATCTCTTACCGTTTACTCACGTTATATAAATGACATTTCTGCAAGATCTTTATTTTTACCATTATAATGTCTATAATTTTTTAAGGTTCTATTTCTTTCGGTAGAGATATGAAAGAGGCTTGTTAAAGATAATGTAATAAAGAAGTGAAACCAAAGAAATATTAAAGTTATAAACAGGAGTGGCAGGATTGCGTCCCGGTAATATATCAAGTGGGAAAGGCTTGTTTGTCTCGAAAATCAGCTCGGTTTGGTTTGGTTTGGTTTGGTTTCTATCTTGAATGGTATATCAACCTTCGTGGGTAATTAAATGCCAAGGCCATCCTTGTAGAAAAGCAGAAGTTGTACTATTTAACTCATAGCTGGAGGGATAAAGGGGTTAATACCTTTCTTATGGGTATTAGTCCGAAAGTGAACGCACAAGCCCAAATGGAATTCGAACTCACTACGATTTCGCCATCCAACACTTTAAATTTTACACCACGGGACTCCCATCTAACCCTGGTTCGAACCCTAATTTGTAATAGGTTTTATCAATAGCACTTTCGTTTGTTTGTTTGTTTTGTTTTTTCTTTTGTTTCGTTTTGTTTTTTGGTGGGATTGTTTGTTTTGGGGGGGGTTCGGTCCAGTACTCAAATATTTATCTTATGTGCAAAGTAAATGACTATATATGACTCTACCGCCTGACACGATTTACTATCACTTGGACTTCAGTGAAAGCTACCACTTATTGCTGACGTGAAAACTAGCATAGAGTAGATAACAATAAAACTGGACAAATACATAGATCTTGCTAGAGAGCTGAAAATGCGATGGAACACGAAAGTGATAGTAATACCAATAATAGACTTGGCTCTTGAAACAATCCCCCAGAACCTGGAAAAGAGACTCGATGAACTGTAGATCATAGGAAGAATTGAAACAATCCAGACTACAGAATTACTAAAATCGGCCAGGATACTGAGAAGAGTCCTGGAGACCAGAGGAGACTGGTTGTCACTAAGACTGGTATAATAACAACCCTGCAGATGAAGCTCATCAAAGAGATAGACACTTGGGCGGTCTCACTGATAAAATACTTGTGACCATTTTTGAAATGGATAAGAAAGAACTCAAACAAAAGGACCCAAGAACAAGAAAAATATTGACGATACATAAGGCCTTCCATCCCAGAGATGACTTGGACAGACCATATGCATCAAGAAAAGAAGAAGAAAGAGGGTTTGCCAGCACTGAAGATTAATACGAGCACTCGAAGATTACAGAAAAATACCAAAGAAAGACTAATTACAGCGACCATAAGAAGCGCAGAAAACATAAAAATCATCAAGACAACAAGTAGGAAATAGTGTTATAAACAGTAAAAGAACAACAACGCTGATGTATGAAAATATAATGTTCCTTTTCTTTTTCTTTAAATACTCAAAATGTAGGAAATTATAGAGTGAAGGAGGGAGTCGAAGACAGCTGAGATACGAATCTTCAGTGAATCCCTTCTTCTTCGTTCTGCTTTCGGGAGACTGGTACAAGGCCACCTCAAGGCACCGAGTCATCTTAATTTCTACTCTCTTCTCGACTTTAATGAGCCTCGTACAAGGCCATCTCAAAGCACGGATTCATCTTCTTTCAACCCGCTTTACTAATTTCGCCAGTCTCGTAAGCTTAGGTATTCTCAACCTCTCGACCCTGGGCAATAGGGAACAAAGCCAGGGCCCAGAGCGTCGTAACGTCTAATAGCTCTTCTGTCAGTCTTCGTTCTCTCTGGTCGTCTCTCCTGGAGTAAAAATCTTCCTTGGTTTATATAATTTCCCATGCGCCCACGCAATACTGGAGGTCACACCGCTCACCTACGCGTTGCACGTGGACACACCTCTTGTCTAGCATGCCACCTACGTGATTTCTGCTGAGGAAGCAGCTGCGTTGTTTACTTTAGGAAACAGGTCTGTTTCCTGTTATGCCACCCATACGATTTACACGGCATATGAAAAGGGGTCTTTCAGTCAATATTGAACAATAGAAATGGGAAGAAAAACAACTGTAAGGATATTTTCAGCGGCAAACTGACAAAATTTCACACGAGAAGACTTAAAAATGGCTAAGAAAGGGAACATTTAAGAGAGAACCTGAATCTCTTCAAATTCCAGCACAAAACAACGCCATAAGAACTATGTTAACGCGAAAATTGATAGGACACCACAAAAAAGCAAGTGTGTGTTAAGTGGTGTTAGAGACGAGATGCTTAATCACATAAGTGAATGCAGCAAACTAGCAAAAAAAAAAAATGAGTAAAAGACGAGACACGACTGGATGGGAAAGGTGATCTGGAAATCGTGCAAGAAACTGAAATTTGACGATACCACCCAATGGTATAAGCACAAACCAGAATCCGTCCTGGAGAATGAGACGTATAAAATTCTCTGAGATTTTGAGATACAAAAGGATTGCTTAATCCCGGCCTGAAGACCTGACCCCGTGACAATTAACAAAAGAAGAGAGAATCTACCGAGTAGTAGACTTTGCTGTCCTGGCGGACAACAAAGTGTACATCAAAGAAAACCAAAAGAGAGACAAGTACTTGGACCTTGAAGGAGAACGGAAAAGGCTATGGATGATAATGGTGACTGTGATACCAATTGTAATTGGCACGTTTGGAACGATCTCCAAGGACTTTTCAAGGGGTTGGAAGAGTTATAAATAGGAGGACGAACCGTGAGCATCCAAACTACAGTATTGTTAAGATCGGCCAGAAAAGAGTCCGGGAGACCTGAGGAGACTTGCTGTCACTCAGACTCCACTGGAAGACGATCAGCTAGCGTTGTTGTGAAAAAACTCGCAAGGAATAATAATAATAATAATAATAATAATAATAATAATAATAATAATAAATGGACCAAAGAACAAGAAAACCTATGACCATGCATAAGGCATTACATCCGAGAGACGACGTTGACAGTCTACATGTATCAAAAAAAGAGGGAGGAAGAGGACTTGCCAGCATTGAAGACAGCGTTGACGCATCGATACAACGACCCGAAGACAATATACAAACACACGACTGAGGACTGATTACAGCCATCAGAAACGGTACTGATAACACGATGAAAAACAGAATGACAATAACTAAGAAACAAAAATGGGAAGGAAAACAACTCTATGAACATTTTAAATGACTAATAAACAACATCTCACACGATAAAACCTGGACATGACTAAGAAAAGGAAACTTTAAGAGAGAAACAGAATCTCTCCTAAGAGCAGCACAGAACAACGTCGTAAGAACCAATCATTTCAAAGCGAGAATAGATAAGACGCAACAAAATAGCAAATGTAGGCTATACGGTGACAGAGATGAAACCATCAATCACATAATAAGCGAATGCAGCAAATCAGCGCAGAAGGAATATAAGACTAGACACAACTGGGTCGGCAAGGTGATCCACTGGAAGAAATTTAAATTTGACCATACGAACAAATGGTATATGCACAACCCAGCACCTGTCCTTGAAAATAACACACGTAAACTCCAATGGGACTTTGACATACACACGGATCACCTAATCTCGGCCAGAAGACCAGACTAAATAATAATCAACAAAAAAAAGAGAACTTGCAAAATTGTTGACTTTGCTATCCCGGCTGACCACAGAATAAAACTGAAAGAATGTGAAAAGAAGGATAAGTACCTCGACCTTGCTAGGGAATTAAAAAAACTATGGAACATGCTGGTGACAATTATACCAATTGTAATTGGTGCATTTGGAACAGTAACTAAAGGATTATTGAAGGGCCTCGAGGATTTGGAAGTTGGCGGACGAGTGGAGACCATCCAAACATCAGCATTATTGAAGAGAAGAGTCCTGGAGACTTGAGGAGACTTGCTGTCACTCAAACTCAAGTGAAAGACCATCAGCTAACGCTGCTGTGAAAAACTCTAATGAGTAAATAATAATAATAATAATAATAATAATAATAATACGAACAAGAGGTATATGTACAAGCCGGAATCCGTCTGGGACAATGCACGAAATTCTCTGGGATTTTGAGATACAAACAGATTACCTAATCTAGGCCAGACGATCAGACGTGGTGATAATTTACAAAAAATGAGAACCTGCCGAACAATGGACTTTGCCGTCTCGGCAGACCACATTATAAAATTAAAAGGAAGCGAAAAGAGAGACAAATTTCTAGACTTTGCTTGGGAACTAAAAGAAAAATATGAAAGTGACAGTGATACCAATTGTAATTGGTGCACTTGGAACAATCCCCAAAGAATTAGTAAAGAGAATGGAAGACTTGGAAATAAGAGGACAAATAGAACCCATCTAGAATACAGCATTATTATAATCGGCCAGAATACTGAGAAAAGTCCTGGAGATCTGAAGAGACTTGCTGTCGCTCAAACTCCTGTGAGAAACTATCAGCTAACGCTGGTGTGAATAACTCTCGATTGAATGATAATAATTATGATAATAATACGATTGGGTGTGAAGGTTATCCACTGGAAATTATGCAAGAGACTAATATGATATTAACAATAACCAGAATCTGTCCCAGAAAATATGATGCATTTCATTCTCTGCGACTTTTGGGATACAAATGAATGACCCCATCCTGGCCGGAAGTACTGACCTTGTGTTAATTAACGAGAAGAAAAGAGCTTGTCGACAAATGGTTTTTGCCTTTCCAGCATTCCATAAAGTGAAAATAAAAAAAAAGCAAAAAGATAAACAAATACTTAGTTTCTTTCAGAAAGCTGGAAAAGCTGTGGAACATTAAGATGACAGTGATACTAATTGTAGTTGTAGCCGTTACAATATCTTACAACACTTTGACATAGGATAGCATTTACAATATGTATTATTTATAGTGTAAATGCTATGAAGTATCACGTTTGTAATTAGTCATCAAATAAAATGTATAAGTAGAAAGATGATTTAATTTATTTCGCAAATATGAAAGAGATAAATTTGTATGGTTCCCATGATAAAAATCAGAAGACTAGACAGGGTCTAAAATAATTCTAGATTTGATATTTGGCTCCTAGTGTAAGAAATGCGAAAGAATGCTTAATGCTATTTGGCTTATGGAGTCAATTCTCCAAAGATGTAGACGTGAATATTTTACAAGATTGTTGAATTATTGATTTATAATGTAGAACACTACCTTCTGTCGGGAATTGATAGCTTTAATAATGGAACCTCCCTTGAAAATTGAGAAAATTAGCTTAGCATAGCAAAAAGCTAAATAACGATTTTAAAAAGAGTGTGTTGCACCAATCTTTGAGTTTTTTAAGTCCCAGTTTATTTATATAAGATGCTATGCCTATAAAGTCGGATTATACAGTACGTAATTGTTTGGTGATTTTTTTTGTTTTGTTTTGTTTTTTGTTTTGTTTTTGTTTTGATTTTTATAGGGGATTGTTTTTTGTTGTTTGTTGATTTGTTTTTGATTTTTTTTTGGGGGGGAGGGTGCTTTTTTATGATAACGGAATTTATTGATCCAAACTATGAAAAAAACATATGTTAAATGCAGGTTGCTTGGTCGCTTTTAAATTTTCAATTGAAAATCAGTTTTGCTATTATTAATGCTATAATATATATAATTAAAGATTACTGAAGGTGAAAAATATCATATTTACTCAATTTTCTCAAATCAAATTTATTTGTTAATCAATATCTTATTTGTGTCTTTATACTAATTTGATACAAAAACAGATATATACTAAAGAATTCAAGATGTTACTTCCTACAACGAAATTTGTTTTGAATAAACGGGTCTTGAATAAAGAAATTATAAGCATTATATATCATGTATGTATGTATATATAATGAGATTTACAAAAATGATACGACAAATACATACATATATATATAAGATAAACAAAACTGATAAGACATATATATATATATATATATATATATATATATATATATATATATACTGAAGAGTTGTGATACAACAAAAAAGTCTGTCTGAGAATGACTATATATATATATATATATATGTATATGTATATAATATGTTTATACTTGTGTTAAATGCTATTTTATTTATAGTTGTTTTTTTATTTTTCATAGTTATTTTTATAGGTATTTTTTAATAATTATTATTTTTATTTTTTTTTTTTTAGTTATTGCTTCGAGGATTTGTAACACAACCCCCGAACATGACCAGCGAAAGTGCTGGGCTAGCATAGGGTACTTTCTTCTCTAACTTGACCCAGACATAAGAAAATTAGTAAGAATACTTGAACGTCTTCACCTTCACTTGAAGATTTTTTAAAAAGAAACAATCTGCGATATTAAACCAAACATTTTGTATATATATATATATATATATATATATATATATATATATATATATATATATATATCGTATCACTTTTATTTATTTCATTATAAATGCATATATATATATAATGAGATGAACAAATAAGACCCTTTCTTCATATTTATTTATTTGTCATAGTTTTCAACTAGTTTTTTTTTTTTTTTTGGTGGGGAGAAAAGTTTTGCTCCGTTTTTAGTCTCTTTTTTTTTTTTTTTTAGATTTTAAAACAGTTGATACCCCACAGAAGAATGAATAGGTAAAATAGCATATCTATCCGTTCAATTACAACTCTTTCTTTGGTGTCTTCAGCTGATAATTATATGATTTCTGCTATCCGTAAATTCCTGGCCGGGAGATCTACACTTAGAAGACATTGGTTAGAGGCCGGTTTGTATGTTTCAAACCCACCGTAACTGTTTCAGTCAGTTATTTAACACGTGATTTATCATAATCTGTTGCAGTGACCTTGTTGGAGTTCAAACCCTTTTAAACTTCAGAATTTTTAATGCGAATTTGATTGTTTTTAATTACCTGTTAAACCATCAAGGGCTATTTTATGCCAACAGATCGAAGAATCAACCGGCCCATTAGTCTCGTTTAGTAGAATGTTCGCTAATGGCCCGGGAGAGTGGGATTCAATTCCTAGTCATATCATACCAAAGACCAAAAAAATGGCACTTGATACGTCTTTGCTTTACGCACGGCGTTATAAAGTACATATCAAGGGTAAAAATGCAGGGAAATGAGCAGCGCCTTCTCCTCCACCATCTATTGAAAAGGGAGCCTTCAGGTCATCCTCATCTAATATCGCCAACTCTAAAAAATATATTTCGATATAATAAATTTTTCACAGTTGTACAGTTTCAAGTATAACTATCTAATACTAATAATTATATGATTTCAAGTATTTATTCTATTTACCAATATTCATTTTTGCCCACGTTTATGTGCTTTCTAGTAACTAATAATCACTGACACAGTCAGCTTATTTTACGCCCAGTCAATAGAGTGTTTGATATGTATTTGAAAACCAAGAAGCTATGCATTGTATACTTGACACAACATTTTTCCAATAGCTTATGCATCAGTGTGTTCATTTACTTATAAAATCTGCAATACCATGTATGGATTTGAATTTATGCAGACGTTTTACCAGGCAATTTCCTAAGTTTCGTATCTGACAACATCTCACTTAATAAACGCCCGGAGAGGAATATAAAACTGTTTTATATAATGTGGCATATTTTCTCTCATGCATCAATATTCATCAAGTTGGAATCCATACCATCTATCATGGGATCCTTAGGGGGATATCCAACGCACGGTTTCTTGGATTGCCTGTGAAATACGTTCAGGCTAAAAGCATTCTAATGTTCGATGATTTATGTTTTTCTTCAATTATTTCGTGAAAAGCTGAACCCTTTGGCGAGATGAAGGAAGATTACAGTTTTGCTATGATTTCCCTATGAAATGCTTGTACTAAAAAAAGTCAGAGAAAAACTATTCGAATTTGGTTAGGGTAACAAATATGTTATATGGGATTTGTTTACGAGGTAAAGGATGAGAAAATTAGATTTGCTTTCGATAGCAACAAAAGAAAAATAATATGGTGTTGAAATGAAATAAAAATGAATATATATTAGTCTTTATCTGGCATATAAGGGTGTCAGTAATAGCAATATGTTGGATAAGTTTTCAAATTGAGAAGACCCCGATTCCTACCTTAAAAATCTTAAAACTATACGGCAAATTAGCTTTTTCTTAATAGGAAGATTATGTTGCGTCAACTATACAAATATGAAGAAATTACTTTCCTACCCTTAAAATCACCATTCCAATACCTTAGCTTTGTTAGTTCGGTTTGATTTGGTTGAGTTTTATGGCACATCAACCATTGTAGGTTATTTAATGCCAAATCCATTTTTATAAACATTAACAATTCTATTTCAAACAATTCAGTTTAGTATAAGTATAGTTTTTTTGTTAACACACAGTTAAATGTCAAAACAGTTCTTTTTCAAACAATTCAGTTTGGCATTAAGTACACAGTTTCAATGTCAAAAACAATTCTATTTCAAACAATTCAGTTTAGCATAAGTACAAAGTTTTGTTCCATTTGACTTATTGACTGGACCCTATCAGATGCTACCACTCCGGGGCAAAGTGAACCTAGGAGTGATGGCAATGAAGAAGTACTTCGCATTCCCCAAAGCTCCAGCATTACTGGAGCCTCACCATCAGATTGTTTTGTGTCCTATTCGGGACACTCATTGCGTGGATCTTACCCCTCTACAGATATGCAGTCGATGTATTCTACCGTCCCAACCGACTGAGCAAAGCTTTGTTAGTTGATAATGGAAGATGTGTCATTAAACAGTAAGAAATAGAATAAACTTGTGAAAAGAGTGTAGTTTCAGTTAACTAACAAATTATAGATAGCAAGTCCCCATCCAATAAAAATTACGTAATCCAGTTTGTATTAAATCTTACAAATTTTTCCAACGTCAGGCTGGATACTTTGGAGTATCAGATCATTATGAACCTAAGCAACAATAGCAGTAACAGTAGTTTTAGTGATTCTGAGGTCACTTTTCTTAAAGAGGGAGAAGATCGATCCTTTCGTCCATCTCTCAATTATGTTTTGCTTATGCACAGCATTGCATAATCGAAGTATGTCGTCAAAATTCATAGTCTTCCATACTTCAGAAGATAATTCATCAAGGTTTGCAGTTTTCCAATCTTATTATATTTTATATATACTGCGTCAAGTTCTTTCTTCGTAAACTGTCCAAGTTTGATGACTAGTTGCCTATTAATAATTTCTTTAGTAGGTTTACCCCTGATTTCAGGAGGGTTTCCAAGCAGATTCTTAAATATTCTTTCCACTTCTTAAGTCTTTCTTCTTGGCTGTCACCATTTAGTTTTACTCTCTGCTTACTTCTTTTACTGCCTGCCATACTAATCGTAACTGTCTATCTCATTGCAATTTTTTTATTTTATTGATTTAGCCTTGGATGTATTCTAGTTGTTCTTTTTGGTGTCTTTTAGTTAGTTCTCTCTGGACTTTCTTAAGTTTCTGGGTATTGGTATTTGTTGGCAGGGTGAGGGTTTTATTAATTAAGGATACGTTTATCATGTAATCTCATTTTTCTCAAACCACTATTGACTCTCTGAAAACTCTACATTTGGCTATTGATTAAGTTGGTTTACACTCAGATGCTGCTTCTAAGTGAGTGGTAACACAGTTTTCATATTCATCACTTGTAGTGTCTTTCAGGTGTCTCCTGAAGTGGATCAAACTTGTTTCTTACAGTTAGTGTATATTGATTGAATATATCACTGTTGGCAAGTTAGGAACAGCCATATCGTGAGACTATATATTCTATTGTATTCCAGTCAACTAATATCTATCTATCTGAGATAATTCATTTTTCATCTCTTTAAACCGGGAAAATGGATGATATTGGATTATCTTGCTTTTAATCTATTTTTAATCCTCTTATCAGATAAACAATAATAATGATAATAATAAATTCACGCTGACAGCACCGATTTACCAAACTCTCTCTCTCTCTCTCTCTCTCTCTCTCTCTCTCTCTCTCTCTCTCTCTCTCTCTTACAAACTGTTCCTATCGTCCATCGCTACCGGTATGTCATCCAGTGTCTGCTCAGAGCTGTTGTATATGTCTTTGCTGGTCAGCCAACACTGGTGTGTCCATGCGTAGTAGTCCATAATAGAACGCCCCTTATGAGTTCGTCCTTGCTTCTCTGGTGGAGCCCTGTATGCTTTGTTCGTCTTACTTGGATGGTATTTGAAAAGGGAGATAAGCGGCTGTACAGCAACTGTTTTGCGGGTGGGGGTTAACTTCTTGGATTTGTTCTAAAGAACATGCAGTATTCTTGTATAGTTCCCATCTAGCTTTATTCCCTGCGTTTTGTCAGCGTCCGTGGAGTGTACCCATACTGCAATATTGACACAGCCACAGCTTGAAAAAAATATTTTATAGAGGAGATCAAATTTCCTTATGATTGATAACTCGTCGGTAGAAGTCCACGCCTTCGCTAGGCATATGCTGACATTACTTTCTGTAGATGAGATATTACTGTCGATGTATGTGACTTTTTACTGCCCTGCCATCTGAAGTGGAAATGGTTCCTTTGCGTTTAAAATACATGAATTCTTTTTATTTGCATTCATATAGAGGCAAATGCCTCTTGCTGCTTGCTCCAGGTTATACTGTGGGGATTCAGCTTGGGTTAGTTTATTTGTGAAAAACAATAGATCATCTGCGAAGTCTGCATTTGTTATAGCTTCTGATGTAACTGCAACCTGGCAAAAATGGTTTATCACAGTGAACTTTTTAAGAAAGCAATGCATTACAAATGCTAACTAGCCCAATGGGCTGGGACTGTAGAATACATTAACTGCTTCTCTGCAAAGGGGTAAGGCCCCAACGAGTATCCTGGATATGACACTAAACAATCTGATGGTAAGTTTCCAGTAATGCTGTTGGAGTTTGGGGGAATGCGAAGAACCCCTTTATTGCTATCGCTCCCAGGTCCACTCTGGACCGGAGTAGTAGCACCTGATAGGATCTTAGCAATTGGTCAAATAGAACTAAATTTTGTACTTATGCTTAACTGAATTAATTGAAATAGAATTGTTTTAGCGTTTAAATTGCGTACTTAAGCTAAACTGAATTGTTTGAAATGGAACCGTTTTTGTATGCTAAAATAGATTGTTTGAAATAGAACAGATTTTGACAATGAAATTGTACTTACGCTAAACTTAATTGTTTGAAATGGTACTGTTTGATTAAATGGAATTGGTTGAAACAGAAATGTTTTGACAATTAAACTCTGTACTTATGCTAAACTGAGTTGTTTTAAATAGAACTGTTTATTTGTATAAAATGTATTTAGCTTTAAATAACCTATAAAGGTTGATATGCCATAAACCCAAACAAACAAACAAATGCTTACTAAGAGAATAAAGCAACTTCATATCCAATTTGCAATTTAATAATTAATATGTTTTACCAGACTATGGAATGTTAATTAGAATACACAGTTTCTTAGATTGGATACTCTTGGATTATTCTGCTACCCTCCAGATTAATCGTTAACTCCCCTTTTTTAACCTTCTTTATGAGGGAGCGTTTATAAGTTTTCTCTGGTGAACGACTTCCGGTTAGTCCTAAAAAGGCACCGGAAGCCATTCAAAGTTGACTTCGCCGGAGCTTATGGCATGCTGCTCTTAGATCTTTATTCGCCGTAATTTTTTCCCTGTCGATAACATTACCCGTATGTGAAATCACGTTTCTTCCATTTTAGCCATGAACTCTCTTAAAAAGTCTTTATTATTTAAAGATTCGTGTAATGTTATATTTTATGAACATTTCATTACTCCCACAGCAAAACCTAATGTTTCTCACTCACTCCTTCTTTTCTTTAGATATTCTTAGTTGTGTTACTTGTTTTAATGTTCTTGTTCATAATTGCTTTCTTGCGTTTAAATATACTTTAAATCTTTTGCTTCTGACCGCAAACTATTTGCTCTCTTTCTTTTTATGTAGACCTATCCTAGGTGTTTTAGTTCCTCTAGGCTTGTGGCCTTTCTGTTGCGTCAGTAAATTTCTTTTTATCTTCAGTCGTCATTTGTTTCTATTTTTTCTTCTTTCAACTCCACCTCGGTATCTAAATAAGCCTGTTGCAGAAAACCAACTCTTCTTCAGAGTCGTAATGGTCAAGAAGCGTTTATTTAACTGCCATAGGCAAGCACGTGTTTCCGAACGGACGCGTACTGAGAGATAGTACGAATACAATCATGGACACTGCTTTTATTAGAGGAACGCAATGGATTCGTGTGTTGTTTAATAGGATTGATAAATTAAAAAAACATTTCTTTCTGATTTTTTAAATTTCCGGAGCGAGCTATTTGTTTTTTATACAGTTATTTATTCCAAACCAGTTTTCTCGCCTTAGTTGGTTTTATCTTAACTTTTCTTTTCCGTCGCCATACTCTTTAATATTGTCTATGATCTCCTTCCCGAAAATGTTGAAGGAACTCTTATTTGATCCTCAGGTGTAAGCTGTCTTCATGGCCATACCTGTCACATCTACTATTCTTCAGTTATTCCTTGCCATGCCAATCTGTCATTCTACTGTGCTGGCGTATATTTCTGTGTATACACTGTTGAAAGGAAGTGATGTCACAACGAGCAACTGAAGAATGTCGGTCGTTACAGGTATAGGGATAAGAACACCAAAACTGCCGAAATTTTACTGAAACAGATACTAAAGAGAAGCTTAATTCTCTTAGGAAAGCTAGGGGTAAATAGTAAAGCAAGTAATTTGCACACCGTTGTTTAGTTTCAAGTGTTCCCATCTAATACTAATAATTTATATACACATTTGGTTTGATTGTTTTGTGGGAAGCACAAGATCATCTGCGTAGTCTGCGTCCGTTATAGTGTCTGATGTAACTGCAACCCAGCAAAAATGGTTCATCACGGTAAGCTTTTTAAGAAAGCAATGCATTAAAAATGCTTAGAGAATAAAACAACTTCCAGTCCAATTTGCAATTCAATTATAAATACGTTTTGCCAGACTATTAAATGCCAAAACCATCCCTGAAAAGGAAAACAATAGTGGCACTTTTTAATCCATCGCTGGGGAGATAAGGGGATTCGTCGCTTTCCCTAGAGCGTTAGTAAAAAAGAGAAAGTAATAGTACGTCTGGAATTCGAACTTGCTTACTTCAATGTTCCACTCCAGCACGTTCGCACCTCCCCAGGGGGGGGACTCCCCCAAATACCCATTTCCTCTTTAGTAACTATTTCTATTTAATGATAATAAACATTTTTGCGCACTGTTATCTGGTTTCAAATATTCTTATCGAATAGTAATAATTCTCAAGGAGATCTGTTTGACGTATAGATGGACGCCCCCCACAGGTGCTAACACTCCGGGTCAGAGTGGACCTGGGAGTAATGGCAAGGAATGGGCATTTCACGCTCCTTAGAACAAGAACCCTATGATTGGATTCAGTTTAGTCAAAGCCAGGACATTGTAGGCGTGCTTAGTGTAACGGTTATCACCTTAGGAAATTGAATCTTTTAAATCCTGGACAAAGTTCTTTGCTTTTCTCTTCGAGCAATTGTTCGTGGGGAAAGGCATGAATCCTCATGTTCTGCCTTGCTATTGATCAATTGTCGGACATACTGGGCTCTTTAGCCTTGATATGGCAACCATTGGACCATTGGAGAACACTCTACCCTCTAGGCCAAGTCGGAAATTTGGAAAAATATAAAATTTACAAGCATAAAGATTAAATTGCATCACCCTAATACTAATTGTTTTACCTGGGTATATGCTTACTTGGCAGTAAATATTCTGATAAAATTTGTCGAAGCCTTCTGGCATCTTGTGACGTAGTGATACCTATACCAGTGTACCCTTTGCAGCACGTTGGGGGGAGGCCCCATGGCTAAAGTGCTCGACTGCAGCTTCGAAGAAAGCAAGTTTAAACTACAGCTGCGCTTTTACATTCACTTCCGGGCACTTGGGGAAAATATGAACTTCCCTTATCTCCACATCTATGAGCTAAATAGCACTACTACTGTTCCTTTACACAAATGACTAAAGCATTAAATAACCTACGAAGACTTATATGCCATTAAACAGAGAAACCAACAAACCATCTTTTCAGGACTTTGGCAATAAATGATTCCCCGAGGTTCGTATGCCTTTAAACAAAGAAACCAAACTTAAAATGTCTAATCTTAATTATTTTCGTTCGTTTTGCTGAGAGTATCTCTTTATCAGTGACCCGAATGAACTATTTGGAGCCATGCAGGAGATCGATTAGGCTGAGTTTGTTTAGCTGAAATTAATCGAATTTATTTCATGTCATCAACTGGTGATTGGAATTGTAGCTAACAGCCCTTTTTTTTAATATTGCATTCTGGTATCAGAAATATGAAAAAAAAACTGTACATACTTAAAGCGATAAGTGAATAAAAAAAAATTAAGAAAATATTAATGATGAGGAGAAATTGTCAAAAATGAGATTCGTGTCTCTTGATATTTATGTTTCATTTCTATTAGTTTTTGTTAATCGAATCTCGATTGAAAAGCGTGTTGAGAATTTCGAAGAATTTTATTGATTGGAAAGCAATTTTTTTATCAACAAATATTAACATTAGAAGTCTTGAGTGAGAACGCCAGGAATTCAAATGAGTTTGGTTTAATATGATTAGGCGCTTCGTCCCAAAAAAAGCATCATTAACAAAATAAAGGTAAGAATTTTGCAACGAATTCGTGTCGTGCCAGTCAGTTCTATTAAATCCCGATTTGATGGTAATAAGAACTTATGAATCAAAATAGAAATAAAGCCATAAACATGGGTCAAAGGTCATTTTCATGTGTCCAAAATATTTTGTTTGATTTCCGCAAAGAGAAAGACAAACTTTTTTATGAAGATTCTATCAAATGTAACACACTAAATAGTAGTTCTCTGAAACTAGTCGACAAGTTCACCTACCAAGGAAGCAGTGTCTCATCAACCGAGACAGATATCAACACGCGACTACTAAAGGCATGGACAGCTAACTATAGACCATCGGTCATATAGAAATCAGACCGGACCGATAAAATGAAACAATTTTTTCCAAGCAGTAGTTGTGTCTATACTGCTATATGGATGCACTCACTACATGGACGCTAGCTAAACATATAGAGAAAAAGCTTGACGGCAATTACACAAGAATGCAGTGAGCAATATTGAACAAGTCCTGGGGGCAGCACCTCACAAAGCATATGCTGTACGGCCACCAACTACCCATCACGAAAACTATCCAAGTTAGACGAACCAGACATGCGGGACACTGCTAGAGAAGTGGGGACGAACTCATAAGCGACATACTCCTGTGGTCCCCTTCACATGGATGAACAAAGGCAGGACGACCAGCTAGAACCTATACACAATAACTCTCGGCAGATACAGGATGTAACCTCGAAGACCTACGGGGAGCGATGGACGATTGAGACGGGTGGCGACAGAAGATCAGGGAAATCTGTGCTGGCGGTGCGACATGAGGATGATGAATGCATTAAAAAAATCTGTAACCAAAAAAAAGGCAGAATTATTCTAATGATCCGGTAGGTGAGTCTGACTCTTTAGGCTTTTTAATTTCGCACTGCTCAGTGTACTGAATACTTTTATGTATCATCTTAGTTAACTCGGTGTTTTTTCATTTGACTAGGCATTGCGATGCTGTTGATCATTTTCTTGCTGTACGAATATTTTTAGTCTTTTCTGTTTTTATTTAACTTTTTCCGAGATATCAGTTTGTATAATATTTTTTATTTACAATTTGTATCATCTAGATTTATTTCACACCCCTAGAGTTATAGTATATATATACATATATATATATAAATGTCTGATCTTGATTATTTTCTCTCGTCTTGCTGAGAGTATCTCCTTATCATTGACCCGAATGAACTATTTTGAGCCATGCAGATTATGCAATATATACATATATATATATATATGTGTGTGTGTGTGTGTGTCCTCATGTCTCCAGGATTCTTATCAGTATTCTGGCCGATCTCAACAATGATGTAGTTTGGAAGGTCTCGGCTCGTTCCCTGATTTCCAACTCTTCCAGACCCTTTGTCCAGCATTTGGAGATCGTTCCGAGCACACCAATTACACTTGATATCACCGTCACTTTCATGTTCCATAGCTTTTTTGGTTCTCAAGCTAGGTCTACGTATTATCTCGTTTTTCGTTTGTTTTTGTTTTTATTTTCATTCTGTGGTCAGCCGGGACGGCAAAGCCCACTTTTCGCCATGTTTTTTTCCTTTTTTTTTTTACACTATCACTTGCTCTGGTTGTCTGGCCGAGACTATGTGATCTATTTGTATCTCAATATTGCAGATAAGTTTATGTGTCTCATTCATCAAGACAGATTCTGCATATCTATTATCATTTACTCCTTGAGAGTTTTTCCCATCAGCGTTAGCTGTTGGTTTTTCACTGAAGTTTGAATGACAGTAAGTCTTCTCAAATCTCCAGGACTCTTCTCAGTATTCTGGCCGATCTTAATAATGTAGTAGTTTGGATGGTCTCCACTGGTCCTCTTATTTCCAAGTCATCTGTACCAAGAGCACCAATAACGATTGGTATAAACATGACTTTCATGTTCCACAGTTGTTGTTTTTTTCCAATTCCTGAGCAAGGTCGAGGTACTTATCCTTCTTTTCACATTCTTTCAATTTTACTCTGTGGTCAGCCGGGACAGCAAAGTCCACAATTTTGCAAGTTTTCTTTTTCTTTTATTGATTATGATAAGGTCTGGTCGTCTGGCCGAAATTAGGTGAATAAGTCAAAATCTCATTGGAGTTTGTGTGTCTCATTCTCCATGACAGATGCTGGGCTGGGCATATACCATTTGTTCGTATGGTCAAATTTAAATTTCTTGCACAAATCCCAGTGGATCACCTTGCCTACCCAGTCGTGTTTAGTCTTATATTCCTGCATTACTAATTTACTGCATTCGCTTATTATATGATTGATTATTTTGTTTCTATTACCACATAACCTACATTTGCTGTTTTGTTGCGTCTTATCTATTCTTGTTTTGATATGATTGGTTCTTATGGCGTTGTTTCGTGCTGCTATCTGGAAAGATTCAGTTTCTCTCTCAAGGTTTCCCTTTCTTAGCCACGTCCACATTTTCTCGTGTGATATGTTGCTTATTAGTTGCTTAAAACGTCCATAGAGTTGTTTTTCTTCACATTTTTGTTTTCTGATTATTGTTGGTTTGTTAGTCCTCGGGGTGTCAGTATTGTTTCTGGTGGCTGTAATCAGTCTTTCTCCGCGCTTTTCTACTCAGCCTTCAAGCCGTTGTATAGATACCTCAACACTGTTTTCAGTGCTGATGAATCCTTTTTCTCCTTCTTTTCTTGATACATATAGACGGTCAACGTCATCTCTGGGGAAAAATGCCCTAAGCATGGTCATTAGTTTTCTTATTCTCTGGTCCATTTATTATTATTATTTTTTTAATCTTATTTCATCATTATTTACTCATTTAGAGTTTTTCACATCAGTGTTAGCTGATGGATTTTCACTGGATTCTGAGTGACAGCAAGTCTCCTCAATTGTCCAGGACTCTTCTCTGTATTCTGGCCGTTCTCAATAATGTAGTACTTTAGATGGTCTCCACTCGTTCGCAAACTTCCAAGTCCTCCAGTATTTTATTATTATTATTATTTACTCCTTTAGAGTTTTTCACATCAGTGTCAGCTGATGGTTTTTCACTGGAGTTTGAGTGACAGCAAGTCTCCTCAAATCTCCAGGACTTGTCTCAGGATTCTGGCCGTTCTCAGCAATGCTGTCATTTGGATAGTCTCTACCCGTCCGCCAACTTCCAAGTCTTCCAGGTCTTTTAATAATCCTTTAGTTATTGTGTCAAAAGCACAAATCACAATTAGTATAATCGTCACTTTCATGTTCCACAGCTTTTTCAATTCTCTAGCAAGGTCGAGATTAGATTATCTGTTTATATCTCGAAATCCCAGATACATTAGTGCATCTCAGTCTCCTGGACTGATTCCAACTTGAACGTATACCACTTGTTCGTATGGTCAAATTTAACTTTCTTGCTCAATTCTCAATTGATCACCTTCCCCAACCAGTTATGTCAAGTCTTATATTCTTTTTTGCGCTTATTTGCTGCATTCACTTACTATATTATTATTATTTGAAGATAATGATTATATCCAAGACCTAGCTTGGGAGAAGGAAGTGATTATATCCAAGACCTAGGGAAAGGGAAGGTATGGATTATATTCAAGACCTAGAGTGAGGGAAGGTTTTTTTTTCAGTCTCTGTTCCCAAAAGATTTTTTATTGGGTTGTTATTATTTCCATGGAAATCTGCGTTGAATAAAAAAGGATTCTTACTGTTTGTTGTTATCCCAAGGATTAGTTTTTATGTTTTCTTCCCCCGTCTTTGGGGAGGGCACTATAGTGGATATTAAACCATCCTGTATTTATGGATATGTATAGTGGTCGGTCAATTTTTTTGAGTCTGATGGTATATATGGGGATTCATTTTTCCTTTGTATAAGGTTGCTTACGTGTGTTGGGGTGTTGTCTTTTGTGTGGATCTGTACGTGTGTGGTAGTGTGTACTTTGTTTGTTGTTTTTTTTTTTCGCTTTTGGGGGGGTTATTGTATGGTTTTTGTTTGTGTGAGATAATCGTGAGTATGTAGTTGTATTCACTGGAGTATGTGGGTTTGTTTTGTAGTGTGTACGTGTAGGTTCATTGTGTGTGTGTGTGTGTGTGTGTGTGTGTGTGTGTGTGTGTGTGTGTGTGTGTGTGTGTGTGTGTGTGTGTGCGAAGTTTGGTTCTGTTTGTGTGCATGTGTGTATAAAGTTAGGCTCTGTGAAATGTAGGCTTAAATTTATTCATGAATTTTTTCTTTTATTTGGAGTAATGAGTAGTCTTCAGTTTGATATGTCGACATTATACATAAATATGTGTGTGTGTGTGTGTGTGTGTGTGTGTGTGTGTGTGTGTGTGTGTGTGTGTGTGTGTGTGCACGCACGTATCTGTGTATGTGTTTTCTTTGTTTCCGTTTCCGTTTTTCATCCTTTTCTCTGTAATTTTTTGTTTTAGTTTATTTATGGGGGAGGGCAAGGATAAATTTCTCAGCCATATAGTTCTTCTGTCCAAGATTTTTTTCTTCCGTATTTCAGCATTTTTCTCGCAGTTCCCATTGGAATTTTTGTGTTATCGTGAGGCAAAGCTCTTTGATTTCAATTGATTGTTCTTCGTCACTCAGAGAATACACACTTATATATGAAAAAAATCACATAGGCTGATCTTCACAGACTATTCAGTCGAATGGGACACAATAAACTGTGTCTGATTGGGAGGCTCCAGTCCTGGAGATTTGGGGAATGTCGAATACCTCCTTCATTGCCAATACTCCCAGGTCCATTCTGACACGGAGAGGTAATTCCTGTTAGAGTCCCATCTAAGGGTAAAAAAAAAACGTTCAATCTTTAATTATTAATATTAAATGGAATTATTTGTGTTAAGTAACAATACTTAAAACTATATAACTGTGTGCAAACAATAGATATCAATACTTGAAACTCTTAATTGTGTGAATACAAATGATTAATATTAAACAGAATCATTGGTATAAGATAGCAAATACTTGAAAGTACTTAAATGTGTTCAAACAAATGAATTCTTGCTCGTTTAAATGTTACCTACAAACTATTCGCTTATAAATATTTTACACACATATATACGCGCGCGCGCGTGTGTGTGTGTGTGTGTGTGTGTGTGTGTGTGTGTGTGTGTAAAAAGATGTGGCATTGAGTAACCCACAAAGGTTGATATGCCATGAAACACAACCAAACCAAATCAAACCACGCCAGAACATCTAAAAAGAGATTCATAGATACACAACTTTAATCAAACAAAATTAAAACAACCTATCAAAACACTTTTTCCTATAACAGAAATAGATGGAATTTACCTGCCATATTTGAACTTAACACTCAAATCGCCAGAAGAGGACGTTAAAGTCAAAAATATGTGTTGCGCACAAGTATATGAAATAATAATGAAAATAAAATCAGTACCAAATTTTAAATTATTTGGGGACCTATTGATTTTAATGTGTGTGTGTGTTTGATAGAGAGAGAGAGAGAGAGAGAGAGAGAGAGGCGGGGTGAAAGTGTCTGATATATGCACATATCAGTCAATTTTGTTTCAGATGTTATGACCTCGTCGTCTTTTACTAAATTTTGCTTAGTATATCAGAAGACAAGAATATAGGACACCCTGTGATAATTGAATAAAAAATTACAAAAAGTGGCCGGCTAGTCAAGCTTGCAAACCATTACATCACGCGAGGAAGTATTCATCAAACATTGCACAAGACCAGAAAGCAATGGGCTAGCAATAAGAATCAAATTCACTAGAGTTTGATAAACTTGCTGTCCATTACACACAAAATATATGGCTGTCGATGTATACTTACTGTAACATGGTATGCAAATGAGACTCCTAAATAAATAGAGAAAACATCGGGTATTTGGGATCGAGAAATTACGAGACTTGACACGCGATTTTCAAAGCACAACAATTACTATTAACAAAAAACGTGCACCTATGAATGTGCACTTTTGAATGTGCCAGTCTGAATTCAAACTGTAGCAAATGCTTATCCATCTTCAGTCTACACTTTGTAATAGTTTGAAAATAAGATTTATTTATTAAGGGTTAAACGCAAGAGAAAAATCCGCTGATACATTAAAGAATATTTCTGTTTAAAAAAAAACATACCACTAGCTGTGGGGACATGTCCTGTTATGCTATTAAGTTCCAGACGGCAATTCCATTACGCAAACTGTGTGTATTTATATGTGTAGATAAGCGTATAAATACATTTTTGGATTTTTTTCGCTTCCAGCTCTGTCGAGCATAACACGCTCTATAAGATTAAGAAACAGAATTAATGTCATTTCAGGAGGAAATTAAATTAATGTTTGGCTTTTCTAAGGGAATGAAATAAAACTGACGTCAATACTATCGAATACACCTCAGTTGTTCTGCGTTGGGTTCACATCAAGCATTTATCATTTGAGCTGAAACTCTACTTTTATTCAAGTGAAAGAATAAATAAATAAATAAATAAATGTACAAATATATAAATATATAGATAAATTGCATTTACGAAAGGTAAATCGATTTTTTGTCTGGACACTGTCACCATGAAATATTTCAAATTGGCCTGAGATAAAAATGATAGATAGATCGATAAACAACTTTTCTTTGGTTTTGTTTTTGTTTTGTTTTGTTTTATTTGTTATTCGTTTGTTTTGTTTTGTTTTGTTTTTAGGCGGGGGATATGCGAACAGGGCTAAGATAGATATGAACAAACAAAAATAGATGGATACCAAAAGACGTGTATGTGCAAAAAAATTTTTAATAATAATAATAATAATAGTGAAAAGAGAGATAAGTACCTCGACCTTGCTAGAGAATTGAGAAAACTATGGAATATGAAGGTAACAATTATACCAATTGTGATTGGTGTTTTTGGCACGGTAACTAAAGGATTATTAAAAGGCCTGGAAGATTTGGAAGTTGGCGGCCGAGTGGAGACCATCCAAACAACAGCATTATTGAAAACGGCCAGAATACTGAGAAGAGTCCTGGAGACTTGAGGAGACTTGCTGTCACTCAATCTCCAATGAAAGATCATCAGCTTACGCTGATGTGAAAAACTCTAATGAGTAATAATAATAATTATATTATCCAACTAATCAAAGTTTTTCTAAACCAATATTCAATTTCGAAACTTCTACAACTTCAGTCGTTATAATTATCATTTCTATTTAGCTGCATCAAAAGTATTTTCGTTTTTTACAAACCATTACTGAGAAGTTGATTTCATGTGTACATCAAAAGACAATTATTGCCCTAGCAGTGCGGCTTAAACTATGCTGACGATATTTCCTGCATAAGGGGTGAACCCCACCTCACAAAGGATTGGGTATGACACTAAACTACATCGGGCGGTGAGGCTCCAGTTCTTCCGAACTGGAGAGTTTGGAGTAACCCCTTCATTGCTATTACTCTCGAGTCCACTCAGACCTGGAGTGGTATTACACGTTCGGGTCTCATCTATAGATTAAATAGATGTGTTTGAAGAGTATTCGTTTTCGATAGGAATAATTACAACTGTAAATTATATGTATCAAGTATAGTTACTTAAATCTAAAATTTTTTGCTAAGGCTTGAAATTAGTTACTTGAAATCATATAAACTTGTGCAAAGAAATCGCTATTATTACATTAAAATAAGGACGTGAAGCCATATAATTATTAGTATTAGATAGGAATAGTTATGTAAAATAATTTAGGATTTCTATTATTTTTGTAGTTAATTATTTTTTAGTTAAACTTTGAATCTAAACTTGAGTTGTAAAATGCTAATTGTAATCTAGAATCAAAGTTAGAATAGGTATTTGTTTATAAGAAATGTAAATTATACAATGATAAGCGTTTGTTTACGAATTTGAAATACATGGAATGAATAATATTCAAAGATAAACAATTGTTTAGAAGCAGCAGATATTTGTGACATGGTTGTTACTTGTCACTTTCATTAAGAGAGAGAGAGAGAGATAAGGACGGGTTCTAAGAGGCACGAAAAGCAGACCCGAATGGAGACGATGAAGGCAGAAATAACATACGCACAAAACAGCCGGTGAGCAGAAAAATAACAATAGTTCTCTCTCTCTCTCTCTCTCTCTCTCTCTCTCTCTCTCTCTCTCTCTCTCTCTCTCTCTCTCTCCTTTTCACTATGTGGCTCTCTTCTACGTGACACACACTTCTTTCTATCTCTATTTATGGTTGACTACTCGACGGATTCTACCAAACAATAAATTTCTAAGGTTACCACGGTCAGACTAATAGTTAAGGGGTATCCTTACAACCCTTTAAGTGGTGCCGTAACACGACACACGTCGAAGCGGTACCGTGACCAGTGGTAACACTACACTTGAAATTCTTTGGAAACAACTACACAAAAGATATAAATATGAACTTACAATGAACGCGATTGCCTAACCAGTAGGCATAAAATAACCCTAGACTAGTTGAAATGCAGTTAAAATCAATCACCAAGTCAATGAATCTAAAGCTTATTTCATGTACACCTCTAAAAACTATTTAGGAATTCTATTATATTAGTGATATTATTATCACATTTATCATATCAACATTATAATGTCAAATACAAATATTGGAACTGGGTTTATTTTGAGGCATTGATATAAAGGAAGCAGCTCAAGTAATTTAATGGAAGAGATGAAAGGAAATCAAATAATTAAATTGTTTAACCATTTTAAAGTTAGTGACTCGTCCCTAGAAACCAAGTCCTAATATGGATGCTCGTCATTTGTCAATTATGAATAATTTCTATCAACCTATCTATCAATCTAACTGTTTATTCATCTGTCTGTCTGTCAATTTATCTATCTGTCAGTCAGTCTATAGTAACTGTCTATTTATTAATCAAATATCTATCTCTCTGTCTATCTCTATGTATATCTATCCATCTGTCAGTATGATTATCTATCTATCTATCTATCTATTCATTTGTTTTTGATTATCTATCTGTCTGTCGATACGTTCACCTGTATATTTATCAATCAAATATCTATCTATCTATCTATCTATCTATCTATCTGTCAGTCTGTCTGCCTGTCTATCTGTCAGTCAGATTATCTATCTATCGGTCTGTTTATATGTTTACCTGTCTATTTATCAATCAAATATCTATATATCTGTCTGTTACTATGTCTATCTATCTATCTATCTATCTATCTATCTATCTATCTATCTATCTATCTATCTATCTTTCAGTCTGATTATCTGTTGTGTGTCTGTGTATTTACCTATCTATCTGTTTATCTATCTATATATCAATCTATCTATCTGCCTATCAACTTGTCTGCCTGTCTGTCTGTATACACATCTGTCTTTTTGATAATCTATCTGTCGATCTGTCCATACGTTTACCTGCCTATTTATCAATCAAATATCTATCTATCTATCTATCTATCTATCTATCTATCTATCTTTCTGTCTGTCTGATTATCTATCGATCTGTCTGTACTTTTACCTACGTATTTATCAATCAAATATCTATCAATCTATCAATTTGTGTGTCTGTCTGCCTGTCTTTGTCAATCAATCGATCTTTCGATCTATCTATCTATCTATCTATCTATCTATCTATCTATCTGTCCGATTATCTATCTGTCGGTCTGTTTGTATATTTAACTTTCAATCTATCTATCTATCCTGTACCAAAGGGGAGGTTATTGTTTGGTTTGGTTTCTTTGTTTAATGGCATATCAACCCCTGTAGGTAATTTAATGCCAAAACCATTCCCCTAGAAGAACAGTAGTGGTACTATTTAACCCATAGCTGTGAGGATAAGGGGGTTCATACATTTCCCAAGGGTATTTGCCCGAAAGTGAACGTAATAGCGCTACTTGCTTACTACGATTCCGCAAGTCCAGCGCTTTAACCATTACACCACGAGACCCCCCCACCGGAGGTTATGGTAAAAAAAGAAATAAATGAGAAACTAAGTTAATTTGCTTTTTCATTTGCATAAACGCAAGTCACTCGTAAATATTCGTTTAAGCTTGGATGATCTAAAGATTCGACATAGAGAGCATCAAATAATCTTTGATAAATAAGTGATTAAAAATAGGTTCATTAAAACAAGAAACTTTCGTTACACCCAAATATTATCGATCTCCCAAGAATTGTTCCATTCTCAACTATTAATTGAATTAGCTAATTAACCAGAAGAAAAAAGGATTTGTTATGGCATCTAAGAACCACATTTGAAAAGAAAATAATCTACGTAAAAGCAAATGATAATACACATGGCACAGTGGAACGAGACAAATGACTAAATATGCTAAAACCGTTTGCTTATATGATAAGTTTTTTAATGTCTAATATTTGTTTTGTTTTGTTTTATTTTTCCTATAATAGTTCGTTTTATAAGGTGTTCAAATCAGTCACCTGCTAAAGGCTGGAGAAATAACCAACCGAACCTTTTTGACTCTAAAAACAGCAAACTATATGAAATCATAAATTTAATACAACTACACAACTAACAGAGTGAGACTTTTGCTTGAAAGGAAATTAAATCTTTTAAATAAGTTTACTTCTGAATTGTTGATATCTATCAATCTATGT
Source organism: Sepioteuthis lessoniana (assembly GCA_963585895.1). NCBI lineage: Eukaryota > Metazoa > Mollusca > Cephalopoda > Myopsida > Loliginidae > Sepioteuthis > Sepioteuthis lessoniana. The sequence goes on from OY757909.1 coordinate 113,117,797, forward strand.
AACTGTCTAACTGTCTACTGAGTAATCTATTTATTAATTCATCTATTTATCTATCTAACAGTCATCCTGTCTAGCAGGATTTTTTTTAATTGTATCATACATCGTGTGAGAATATGCGCGGCGATACCCTGTACTCATCAACCACCAACCAGAGATGATGTCATAGAATTGGTGGCCAAGGTGGTACTATCTATCTATCTATCTATCTATCTATCTATCAGCAAGTCTGTCTGTATCAATCTATACATCTATCTGACTATCTGTGCGACTGTGTGTCTATAATACTATTTATCTATCAAACAGTCAGCTTATTACTCAGTATATATATATATGTGTGTGTATATATATATGTGTATATATATATATATATATATATGTGTGTGTGTGTGTGTGTGTGTGTGTGTGTGTGTGTGTGTGTGTGTGTGTGTGTGTGTGTGTGTGTGTGTGTGTGTGTGTAATAACATTTTTGTTGTTGGTCCAAAGAGAGAAAGACATTTATTAAAATGAGTAGGTCCACGTGTCATGGTCCATCTCTCTATCTCTCTCTCTGTCTCTCTCTCTCTCTCTCTCTCTCTCTATATATATATATATATATATATATATGTGTGTGTGTGTGTGTGTGTGTGTGTGTGTGTGTGTGTCTGTGTGTGTGTCTATCCGTTTATTTTTAATTTTTTTATTTCTGTCTATCTGAATATCTGCCTTTTTGTCTGTCTGTATATCTGTCTATCTATGTGTATATCTATATATATGTTTATCTATCTACCAATCTCAATGTCAATATATATATATATATATATATATATATATATATATATATATATATATATATATATATATATATATGCTTATCTGTGGGCTTATTTATCTGTTTATCCATCAGTCTATATATCCGATCGTCATAATGTGCGTTTATCCTGCTGGCTGGCTGGCTGGCTATCTATCTACCCATTCATGCAGACTTTTTAGAAAAGTTCATTCCTTGATTCTTAAAAACTTTCAGAATAATGCACTTTTTCTCAACTCTTTCACCCTAATCAACGTTGTAAGAATAGTTAATGAGTATCCAAAACTCCTGTAAGGCCTTTCTTCTATTGTGATGGTAGGCAAACTAATGACATATATTGCTATTAGCCAGTTCAATTTTCTCAAGCACGATTCAGATTTAGGCCACATACCAAGGGATATTCTTTTTATACAACATATAAATTAGAATCTTCGTTCATTTGCCTTTTTCATTTGTATGAAATTGTAACGGACTTGCCCAGTGGGCTGGAGTTGTTAGAATACATCGACAACTTCTCAGCAGAAGGGTAACACCTCCACAACGCGTCTCCTGGATATGACACTAAACAATCTGATGGTGAAGTTTCAATAATGCGGGAACTTTGGGAAATGTGGAATACCCCTTCATTGCAATCGCTCCCAAGTTCACTTTGGCCCAGAGTGGTAGCACTTGATAGGGCCTTATCTACGGGTTAAATTGAACTAAACTATGTAATTTTGCTAAATTGAATTGATTGAAATAAAACTGTTTTGACATTTAACTGTTTATTAACAAAAATATACTTATACTAAACTGAGTCGTTTGAAATTTAATTCGGAGTTAAATGACCCGAAAAGGGTTGATACGCCGTAAAACAAAACAACCAACCAACCAACTATGTAACGGATATAATGGTGAGTCAACGAATGCCAAGCGTATACACAGTCTCGCTTGTCAAGTAGCTCTTTACTTGGTGTGCATGCGCGAAACTACCTATTTTATACAGCGGGTTCATTTGTATGAAAAGTGAAAAGAAGGATAAGTACCTCGACCTTGCTAGAGAATTGAAAAAGCTGTGGAACATGAAAGTAACGATTGTGCCAATTGTGATTGGTGCGTTAGGCACAATAACTAAAGGATTATTAAAAGGCCTGGAGGACTTGGAAGTTGGCGGACGGGTAGAGACTATCCAAACGACAGCATTGCTAAGAACGGCCAGAATCCTAAGACAAGTCCTGGAGACTTGAGGAGACTTGCTGTCACTCAAACTCCAGTGAAAAACCATCAGCTAACTCTATAGGAGTAAATAATAATAATAATAATAATAATAATAATAATAATAATAATAATAATGTAGCTGTACGTGAAAGGTTTTGTCTAACTCAGGTGCAAAATATCTGTTGAGATTTATAGAGATGAGTGGATTGACAGCTTGACCTCTCATAACTATCTTTACCAGGACAACAGTCGCTGGTGGTCGGCTTGCGACATAATTATCTGTCCAGAGCAGCAATCAACGTTCGTCCGAGACCGAAGCTGTCGGCCATTGACAGTAATTATTAGTTGTGTTGACCATTGTCTCAAATGAAATAATCACCTTTTCGAACAAAGTCGATCTTATCTCCTCCGTGTGAATATGCCAATGTGACCCGCAATTCTTTGTACTGTTGATATTTTTAAAAGATTAGTGAAACAGGCTCAGATTTAGCAATTAAGAATGAAAATAGAGCATTTTCAAGAAACAAATATTCTTGTATTTATTTTCTGAATTGCCAGAAATGGTTCTTGAATATAAGATAAGAGAATATTAGAATATATAAAAAGTAGTTTCGCTTCTTACCCCAAAACTTCTTTCTTATCCGCATCAAAGGAACGTCAAATACCCCAGAGTATGTAGCCCAATCGACTGGAGCTGTAGAATACACTGACTCCGTCAAATAGAACTGTTCAACATTTAAACTGCATGCAAACAAATGACTTTGGTTAAATAGAATTGTTAGAAAAAGAACTGTTTGACCATTTAACTTTGTGTAAACAAATGACTGATGTTTAATTGAATCGTTAGTGTTACATAGCAATGTAGAAAACTGTGTGCAAATAAAACTGTTTAATAGCAGAAATATTTAAAACCATTTAAGTGAGTGCAATCAAATGATTAATAGCCATTTTACCCGAATCAATTCCTTTCCAAAAAGCATTAGCGCGAAATAAAACATAAACAACCTTGAACTTGTGATATATATATATATATATATATATATATATATATATATATATATATATATATATATATATATATATATATATGTGTGTGTGTGTGTGTGTGTGTGTGTGTGTGTGTGTGTGTTCACTATAAGACGAAAGCTTAGGGCACCTTTGCTGGTGTAACGGTTAGCAAGCTTGACTTCCAAACCTATACGAGTGAGTTCGAGTCTCATTGGGTGCCCCATTCATTCGGCTTTGTGCCACATCGAAGCAAAGAGCTTCGTAAATTACTATAAGACGAAAGATCTCCTCGGCTTTGAGACTGCAATCAGAGTGCAGTATCTGTTCTTCTTGACAGAAGTATGTTCAATGTACAAGAATATCAAAATGTCGATCGATTGATTTATTTTAACGGCATGTCAACATGTCTTAGGTTATTTTATGCCAAGAGATTAGGGAATTGTGTTATGGGATATCTTATATTCTTATCTAATACAAATAATTTGCTCACAATTGTATGATTTCAAGTAACACTATCGATTAATAATAATCTTATCGTTTTAAGTAATTTTTTCAGTTTCATAAATAATTTGTTTGCAAACGGTTTAGCACATTTTTTTTTTTTTTGCACACAGTTAAATGGTTTCACTTATTTCTATCTAATACGAATAATTCTATTTACTATTAATCATTTGTTTGCACACAGTGTTTTCAAATATTGCTATTTAACACTAACAATTAAATTAAACATCAATTATTTGTTTACACGAAGTTAAGTGATCAAACAGTTTTATTTCAAACAATTCAATTTAGCTTAAGTTAACAAAGTGAAATGGTTCCAAATATTGTCATGTATTATAAACAATTCAATTAAACATCAGTCATTTGTTTACACACAGTTAAATGATCAAAATGTTCTATTTCAAGCAATTTAGTTCAGCAAAAGTTATTTGTTTGCACTCAGTTTAAATGTCAAAAACAGTTCTATGTGACCCATAGATAGGACCCTATCAGGTGCTACCATTCCAGGCCAAAATAGATCAGGGGGCGATGGCAATGAAGGGGTACTCTGCATTCCTCAAACCTCCAACATTACTGGAGCTTCACCATCAGATTCTTTAGTGTTATATCCAGGACACTCTTTGGGAGAGTCTTACCCCTCTGCAGTGATACAGTTGGTGTATTCTACAGCCCTATGTAATAAACAAATAGGTTGATTTTGTTTGATTTCTTTTTTTAATAGCATATCAACCTCTGTGGGTTATTTAATGCCTAAGACATCATTGTAAAAGAACAACAGTCGTACTATTTAATCCATAGTTAGGGAATAAGGAGGTTCATACCTTTCCCAAGGGTATTAGTCTAAAAGTGAATGAAAGAGTACCACTTCAGTTCGAACTCGCTCACTATGAAGTCAGAGACCAGCATTTTAGCTCTTACGTCACGAGGAATCCCTCTTCAACAAGTTGAGAGAATATATAGACCAACATACTAATAGATAGATAGATAGATAACCCAGCCGACACACCGATAAATAGACGGACTGACAGACAGACAACATTATTATTGTGGCCAACACTATCAAATAAAATGCACTATATTTCTGAGCTGCTCACTTTCTGTGCAAAAACATTAAACTTTAAATCAGACTCGGTCAATATCACGGATCGATATTAACATAGGATCACTGAAAACATCAAATGAAAAGAGTTCGATATATTAAGGGGGAAGTAGTTAAATGAACTTTGACGATTCAATCACTTTCATAAAGATATCGTCTTTCCCAGAAACGGATCGATAATCAATCATTAATCAGTAACATCAGTAATCTTGAAAATTCCGTTAATAAAGTAATTTACTTGAGTACTGTCAGAATGAACAAGCGAAATATTGATTTTAATATTTTCAGTTGAACAGTGTCTGATTCCGTGTCCAGAATGCTAAAAATTAAACAGTACAGATCGTAATTCAAAATATTGATGGATTTTATTAACTAAAATGAAAGTCGACTCACTTTTCAAAATTAATTTATACTAATAAGCCGATGCAACATTTTTAAAAATATTATTTTTATCATTTAATCAAAATTATTTGATTTTTAGATAAATCAAATTACCTGGGAAATTTGTTTTAGAATATTAAAAGATCACACGAATTTCACGAAAATGTTAGATGCTATGCAAATAGCATGTTGGTTTAAATACATTCGTTAGAAATAAAGGTTTGTTATGTTGTATTATGGGTGTTTCAAGTTATCCCTTGATCCGAACTGAAGCTAAAAGCCGTTGATAGTGGTTTTTACATGGATGATGAAAGAAGTTAGCGAATACTTTATTTCTTGGTGTCTCTTTGATCAGTCTCCCTCTGATATTGAGTGGAACTTCAAACGTAATTTTCAAAAGGAACAACTATATATATATATATAGAGAGAGAGAGAGAGAGAAGATAAGTGCTTATATGAGTGTATGTCTGTCTCGCTATATATATATATATATATATATAATAAGAGAATAACTAACTTGTCACGTTTTCTAATACAATACCAAATCATGGAGCTAAGCAAACGCTTTATGTAAAGATTTGAACATATATATATATATATATATATATATATATATATACGTGTTGAAACCTTAACATATATATATATATATATATATATATATATATATATATATCTTCTAACGAATTGAACTCTCCGGAATCCGATAGTGCAAACTGTAAACAAACGAAAGCTAATACAAAATGCGTTATAATTCCTAAGTTGACATAGGTCGCCAAAATAGCTGAACGGTAAGATATTAAGTCTAGCATAAAGTTAGACGGGTTTCGGTCCCAGTTTGAAGCGTCCTGCATGTGTAGCAACACTGACGAGTTGTGATACAACGAAACAGTCTGTGGAGATGCTGCAATCATCATGTATGTATTGTAATTTTTTATTATACACGATTTCATTTATGATCCAATATGCAATATAAGATTATCTAAAACGTCCTAATTTATATGCAGTCGCCCTAAAAGAAGACAAACTGAAGAAGGAAATGTTCATACTATCACATGGATATGGTTGCTTAGAGATTTTATTTTTCCGTGCCTCCCACAAGGCAGGATTTGACACAAGGTTTTTTTTTATAGTGGGTATTTAGGGAGAGGTCGGACACGAGCCGAGACTCGGGTCCTGCTGGCCAGTGATGGAGATAGGGTTGGTGGGTGCAATGTGAAACAAAGCAAGCCTTTGACAAGTCTCCTAGCACGTATGCCAGGTAACCTTGCGGGTCATAACTTGAACCAGACTCGAAGGTCTAGTGCTATGCTTGTCCACCCGATGGTACCCCGGCCAGGAACCGGGGGCTATTAGGCGCCGAAGTGATACCCCATCAAGTTCGTATGCCAGGCGGCCCAGCCGAGACAGAGCACCATAGGAGTAAGCTCTTGTACCAGATAAGTTTGGTTGCGTAGACGTAAATTAAGCAAAGAAACGGAAACGCTTTCAATAATTGGCGAAAAAAACTCCGTAAGATTCAATTACGTAAACTCAATTGACGTAAACAACCGAGAATGTCAAAACGTAAAATGTTTTTTAAAAGAAGTGTCATACAAAATAAATTACAAACAACCACGTAATCTCTCTCTCTCTCTCTCTCTCTCTCTCTCTCTCTCTCTCTCGTTTCTTTCTCTTCTATCCACTTTCTTCCTCTTTCCTTCCTTTTCTCTCTTCTTCTTTTCTTTCTTCCCTCTCACTCTCTTTCTCTCTCTTTCTCACTCTCTCTCTCTCTCGTTTCTTTCTCTTCTACCCACTTTCATTCTCTTTCCTTTCTTTTCTCTCTTCCTCCTTTCTTCCCTCTCACTCTCTCTTTATCTCTCTCTCTTTCTCTCTCTCTTTCTCTCTCTCTCTTCATTTTTTGTTTCTCTTGGTCTCTTTTACTCTCTCTCTCTCTCAACCACTAACCCTCTCTCTTCCCTTCCCCTCTCTCCCTTTCTTTCTTTTTTGTTTCTTTCTCTCTTGTTCACTTTCTTTCTCTATCTTTTTCTCTCTCTATCTATCGATCTATCTCTTGTTCTACCCATTTTCTTGTTTTTTCCTTCCCTCTTCTCTCTTTTTACTTTCTTTCTTTCCTCTCACACTTTCTCTCTCTCTCCCTCTCTCTCTCTCATCCTTTCTCTCGGTCTCTTTTACTCTCTCTCAACCTCTTACCATCTCTCGTCCCTTCCTCTCTCTCTCTCTCTCCCTTTCTTTTTTGTTTCTTTCTCTCCTGCTCAATTTCGTTCTCCCCCCACCTCGTCTCTCTTCCTCTCTCCTCTCTCTCTTCCTCTCTCCTCTCTCTCTTCCTCTCTCCTTCCATCATTCTCTCTCTCTCTCTCTCTCTCAATCTGGAAGTTAAGAATTCATCAGTTGTCATCAACAATTTGACATTTGTTTTTTTCGGTGTTACAAATCCTAGCAGTTGACATGCAGAAAAATATTTCATTTAGCCATCCTTTTTTTAAGAAAGCATCTTTGAATATTAGAATTTTTTCCCCATTCCATTTTCCTTGCGTCTGTCAGTGTCACAGGATTCTCTATGATCTGATCTATTATTTCCATAGGACTTAGAGTAATTGGCAGACTCTATGGTGCCATAGAGCTGATCACATTGTAGTGTGTGTTTTTGTCACTCGACCGTAATACAAAACTGACAGGTGTCAGTGTGGGAAAGGGTTTTGTGCAGTTAATAATTAAATTTAGGAGCTGCCATAAACGAATGTGATAATTGGCACTTATTCGAGGCACGAGATTTTAGTACGAGAAATATTCCTTTGTAGTTTTATTCCATTTTGTTAGTTTTTTTTTTTTATCACAACACACTGTGTCAATATATAGGCTGTCTCAATATACATGGGACCCATAAGACTGCTAATAACTCTACGAATAATAATGTTGTGTTCTTTTTTGTTTCAGATTTAAAAAATAGTATATTATAACAACTATTAATCCTCGATCACAATGAGTTGGACAAGAGAGGAGAAAATATTTTGCCTCACTACTTATTTAGAGATAAAAATCATTCAAAACTGTCTCAAAATAGATGCAACCCATTAATATGATAATGATTTATTACTGAGACAAGAAAACTAAAAAAGCTGGCAGGTCCTGGAAGCTGATATCATAACAATTTAAAAAACATTTATTTGACGTCTCAAGTTCAAAGGATGGATTTTTTACAGGACGTGTTCAAAATGACCGCCATTGCGCTTGTCTCAGTAATTAATCATTATTATATTAATGAGTTGCATCTATTTTGAAACACCCTGTACTATTCATTATTATCGTCATGATCTTGTGTTCTCTATCTTATTGTAGCCTTTTATGATAGAACTTTAGGATTATATCCTATTCATAATTATCATGACATGGAAATGTTATCACAACTCTTAAAGTAGTATTCGTAGTAGGAATTGGTTGGTTGGGTTTTATGGTATATCAGCCCCTGGAGGTTATCTAATGTCAAATATTATATATATATATATATATATAGAGAGAGAGAGAGAGACCAAAGTAAACACACTCATGGAAAGAGGAACAACGACCCCTATATAAAGCCGCCTGAACAACCAAAGGTCCTTTATACTGGAAACCAGAGTGAGTTCAAGTCTCATTGAGTACTCCATTAAAAAGGCCTTGTGCCACATATGTTCTCTGACGAAAGCAACAAGCTGGAAACATACATATATATAACACGTATGTAAGAACAAAACAAACAAATTAAAAAAATACAAGTATCTTTGTGGACCTTCTTATTTAATATATATATATATATAATTTGTAAACGAATTGTTTGTAAAATTTTAAACACGCCAAAGCTCATTTTCTGTGGTTTCAGTATTCCTATCAAAAACAAATAATTTTATTAAGTTCTAATAATGTTACATAGCCAGATATACGGATGTGTGAAATGTACATAGAATGTTCATAACTCATATATAGATAACATAGGAATCCCGAAACACAAAAAAACACTTACGACTTCTTAGTTCAGGTACGAAACTTTTTATTACCTTTGAGTTAAAAGGTTTTTCGACATAAGGAGAGTGATACACAATCTTTCTATTCTGACTTTTCCATCTGCCCCCCCCCCACTACGTGTGACACCCGCTGCAAGGCCTCGGCGCGCTCCGAAAGTCAACCGTCTTCTTCGGACGCTAAAACTCAACTCACTGACTTTTTCCAAATCTCAAAAATCCTCAGCCCACGCTTCCGGTGCATGACGTCATTCACACCGCCTGGTCACATTTCCTATCTGGGATTTTTATTTTGACATCTCTGAATGACACATCCTCCCCGCGCGCGCGTGAACACCTGCACTCATGTTGCACCTAACTAACTCATGCGGTAAGCGAAAGGTTCTCAACCTAACTAAACCGAAAGGCAAGATATATAAAACGAAATCCCTCGGCCATTATATTACAATAATTTGTTTGCTTATTGTTAAATGGTTTCAATTATTGCAGTCTAAAACTAATAATCTTATTAGCATACAGTTAAATGGTTTCAACTATTGCTATATAACACAAACAATGGAATTTAACATCAATCATTTGCTTGACGATAGTTAAATGGCTAAGCAGTTCTATTTGATCCATAAATGGGACCCTAACAGGTACTACCTGGACCTGGAAGTAATGGCAATAAAGGCAATAAAGGCGTACTCTACATTCCCCAAAGCTTCAGGATTGAAACCTTGACATCATAAGAAGTTTAATATCATATCTAGGATATTTTCTGCGCAGTCTTAACTCTCAGAGTGGACATGGGAGTAATGGGAATAAAAGCATAATTCCTCCCCCCCTAAACTACCAGAACTAGAACTTCACCATTAGATACAGTTTAGTATCATACTCAGGACACTCTTTTTTTAGATGGGTCATTGGAATTATCGGCTGTATGGTTATAAATTTTATTTCAAGGGAAGCAAATGTTTTAAAAATTATAAAACTTAATAAAACCTCATTTAGAATATTCTTCTCTGGCAAGGGCTCCAGTGTCTAGATAAAGAAATTGGAATTTATTGTTTAGATTTGTTTGATTTCTTTGTTTAATGACATATCAACCTTTGTGGGCTATTTAATGCTAAAGCGTTCTTTGTAGAAGAACAATAGAGGTAATGTTTAACCAATAAGGAATAAATGGATTCAAAGATTGCAGTTATAAAAGAGAGATTACAGAAACTACTTTAAAAGAAAGAGGAATGAAAGGTGGTTTAACCGAAACTTTTAAAATGATTAATGGAATTTCTAATTATGCAAGACATAATTTCAATATTTCTCCTCGAACTGGAAATATATAGTCAAAACAGCTGTGTCACGTGGTGACTTGAAGATGATCTTGGTAGAACAAAGAAAAAGGTACACTTGAATAGATTTGGGAAAGTAAACAATGTCCCGGCAAGCTGTTCATGGGCACAGATCACGTGATAAGGATGATAGAGAAGAGATAACAGACACAAAGCACACCCATACACACCCTTCTACTCACAGAGATCACGTGTTAGGGACTAGAGAAGAGAGAGAATACACAGAGACAGATAAGGTCAGACAGCGAAGAGAGACTTTCGTGGTTTGCTCCAAGTGAACACGGAGGCTCTTGTATAGAAATTCTACTCGGATTAGTGTTATTAGCCTTTTAAAAAGTTTCCATCTTTTCAAATGAAGGCCTGAAAATTCATACATTCAAAGGCATCAAGGAGACTCTCAATTTGCCAATGTCTCCCAGCAGACAAGGCTCGACTCAAGGTCAATAGCCCGAAGGCCGATTAAAGTGGGGATAAGGTGAGGGGAAGGTAGGGAACGAGCCGAGGCCTGAACCCTGCTGATCTATGTTGCTCATCGGCTCACTTAGTGCAATGTGAGCCTGATGAGCCGAAGCTTGTCAAAAGGAGTGAATAATGCAGCTCGCCCAGCCGGAGGTAGCCCAGCCTTACGGCCTCAAGTCTGCCATTGTTCCTTTTCGAAGCCTCGCTCGGAACCAAAGTCCAGAACGGGCTCCGATGACTCGATTGAATGATTAACTCATTGATTTTAATGACATGTCAACCCGACAAGATTGGTTTGGGTTTTTTTGGGGGGGTTATGGCATATCAACCATTGTAGATCATTTAATGTCAAAACCTGTTTAGACATATATATTAAGCATATAATGATATGCGAACACATTTTGTCGATAACATTCCTAAACAAGCCTCCGAAATCTCCGAAGCTGGAGCCTTGCCATCAGATGGTTTAATGTCATATCCGCGACACTCGTTGGGGGGGGGGTCTTACCCCACTACAAAGATGTAGTCGGTATATTCTTCAGCCCCAGTCAACTGGGCTGACTTACAATTCAATTAGACAGTCATTTGTTGATACACAGTTGAATGGTCCAAGATTCTTATTTCTAAAAATTCAATTTAACATAAGTCATTTTTCTGCACACAGTTTAAATGTCAAATTGTTTTATTTGACCCATAGATAGGATCCTATCAGATGCTACCACTCCGGGTCACAGTGGACCTGGGAACAATGGAAATGAAGGAGTACTCCACATTCAACAAATCTCTAAGTTTGGACCCTCACCATCAGATAGTTTAATGTTATATCCAGGGCACTCGTTAGTGGGGATCTTACCCCTCTACAGAGACGTAGTCGGTGTATTCTACAGCTCCAGCTGACTGGGCCGAACTAGACAAGAGTGTAGGGAATCGCGATCTACTATGAATAATTATAAGGTTTCAACTAATTATTCCCATTTAATAATAGTCATTTGTTTACACGGGATTATATTTTCGCATAGAATCAATAATCATGTCGAGTAAACAATTATAGCTTCAAGTAACTATTCTTAATACAATTAATTTACAGTTATATAGTATCAAGTATCCTTATTGTTACGCCGCCATGTGCCCAGCGGGCTTGCAGGATGCCAAGTCCACCAGTTAAAGCAGGGCACAGACGTTGGCTGTGGTCTGCTGAACGCTATTTAGTGTCACAGATATCACCAACTCTCAAGCGGAACCACATTTTAAAGCTACCAGGCGATTTCTAGGTGAATCATTAAAAGTCAACACAGCTAACTCAAATACAAGATCTTCGACAAACACAATTCTTCAACAAGAAAATAAGGACTCTGAACTGCCGTGATTGAGTTAACAGGATTAATAACAATATTCTTTTATTGAATAAAAGAAAGATACAAAGACAAAAAAAAACAATTCAGGTAAAAGTCAGGAGCGAGAAAGTCTTTCTGTATCTCGGAAGGAACCTCCACTAAAATGTCCGCATCCCGGACTAAGCCCTTAAATAAATATCTTTATACTCGGACGAGCCAGGCATAAAATATCTGTTAATGGCGGAAGTTGAGAAGGTAGTTCGACAACGGTAGACACGATCCGTTTTCCTTCAAACAATGGAATTTAATGGCAGAACACATGCTCCAAATCTCGAGTTTATCATTTCAGTATGAATGCAGCAGGATAAAGTTGAATATACTTAAATTGTATGTTCCCTTACTTGGGATTCTGTGGAGTTTATTCTTTTCTCCTTTACTCCCTCGTTATTAGGTTTCCATAACACGTTGGTAGAAGGATACACGTCTTATTTCAGATAAGACCAAGATTAATAATTGTCTCTTTCCTCGTGGACAAGTCTTTTCCGTGGGTATTCGTTTAACGAGGCTTACCATACATCGGAGTGCTAGTTCAATCGAAAGATAAGCTTTTTCTTTTCTCTCAGGGTCTCTCTCTTTTGGATTTTGGGTTTCTTCCGTATCCCAAATTATGTCTTCATTTTCAACGAACAAAAGGCAACTGCTCGTGTGTCTTCACCTTTCGACTACATGGCAACACTGTATGCGTCTTTACCCGGTGATGAATCTACGGCAACTAACTTATTTCCGTAGTTTGAAAAATTACCACGTGTTGATTTTTTTGGCGGTTTCTTCATCAGTACCAAACATGGTCAAGGGGTCTGCTTCTCCGCTGACACATACATGGCTAATAGAGAGTGAGGTCCTCCCCTACCTATCTCACCTTGTAATGACAGAGAGGGTGGGAGTGAGAGACAGTCTCTCTCCCTTCCACTATTCTTTAATTCTTGCTTACTACTATCGTCCGCTAATTGTTGCTTGCTACCATAGTCGGCCGCCGGCCTCTTTCCCCAACAACTCGGAGAAGGTATTAGGGTATCATATTCCCTCGTCACATTATTTTATACTAATAATTTTTAAACTGATCTACTAGGCCCATAGATGGGATCCAAACATTGACTACCACTCCAGATTAAAGTGGATTTGGAAGTAATGGCAGTCTATGGCAAACAGCGGGGTCGAAAAGTCTCTTTGATACAGCAAGAGTACAATATGCCATAAAACCAAAGCCAAACAATGTCTTTACAAATATTATATATATATATATATATATAGGATTTGGCATTAAATTACTTACAAGGTTTGATTTTCAGATCCACACCAAAACATTGGCGCAAAAATGTACCCAACTCCGATTAATTATCCTAAACTTTAGTAAAAAGCAACACAACATCCTTTTTTCTTTTTATAATGATAATCTTAAGACCCAATTGTAATTTAATACGTTCTGCTATATTAACTTTTGATCCGAATAATCATCCCAAACTTATAATGAATATAACGATAGGTTTAACGATACAAAAGAAACTCTTAATGTCACTATCTTTTCCAGTTAGTGATTTTTTTGTGCTACCAAAGTTTACTGATGGAGTATTTTGCTGAATGGGGTGTTCATAGTGTATAAGTCATCACCGGAGTAAGTGGACTCAGTTACCTGTGTTCAATTTCTAAACGAAGTTGTCTGCATTTCACATAGCGCTAATAACCTAAGAAAAGACATGAATCCAACTATTCTCTCTCCACCTATTCATAAACAGTTGGGCGTCCTAAGATCTTTAACCTTGGTACGGCAACTGGTCTTAGAGAAGGAAAACAAGTTGTAGACCATGTACACCACTTGAGCGTTCATGCCCAAAACACGCTACTTAAGCAACACTCCCACAACCAAATCAATGTATGGGATCAGTATATAATGATGTTGCTATGACAACCTGTTTGACATGTATTTTCATATTGATATATATCATCATCATCATCAAAGCTTGCTGATCACGTAGAATCCTTTGACTATCTCTTGCCACCCATTCCTATCGATTATCGCGCTTGGTAGGTCGTCTAGACGGCACCCATTTTCTGCGCAGCAAATGAATGTAGATGTATGCTGATCGACCAACACTGTTGTGTCCATGTGTAGGAGTCCATGAGAGAATATCACTTATGAGTTCGTCTTTGCTTCTCCATTGGTACTCAGTATGTCTTCCAGGTCTTAATTGGTTGGTTTTCGGGATGGGAGTTAAGTGGCCATACAGCTGCTGTTTTGTTGAGTGATGTCACCAGTATTTGTTTAAAACAACAAGAAGCATTCTTGCGTAATTTCTTTAAGCATTTCGTAAGTCATAGTAAGGTTAGTTATTTTTGGTTTAGTGTTATGGCATATCAACAATTATAGGTCATTTAATGCCAAATCCTTTCTATACATATATATCAAATATGTGATTTCTCAACACGTTTTGTAGATAACATTTTTAAACGAGCCTGAGCTCATTTTTTTCATACAGTCTAATGGTTTCACTCATCTTAATCTTATACGAATAATTCTATTTACTATTAATCATTTGTTTGCACGCAGTTTAATGTTTTCAAGTATTGCTATGTATCACTAACAATTCAATTAAATATCAGTCCTTTGTTTAGGAGGTGTCCTCGTGGTGTAATGGTTAAAGCGATGGGCTGCGGAATCGTAGTACGCGAGTTCGTACTCCAGTCGCGCTATTACGTTCACTTTCGGGTAAATACCCTTGGGAAAGGTATGAACCCCCTTATCCTCCCAGCTATGGGTTAAATAGTACCACTACTGTTCTTCTAGGAGAATAGATTTGGCATTAAATAACCTACAGAGGCAAGAGATAGTCAAAGGGTTCATTAAACAAAGAAACCAAACCAAACCAGTCCTTTGTTTACACACAGTTAAATGATCGAACAGTAATATTTATAACAATTCAGTTTAGCATGTCAAAAAAGTTAAATGGTTCCAAATATTGTTATGTATTACTAACAATTCAAGTAAAAATCCGTCATTTGTTTACACACAGTTAAATGTAAAAACAATTCTATTTGTAACAATTCAGTTAAGAATAAGTACACAGTTGAAATGTCAAACAGTTCTATTTGACCCATTGATAGGATCTTATCAGATGCTACCACTCCGGGTCAGAGTGGACCTGGGAGCAATGGAAATGAAGGAGTACTCCACATTCTCCAAAAATCCAAGATTGGAGCCTCACCATCAGATAGTTTAGTGTCATAATTAGGACACTCGTTGGTGGGGGGAGTCTTACCCCTCTGCAGAGATATAGTCGGTGTATTCTACAGCCCCAGCCGACTGGGCAATCGTCCTAGTGATGTAAATATACAATAGTACTGACAAAGCTACAGCTTGCCTGAAAAAGCATCCTGTTATGACTGATTATTAGGGGTCAATGAATAAATAACTCAACAAATGTATCCAAGTCTCTGAGGAGGGCCTCCTTGGTTCAATGTACACGAAGACAGGCAAGGTGCTTACTACAGCTGCTGTTGCTGCTCTCTGCTCTACCAGCTTAGTTCTTGATTAATATTCTCTTTGGGTAAGTTCATTATTCTGGTCATTGGTTAGCCACCTACAACACTAAATTAAAAGAAGGGATCCAAGAAATACCAATTCAAGAAAGCTCAGAAAGGATTTGCAAAAAGATACGTTGCTTATCAGAAATTAGGAGAGAAGTTTAATATCGACGATTTAAAACATTGGAAATTTACATCAAAGAACGAAGCGTTCGTAAGCAGAAAAGTGAAAATCGGGTAGAAAGTTTAATGGTTTCTCTTAATCTTATCGTTTACCTTTCATTCTTATGAACTCGGCATTTATGTTTGGTCTATAGAAAAAGAAAAAAAAATAATATAAAGGCATCGTTATTAAAATTGCTGATGTTATAAAACATAAAAACTCACCGCTGTTTTTAATGTTCGTAGGCTACACTTTCATGTGTAATGTATCATTATTGATGTGTTTTCTTTGTAGTTTCCTATGTAATAAAGATAATTAAGCTGTTATGAAGGCGTCTTTCTCTTACAAATGTTTCTATTTCATTTCCCTTTAAATAGAATGCCTACGCATATCTTATCATTGTGTAATTTGTGAATATCTCCCAGAACTAGCACCAGGTTGGCTTGATTGATGAAAAATCTGAGTAGGGATTTAGTTCAAGTGATAGAAAAAATATTTGTTTGATTATCATCTTTAAGCTAAACTAATGGAAATGATAGGGTTTGGCTTGGTTTGGTTTGGTTTTATGGCAAATCAACCATCGTTGGTTATAAATGCCAAATCCATTTTCATACAAATAAACAGTTCTATTTCAAACAATTCAGTTTAGCATAAGTAAACAGTTTCAATCTCAAAAACAGTTCTCTTTCAAACTATTCAATTTAACGTAAGTACATCGTTTCAATGTCAAAAACTGTTTCATTTCAAACAATTCAGTTTAATATAAGTACACAATATAGTTCTATTTGATCCATAGATAAGACTCTATCAGGTGCTACCACTCCTGACCACAGTGGACCTGCAAGCAATGGTAATGAAGGGGTACTCCGTATTCCCCAAAATCCCAGTATTACTGGAACCTCACTATCAGATTTTTTAGTGTCATATTCAGGACACTGTTGAATACAGGGAAGAACAAAAATAACACCGATGTATAAGAATAAAAATTGCTTCTTTTCTAGTTTATCTTTATTACCTGAAATTTGCGTATGTAAGAGCGAATCAGATGGCTGAAATGAAAATACACACAGGGTCGACAGTGCGGTTTTTCTGTGAAAACTTTCCGCCTTTCTGTTTCGTCTTGCTTAGTTCGAAATCTTTCCTGATTTATATAATTTTCCCGACGCCCAAACAATCCTCGTGGTCCCAAGTCTCAACTCGCGTTACACGTGGACACGCCTACTGTCAGACATGACACCCACGCAACTTACGCGGCACTTGCGCCAAGGATTACCTGCATCCTGTTTAGGAAACGGGTGCACATCCTATTATGCCAGCAACGCAACTTACTTGGTATTTCCGCAGGAGAATCGGTTTCCTTACTTTAGGAAACAGGTGTACATCCTGTCATGCCACCCACGCAACTTATGCTGCATGTCAAAGGAATCTTCCAGTCACTATCCAGCATACCATTCTCTGTGTGACATGAACAACACTAATACGGCGAACGTTGCGTGACCACAGTACATTGTTATCTAAGGAGACAAATGGCTGTGTGCCTTGTGGTTAGGGAAATGTGCTGCATTGTTAGTGCCGAGCTGCTTTGTTGGGAAACGGAGCGTGAAACACACAAAGCACTGCTCGGCGCTTCATCTTTTTTCTTCTGCGGTTGAATTCTTGATCGTTTCTTCTTTTCCTAAACAGCAAGCAGGTTCTCAACTTCTTTGATTAAAAATTTTTCTGGTTTCTTGGCATATCAACCTTCGTGGTTTATTTAATGCCAAAGCCATTCTTGTGGAAGAACAGGAGTTGTACTATCTAATCCACAGATGGGGAGGGTGAAGTTCATGCTGTTATATTTTGACCTTTTGACCCGGCCAAAAATGCCATTCCAAGGTGATGCAACGGAAGGAGGTGACACATTCTAATGGCAGTGATGAGAGGAAATCGCGTGGGCGGAAATTGGCTGATGAAATGGGACGAGCTAAAAAATTCCCATGGTACACTCATAGACTGATGCATCGGAAGAGAGTGACCTGTGAACTGCATGACAGTTATTTCCGCTTGTTGACGATTAAACATTCGATTTCAAAGATCGAGTGGGCGTCGAACGATTATATAACTCAGTTGAGTTCCGGTTACAGTTGAGTTCAGGCCATTTGAGTTGCAATAGAGTTGGAGACGGAGATAGACGAGGTGTGGTAGGTAAAACCACACCCGGCTGAAGAGGCCCTCAGGAACGCCGATGGAGTTTGGGGTCCAGAGAAGATGCTGATAAGATGCAGTAAAAGAAGCCATCACCCAGCAGAGTGGGCCCAGGGCCTCCGGTTGAGCAGCCCTGGAAAACGAGAAAGACACAACGTTGACGGCCATAAGTTTGGGGTCAAAGTACTGCAGTTTCTGTTCGGTCTCCAGCTCCCTCTCACACGCAAACCTTGAGTAACCCTTTTCGAACCCTTGCAATAAAGTGAAAGGTAAATATTGTTAAAGAAGTCTTCCGGCGTGCGTCTTTATCATTGCGTCTGTCATTATCATTGTGTTGTTATGATTATGAGTATATAACAATGCCTTTCCCAAGGATATTAGTCTGAAAGTGAACGTAATAACGTAAATGGAATTCAAACTCGCTTACTTTGAGGTTCTAGTCCATCATTTTAGCCATGACGTCACGGGGATTCCTCCAAAATACAAGCACAAGGACTTTCAGTATTTTGCTCTCGTTTATTGTCAGCTTGTTGATTATCAGTCAAAATACAATTAACAATGAGAGGGAGAAAGAGATTGAGTGGCTAACAGATATTTCACATGGTTCATTTCTAATACGAACGAGACCCTTCGATTTGGGAGATCAAAACTTTCTGACTGTCCTCTTCGATGGTCAATTACCTTCTCTGTCGGAAAAATTCTTCTCTAACTCTAACAATATCCTTTTCTCTTCCTCTCTCTCTCTCTCTCTCTCTCTCAATCACTCGCTCTCTGTCTCTGTCTCTTTTTCTCTCATCGTGAGATTACACTCAGACTATAACTAAACCCTTCAATTTGTGAGATCAAAACTTTCTAATTGTTCCCGTTGACGGTCGATTATCTGCTGATAAAATTACTCTCTGTCTCTAATAGCGTCGTTTTCTCCCTCTCTCTCTCTCTCTCTCTCTCTCTCTCTCAGATACACACACTCTCTCTCTCTCTCTCTCTCTCTCTCTCAATCACTCGGTCTCTGTCTCTGTCTCTGCCTCTCTCTCTCTCTCTCTCGCTCTCTCTCTCATAGTGAGATTACATTCAGATTATAACAGTGTTATTTTTTTTATAGCGAGATTCACCACTGACTCTCACAGTGTTCTCTCTCTCTCTCTCTCTTTCTCACTCTCTCTCTTTCTCACTCTCTCTCATAGCGATATTCATTTCCGCTTTGTCTCTACCATCACTCTCTCTCTCTCTCTGTCATTGTGAGATTCCTCTCTGACTACAACGGCCCAAAAAAGTCATATTTATAACAATTTTCTTAAAGTCCTTAATTTATTTTGTTTTGTTTTGTTTTTGTTTTTTCTTTTTTTTTTCTTTTTTTTTTCTTTTTCTTTTTGGAGGGGGTCAAGTGTGGTATTAGTTTTATTGTTTCTTGTTTCTATGGGTGATTTTTGCCCCGCCCACTTCAATGTTGACAGTTAATTTCCGAAAATTGGTTTCGTATTTGTTCGTTAGTTATCCTTAATTCCAATAAGAAATTTGATGTCTTCAACACATCCAAATGACATTTTAAAAAAAGTCAATTTAATAGACAGGTGGCCAGATATACCACCATACCTGCTGATTGGCCAAAATTCAAAAAGTTATTCAACTTAAGAATGTTTTCTTCTTAAGTAGTTTGATTTCATTTTATACTTGACAAGCCTACTGTTCAAATTGTCAAAGCCGATGTTTTTTTATATCCAACAAAAGAGTCTTACTGTAATATTACGATTTGTTTTATAAAAAGTTAGTTTCTAAGTTGGTGAGATTTTATTTCCAGCGAGCATTATTCAATAAAAACGGATATTATTATCAACAAAATTCACCACACTGAAACTCTATAACGAAATGAAAAATTAAAGAATCACTGAAATTAAATTAAATTAAACTGAATTAAATTAAAAGATTAAAAGAAATTATCTTTGAAATTATAATTAATAATGATGATTTATAATGTTTCATCTAAAAAACAATGAAGTAATTTTCAATCAATCTTTTAATCTTTGCTTCCCAAAATAAAATTCACAACAAACTTGCAGGTCTCATTTAACTACTGGATCCATATTTTTCAACTTGTCAACTTTGTTTACACGAGAAAGAAGTAAATCTAAAAAAAATAATATATTGTCGTATTGTGGACTTCATTGAATCACCAGATTAATGATTAAATAAACAGATTCGAATTTCCATATAAATGAGATTGTCTTTATCTTAACAGAAAATTCTGATAACATTTTTTGTCTGATCAAACATCAATTCTTTTTCGACCTGCATGAATATTTTGAAATAAATCAGGTAAAAAAAGAAATTATTAAGTTTTAAAAATTATGCAGTTTTAATTATATTAGAATATATTGTAGAGAAATAAAAAAGACAATACCATAAAAAATAAAATAGAATAAATAGTAAGTTTACCAGGAGGCCTCTGACAGGAAGCAAAATCGGCGCGTGCCTAAAAGGAGGGTCTTCCTGGCGCCAAAGAGAAATTCTTTCTCGATTACCTCGACTGAACAGACGAACCTTTTTCTCTCGGCTGCTAGTAGGGAGTGCATGTGCTTGTTAAATCCCGAACTTAGCAGTGCGTTGTGCTTTCTACGAGTAGCAGCCTCTGATGATTCTGTAATATACTTCGACACCTTTTCTGGAGGAGTGCGGCTATTTCTACTAATTCGGCAAAATAAAAATTCCACACCACTGAATAATTGTAAAGTCTAGAAAAAATGTCCCATGGAGCAAAATACTCTATCACCGAGTCCATCATAACCAATACTCAACGAATGGTCCACACAGCAAAACCCACATCACCGAATCCATAATTACCGATTCTCAACGAATATCTCACACAGCAAAATACTACATCACCGAGCCCATCATAACCGATTCTCAACGAATGGCCCACACAGCAAAATACTACATCACCGAGTCCATTATAACTGATTCTCAATGAATGGCCCACACAGCAAAATACTACATCACCGAGCCCATCATAACCGATTCTCAACGAATATCCCACACAGCAAAATATTACATCACCGAGTCCATCATAACCAATACTCAACGAATGGCCCACACAGCAAAATACTACATCACCGAGTCCATTATAACCGATTCTCAACGAATATCCCACACAGCAAAATATTACATCACCGAGTCCATCATAACCAATACTCAACGAATGGCCCACACAGCAAAATACTACATCACCGAGTCCATTATAACCGATTCTCAACGAATATCCCACACAGCAAAATATTACATCACCGAGTCCATCATAACCAATACTCAACGAATGGCCCACACAGCAAAATACTACATCACCGAGTCCATTATAACCGATTCTCAACGAATATCCCACACAGCAAAATATTACATCACCGAGTCCATCATAACCAATACTCAACGAATGGCCCACACAGCAAAATACTACATCACCGAGTCCATTATAACCGATTCTCAACGAATATCCCACACAGCAAAATATTACATCACCGAGTCCATCATAACCAATACTCAACGAATGGCCCACACAGCAAAATACTACATCACCGAGTCCATTATAACCGATTCTCAATGAATGGCCCACACAGCAAAATACTACATCACCGAGCCCATCATAACCGATTCTCAACGAATATCCCACACAGCAAAATATTACATCACCGAGTCCATCATAACCAATACTCAACGAATGGCCCAGACAGCAAAATACTACAACACCGAGTCCATTATAACCGATTCTCAACAAATATCCCACATAGCAAAATACTACATCGCCGAGCCCATCATAACCGATTCTCAACGAATATCCCACATAGCAAAATACTACATCACCGAGTTCCTCATAACCGATACTCCACGAATGGCTATTCAGCAAAATACTACATCAGTAAACTTTGGTAAGACAAAAAATACACTTACTTGAGAAGATGTTTGCAATTAACAGTTTCTTTTGAATAATCAAACCTGTTTATGTTCATTATGATAACTTGCACTACTTACCCAAATCACTCAATGGACCAGTCGCCTGGAACTGCAGAAAACACCGACTGCATCTCTATAGATGTGGAATGCAAACTGCCTCTTTCAAGGTTTAAACTTGAGTAGCCGTCGCCAATTCCTACGACAAGCATCTCTTTCTTACATTCTATTTTATAAAAAAATATATGTATAACCTAATTTTATTTCAAATTTAAAGATATAAGCAGTGAAGTGTGCCGTCTAAGTCGACCTTTTAAGTCTGAAAAGATTTCTACGAAACTAAGGATCGACTTATTTGGAAAGTCTTAAAATCCAAATATTTACAATTGGTTGACCAAACTTATTGTCGGCATTAGATTTATTTTCATGATCAGAGTAGCATTGAAAAAAAATATCATATTTATGGTTAAAAGAGTAAAACTCAGGAATCTTATTTTAAAATGATTTCAAGCCATTGAATAAAAAATTAATGAGTCTATTTTTGTGAGATTGGCGAAATATAACGGATTTTAACTGAAGGCAAATTTCTTGGTATCTGCTGTTTCATTATTTGCCAAAGACATCGTTTTCATATTTACATATTTACTAGAATTATTATGCGGTTTAAAAAAACTAAAGTAGTTTACGTGTTTCTTGCTTGTAACTGAGGAAGTTATTTTCCAACATGACAGAAAAAAATGAACACAGAAAAAATTATAAAGGAAAAAAGGTTGGAAGAAGAATTACGAGATGCATACGATAAGATTTCAGACTTTTTTCGTATGGGCACTTTTATTGATAGTACACACTCTAGCCCTCTTCGAAGTAATCTCCTCCGGCTGCAATGCACTTGTTGTACCGTTCCAACAACTTCTGCAAGGTCCCATAAAAGTCCTCTTGTGTGAGCGTGTCAATGACCTTCGTCACAGCCTCTTTCATCTCCTCAAGTGTCTCATAACGACAGCCTCTGAGCTTAGGGAATAACCAAAAGTCACAAGGTCACGGTCTGGGCTATTGGGAGGGTGAAGAACTGTCTTGATGCCCATCTTGGTCAAATAGTCTGTGACAAGGATGGAATTGTGGACTGGTGCATTGTCCTGGTGGAAATGCCACTGACCCGATTTCAAGAGTGCGGGCCTCTTCCGACGGAATCTCTTCCAGAACTCCCTTAAAACCTCAGCATAATAACCCTAATCCTAACCCTTTGGCCAATCAACTCTGGTCTATTGACTTCCTTACTCTTCCTACACCTCTCATCATCTCTTATAGACTCCCTGCCTTCCTTGAATCTCTTATGTCACTCAGAAACTGATGCTCGATTCATGCAAGATACTCCAAAAGCAGTCTGAAGCATTCCATACGTTTCTGTGGCATTTTTTCCAAGTTTAAAACAGAATTTTATTGCATATCGTTCTTCTAAAGTGTCAGATTGCATTTTTGAAATTCACCAGCTGTGACAATCAGGCTTTATCAGGGTGTATTCTTTAGGGGGTGCCCGTGGTGTAATTGTTATCGTCGTAGGAAATGACCACGGCGACTCGAGTTCAAATCCTGGACGAGACTCATTGCATTTTCACATAGCACTAATACCCTTGGGAAAGGTATGAATCCAATTATTTTCCCTCCAGCTATGGGTAAATAGTAGGGCAGACTAGGTTCTTCAGCCTTGGTGAGGCAACTAGTCTAGGAGAAGGAAAACTATGAATTCAAACCTGTCAAACTTCGCTTAAAAGTTGACCGTGTGTCATATCCTGCCCGAGCGGAGGGGGTAAGGTAAATAGGATCAGAGTGTATTCAAATCCTGCTGTAGCTGTTTATTTGAACCTAAAATCATAGAAATTGGTCAGTCATCTCATAAGATGTATAACAATAACATACTGAATTTTCAAGAGTTTACGACAATTTCAAATGCCTGTACAAAAAAAGTCTGGAAACTTATCGTATGCACCTCGTATGTTTAATTTAGTTTCTTTGTTTAATGACATCAACCTTCGTTGCAGAACTGAACGTCTAAAAAATGAAACAAAGGATTTTGAAGGAAATTTCGTCCTATTGTAAATATTAGATGAATGTAGAGGCCGAAAATCATGGCAATTTTTAATAAAGGATAAGACCACCCTGTCGGTGGGGTTTAAAATAGGCTGACTGTATTCCCAGCTGAGGGGTAAGACTCCACCAAAAGGAGTGT
Source organism: Sepioteuthis lessoniana (assembly GCA_963585895.1). Taxonomy (NCBI): domain Eukaryota; kingdom Metazoa; phylum Mollusca; class Cephalopoda; order Myopsida; family Loliginidae; genus Sepioteuthis; species Sepioteuthis lessoniana. The sequence continues at coordinate 113,141,981 of OY757909.1, forward strand.
CCTGGATATGACACTAAACTGCATCTGATGGTGAGATACCAATTCTGAAGCTCTGGGGAGTGTGGGGTAAGATACCAAAAGTAGAATTACTACAGTAAGGACCTTGTCAGAGAGCTGAAAAAATTTATGGAACATGAAGGTGATAGTGATGACAGTCATTGTTGGAGCCCTTGGAACATTTCCGTAAAGGAAATGGAGAAGAGAGTTGAGGTAACTGAAGGTCTGAGGAAGAGTTCGTTGCTTGATTTATTGATTAATTGATTTTAACGGCATGCCAATCCAACTAGGGCTATTTAATGTCAAAAGATTTAGGAACTGTACACATTATATATTCATATATTCATTTTTGTATTGTTTCTTTTTTTTGCATACGATTACATGATATCAAATATTATATGATATCAAGTTTTCCTGCGTAATATGATTATATGATATAAAGTGTTATACGATATAAAGTATTCCTATCGAACACAAATAATGTACAAACATATTTATTTGACCCATAGATGAGCCCCTAACAGGTACTACGGCTATGGGTCAGAGTGGACCTAGGAGTAATGGTTAAGCCTCAATTGAACATGGAATGCACTCTGTAAATTTTAGCCAGAGAGTAAGTAAAAGTTGTTTATTTCAATATTCTTTTGCAAGAATCACGTAGACATCATAGTGACCAATTTTATACAAAAGGTTCGAAATCTTTTTTGTTTTGGTTTTGGTTTTGGTTTCTTTTTTTTTTTTTGTTTGTTTTTTGTTTTTTTAGGGGGCGGGGTAGTAATTGATATGAAACTATAAAAGATCATATTTGAATGTGACTTGGTGAGAAAAGATTTTATTTTATTTTTGCCAGTGCAAATGTCAATGTTATGCGCATAGTGAAATATGTATGAAATATGATTTGTGAAATAATAAGCGATTTTAGTCAATTATTTTAATAATAGATTGTTTCTGGCTGGATTTGGGATTCGAGGCCGTGAGTGAGAGAAAGACGCTCTTAAGGGTCACAGAGACAGAGAGAAGGGCTATAAGAACAATAATGGAGAAATGAATAAGAATGTGACGGAAACTAATCCTGAAATCTAGAGCATGATAGTAGCAGGTAGAGCACCCGAACTAAAAATTGAATGCATCAGCAGCAATCAGGAGTCGTGAAAGTGGGACGGAATAGAAAACAGAAGAGAGTCAGTTCCACACCGGTCACCGTGATGTGAAGACGTGGCGAAAAGTCGGCACCCATTTTGGGTGAGTTCCACGAACGTGCGAGCCTACACCAGCACACTAAACTCGGCTGTCGTGAAGAAAGAACCGCCTTTCGGGCGACAAGAATACAAATTTGATAGAAAGTCAGACGACGAAAATCTTTGAAGAGGGACGCACGCAACGGCCAGCCGACTCGAAAATGCGCAGTGGATACGCAATATAAGATGTCTTATGAAAAGAAAGGAATCACAGACATCTGTTATGGGAGCTACATATCAACAGAACGAGTATAATAAAGGAAAACAAGAGACTTTTTGTGAAATTTGAAAGCAAGAAATATCGTCGGGCCTTTCTGTTAAGCTACAGAAAGGAAACAGAAAGAAAAGATAGAATTTTTCTCGTGAACCCTCTTGTTTCCTCGCCAGAGATAGAAGAAATGAATTAGGGAAGCAAAGTGAATGACATAAGTAAAGACTATTAAACCTCACTCTTTTCCACTACTCTTCTCTGTTTCATTGCATTCACCTAAGCCGCTGGATACACACAATTACATACAACATTCCACTTCTAAACAACCAAGGGATTCGTTTTTGTATCACTTTATCCCTTGTACTATTTTACGTTCATTTCACTGTTGGCGAATAAATCACTTCAAGGATTTCTGCGTCATTCTTTTATTTTCAATGTATTCGAGCAGATCTCGCGGAAGATGAAGGAATATCTTATGTGAAAAATATATTCATACGTTCCGACCTCCTCCAGACTCGTAACAAGGAGTACTCCACACTCCCCAGATCTCCAGAAATGCAGTCTTGCCAACTGATGCTGTTTTGCGTCATATCTGGGAGACTCTTTTTTAGGGGTCTTAATCCTCTTCAAGGGATACCGACAATGTATTCTAAGTTACACAGTGTTATTTAAAAAATGTTTCGATGTTTAGAATTCTAGTAACTAATTTAAAATGTCGAAGTCAAATGCGTTTTCATCCAGAACAAGTGAATTCAACTTTGCTTTATTCAATTAAGTTATTACAGCTTCCCTTCATATATTAGGGAATATACATTACCTCTAATAACCCTTAACTAGTTTCTGGTACCTTTTATTTGGTACCTTTTATCTGGTACCTTTTATCTGGTATCTAATATTCTTTAACTGGTATGTGATACCTTTTATTTGTTATCTAATGCCCTTTACTTGGTATCTGGTACCTTTTATTTGGTGTCTAATATTCTTTACCAGATATCTGTTACCTTTTATCTGTTATCTAACACTCTTTACCAGATATCTGGTACCTTTTATCTGGTATCTAATACTCTTTACCAGATATCTGGTACCTTTTATCTGTTATCTAATACTCTTTACCAGATATCTGGTACCTTTTATCTGTTATCTAATACTCTTTACCAGATATCTGGTACCTTTTATCTGGTACTCTTTACCAGATATCTAGTACCTTTTATCTGATATCTAATACACATTACCAGTTATCTGGTACCTTTTATCTGGTATCTAATACTATTTACCAGATATCTGGTACCTTTTATCTGGTATCTAATACTATTTACCAGATATCTGGTACCTTTTATCTGGTATCTAAGACTATTTACCAGATATCTGGTACCTTTTATCTGTTATCTAATACTCTTTACCAGATATCTGGTACCTTTTATCTGTTATCTAATACTCTTTACCAGATATCTGGTACCTTTTATCTGGTACTCTTTACCAGATATCTAGTACCTTTTATCTGATATCTAATACACATTACCAGTTATCTGGTACCTTTTATCTGGTATCTAATACTATTTACCAGATATCTGGTACCTTTTATCTGGTATCTAATACTATTTACCAGATATCTGGTACCTTTTATCTGGTATCTAATACTATTTACCAGATATCTGGTACCTTTTATCTGGTACTCTTTACCATATATCTGGTACCTTTTATCTGGTATCTAATACTCTTTACCAGATATCTGGTACCTTTTATCTGGTACTCTTTACCAGATATCTAGTACCTTTTATCTGGTATCTAATACACATTACCAGATATCTGGTACCTTTTATCTGGTATCTAATACTATTTATCAGATATCTGGCACCTTTTATCTGGTATCTAATACTATTTACCAGATATCTGGTACTCTTTACCAGATATCTGGTACCTTTTATCTGTTATCTAATACTCTTTACCAGATATCTGGTACCTTTTATCTGGTACTCTTTACCAGATATCTAGTACCTTTTATCTGGTATCTAATACACATTATCAGTTATCTGGTACCTTTTATCTGGTATCTAATACTATTTACCAGATATCTGGTACCTTTTATCTGGTATCTAATACTATTTACCAGATATCTGGTACCTTTTATCTGGTATCTAATACTATTTACCAGATATCTTGTACCTTTTATCTGGTACTCTTTACCATATATCTGGTACCTTTTTATCTGGTATCTAATACTCTTTACCAGATATCTGGTACCTTTTATCTGGTACTCTTTACCAGATATCTAGTACCTTTTATCTGGTATCTAATACACATTACCAGATATCTGGTACCTTTTATCTGGTATCTAATACTATTTATCAGATATCTGGCACCTTTTATCTGGTATCTAATACTATTTACCAGATATCTGGTACTCTTTACCAGATATCTGGTACCTTTTATCTGGTATCTAATACTATTTACCAGATATCTGGTACCTTTTATCTGGTATCTAATACTCTTTACCTGATATATGGTACCTTTTATCTGGTATCTAATACACATTACCAGATATCTGGTAACTTTTATCTGGTATCTCATACTCTTTACCAGATATCTAGTACCTTTTATCTGGTATCTAATACACATTACCAGATATCTGGTACCTTTTATCTGGTATCTCATACTCTTTACCTGATATATAATACCTCTTACCGGATATCTGGTACCGTTTCTCTTATATCTAATACCTTTTACTAGATATCTAATACCTTTTACCGAGTATCTGGCACCATTTATCTGATATCTAATATTTTTTACAGGATATCTGGTCCCTTTTCTCTAAATGTCTAATACGTTTTACCGAATATCTGGTACCTTTTAACTGGTCTCTGATACCTATTACCGTGTATCTGGTACCTTTTACCTGATATCTGCTACCTCTTACCGGATATATGGCACCTTTTACCCGATATCTAATACCATTTACCAAGTATCGGGTATCTTTTACCTGATATCTAATAACCTTACTGGGTATTTTGCAACTTTTACGTAATATCTCATACTTTTTACCAAGTATCTAATACCTTTTACATATCGCCCTTTATTGTTTTAACTTTTTACATTTTTATTTTATTTTTTTATTTATAGAGATGTTTATCGAGAATGTTGGCGTAAGTTTATATAGTACTAACGTAATATTTGTTAGTTATTATACATAAAGTTATCTTAATGATAAACAAAGCAGGATACTTTTGCACATACCAAACATAAACATTAACGAGCATGATTTCGTCGTTTTTTGGGGGATGGGGGTGGTTTCTTTATTTAATGGCATATCAACCTCCGTGGGTTTTTTAATGCCAAAACTATCCTCGTAGAAGAAAAGTTGTGGTACTATTTAACCCATAGGTGAGAGGATTAAGAGGTTTCATACCTTTCCCAAGGGTATTAGTTCGAAAGGGAAAATGATAGCACAACTTGAGTTCGAACTCGGTAACTACGATGTCGCAGACCTGTATATTAGCCACCACACCATGAGACTTCCTTTAATTGTTTTTGCAAGCGTTTCTTTATGTATTTATCAACTACTTCACCAGGATCAAGGTCATTTTAAGCGGCTAAATCTCGTTTGAATTTAAAGTTTTCGTTCTCCTAAACTGGTTACCTGAACGAGGCTAAAAAGCCCAGTTTGCCCTACTAAATACCCATAACTTAGAAGAAAAAAGATGGATTCATGCTCTCCCAAGGCGCATCAGCGCAAAGTGAAACGCAATCAGTGTTATCCAGGATTAGAACTCAGAATGCCGATTCCATTATCTACAATGATAACTGCTCAACGAAGAACGTCTAAAGATCTTTTTTTATGTTTATTAAGAATAGCCTTGTTCGAGATAGGCCTTCAAGGGTTCAGCACCCAGGGAGATTCAAAATCACAACAACAGACTTATGGATTAACATCCATCAGGTCAAGTAGATGCACCCAAATGTATCCTTTGCTCTACCCAAATTGGCACAGTACCAAAATGGTAGGGTACTCACTGAGGAGCCAATCCCTTACACTTACAATGGATTATGCGAGTAATTTTTATACACCACTCTACAGTGGAGGGGTGCTTATCAAATGTGTGTGCATTCAAATAAATCAATATACCAGCATATTTCTAAAGGTGCTGGGTATGTAAAAAAAATGAAATTTTTCAAAATAAATTCATCGCTTTATATAAAACTTTATTTACCCTGTCTTGAAAATAAAACCCTCTCCACTGATGATACATTATTCGAAGCGTGCTTTTTATTTATATATTTATCAATTTATCTTTTTTTCTTCTTTTTTTTTTTTTAGTTTGGGAATGCGTTCTGGAAGTCGTTTTGTCCCGATCTCGATACACATTTTCTTCTGACTCTTCTATCTCGTCTATTAGTTGAAAGTTACAACCTTCAGGATGAATTTTAGCTTTGAATAAACGTCTAATTATGCACAGTTTTAAAAGCTCCATCTTTAAACACACACGCGCTCACACACACACACACACACACACACACACGAATATAAATATATACACACACACGTATATATAATATTGTTTGTAAAATAACTGTATACTTATATGTAAAATCGGACGTTATTTTCCATACAACCTATTATAATAATATGACTTTTTATGCCAAAGTCATCCATATAGAAGAACAGCAGGGAGAATATTTAACCCACTGTCAGAACGATATGGGTATTCAATGCTTTTACTAAGGGTATCAGTCCGAAAGAGAAGATGATAAGGCGACCGAAATCGCTTACTTCGAGGACACAATCCTGTACACTAACTATCATGCCATAACTCTGCGGTCAAAAATTGATAAAATGCAGAAGAATATCATATGTAGACTATGTGGGGACAGAGATGTTTAGTTGGGTTTTATGGCATATCAACCTTTCTGGGTTATTTAACGCCAAATCCATTTTCATACAATGATCAGTTCTATTTCAAACAATTCAGTTTAGCATGAGTACACAGTTTAATTGTCAAAAGCATTTCTATTTCAAACTATTCAGTTTTGTCAAACAGCTATAAATCAAACAATTCAGTTTAGCGTAAATTCAGTTTCAATGTCAAAAACAGTTCTATTACAAACAAATCAATTTTGCATAAGTACGCAGTTTAAAATATCAAAACAGTTATATTTCAAGTAATTCAGTTTAGAACAAGTATGCAATTTAGTTATATTTGACCCATAGATAGGACCCTGTCAGGTGCTACCACTCCGGGCCAGAGTGGACCTGGGAGCGATGGCAATGAAGGGGTACTCCGCATTCCCCAAAGCTCCAAAGTTACTGAAACCTCACCATCAGATTATTTAGGGTCATATCCAAGATACTCTTTGGGAGGGTCTTACCCCTCTACAGAGGTGTAGTCGGTGTATTCTGCAGCCCCAGCCGACTGGGCAAGAGACACAGATGAAACGGTTGGTTGGTTGGTTGTGTTTTATGGCACATCGACCCATATAGGTTATTTAATGCCAAAACCTATTATATGTAGATATATAATCTGTAACCGAATAGTCTGTAGACATTTTTAAACGATCTGGGGCTTAATTGTTAGCACACAGTTAAATGGTTTCAAGTATATTAAATGATTAAACAGTTCAGTTTGACCAACAGATGATTGGTTGTGTTATATGCCATATCAATCCTTGTGGGTTATTTAATACCAAACCCTGTTTATACACACACACACACACACACACACACACACACACACACACATACACACACATAGACATGATTCGTAAGCAAGTTGTTTGTAGATAACATTTTTGAATAAGACAGAGCTCATCCGTTTGCACACAGTAAAATGTTTATACGTATTACTATTTAACACCAATAATTATATTTAATTATATTTAAGCTATATGGTTTAAGGGCATATCAACTTTTGATGGCGGTTTAGAGCCAAATCTTGTTCATACATATATGATTTTTAGTGAATTATCTTTAGTAAGTTACTTTTCAAACCAAGTAGAGCTTATTTACTTGCACACAGTTAAATGATTACAAGTATTACATTCATCTTTAATCGTATTTCTTTTCTTCCTTTGCTATAAATGAAAAACATATATATTTATATTTCTGTGTCAATTTCGATTGTTTTCAAATATACTTTATATATCTTCTAGATTGATGTTTGTAATTATGTCATCAATTTTAATATCCCTACTTTCTATCCGATTGGATCAATTTAGGGATTTGGTTGATCCCTGTGTGTTGCGCTGTTTATCATTTCTTTCGGTGATTTTGTTCTTGATGTTGAGGGGTCTCTATTGAGTTTGGCTGTGAATGGTTTGAATGCGCTCCCTGGTCTTTCATGGTTCATTTTGATGATGATATGGATTTTTTTTTTTTTTTAGATTGATTAATGGGGGCTTCTGGTTTTTGTTTGATTGGCTTGTGGTTTTGGGGGAGAAAGTTTTTTGTCTGTCTTTGATGGTTTTCGGTGGACGGATTGAAGATCCCTGCGACCTTTGTTTTCCAGGATTTTTTAAGAGTTGTTTGTGTTTGAGCGGTAGATTTTGTGCGTTTTTTCATTGATTATTTCGTTGGATTTCTTTTTGTTCTGAGTGAATTCTTTTTGTTTAGTTTATGCTTCTGTTTTATGGATATCGGTTGAGTCTTGATTTTTCAGCTGCTCCTAAATTTTTTTCTAATCATCTGGTTCCAATTGGATTACCTTCTCGACGAAAGCTATGTATTTGTCTGCTTGATTGCTGTTTTTGATTGGGTTTACACACTATGGTAAAGAGGCATAAGTGTTCGCCCCCTGTTTTAAAGAAGAAATTACTTTAACAAAGAAATACTCAATGAACATAGAATATTTGCAAATTCAATTCATTAAAAGAATACAATTTGTCAAATGCATATAATTTCCCTATGCTAAATAAATAACTTAAAAATAAAGTCAATTAATTGATGTATTTATTTACAATATTTCTTTCAAGTTTCGAAATTTCTTACAATATTTTCTTAAATAATATTTTTAAAGAAAAAAGACAATATGGACTTCAAATAAAGTCCATATTGTTTCATTTTCTATTCTTTTTATATTCCTGTTTTTTGTTTATTTGTTTGTTTGTTGTCGTTTTTTTTTTTTTTTTTTTTTTTTTTTTTTTTTTTTGTTTGTTTGGTTTTTTCTAGGCTTCTGTGGGTAAAATTTTATATACTTTCTTTTTTTTCTTCAACGCTGGAGTTTTCACATGCTCAGCAATTATATATATATATATATATATATATATATATATATATATATATATATAAAACGATGAACGATAGGGAAAAGAGAGAGGGTCAGGGATATCCGAGCTAGCGGCATGACATGATGATGATGATGACATAAATTTATTATTTACATATGTTTATAATTACATGTTTATTATTTCATATTTATCATATATGTGTATCACATATGTTTATTACATATTAATTACATATTTATCATTACATATGTTTATTTGTTACAAATTGTAACCAATAATGTTTCTAAGGTTTGGCTAACTTGGAAACTTTCCTCTCTTTTCATTGGTCGAATTCTTGAATAAACTTTGATTTTTAACGGTTGAACTTTCGCGTTCTTCTGTCTTCGAAAAAATTGTCAATTTTTATGATTGAGTGTATTTTAACATTTTGTTTTAATTTTTTTATTCTCAGTTTTCTGTTTTTACGCCTTCCCACCCCTGTTAGATGACAGAAACTCTAGTTTTCTGGGTGTGCTGGACAGCAAAACTTTTTCCCGACGCTATTTTTCGACCGGGGACTAACTTTTCTGCCATGTTAGTCTATGAGTTAGGACTAAAACTACCTTTCATCCTTTTTGATTGTATATATTTTCTTATTATTTCGTTTTCGTTGGAGATATTTAATTTTGTAAATAGGAAAATAAATTTTGTAAGCACACCCCTCTCCCTCACAATTATGTGAATATAACATTCGGTTAGATATGCATAGAACGAACGACTTATTTTAGTGACTGTAGAGCGAAAGATGTCCTAATGATATAAAACACAAGTGTAACGTTCTGTGTGTACATCTGTGCGTCTATATACATAATATTTAAGAAAGAAAGAAAGAAAGAAAGAAAGAAAGGTAAAATCTCTGACTTTTTTGTTGTAATCTTTAACGAAACAAAATATTAAAGTGGAAAAGAAAGAAAGAAAGAAAGAAAGAAAGAAAGAATCATGAGATTTATAGCTTGCCACATCGAAAGAGTAAAGAAAGTAGACAAGCTTTCAAGTCAGCTGTCGTAACAGCAGGCTAACTTCAAAACTTAGAAAGAAAGAAACAAACAAAGAAACAAAGAAACAAAGAAAGAACGGAAGTTGAGATCTCTTCTGCTTTTGTTGTAATCTTGAAAGAAAGAAAGAAAGAAAGAAAGAAAGAAAGAAAGAAAGAATCATGTAATTTGTGGCTTACCACATCGAAAGAGAAAGGAAAAGAAAGCAGCTAAGTTGTCGGGAAAAACGGCTGACGTCACAACAGAACGGTTTCTTTAGTTTTTGAGTTCGTCTGCTTGGCTATGTATCTTTTGAATCTACATTAACAGCAACAAGGAAAAGAGAGAACGTGATAGTGTCTTTATTTTTTAAGATTATATAAAATTCAACCGTCATTATTAAAGAGTGTATTCTAGTTTCTAAATAATTGTGTCGTTATGGTGAATGGACTATTATAGTATGTTTGGGGTCAACGAACGGAACTAGTTAAGTTAAAAGTTACGATAGTGATAACCAATCTTTTCCCCTCGTATTTTACAACTTTGTGCTAAATTTGTATTTATATACAATAAGTATTGAGCATGATTTTCCTTTGCATGATTTGTATGCGCTAAATTCTTGTTTTCCGTGAGAGTAAAGTTAGTATCACGTAAAATTGTTTAAATAAAAAACGCAGGGTGATTATCTCCCTTACTGTGGCTGTAATTAGAGAAATTTTAAATTTATAATTTTTGATGCATTTTGTAATTAAAAATTGAATATTCAACTTTGAATTGTTTTATTTGAATTGATTTCTAAAGAAAAGCAACTTAATTTTTTATCCATATAAACGGATTTAATTGTTCAAATTTTAAAATAGTCACCGGAGGTTATCAATTAAACAAAAAAAGGTAATTTTTCCGCATAAAATTTGCAGTTTTTTTTTTTATTGAATTTCATCCAACCCGAGGAAGGATAATTTATTTTAATGTTAAAACCAGCAAGACTCTTTAACATATGTGATTTTCCCTCGGGAAAATCAATTTAATTTTGAATTCTATAAATAAATATTATTTAACTCATTCAAATAAATATTTTACACAAAGTGTGTATTCATTTTTCATTTTGTAAATGGTAATTTGAAGAATTTATTGTATATTTTTTACAGTGAGTATCGACATAATTTGTGATATTTTTAATTTCTTATGAAATGAAAAATATTCTTTATTGTAAAAATAATGAACTTTAAGAATCTTTGGAACAGCAAGAACATAAATAAAATTTGAAGGAAATGAAGCCTAAAAAATTTTACTACGTCTACTACGGATGGAGACACAGACTTCTTTGATATTGTTGCTGGTGTTCTGCAAGGGGATATAATTGCCCATATCTGTTCATAATCTGCCTAGACTACATTGAAGAAAAAAGAAAGGGACATCAAATTTTACCAGCAGAAACCTTGAAAACAAACAGGAATATAAAAAAGAAAAGAAAATGAAACAATATGAACTTTATATACGATAGCACCAAAAAAAATCCGATGCTCTTTAGGAGATAACCGAAACACTTACTCTGAATGACGAATATGAAAACTTCACCAATTCCCACATGGAGGCAGCAGCAGAATGTATACCAACCAAACTTAGAGCCAAACATAGTGTTCCATGGGAGACATTAGCAGTTAGGAAAAAACGAAACAAGAGAAAATAGCATCCCTATGTTATAAAAAGAACCCACCTAATCCCAATGCTCTGAAACTTAAGAGGACACAAATTAAACTAATAAAACATAACAAAAAGAACAATTTGAATGCATTAAAGGTCAGATCAGTGAAATAAGAAATTCAGTAGAAGATTGACAATCTTGAATAGAGTCATCATCATCATCATCATGTCGTGCCGCTAGCACGGATATCCCTGACCATCTCTCGCCACTTTTCCCAATCGTTCATTAACAATGTTCTCCTAAGGACCCCTTCACACAGACGTACAAGTGTCGGCCGAACAACAAGAACTTATCTACAACAGATCCGTACGTACACAGGACTAAACCCTGTATGAAATAGTAATGGCTTTTTTCTTTAAAAATTATTTAGGTATTGTTGTAAAATATTTCGAGACACTTGAAAAAGATATTGTAAGTAAATACATTAAGTAATTGAAATTTCATAAACTTTATTTTTAAGTTATTTATTCATCATATTGAAATTATATGCATTTGACAAATTATATTTTTTGATAAAGTGAATTTGCAAATATTCTATGGTCTTTAAGTATTTCTTTATCATGGTCATTAAAGTAACTTAAAATTAATACACACACACACACACACACATATATATATATATATATTATCATGTCGCGCCGCCAGCACGGATTTCCCTGACCCTCTCACGCCAGCCTTCTCTATCGTCCATCACTCCCGAGAGGTCTTCAAGGCTTCATCCTTTATCGGCACAGAGCTGTTGTATATAGGTTCTAGCTGGTTGTCCTGCCTTTGCTTGTCCATGTGAGGAGGTCCACAGGAGTATTCACTTGTGAGTTCGTCCTTACTTCTGCAGCAGTGTCCCGCTTGTCTGGTTCGTCTAACTTTGATATTTTTCGTGATGGGTGGTAGGAGGCCGTACAGCTGTTGCTTTGTGTGGTGTTGCCTCCCGGACTTGTTCAAAATTTCTCGCAGCATTCTTGTGTAATTACCGTCAAGCTTTTTCTCCATACGTTTAGTTAACGTCCATGTAGTGCATCCATATAGCAGTATCGACACGACCGCTGCATGGAAGAAACTGCGTTTTATTTTATCAGTCAGGTCATATGACCAATCGCCTATCGATAGCCGTCCATGCCTTTGCTATTCACGTGTTGATGTCTGTCTCGGTTGATGAGACATTAGTTTCTAGGTAGGTAAACTTGTCCACTAGTTTCAGAGAGCTACCATTTAGTGTGGAGATGTCAACTCTTTGATTCAAGCACATGTATTCCATCTTGTTTGCGATAAGATGGAGACCTATGCCAGCAGCTGTTTGTTCCAGGCTAATTAGCAGGGTTTCGGCTTGGGTGGGTGTATTTGCTAGAAGTGCTATGTCATTGGCATAATCCGCGTCCGTAATTGTTTGTGCTGGGTATCTTCTGCTCCTTTCCTTTGCCAGCTTGAAACCGTTATCTTTCATTTTATCGATAGACGTTCTAAGCACGTAGTCTAGGTAGATGATGAACAGGGATGGGGCTAATGTGTCTCCTTGCAGTACACCTGCTACAATGTCGAAGTAGTCTGTGTCTCCATCCGGGGATATATGTGTGTGTGTGTGTGTGTGTGTGTGTGTGTGTGTGTGTGTGTGTGTGTGTGTGTGTGTGTGTTTAGTTGGTAAATTTCATACTTAAAGTCCAATTTCTGTCAGTTTGATTTTCTTGTATTCCTCAGTGTGCACGAACCTGTGTGTTTTACATATGTGAGTTTCTCTGGGAATGTTTCTATGTGTATGTCTAGATAAGAGCATACTATAACCTTCTATTCCTTAATGTGTCTACTTGTGTTTGCGTGTATTTGTTTGTGTATAGGTACGTGTATATATCTTCATGTGTGTGCAGTATGTATAGCAATGAATAAAGATAGTCTTCATAACAGTCGAGTCGTATTAAGTTTCATTGATTGCCAAGTGCCTTTGCGAAGTGGCGTGTTCTTTTGATTAAATCTCTTTCAAATCAAAGAAAGAAAAGGAATATCTCAAAGTGATTGGTTGGGATAAACGCGAAATCCGATCTTGGAAAAGAGCAAAGTTCTATTATAGATTTTCTATCGGAGAATATCTGTAATTATCAATCACGTAATTTTTCATTCGATCTTCGTGACTAATGTTTATATGTAAGACTCCGCACTGCATTTCAAAGATGTCACTTTGAAAAAAAGATTTCAAACGTGAATCTGGGATGTCTTATTGCATATGAATTCTGTAACTATGGATCCAAATTCAATCAGACAATTAGGTTTAATTTTTGTATCTAGTTCAAATTATTTAAAATAGAATATAAGTTTTTACTCTCTCTCTCTCTCTCTCTCTCTCTCTCTCTCTCTCTCTCTCATACACATATACACATACACACTTGATAGGTCCAGCTATAAAGGATATAAAAAGCATGCGACGTAAGATTGACTAAAAAGCCCCCAGACACAATATTTATAAAAATCAGAAGGCCATAGAATTTATAGAAGATACTCGGCCACAAAATCTATAAAGAACACTCGACCACAAAGTTTATAAAGAATACAGGGCCACAGAAATTATATAAAATACTCGACCACAAATATCTAAAGAACACTCTGACACAGAATTTATAAAGAACACCTGGCCACAAATTTATAACGAATACACTGGAACAGAATTTATAAAGAATACTCGGCCACAAAATGTACAAAGAACACTCAGCCACAAAATGTACAAAGAACATTGGGCCACAAAATGTACAAAGAACACTCAGCCACAAAATGTACAAAGAACACTCGGCCAAAAAATGAACAAAAAACACTCGGCCACAAAATGTACAAAAACACTCGGCCACAAAATGTACAAAGAACACTCGGCCACAAAATATATAAAGAACACTCAACCACAAAATGTTTAAAAAAACACTCAGCCATAAAATGTATAAAAAAACACTCGGCCACAAAATGTATAAAGAACACTCGGCCACAGAATATACAAATAACACTCGGCCACAAAATATATAAAGAATACACAACCACAAAATTTATAAAGAATATTCGGCCACAAAATTTATGAATAAATGATCATAGAATTTTTAAAGAACATGTGCACATGGCCAAAAAAAATGTATAAAATACACGGGACCACAGAATTACAAAGGAAAAAACACACGAAAATGAAGATCTAAGGAACACATGACTATAAGTTACAACAATAAAAATTAATGTAGTTATTTATTGCATGAAACAATTATTTTATTTCTACTTTTGGAATTGAATTATTTCTGCCAAATAGTTTAATTTCTCTCGTCATTTTGCATTGATTCTTTCTGCATTTATACACCTTCTTTTTTTCTTTTGTTTCTTGGAAATTCTGCTTGTTCTTTTCAATCCTGCATTTTCCTTCAGAAATAAAAACCTTCACAATTACAAATTCAAAGGTTAATTTGAAATTTTAAAATTAGATTGATTCCATTCTTCTTGTTTTTTTTTAACATCCTGGGTATAACACAAAATTGCATCTGATATCAAGGCTTAAGTTCTGTAGATCTAAGTAGTGGAAAGTACCCCTTCATAATCATTACTCCCAGGTCCACTTTGAGCAAGAGTGATAGTTCCTGTTAGGATCTTATCTATGAGTCAAACATATCAGTTTAAAAATTATCATGATTCCATAGAATCGTTTGAAAAATAAACTAAGAAACAACTACAGAACAAATGTCTATATAGACGCACAATTAACGCAATTCCCTAACTTCTAGGCATAAAACAACCCTAGACATGTGCACCTACCATTAAAATTAATTAATCAATTATTTTTCTGGTTCTTAATGGCTTCAATTAATTTTTAAACAGTTCAAAGTATGCTTATTGGATGGGTACTAAGGTTGTCTTCGAATTTTACAAATTTGTCAGTTCTAAGGCAAATTTCAGATATTTTTACAGCTGTTCAATATCTTTTGATTTCTCTCTGTTTTGTTTTGTTTTTGTTTTTTGTTGTTTATTTTGTTTTTTCAGGGGGCCTCTAAAACACGGAGAAGCTGTGTTTGTTTCCGAAATGGTTGGATCCAAGCTAGACGAACCAGACATGCCGGACACTGCTGGAGAAGCACGGACGAGCTCGAAAGTGATGTACTCCAGTGGACCCCCGCCTATGGCCAACCAAAAGCAGGACGACTAGCTCGAACATACATACAGCAGCCATGTGATAATACGGAATGTAACCCTGAAGACCTGCCAGAGGCGATGAATGATAGGGAGACGTGGAGTGAGAGGGTCAGGGATATCCGTGCTAGCCGCACGACATGATGATGATGATGATGATGATGATGATGAAAACCTACTTCTGGAGTGATTGGAGCAGTTCGTAATGAAGGCGTTAGGGGACGATGTTATTGTGATAGTCGATTGTGGGGATGATCTTGCTTTTTACAACACAAGTAAATATCTTGGGGCAAACTGAGGTGTCACTTAAGAGTGGTAGATGACGAGAAGGAATTGGTTTCATTTGTAGAAGTGAGGGTGATTGTAACGAGAGTAGCACGCTGGGGGGGGGTCACCAGAGATGTCTTGACAACGTATTATAAAAGTGCAGATTTTTTTTTAAATCTGCACATTTCGACGTCTTATCTGGTTGGATTACAGAATCGTTCTTCTCAAATTCACCCACTCGCATAGCTGTCTAGGTAGTGTCACACAAATAACATCAAAATGTAGAAGGTTTCGATATTTTTTCAAGTTAATGATTGAATGATTGATTGATTTTAACAGCATGCCAACACGTTTAGGGTTATCTTATGACTAAAGGTGAGGGAATCGCATTCATTGTTGATTACAAATCTATTTCGTTAATGTTCCTTGAAAGAATATTTACTTTCTTGAGAATTATATTATTATTGTTGTTAGTTTGTTTTCTTTCTTTTTTTCTTTGTTTTGTGCTGGTTGTTTGATTTTGTTTTTCAATTTTTTTTTTTTTTTTTTTTCGTTTTATATTGAATTTCATCTTTTCTTTTTAAAAATCCCTATTTTCCTTAATGAAATTTGTCTTATCTGTGTTCCAAACAATCCTTCCCCATTTCCAAGCATTTCTAATATTGCCTTAATTTTTAATGTTGAATATAAAATGATTTTAAAAAATTCAATAATTTCACTAATTTAATATTACCGAAATATCTCTTCAGTAATTTCACTGAAATAAAAATCTACATTTCTTGATTTTATTAAGGATAAAATTATATTCACATGTTGCCAATGAGATAACAGGGACACACAACATTTTGAGAATGATGTTCCGTTTGTTATTCTGAAACGCTGTTGCAGAAGACAAATAGTACATAAAATAGTGTATGTTCAAAAAGTGACCCGTCGAAAGAATTACATGAAGAGTGACACATCGAAAGGGTGACATAAAAAGTAACATATGGAAAGAGTGACACGTCGAAAGAGAGAAAAAACGTCATAAATATTAAAAGAGTGACAGGGAAAGGATAAAATTAGGACATGGCTAAAAGTTCCTTTAAGAATAAGAAACTTTATTTTTATTTTAAAAAAAATGAAATATAGAAATGATACGTAAACATTGATGTACTTTAGCTGACATACGTGGGACAGTCAATAAATCAGGTGAATTTTTTCTAGAGTTGGCAATAGCAAGAACTGTTGGCAACTGCACCTTTTTAAATGAAATTAGGTGTGGTAGGTCCTTTCATTTTCCAGAAGACAGTCAGTATGACCTTCTTTACTAACCACAATGCCCAAAACGTTTTCTTGGCCAGAGATTCATTGTTTCCACTCCATTGACAGTTTTTCCGACTTAAACTAGTCGTGCTAATCCATATTTAGTCCGTTTGTAAATTTTTTCTTACGAAACATACTTATCCATACAAATCAGACATTTTTCTATAAATTACACTTCTCGGCCACAAAAAATTGATGACAGATTTCTGTTAAGCCTGAAGCACTCTATTTTGCCGCCTATTTGAATTGTTAAAGAAAATATTTTTTTGCGAGATTAAAATAGTCTTCTCATATAAACCAATTCCAAATAATACAGAGTTTACATTTCTAAAAAAATAATTTTGTTTTATTTTTAAATCCCCTCATAAAAATGTATTAATTCTTCATTATCATTAGATTTAGTTTGGTTTCTTTGTTTTAAGAAGATATCAACGTTCGGGGATTATTTAATGCCAAAGCCATCTTTACAGAAAGACAGTAGTCGTACTATTTAACTCATAGCTAGGGGAAATAATGGGGTTCATACCTTTCACAAACGTATTAGTCCGAAAACGAACGTGATATTGCGACTGAAGTTGGAACTCACTAAGTTGCAGTCCAACACATAAGACAGTGCGCCACAGGGACTCCACCCTGATCATCATTAACCTCATCCTCAACATTAGGAATCAATTGTATGAACTAAAAGGCAAATTGCGTGTAATCCCCCCCCCACATAATCATTTTAAGGCTGTTTCATAATTTTTGAAACAAAATTATCGGGTACTAATCAAGAGTTACAAATGATAGAGTAATGAAAGTTACATTTATTTAAAGTTAAAGGAATAATATTTTAAGATCTGCCATTATTTAGTCTCGAGCTTGAATCGAAAATTTCAAGAAAAGCCCGAGAGTGCATTCTCCAGATGTCCACCATTCAGCTGGTGGCTCTTTTGAATGCGACTCTGGCCATATGACTCTTAATCCCTGGTGACATTCTACGGTGTTCGGATTGATATTAGTGATCCAGATGATGAGAAACCTGGTGCTCTACGATCTTCACAGGTACCATGAGCTTCAAAGTTCTTTACCAACTTGAAAATCTGACTAATGTTTGGAAACATTTTGAAATTGAACTTCTTCCCTATCTTGTTTGAACAATCTAGAAAAAATTAATTTCGTAATGTCTTCACACAAAAAAAATTTCTGCTCCATCATCTAATGTATGATTTTGCTATATTGTGTTAAATATATAAAAATTTTAATTTCCCTGCAATAAACGGAAAAAAGAAAGAGAATAAAACCAACTGGGAAATCTGAGAGGCCGCTGCTTTGGTTCAACAGCTGTAACACACTTGGAAAAAAGTTCAATGTCTCTCTAAAACTTTTGCAAGCCTATATTCTTTGGGGATTTATTCTTCTTTTTCGTCAGCTACAGTTAAACGCTGCACCTGTGCGGTGATCTTTTATGAAATCTCTAATCCCGAACAACTGAAATAGTCTCACAAAAATCTTTCATTTTCAACTGTTGTTGATTTAAAAAGAATATAGATTTTTTTTTCTAACAACTTTATTTCAACGGTTTTAACAACTGTGAAGTTGATACAAGTATCGGTAGCAATCAATAAACAATAAACACTTCTGAAATAGGAAAACTAATTTGTAAATGATTATATATCTAAATTACGTGATGAAAATATGCGTGTGTCTGTTTTGATGATTTTTTCTTAACTGTCACACTTTTGTTATGCCACCTTTTTGATTTTGATATCTAACTCTCTTGTCATTAAACTCCTTCAGTACACACCTTTTTAAAATGCAGTCCAATTGGCTGTGGCTATTGAATACACTGACTGCATCTCTGCAGAATGGTAAAACACCCCCAACCACCAAGCGAAACTGATGGTGAGGCTCCAGCCTTAGAGATTTGGGGAATGTGGAGTACACCCTTCATTACCATTGCTCTGACCAGGACTGCCCTATCTATAGGTCAAATAGAACTGTTTCACAGAACAGTGTCCAGACAAATGACTTATGCTAAACTGAATAGTATAGGACTTTACACTCCTATAATTTAATTTGGGCGGTATTCCACTTGTTTCCACAACAAAGATGGAGGAAGCACACAAATAATCAGTCTCGGGAAACCATTGGCCAGGAGAACCACGTGACCTGCGTAAAACTACGTCCGCGTAAGTTTTTTGGAGCCGATTCCAAGACACGTATTTTCTATAAATACGTCGTCTTCAAACACTCTTTCTCTTTTACCCAATTTCCATTGCAGCTGCAACACATTCCCTCCAGTGTGACTCTATTTCACCAACAGATGTCAAAAAGCAACAACATGGATGGGCCTCGCAAGCATTCATTCCTTCAAAATACTTTAACTAACTCTGCCTCGGAAACACCGACCTTTTCGAATCATAGAAAGAAACGAACATTTTAAAATATGACTTCAGCATGAATAGGACACTTTTTACATTTAACCTTTCTGTAGTTTAGTTGTGTTAGTTATACACACACACACGCACATATACACACATGACTATTTTACTGATAGAACCATAGCGATATTTTAATGTATCAATGTAAGTTTTGTATAGATATAAATTTATTTTGTTTGTCGCCTTGTTGTGAATGTTCCTTTTGTCGGCGCTGTTTCATATCCTTTACTCATTTGTTTCATATCTTCATTCATTTACTACCTTTTTCCATGTGCCTATATTATGCCTATATTATACCTCTTCTACCTTTTTCTAAACACTAAACTAAACACAGTATAAAACTTTAACATTAAATTATGGGGGACTAAGCATAACTACCATAAAAACATGTCCCCCTACAATAATTAGAAATAGAATTGTTTGATCATTTAACTGTGTGTAAACAAATGACTGATGTTTAATTGAATTTTTAATGATACACGGCAATACTTAAAACAATTTAACTGTGTGCAAACAAATGAGTAATGTTGAACAGAATAATTACTGTTAATAGTAATACTTAAAACTTTTTTAAATATGTGCCTAAATTGAATGATACGTATTACATAGAAATATTTAAAATCATCAACTTGTAATATTTTGACCTTCGACCCGGCCCAAAATGCCATTCAAGGTGATGCACCGGAAGGAAGTGACACATTCCAATGGCAGTTAGGAGAGGAAATCGCGTGGGCGGAAATTGGCTAACAAAATGGGACAAGCTAAAAAAATCCCATGATACTCTCATAGACTGACGCACCGGAAGAGAGTGAACTCTGAACTGCATGACAGTTATTTCCGCTTGATGACGATTAAACATGCGATTTCAAAGATCGAGTGGGCGTTGAACTATTATATAGCTCAGTCAAGACAGAAGTCAAGACAGTTGAGTTTGACGGGCAGTTACAGTAAAGTTGGAGACGGAGTTATAGACGAGATGTGGTAAGGAAAGCCACACCCGGCCGAGGGGGCCCTCGGGAACCCCGATGGAGTTTGGGGACCAGAGAAGTTGCTGATTAGATGCAGTAAAGGAAGCCATCACCCAGCAGAGTGGGCCTCTGAACCTCCGGTTGAGCATCAGGAGAACAAGAAAGACACAACGTGACGGCCGTAAGAGTGAGGGGTCAAAATATTACAGTTTATGTTCGGTCTCCAGCTCCCTCCCACAGTAAAACCCCACACAACCTTTTCGAACCCTTACAAATAAAGTGAGAGGTAAATATTTTGTTAAAGAAGTCTTCTTCCTGCGTCTGTTTATTATTGTGTCGTTATGATGCTATAGATGACAATATAACAAACTGTGTGGAAACGATTGAGTAATGTTGAACAGAATAATTAATGTTAATAGTAATACTTAAAACTTTTTAAAAGTGTGCCTAAATTGAATGATACGCATTACATAGTAATATTTAAAACCATCAACTGTGTGCAAATGAATGAATAGTGTTGAAATAGAATAATTATTGTTAAATAGTAATACTTGTAACTTCTTCACTGTCTGCAAACTAATCATTAATATTGACTCGAAAATTAGTGTTAGATAGCAATAATTGAAACTATTTAACTGTATAGAAACAATAGTAATACTCGTGAGTAACCAATTATTTCTTACTCATCTAAAACTGAAATCACCAACAAAGTATTCGCTTACAAATCTTATATGTATATCCATTTAAATGTGTGCAAACGAATGACTGTTTTAAATTATTACTGTGACGTTGCAATAATTAAGACTGTTTTACTGTGTGTAAATAATGAGCCCAGTCTCGTTTAAAAATGTTATCAACAAAATCTGTTTACAAATCATATATTCAATATATATGTATAAAGAATATTTGGCATTAAATAACCTACAATGGTTGATATCCCATGAAAACCAACCAACCATTTTTTATATGAACTGAAATTTCAAACTTCCTGTATCAACCCATACACTGTTGATTGTTCTTGGAAGATTGTATACTTGAAGATGATGGATTCCCTGTAAAGAGTGTTATTCAGCAGAATCTTGAGCACATTGGTGCAACATTCTTATCCAAAACATGTGGCTTACAACTTAAATAGAATCGTTGGGCTTTCGTGCGTAGAGATTGACCGAAGACTCCTTTATGTATATGTTATATCCAGTTAGTGTCTAGAGACTATGAGTTTGGAATATTCATATATAGAACATATGTGAAATTTCATATGATTCCACTGGAGTGCTCGATGTATGGCTATTAGTATATAAACCTATCAGGATATATAAAAATAACTCACTTATAGCGATTGCGTTACAAACATATGTATAGTCATTCACAGGTAGACTGTTTCGTTGTATCACAACTCTTCAGTGTGGCTAGACACGTACGACGCTTGAAGCTGGGATCGAAACCCACCCAACTTTACGTTAGACTTAGTATAATACCACTCAGCTAACCAACGAACCACATCAGCCTGCGAATTATAAGGCATTATGTAGTCGCTTTCTTTTGTTTATATTTTTGCCTTACAGGATACCAGAATGCTCAATTCATTCGAAGAGCTTTACATTATGCGATTGGTAGCCGTAAATTCCTTCGCTATAAATATATATATATATATAAGAAAAAAATTCACTTCCTTGGTGTCATTATAAATTTATTTCTGGTCGTGATGACCATCATCAGATGTAAGCAATATAAGAACACCCAAGTAAATTTTTTTTCTGCTACATCTGATAATGGTCATCGCGACTCGAAATAAATTCATAATGACACCAAGGAAGTGAATTTTCTATTTCTATTTTTAAGCAAAAAGATTTTTTTAGCTCTGCACGTTGAGTGTTGACGTATTTTTAATCCCAAATTAATTATACGTCGAAAGCCGTTGACATTGAACGCTCAAATTGGATACTTCTACCTCTTGTATTTCCTCCTCGGATTATATATATATATATATATATATATATATATATATATATATATATATATATATATAAGAAACAGCAAAACGAAAAATGTAAATATGAACCTACGATGAATGCAATTCTTTTACCTTTAGGTATAAACTAACACTTGACGGGTTGACATGCCGTTAAAATCAATCAATGAATCGTTCGAAATCTTGTTACTTCTCATAATTTTTGTTTCTTTGTTTTTGTTTCTTTGTTTTTGCTTCTTTGTTTTATTTTACTTTGGAGAGCGGTAAGAGGTTGTTATTTTTGTTGTTTGTTTTTTAGAAACTTAATTTCTTATTTATTTACGACACTGACAGTTTTTGCATTCTTGAACCATTATTGTAATATGCCTTTCTACGTACTTCAGTTGGGTAAATATAATTTAAAGAGGTTATAACAGCAAATCGGACGCCTGTAAAGTTGTGTTTGATTATTAGCAAAGCGGGTGACCTCCCGAGAATGCCAACTTCTGTAAGCAGAAAAGCAATCAGACTAATATGATAATCTTCGCTGGTTTGTTTCTCCGTGAAGAGCAACTTTCCTTCCAGCCCTTTAAACAAAATTTACGCTCGAATTTGTACGTCTGAACAGATCTTCATTTCGATAAAAGCAGGTGGCGTGTGTTTGAAGAATGATAAGAAGATTTTCAGTTCGGTACAAGCAAGTGCGAAGCTAAAAAAAAAAAAAAAAAAAAGAAAGAAGGAAAGAAAGAACCAAGTCGTTCTTGTTGGATTATTTACCAGGATCTTTTGGAAAGAAATCTTAAGAAAAAAGTTGAACGTGACAAAAATAATTTTGACTCGGTCTTTTTGACGATGCTTTTCGCTCCTTTCAGCGATTTTACGTTTAGAAAAATTTCGAGACAATTCAATAAACAAGCCAGTCAAAAGATAAAAGCTGTTAGCGAATTTTCATTTGTTACTCCTAAAATAAGAAATTGAAAAAGAATCAGAAATACTGAAGCTTTTCTGGGCAATACAAACAAATGAACCAGGGTTTGTTTTTTGTTTTTTTGTTTTTTTTTTCAACAATTTAAATTTATTCGACACAAAACATAGTAGATTTTTAAATATTTCGTGCAAATATATATCTGGAGGGAAATATTTCATATTGGAGTCGCTGATGAGATATCTCGCATAATATTTCTTTACTCTGTAGTGCCCGACGATATCACACACACACACACACACACACACACATTTGATATTTTTTTCCGGGTGTATGACAAGATATCTTGCGGGTAACATTTTCATTCTGTTTTCCACAACAAAAACCAGAAAATATGGCTCTTCTTTCTTCTTTCTTGGTGAGGCTTAGAACTTTTTGACAGATCTCGTATATATTCGATAAGATATAAAACACAGCAAGATTTAGATAAATATGTTATCACCAGATGTTTCGTTTCTTTACCAATATGGATTAGCACGAGAGGAAGGAAATTCTGAGAAAAAAAAAACATTTTTCTCAGGCTTCTGTAGCCCTTCCGGTTGCTGCCGAATCCGTTCGATTCGTGTAGAAGCGAATATGGAGGAACGAAAGAATCGATTTTAAAATAGATTTAAATATAGAAATAAGAAAGGTTTCCCACCTTTCTTGTGCATCTCTTTTGACTCTCGATTTTCTGCTTCCGAGATAGCCCCTTGTCACGTGACCCCCGCACTCACAAACGGTGAATTTGTGGAACATTAACAATATTTACCATGGTATCATTTTTCAACATACATATATGTGCCTTATTCCAAATTTGTTCCACAGTGCTAAAATATTTACACATACACATATACACACACACATATGTGTGTATATTTATAGTCGCATATATATAAAAGCATTTTTATAGTCATATAAATAAATGTGTGTACATGTATACTCATATACATACACTCATAAACACACACACATTTGTATATATATATATATATATATGTGTGTGTAATATTTTTCTTCTTTCCTAAACTAAAATTCCATTTCAAGGGTTTAGTTTTTAGGATATAGAGACAATAAAAAGAAACACTACGACGAAGCTTCAAACTGTATAAAAAAAAGTTTCAGAAGTACTCCGATAAAAAAAAAAAAATCTGGAGTGTGCTAAAAGCCAAGATGACTATTTCGAAGCAAATTGATGTTTCGTTCATTGTTCATTTTTGTCTCAGCTATTCTAAATACTTGTAAGAAATTATATACTTTCAGGTATTCCTATCTAATTTTCACGAATGGGAAAATCCTTGTGGTGTAATGGCTAAAGTACTGGACAGCTGCCTCGCTGTATGCGGGATCTAACTCAAGTCGCGCTATAACGTTCACTTTCTGACTGGTTCCTTTGGGAAAGGCATGAACCCCCTTTATTACCACAGCTATAGCTTAAATAGTATAACAAAGTTAAGTGGGGCGACAGAGACCTGAACCGAGAGAAATCTGAAAATGATTTTAATAATAGAAATATAATCATCAAGGATTTGAGAAGAATAAAACGAGTATATTGATTTTAGAAGAATGATGGAATACGTAGTCAAAATGGAAAAGTGGTAAGAAATATTTTCTATTTTTTGGCTGGGCAGAGAAGCGAAAAATGAGAATTGTTTTTTTTGGTTTTTTTTTGGGGGGGGGCTAACCAGAAAGAAGAGTAAGATTGAAAGTTAACTATATATTTTGAATTGTACTAAAAGTGTTATAGAAGACAGCGAAGCCAAAGAAATAACAGGTCGGACAGATGAGATCAGATAAAGAGGTCAATCGCGACCCAGGGGCAGATATGATTGTTATGGGAAAATTTCAAATCCTGAAAATTGAACATTTTTTTATTTATTTCCTTTTTTGTCGAAAGACGGAGTAATTTGCTTGACGCAGCGTGTTGGTCACGTGACAGAGAGGGCCGCTCATTGCGGGAGAGGGCATTGTCACCAACACGAGGAAATGGGAGGAAACTCTTCCCGCTTTGAGTAATGGTCACAGAGAGTCACTGATTGAAGTAGGAGATGAGCGAGCATGGAGTGAATTAATTACTGAATCTAATTAAGAAAACTGTTGACAATATACGCCCACTTAGAAATAGGAAAGAATAATTATATAAACCAAGATTTTTCCTGCAGACAGCAGAAGCCAAAAAGAAGAGACAGGCGACAATCGGTGGAGTAACTCCACCCCCCACCACAACGTTCTTCATTTGAGCTTCGAGCCAGACCTTCTGAAATAGAGAAGTGAGAACCACGTGTTAGTAACGGAAAGCTGACGAAAGAGAATTGATAGCTGAATTGAGAACTGCTAGGCGACTTAGCTTTTTGAAAAGTTGTGCCGACTGATATATAGACTGACTGCTGAGATTAAGGATCCAGGTCTCTGAATCGCAATAGGGAAGGGACTTGTATGTAATAGTAGCATTTTTTTTAAAAACAGATTTGTTTAATTTTTCTAAAAAAACAGACTTGTTTATTTATTTTTTTTTTTTTTTTGTTAATTAAACGTTTTATCAATTATTGAACACCCCGTGTTTGTTTTGCCTCTGACCTTTCGACTTCATTTTTTTTTTTTCTGAATGATCAACTATGTCTGATTTATTTAGCGATCGGCGATTGGCGATTTCGGTTGTCTGGATCGAAGAACACAACGAGGGCAGATAGCCGGACAAGCCTGGAATTGATCCTTCACTTGAGCAGTGATCCGCCGGTGGTCAAGGTAGTCGACTGGGTAACGATAGTATCACAACTGTTCTTCTACAAGGATAGCATTGGAATTAAATAACCCACAAAGGTTGATATGTCATTAAACAAAGAAACCAAAAAAACAATTTGGTAGAAATTAGATACTTTAAAGTATTCCTATTTCATCATCATCATCATCATGTCGCGCTGCCAGCACGGATCTCCTTGACCCAATCTCGCCACCCGTCTCTATCATCCATCGCTCCCGGGAGGTCTTCAGGGCGACATCCTGTATCGACACAAAGCTGTTGTATATAGGCTCTAGATGGTCGGCCTGCCTTTGCTCGTCCATGTGATGGGGTCCTCAGGAGCACATCACGTATGAGTTCGTTCTTACTTCTCCAGCAGTGTCTCGCATGTCTGGTTCGTTTAACTTCGATAGTTTTCATGATGGGTAGTAGGTAGCCGTACAGCAACTGTTTTGTGGGGTGTTGCCTCCAGGACTTCAATATTGCTCGCAGCATTCTTGTGTAATTGCCGTCAAGCTTTTTCTCTATACGTTTAGTTAACGTCCATGTAGTGTGTCCATATAGCAGTATCGACACGACCGTTGCTTGGTAAAAACTACGTCTTATTTTATCGGTCAGGTCTGACTTCCATATGACCGATAGCTTATCGATAGCTGTCCATGCCTTTGCTAGTCGCGTGAACCATAAATAAGGACACTCCGATGAATTTTTAAAAAGTAACTGTGGTTTTTTACTCAGTTAAAACTTAATGCTGGCAGGAGGGGGAAGGGTTTTTTTTCGAAAGCCATGGGAAGCAGTATGGTGGACGTAAAGACAGACGAACCCAATGACAGATCAACGCCATACCTAACCAGATGCTGGGCGTACGAATCCCACAGAACAACAGCTAGGATCAAATAGTTCGATCGGGGAACTGCTGCTGCTGCTTATCTATTAGGGTGGCTTCTATAGATGAGAATAAAAACACAGCCATCGAAAGATATCCATGACTCACACTCAAAATTCCTATCTAACTCAAATAATTTACAAAGAATTAGATTTTTTTTAAGTATCCCGATCTAATACTAATAATCTGTAAGGAATTAAACGCTTTTAAGTATTCTTATCTTCATCACATTTCATCATCTTGTCGTACCATCAGCACGGATATCTCTGACCCTCTCTCGCCACCCCTCCCTATCGTTCATCGCTTCCAGCAGGTCTTCAGGGATACACCCCGTATCTACACAGAGCTGCTGTATGTAGGTTCTAGCCGGTCGCCCTGCCTTTGCTCGTCCATGTGAAGGGGTCTTCAGGAGTACATCATTATGAGCTCGTCCCTATTTCTCCGCATGTCTGGTTCGTCTAATTTTGATAATTTTCATGATGGGTGATAGGTGGCCGTATTGCTGATGCTTTGTGGGGTGTTGCATTCTTGTGTAGTTGTCGTCAAGCTTTTTCTCCATACGTTTAGTTAACGTCCATGTAGTGCATCCATATAGCAGTATCGACACGACCGCTGCTTGGAAGAGACTGCGTTTTAATCTAATACTAATAATTTGTAAGAAATGAAATGCTTTCAAGTAACTATATAATGATAATCATTTGTTTTCAGTTTAATGGTTTTCCAGGATTTCAATCAAGTATTCATAATTTTCAAATAAATTTATTTGACCCAGAGATGTAATGGTTTTTAATGGTTTTCCAGGATTTCTATCAAGTATTCATAATTTTCAAATAAATTTATTTGACCCAGAGATGTAAGCCTAACTAGAAGAATTACTTCGGTTCAGAATGAACCTGGGAGTAATGGCAATAAATAGATGATTCTAATCTACAGAGTTTTAAAACGAGAGCTTCAACCCTGGTAACAATTTAGTAACATACCCAGATCACATAAATACTTATGTTCCATAACAATTGGTACATTTATTGAATTGAAGATATGCAATATCACCCATAAAGAGAAGGATATGCATTATAAATAATCACATTACTAAGTATGTTTTATGAAGTTGATTTATTCCAAACCAAAGATACCCGGATTTTAATATTTCTAATGGAACATTCTACAATCAAACAATAATGAAAAACATGTCGGATCAAGTGTGCTAAATGCCAAGAGGACAATTTCGAAGGAAATTAAAGCTTCATTTCTGTCTTGTCTTCGATTTCAGTGCCATACATACCGACCCATTGGCATAATGTTTTGAGTGTTCGCCAATGGCCCGGGAGATCAGCGTTCAATCCCAGGTCGAGTCATACCAAAGACACAAAAAATGATATTTGACGCCTCCTTGCTTAACACTCAGCATCGTCCGGTACGGATCAAGGGTTAGTGGAACAATCCAGGGAAAGGAGAGGCGTCCTCTCCCAACACCTCGGGGTAGTAGCTATTGAAAGGGGAGCTTTCGGGTCGCCCTCGATTACGGTCGGCCAACTTAAGGGAGACGTGAACTTCTTTTGACTGATTTCTCTGAAAAAAAATAAACAGGATTGCTTTCAAACTGTGGCTGTGTCGGTACTACTGTATGGATACACCACCTCGACTATTACGAAAACCATAGCAAAAAAGCTAGATAGGAAATACTCAAGAATGCTACGTGCTATTTTGAACAAATCCTGGAAGCAGTAATCCACAAATCAACGGTTGTACGGCCACCTACCTCCCATCACACAAACCATCCAAGTAAGATGAAGAAAACATGCTGAACACTGCTGGTAAAGTAAAGACGAATTCATTAGCGATGTTCTCTCGTGAACCCCTACGCATGGTCACGCAATTGCAGACCAACCAGCAAGGAATTATAAGCATTAGCTCTCTGCGGACACCAGATGCAGTCTAGAGGACCTGGATGACAAGAGAGAGTCAGGGAACGCTATGTTGTCAGTACTACTTGATGATTATACATATATAAAACAGCCTAACTTCGCACACACATGCAAAGCAGAACCGAAATTCACACACACATTGACAAACGCAAACATATACACACATAGACTTAAAATACATCTATCTGTGGAATTAAATACGTTCTTCTACACATTCATCTCAAAGAGAGAGAGAGAGAGAGAGAGAGAGAGAGAGAGAGAGAGAGAAAGGAAAAAACAGCAATCCTGGAAATACATGTGTACACGTTCGTTGGTTGGTTGGTTGGATTTTATGGCATATCAACCCTTCTAGGTCATTCAATGCCAAATCCATTTTCATACAAATAAACAATTCTATTTTAAGCAATTCAGTTAAGTCTAAGTACACAGTTCAATTGTCAAAAATATTTCTATTTCAAGCTATTTAGTTTATTCAAAATATTTAGTATAAGTATAAGTATATTTTCTGTTTATACACAGTTAGATATCAAAGCAGTTCTATTTCAAGTTATTCAGTTTAGCATAAGTACACAGTTTAGTTCTATTTGACCCATAAATAGGGCCCCACCAGGTTTTACCACTCCGGGTCAGAGTGGACCTGTGAGTGATGATAATGAGGGGGAACTCCGCATTCCCCAAAGCTCCAGTATCACTGGAACCTTACCATCAGATTGTTTAATGTCATATCCATAACACTCGTTGGGGGGATACCCCTCTGCAGAGGTGCAGTCAGTGAATTCTACAGCCCCAGCCTACTTGACAAACATATGTACACGTGTATAGATATGTGGATGTACGTGAATATACGCACGTGTATAAACTCACACAAAGTACATACGTACCTAGCACAGGAGTTGCTGGGCCTTCCGGCTTTCGTGCCGGGGAAAGGAATCAATAACAAGCATAGATTTAAATTGCATTTAGTGATTCTATGACCAGTATTGACCAGCAGCACACAAGTCTCAGATAGTGTGCGACCTTCCCCACCCCTAATCCCCAACTATAAAATGACCTTGTGTCAAATCTTGCCTGGTTGAAGGCACGGATAAATATTACTTGTATACACATGCAAAAAACATCTATAGAGGCCATAGGTTTTCAGGAGCAATTAATTCTAAGAGGATATTCATAGACACAAGTCCTTGAATTAAAAAAGGATCACACCTCTATCAAAAGAATCTTTACTATAAAAGCTCGATACAAAGAACAGCCAAGCCCAGTCGGCAGCAGTAGTAGAATACACCGACTGCATAACCCCTTAAGAGGGTCGTCATATGACATAGTAGAATACACCGACTGCATAACCCCTTAAGAGTGTCGTCATATGACATAGTAGAATACACCGACTGCATAACCCCTTAAGAGTGTCGTCATATGACATTAAACAACCTGATGGTGAGGCTCCAGTAATGCTAGAACTTTGAAGAATGCGGAGTACTCCTTCGTTGCCATTGCTCTCAGGTTCACTCTGTCCCGCAGTGGTGGCCCCTGGCTGGGTCCTATCTATGAGTCAAATAGAACTGTTTAACTTTTAAACTGTGTGCAAAAGAATGACTTATACTAAACTGAATTGTTAGAAATAGAACTGTTTTATCATTTAACTGTGTGTAAACTGGTGATTGATGTTTAATTGGATTGTTGGTACTTGAAACCATTTAACTGTATGCAAAAGAATGAGCTTGGGTTTGTTTGGAGATATCATCAACAAGGTGTATTTATAAATTATATATATTTAGTATATAGGTATAAAGGGGATCTGACATTAAATAACCGACAGTTGTTGATATGCCATAAAACCAAACCAAACCAAACCAAAGAACAACCTAACCATTATCAACCTCCTGCAGAAGACTATAAAGTCTGAAACACGTGTAGAGCACAAATATATTAAAATAATAAAAACGTAAATACCAAATTCAGATTCATTTGCGAACCTATTCACTTTAATATATATATATATATATATATATATATATATATATATATATATATATATATATAATTTCAAAAAATTTAAGGAGTCCCCGTGACTAACGAACTGGATTGCAACACCGTAGAAAGCGAGTTCCAACTTTAAACGCTCTTGTGTTTAACTTCGGACAAATACTCTTGAGAAAGGTATAAATCCCTTTACCTTCTCCCCAATAATTGGTTAAATAGTAACGCCACTGTGCTTCTACTAGGATGGCTTTGGTATTAAATTACCTACGAAAGTTGATATGCTAAAAAAAAATTCATATTATTATAAATAAAGAGTGCACAATATCGGTGATGGAGCAAATGTATATGAATAAGGATAGAGTAGTCACAGAGTCAACGACGCATGGTGACTGTCGGTTTCTAACCAGTGCCATCATCAGATCAGACCATGATCGTATAAATGCATAACAAACTTCATAGATTGTACAGGCGAAAAACGGAGAGGCACGAAGTACCGTTGAATCTTTGCAAAAACTATCCTAATTTAGAGCACATGCTCTATCACCGATATTGAGCACTTTTCATTTATAATGATATGAAATTTTTAAACGCCCTGTAGATAGATAGACAGATGGAAGGATGAAGGAATATAAATAAATATCTTAAATCTAAATCTCTTTATGTCTTCGAATAGATATAATTCTACTGCGATCGAATTTACCCTCATGATTCAAGCACTAATGTTATCCATATGCCAATCAATAATTAATTTTGAAAGCAGCTCAATAGTCTTCTCACTTCTAACTCAGAAAACTCGATAATTTCTTTTGGATGAAGCCCGGCGTATCATCATTCTCCAATTACACCAAATCTCTTATCATCTCGCGAGAAGATGAAAGGGAGATTTAATAACATAAACCCAACACTGAGGCTTAGAAGGGAGTGTCATTAAAAGAAGGGGAAGTGCTGAGTGTAATAAGCTGAATATAATCTTACTCAAAAATGATAACTTTTATGTGAAGAATAAATTGAGAATTGGGAATTGTATATTTATTTTCCAGTGATTCAATGGGTTTTGAAATTCTGTGTTTGACAAAATTCTTATACCTCTGGTTGGTTGGTTGGTTTTACATAATGTCAACACATGTTGATTTATTTATTTCTTGGGTCATTTTTTAAGTAATTATATTGTTTTAAGTACCTAATGATAATCCTAAGTAAACAATTATAGATTCAAAGAGAAATTCTTATGGCCAAGTCGGCTGGGGCTACTGAATACATCGACTGTATCTCTAGAGAAAAGTAAGACACCCCTAACGAGTATCCTGAATATGACACTAAACAATCTAATGGTGAAGCTCCAGTAATGCCGGAACTTTGGGAAATACGGAGTACCCCCTTTATTACCATTGCTCCCAGATCCACTCTCTCCCGGAGTGGTAGCTCCTGAAAGGGTCCTACCTATGGGTCAAATAGAACTAAACTGTGTGCTTATACTAAACGGAATTGTTTGGAATAAAACTGTTTATACGCATAAAAATGGATTTGGCATTAAATAACCTACAATGGTTGATGTGCCATAAAACCAAACCAAACCAAACTAAGCAATTCCTAATACAAAGACGAAGGTTGTTCAAAAAGTTCATCGCTGAGGAAAATCTGCAGTCAATGGGGATGACCCAGTGGGAAAATAACTGAAAACTTGCTCTATTTATTTTTGTACTCCCTGGTGTCTACATATCCTGGATGGACTGGTTTAAGGACAATCTAGAGCGGAGCTCGCTCTGGACTGTGTCTGTAAACAAATACAACGAGACACACTTCGGCTGGCCGTGTTTTACAGTGCTCGGATCAGGTCGGCTGTGCCTTATCGTTTTGTAAGTTGGTCAAGGTTGTCTTGCATGGGTGCTGTGAGAGCGTAACATTCATGCTGTATGGCTGATACCGACACTCCCTTGGGCCACAGGGGGCCATCTCCCCAGGCTCTTACCTGCTTCGGCAAGACGGTTTATCGCCTGGCACCTGAGGCGCCCTTTTTAAGGAAATGCCAACGAGGCCCAATGTATTTTTGGAGCTGCCTGGTGTGTCTGGGCTACTGTCCTGTACTCGGCTACCACATTAAAAAGGCCTTATGTCACACTTTGGCATATCAAAGAAATCACTTTAAATAAATACGACTAAAGTTATTTACATTAGTCGGCGTACCAAATAGTGTACCATATTCTCTTCGGAATAAAATATCTCTTATTTTACATGAGTGTCGACCTTACTGATATCACGACACAACAATAAGTAAGACGTGGACTGTTATTGACATGTTAACGACCATATAAGAATCAGATCTCCCTGATAAAATGTAAATGAAACTCTTTCAAGCCGTAACCGTGTCAATACTACTGTATGGTAGCACCACTTGAACTCTGACAAAACATCAGAAAAAAGCATTGATTGGAAGCAGCACTCTACAAAACAGCAGTTGCGCGGCCACTGACCTTCCATCTCATTAACCATCGAAGTAAGACAAACAAGCCATGCTGAATACTGCTGGAAAAATAAGGACGAACTCAAAAGTTACGTTCTCCCATGGACTCCAACGCATGGACACACTAGTGTTGACCAACCAGCAAAAACTTACATTTATCAGCTTTGTGCGAACACCAGATGCCATTTTATAAGATCGATTACCGGTCGGATGGTGATAGAGAGTTAAGTGTATCCATGCTATCGGTATGCCTTGATTATGATGTATCTGTTTTAGTTTTCTTGGAAATAAATAGGTTTGTGTTGCTTGTCGTCAAAATTCAACCAAATTCTGAAATCGGAAACATATTGAAACTGTTTAAATGAATTAAATTATAGCAAAGAAAACAAACGAACAAAAAAAAAAACGAAAATGTTTTTGCTTTTGTTCGATTTAAAAAAAGACCAAGTGATTTTTTTAATTTTTTTTTTTTTTTTTCTTTTCTTAAAAGAATCATTTCATTTACATCCGCCTAAAAATTGTATCAAATGACGTATTTTGGGCAAGAATCCAATGACAATAAAAAAAAAAAGTTAATACTTCGCCAAATGTCTGTCCATACAACAAAGGCTCCGCTGTTTTTGCATGATTTCAACCACACTTGTTGAATGGGCTAAAGCATTTACGACCTGAAGGTTTGTCTTCGTATATTTGTCATGTCTCATTATCATAACTCACCGCCTTATTTGAGGGTGAGAGAAAAACAATTAATTCACTTGTAGCAGAGGAAATGTATTATGGTTTGATATTTCGTCGTGCTAAATAAAGTAAAACAATTCATGACAAATTAACAATAACATACTTTTGTAAAGTAATAGGGCTATTGTGTTAGTATAGCGTTTATTCTAAGGCTAACAGCAACAAATAAATAAATTTATACTTCGTTTAATTCTAACAATTTATTAATCAACTCGTGAAACAATTAAAAACAATATACAGTCCTTCCTGTGTATAAAGTTGAGTTTAAGGAACTTACCGGCGCACTGAAGAAGATATCTGGTATCTTTCCGAGAGCTTTTAACGTCTCTTCCTCACGGAACATCTGGTGGAATCTGTCTGACTGGATTTTGGATTTTTGCGCCCAGACGTCTGGGCTCATCAGGTGATTAGAATATCCAATCATAGAGAGCCTCTCCCTCACTCACTCCATACACAGGTATTACCATTTTACTAGCCCAACAGGGCATTTAGATAAATTTTGATTTAAGGGGATATATATATATATATATATATATATATACTAATCTAATATGTACCAGCATTCACGGTACTAGAAAAAAAGAAAAAAAACCGCCAGGAACAAGAGATAAAAGTATTTCGAATTACCACCCGGGGGAAAAAGAAAAAATTATAGGTCAAAAAGAAAGAAAAAGCCAACCTCGTCAGACCCCTTGAAAAAAATCAAGGGATACGCAGTCAGTTGGTCAAAAGAAAACTAAAACCTTCCGCGAATCCTGCAATGC
Source organism: Sepioteuthis lessoniana (assembly GCA_963585895.1). Lineage (NCBI taxonomy): Eukaryota > Metazoa > Mollusca > Cephalopoda > Myopsida > Loliginidae > Sepioteuthis > Sepioteuthis lessoniana. The sequence goes on from OY757909.1 coordinate 113,176,869, forward strand.
TACAATTACAAAAGTGCTCAACACGAGTGGAACCAATCATAAAATTAACTTAAATCGCGAGTCGGAAATCTTCTACTAAAGTTTCACCTTATATATATATATATATATATATATTGGAAGTGCTTTATTTTAAAAGAAAAATTTTAATTCGAAATTTTTTTCTTGTTAGCTCCGATGAGTTCAAGTAGTCCCCAAATGGAATCCCTTTGTAATGCGATGGTGTAATGTCGGTATTTAATTGACTTCTTACCGAACCAGAATGCGACACAAAGCCATTTTAAAGTGAGGAATCGGGTACAAATCGAGACTCATGCGCGGCTAATCTAAAAAAAAATGCTTGGTCTCGTCGGCCTACTCCTATTAGAGCACCTCTAGCGCCGAGCAATAAACCCAACTATACAAAGTGGGTAAAGCATGGTGGGACACCCCTTGAGACGAAGCGTTCAATCAACAACTACTCACCCTGTCAAATCATGTTGACGCCAGTTTTTACAATGGAACAAAACGATTCCGTGAGCCTATGTAAACATTAGACTACCAACGGAAAATGGTTCAAATAAACAGGAAATGGCCATACTCTTCCCTTTTCTCAAAGGTTGTGGAATTGTCTAAAATTATACAGCCCAGAGATGGCTATTAAAACCGGTCCTGTTCCAGAAGGAGAACAGGTTCTGGCCGGCAGATTAGAGTAGTTCCAGACCAAAGAGTCGGAGTTGGAAATTTTACACGGTGAATTCGAAAAAAGACAACCAGTTGCGAGGAAGAATACAAATATATCTCGGCGCCCTTGCATTTCCAGCTCCCACCTCAATAGCAGTAAGGTCACGCTTTATTGCCTGCGCAAACTTACTTGAACGAATAAAAGAATGACATAAGATACAAGAAAAAACTTTAAAAGAATTGTACGAAAGAAATGTCCTGGGGGTAATTAAGCATAAACTAAGAGTCCTTAATAGAATGCAAGTTCTAGTATGAAGACTTACATCAACACATGGTAGCATGTGCCATACGTCACGAGATCTGTAGGAGCGAAAAACTCCTCCGACGGGAAACGCATATACTCATGCATGCTTCTGGTTGTCGAAGCAGGACTGAAGGGAGAGGGAGAGAGAGAGAGTTTTTTTACTTTGCCGCGCCCTTTTATATGCAACATTGGTTTCGTCACCAAGCGGACATCGGAGGTACTATTTGGGAAGCAAGGGATGTAATCCCAAAAAACTTTCAGGAACAGCTAGAGTTATGCATAGAAAGGTTTTAAACTTTACAAAAAGATCCGGCTAAGTTTAAGATTAATTTTTAAGTGGACTCTCTCTCTCTCTCTCTCTCTCTCTCTCTCTCTCTATCTATCTATCTATCTCAAAAGATGTTCGTCTTGTAGCACTTACCCACTCACTTGTTCATCGCTATCGATAAGGTATCAATCATATGGAAATCAGACCTGACCGATAAAATGAAACGCAATTTCTTCCAAGCAGCAATCGTCTCGATACTGCTACATGGATGCACTAATTGGACGCTAACAAAACGGCTGGAGAAAAGGCTAGACGGCAATTACACAAGAATGCTGTGAGCAATTTTGAACAAGTCCTGGCGGCAACACCCCACAAGACACCAACTATACGGCCACCTACCTCCCATCACGAAAACTATCAAAGTTAGACGAACCAGACACTGCTGGAGAAGCATAAGTGATGTACTCCTATGGACCCCCACATATGGCAGGGCAAAAGCAGGACGACCAGCTCGAACATACATACAGCAGCTTTGTGAGGATACGGCATGTAGGCCTGAAGACCTGCTAGAGGCGATGAACGATAGGGAGAAGTGGCGAGAGAGGGTCAGAGATATCCGTGCTGGCGGCACGACATGATGATGATGATGATGATGAGTGGCTGCTAACTCTCTCCATCTCTATATGTACTTAGATCTATCTTAGACTCATCTCAATGGTTGCGTGGTCGCGCCAAAAAGATTTAGAAATCCGTTTTTTTTTTCTTTTAGATTTGGGTTAATGTTACCCCTCCGAGTCTGGAAAATAATATGAGTAAATATTTTTAAAATCTTTCTGCGGTGCGTGCTGTACAGAATATGACTTTGTATTCGATAAAAATTAGAAAGTAAATAAGCGATTTAAAAAAAAAATTCTTTTAAATATTACATACGGGTTGTAAAATGGTTATGAAAAAATAAAAACAACCGAGTCGATTTTATTGAAGTTTAAAAATAATTATTTGTTCCTAAAATATGTTTAATTTCTGTTTATCTTTTACTTTTTACTGATTACTTCTTTGCTTACTCTGAATGTGGTATTCCGAAGATTACTTCGAGTTCATTTGGACATCTCAGAACCTTAAAAACTCCTAAAAGTCAATCAATATTTCAAATAAAAATCTAATTTTCTTATGGTTATGTCATCGGGAAAGAGTATAAAATAAGAGAAACACGTATTAAAAGGGAAGAATAAAAGTTATATATTACAGTTAAACAAATATTACAATGTCGCCAGTATAGGTCTTGCTACCTATTCCCCGAGTAGATTACAGTTAAATACTATATCTTCATTGAAAGAGTCCATCGTGTATCGAAAATAGGGATGATACCACAACACTTATTTTCCAGATTTGAAGAAGTAATAATTTTGTAGGGTGGACAGTGTATTTTTGATTTGAACTGAATTCCTTTGAGCTGCTCAACGGCTAGTCCCAAGGGAAAGTGTCTAAGAGCATATGGGGCGAGAAAGAGAGGAATCTGTCTCTTGTTACAATTATCAAGAGAGGGGGTTACCAACGTCGCAGATGGACACCTTTTTACAGCGATTAACTGATTGATTTAACGGCATGGCAACCTGTCTAGAGGAAAGAGAAGCGAGTTCATTGCACGTTTATATTTACTTGTGTTGTTTCTTAAGGGATTATTTTGCTCACGGTCCGGTTAAATACGAATAATTTTTTAATCATTTGACCAATAGATGGGACACTAACTGATACTACCATCCTGGGTTAAAGTGGACCAAGGAGTAATGCCAATGAAAGAGTACTCCAAACTCCCCAGATCTCAAGAACTGAAGTCTCACCATCGGATGGAGCTTTTTGTTACACCCAGCATACCTCTTTTGGGAGAGGTTTTACCTCTCAGCAGAGGATACTGTCAGTGTATTCAAAGCACCGCTAGGTGGACACTAAGACTTAGAGGGTTAGAGACAGATGCCAAAAGCCAAATACAATCTAAAACTTTTTTGATGATAGCTCTAACAATTCTTGAAAGTTTGATTAAAATCGAACGAAAAATGGCGGAGCAGTCGACGGACGGACGGACGGACGAAAAGATATTTTACTAGGTTATAATAAGCTGATTTTGTGACGGTGGTAAAAGTTTCTTTTTCCTTTTTGGGTAATTTGTTTTCTACCTGCATAATTATTCAACCAATTCTTTTTTTTCTTTTTTTTTTATTCAACACTTAATTTACATTAAATGAAGTTGACTTTCTTTTAGACTTACTTTATTGCTGAATTGATTCGAATTTTACCAGCAGTGATTTGTTAAGAAGAAACATTTCAAAGCAAGACGAAAATGATAGGGTTTCCAACAAAAGAAAATGGCTTCCTTTCATTCTTTTATTAGAAAACGACACCAAAGAAAATTTTATATCGTTCCTCATTTCTGCACGTGTTAATTCGAAGCTTTATTCTTCGCCCAAAGGTTTGATAGCAGGAAAACTCTTCATATTTTCGCGCCTAAGAATAACTTACATCATTTATTAATATTTGAATTTATTTTTAATTCTTGTTTTAAATTCCATAACTCATAACTCCTTCGTAAAGAAACTCTTTCAAAGGAAGCTTTTGCATATTTACAAATAAAGAGATATACAGCACAAAGTAATCGATCATTGTAATTATTATTATTATTATTATTATTATTATTATTATTATTATTATTATTATTAATTTAAATTTTATTTTCTTCATTTTCTTCATTTTATTTAGGTTTTATTTAATCATAACTATCTTAAGTCATTATTTCCATGACAGCAAATCATCATCATCATTATGTCATGCCATTAGCACGGGTATCCCTGACCCTCTCTCGCCACTTCTCCCTATTATTCATCGCCTCTGGCAGGTCTTCAGGGCTACCTCCCGTATCCTCACATAGCTGCTGTATGTATGTTCGAACTGGTCGTCCTGCTTTTGCCCGGCCATATGTGGTGGCCCATAGGACCTCGTCCCTGCTTCTCCAGCAGTGTCCTGCGTGTCTAGTTCGTCTAACTTTGATAGTTTTCGTGATAGGAGGCAGGTGGCCGTATAGTTGGTGTCTTGTGGAGTGTTGCCGTCAGGACTTGTTCAAGATTACTCGCAGCATTCTTGTGTAATTGCCGTCTAGCTTCTCCAACCGTTTCGTTAGCGTCCATGTAGTGCATCCATACAGCAGTATCGATACGACAGCTGCCTGGACAGCAAAACAATGATAAAATAAAAAAGGCTTTCTTTGAAACTCGAACCCACGACCTCTTTTGCAACAGAGAAGTTTGTTTTTTTTCCATGGCAGCTGTTTTGTTATCTGAACCACAAGGATAAGCGGCATGCGAAAAAAAAAAAACACTCCACTCGATCGACTGGGGCTGTAGAATACGCTCACTGTGCTTCTGCAGTGGGATCAGACCACCCCTCCAAACTAGTGCTGAGGTAATATCATTAAGCTGATGGTGAGGCTTCAGTCTTGGATCTTTGGGGAATATGGAGTAACCCTTTGTTTCCAATCTAACCCGGATCTGTAGTATCTGTTAGAGTCCTATCTATGGGTCAAATAGATTTGATTTGGTTTGGTTTAATGGCACATCAACGATTGAAGGTTATTTAATACCAAATCCGTTTATAACATATAAACAGTTTTATTTCAAACATATCAGTGTAGCATAAGTAGACAGTTTAAATGTCAAAGCAGTTCTATTTCAAACAATTCAGTTTAGCATACGAAAACAGTTCTATTTCAAATAATTAAGTTTAGCATAAGAACACAGTTTACTTCTATTTGACCCATAGATAAGACCCGATTACGTGTTACCACTCCGAGCCAGAGCTGACCTGGGAGCGATGATAATGAAGGGGGTACTCTGCATTCCCCAAAGCTTTCGAATTACTGGAGCCTCTCCATCAGATTGTTTAGTGTCATATCCAAGACAATCTTTGTGAGAAGGGTCTTACTCCTCTGCAGAGAGGCAGTCGGTGTATTCTACAGTCCTAATCGACTGGGTAAGGTCAGATTGCATTGTTCAATCATTCATTCATTATTATTATTATTATTATTATTATCATTATTATTATTTACTCATTAGAGTTTTTAACATCAGTTTTAGCTGATGGTCTTTCACTGGAGTTTGAGTGATAGCAAGTCTCCTCAAGTCTCTAGGACTCTTCTCAGTATTCTGACCGTTCTCAATAATGCTGTAGTTTGGATGGTCTCCACTCGTCCTCCAACTTCTTAGTCCTCCAGTCCCTTTAATAATCCTTTTGTTACTGTACCAAAAGCACCAATCACAATTGGTATAATTGTCACCTTTATGCTCCATAGTTTTTCAATTCTCTAGCAAGGTTGAGGTACTTATCCTTCTTTGCGCATTCTTTCAGTTTTATTCTGTGGTCAGCCGGGACAGCAAAGTCGACAATTTTGCAAATTCTCTTTTTTTTTTTTTCGATTATTACAAAGTCTGGTCTTCTGGACGAGATTAGGTGATCCGTCTGTATGTCTAAGTCCCATAGGAGTTTCTGTGTGTCATTTTCTAGGACAGATGCTGGGTTGTGCATGTACCCTTGGTTCGTATGGTCAAATTTAAATTTCTTGCACATCTCCCAGTGGATCACCTTACCCACCCAGTCGTGTCTTATAATTATTATTATTATTTATTTATTCATTTATTTAAAATCATACTATTGTGTACAAATTATTTATATCATAAAATTTCTTGATAAAAAGAATTACTAATGTTAGATAGTAATACTTGAAACGATTTAACTATGTGCAAACAAATGATTAATATCAAATAGAATTATTAGTGTTAGGAATACTTGAAACCATTAAAGTGTTTGGAAACGAAGGAGTTCTAACAACTCATCTAAGAATAAACACACTTTCAAACTATTCGTTTACAAATCTTATATAAATACAGTATTTGGCATTAGATAACCCACATAGAGTTGATATGCCATAAAACACCAATCAACCAACTAAATAACCCCCATAGACCTATCCCATACTCTCATCTCAAATCTGTTCGTACCATGTTTGTTGTTATTTTTATACACTATTAATGTTAATAGAATATTTTATCTAATTTTAGATGAAGTATTATCAATTATTACATTTGTTTCTTAAAATTATCAAGATTATAACAAGTCAAAATTAAAATTAATAATAAATAAGAATATTTCATCGAAAAGAATAAAAATGAATGAAATACATTAATCAGTTCAATTAACGACTAGTATAGCGTCTGACAAAAATGATGGATGCACTCGAGCAAGGATCAAAAAGTCACTTCCTGCACTCTTCCTTGAATCAAAGTACATGTGCACTCACTTGTTTACTTCCAAATAAGCTGTCCTAATATGCGCATTATTACCTCATTATATATATATATATATATATATATATATATGTGTGTGTGTGTGTGTGTGTGTGTGTGTGTGTGTGTGTGTGTGTGTTTCTTTCTTTGCGTGATAAAAGAAATAAACAATATAAGAACAGAAAAAGTCACACTATTATTGTATACTAGTTCAAAAATCATGGAGGTAGTTGAATTTCTCTAAAATTAATTTTTAGAAAAGGAACTTGAAAAATGAATTTTCATTTATTTATGTATATTTCCCATGGGAGGTCTTTAATATATGTACTGCCGAAGCGAGTACCCATGGGAGGTCTTTAATTACTGCTTTTTTCTTCCGCGGTAACACGACGCTTACTTGCCTGCAATACGCTATGTCGCGTGTTGCCATAACAACGGATTTTCATATAACTCAATTCCCCCATCTATTCATAATGATTTATTCGGGTAACGTGGAAATGTGTTACACACATACACAACACAAACACATAATATACATATATATATATATATATATATATATACTTTAAGAAAAACAACAAAACCGGTCACATAGGATTATAAATTTATTTCCATCCTGTTACGCATTTTTGAAAATTTCAAAAACACGAAAAAATTAACAGGACTTCTTCAGATCTTTTTGATAAAAAAGAACTAGAATAGACACAGAAAAAAGTGGGC
>OY757909.1:113184350-113219350 GCA_963585895.1 Sepioteuthis lessoniana
CGCCAAGCTTGTTTACTTTTCCGATCTTCATCAAATGGCGGCAGATTGACGAGTGGAATATGTTGAGGTCAAGTGCTTATTCTCGGTTATTTTTACGCGGGTCGCATCCTACCAATTCTCTTAAAGCATCCTGATTGAGGTGTCTGGATCATACTGATCTGGGCTCAATCCTCAATACCGGATCACCAGAACGAAATATTGAAAACCAATTTCAGACTAGTGATCAATAATGACAATTTAGCCATAAACACCAGAAATTTTCTAAGCTTTTTCTATGGAGATTTTATTATTCTTACACTCATACAACAATACATGTTGAATATGCACTGTTTCACCACTAATATTAGAATGACAGATGAAGTCAGTCAGGTAATTTCGGTTGCGTTCAAGCATTGGAAGTTTGAAATGCATTGTTGCAACTTGCTTCAAATTAGTTTGCCTGGTTTCTTTGTTTAATGGCATATCAACTTTCGTGGGTTATTTGAGGCTAAAGCCATCTTTGTAGAAGGAGAGCAGTGGCACTATTTAATCCATAGCTGGTGGGGATAAGGAGGATCACACAGGGTGACCAACAAAAACAGAACCCATATATTTTTGACTGAAATTCATAAATTTAATTCTAGCCTTTTCTTTTTTTTTTCAGGATATGAAGTAGATTCTGTGTATGAAAAATTGGGACCATAGTATTCACCAACATGCCCAGAAGTTCGAGTGTACAAAATTAGAATTATTTGCTTTATTTTTCTAGAAGTAATAAAAGATTTATGGGTTCCTAGGGGGGCACCCTGTACCTTTCTAAAGAGTATTACTTCGAAAGTAGACGTTTTAGCTCGCTTGCTTTGAGGCTGTAGTCCAGCACTGTAGTCATTATACTACGGGGACTACCCTCAACTTGCTTTAAAAAAAAGGAAATTATTTATGACTCAACTCCCACCCAAAAATATATATATAATTGTTGTCAGCATGCGAAAGCGTTTAGCATTGAGATACTCTTTATGTGCAATCAGATTCATTGAGCTGGACATCTTACTCGGTTGGAGAATTTTAGATTGCCTAAGCAGATGTTTTACGGTGAGACTGAGACATAAAGCTAAGAACTTTTTCAATGATGTCGTAAAAAAAAACCTTTGGGCATTAAGTGTAGTTCTCAGAAACTGGGAACAGATGACCGAAGATCTCTCTCTCTCTCTCTCTCTCTCTCTCTCATATACAAGAGTTAGTAATTAGCAGTGTTTTCTTATACTGAGTTAGAAAAATGTTTGATTCAGTGAACGTGTGACGGAGATAAAAATCAATTTTGATTATTGTAAAACATTCGAAGCACGAAGAATCGAACATCGAACACTTCTTGAGATGAGCTCTTCTAAAACATGACTTGACCTCAGTTCAAACACTTCTTAGTCTGAACATGTTCGTAACATCTCTAGCAGAGTCTGTTTGTCCAAACATGGCCTTGCTAGTCTTATGAAATCTCGTAGCAGCATACAATCACAAGCTGATTTTTACAAAGGTCTTCTCGCGGCAACCTACTGATAATTCATGTCAATTCTGTGACAAAGTATGCATGTCTACGGCGGTATCTGTCGTTAGTCCCACCAACCGGAAGAGTGCGGCACAAGGTCTTTTTAAGGTTGGTCCAGTCGCAAGGCCGTAGCCCAAACACGCCCAACATGCACAAAAATGCCTCGGGCCTCGTCGATATTCCTCTAAAAAGGGGGGCCTCTAGCTCCTCCAGAGAGGGTTAGAACCTTGGGGACGACCATCCAAGGCTCGAGGAGTATATCAGTCTCAGCTGCGTGACGCGAATGCCGGGCTTTTCCTGCACCGACGTCAGGCAGTCTCGACTGACCGACCGCCTCCTGAGACACGATACACCCGACCAGATCTGCGCTGCCAGACCACAGCCGGTCGAAATGTGACGGTGTCTGCCAGCAGGTCTTACAATAGGTTTGAAAAGTTATACGATAGTGTGAAGGATTAATGTCAATACCAAAGCGAGTTCTTTTGCGTGTCACATATGCGGCAAAGTATGCAAGAGGGAAATTGAGTTTAGGAGTTACAAGGTTCTTACGTGTTTTTTGTATTGGTTGGGTACAGGATTGAGGAAATGGCCATCTTCAGTCACTATGCAAGGGCCATTCAAACATTTCTAAGCCTCACTCAGAAAGAAGAGCCACTACAGAACATTTTTGTCATTGTTTCTTTCATTCGTTCATTATTTCTTTCATTCAACAATTCTGTCATTCCTTCTTACGCTTTTATTTCCTTCTTTCATTGATTCATTCCTTCTTTATTTCATTCTTTCTTTCTTTTCCATGATTTCTCTCAAATATCCTTTCTTATAACGAAACATCAAGGAAAAGTATGAACCCCCTTATACCCACCAGCAATTAAATAGTGCCACTACTGTCCTTGCCTTGAAGACCTACTAGGAACGATGGACGATAGAGACGGGTGGCGGGAGAGGGTCAGGGAAATCTGTGCTGGCGGCGTGACATGATGATGATGATGATGACTGCCCTTCAACCAGGATGCCTTTGGCATTAAATAACCGACGTAGGTTTATATGCTATTAAACAAAGAAACCAACCGAAACATAAGAAGTGTGGTTGAAGGCAAAATAAATTTAAAAGATGTTCTGCTTACATTACAATAATTTTTTTCAAGTATCTCCCTCCATAAATAAAAATCAGTCAACGCTGATAGTATATCATGATATATAGAAACAAGCGGCTCATTGGTCTAGTGGGTAGAGTGTTCGCCAATAGTCTGGGAGACCTAGGTTCAATCGCATCATACCAAAGACTTTAAAAATGGTACTTGATACCTCTTTGCTTAACACTCAGCAATATAAGGTACGTATCAAGGGTAAAGTGGAGCAATCCAGGGAAAGAAGTAGTGCCCTTTCCTACACCTCGGTGTTGTAGCTATTGAAAAGGGAGCCTCTTGGTCGCCCTCGACTACGGTCGCCAATTTACTTACTTATTATTGGATGTGTGATTAAGGTTGGTTCGTTGAGTTTTATGGCATATCAACCTATATAGGTTACTTAGTACCAAATCATGTTTATACAAATATTAACTATATGATTTGTAAACAAAATGTTGGAAAAGCTTTAAACAAGCCACTGTTCATTTGTTTGCACACAGTTAAATGGTTTCAAACATTGCTATTTAACACTATGTTCTCATTGTTAAATGGTTATCCATATATGATTTGTAAGTAAACACTTTGTCGATAGTTTTATTTTTTTAAAAAAGACCTAATTTGTTTGAACACAGTTAAGTATTTCTACTCTTTGCATACAGTTAAATACCGGCTCATTGTTCGAGTGAGTATAGTGTTCGCCAATGGTCCGGGAGACCAGGGTTCAATCCCAGGTCGGATCATACCAAAGACTTTAAAAATGGTACTTGATACCTCTTTGCTTAACACTCGGCATTATAAGGTACGTATCAAGGGTAAAGTGGATCAATCCCGGGAAAGGAGTAGTGCACTCCCCTATACCTTGGTGTAATAGCTATTGAAAAGGGAGTTTTCAGGTCACCCTCGACTACAGTCGCCAACAACAACGAGTATTGCTATTTAACACAAATAACTCTATTCAACACTATTCCTTCATTTACACAGTTACATGGTTTCAAGTATTGTTATGTAATACCAATAATTCAGTTTGTGTACTCAGTTAAAGGGTTTCAGATATTGCTACTGATTCAACATTACCCGTTCGTTTGCTCATAGTTAAATGGTTAAAAAAAACTCTATTTGATCTAAAGGTGGAACCCTAGCAGGTACTACGACTTCAGATCATTGTTGACTTGGGAGTAATAGCAATTAAGGGGGTGAGTCTACATTCCCCCGACCTCTAGAACTGGGGCCTCACAATCAGATAGTTAAGAATCATATCAGGACATTTGGTGGTAGGAGGAGTTACGTCTCTGCGGAGATGCAGTCGGCGTATTCGACAGTTCCAGTCGACTGCGCTAGTGTGATTAAGAATAAATCACTTGTAAGGTGAAGCAGCATTGACCTCGTAGTTATTGCTCTACTTCGATGTTCATCTAACTGTATAGTTATTAAAGTTGGGTGATTTATACCTCGTAATATGATAAAATATTAATTTCCGTGCAGGAAGAAATTTTTTACACAATTCTCAGAACGTAACAACTTTATTCATGGGTAACCAAAGAGAAACGAAGATGCAAAAAGGAAAGTTCTGTGTGTACAGTTTTTCTTTGTCTAATGACATATCAATCTTCATGGGTTATCTAATGCCAAAGACATCCTAGTAGTTGAAAGGTAATGGTACTATTTAACCCAAAGTTAGAGAGATAAGCGAGTTCATGCCTTTCCATAGGATATTAGTCTAAATGTGAACGTAAGAGCGTGACTAGGGTATGAATTCGCTTAAATCGAGGACGCAATCCAGGACCTTAGCCATTACACCATGGCGACTCCCTGGTGCTAGAAGACAATGGCTGAGGGCCATTTGCGCTGAGATAGCTATACTTGAAACAATATATACTATGTACAAACAAATTAGCTCTAACTCATTTTTAAAAAAAAACTTTCTCATAAATTACTCACTTACAAATTATATTATCATCATTATATCATCGTGTCAGCTAGCACAGATTTCCCTGACTCTCTCTCTCTCTCTCTCTCTCTCTCTCTCTCTCCATTCGTCCCTATCATCCATCAATTCCAGCAGGTCTTCTAGATTATATCCTGTGTCCGTATAGAACTGTCATAGGTAAGTTCTTGTTGGTCGAAGAGGCCTATAGGTGACCGTTACTTATTAGTTTACCTTTACTTCTCCGGCAGTGTCCCACATGTCTTAGTCGCCTAATTTGGATGGTTTTTGAGAAAGGAGGGAGGTGGCCGTACAATGTTTTTCATGGAATTTTTCTTCCAGGATTTGTTCTATATAGCTCGTAGCATTCTTGTACAGTTCCCGTCTATCTTTTTCTCCATACGTTTAGTCAGCGTCCATGTGGCGCATCGATATAGTAGAATTAACACAACCGCTTCTTGGAAGAAATTGCGTTTTATTTTATCGGATAGGTCAGACTTCCATATGATCGATAACCTATCGATAGCAATACATGCTTTTAAAAGGCATATATTGATGTCATTTTCAGTAGATGAGATGCTGCTACCGAGGTATGTGAAATTCGCTCCAGTTAAACTGGAGTCGGGAATAATTCCGTCAGGACAAAAAATCATTCAACTATGAACATTTAAATTTTCCTGGTAAAGAGCTCAATGTAACTGACATCACAGAGCAATAATTTAAGAAAAACAAAAACCGGTCACATTAGGATTGTAAATTTATTTCCATCCTGTTATGGGTATTGATATGAATCAATAACACCAAAAATAACAGGACTTCTTCAGATCTAACGGATAAAATAATTCAGAATAGACACAGGAAGGAAGGGTGGGAGGGGGTAGAAAAGGGGTGAAGAGTTTCCTCCCTTTTTCGCCCACTTCTGGTTTTTAGGTTTTATTACCGGTCGGAATTATAGTAAATTAAATTTTTTTAATCTTTAAATTCTAAATACATTTCAACTTAAAACTCCAGATTTGATAACAATTTAGGGAAGTACAACATTCCTTAATAACCTTACGTAAGGATACAGTAATACTTATCTTAAATTAAATTCAAAATTTAAAATTAAAATTCTAAATTCAAAATTTATATTCATGCCTAATAATTCAGTTACCCATTCATTGAAAAATACGTACACATCTTCTCATCTTTCTATTCTATTTTATTCATTTTTCTATTCTATTTTATTCATTTCATCTCAAATCTCAAATTAATCCTATGTTTTGGTTAATTAAACATTATCTATGATATTTGTCTATAGTTTAAATTTATTCCCATGTCTACATCTAGCTATTAATTCACATCGCTGAATTAATAATTTTTCAGGGTCTGGGTATATCATTATTTGTATTTTTTCATCTAGACACAGATTACATCTACTATCAAAGCATTTTGGAGTATTCGACTTTTTCAATATGGACCATTGAATCTCAGGGGTCAAACCTTTATTTTTCAATATATATATATATATATATATATATATATATATTGTCATCCACGGAGAGACAGTTTCATTGGCGAGATACTGATACTCATTAAACGCTGTTGACTCTGTGACTACGCTATCCTAACTAAATACCGACATTGGCGACTTTTTATTTATAAAAATAGCAAAGTATTTTATCAATATATCAATGGGAACTACTCGAGAATGCTACGTGCTGTTTTGAACAAATCCTAGAAGCAACATCCCACAAAACAACACTTATACAGCCACTTACCTCCCATCTCACATACCATCAAGTTAGACGAACAAGACATGTGAGGTACTGCTGGAGAAGTAGGGTCCAATTCAAAGCGAGGTTCTCTTATGGACACACCAGTGCTGGCGGACCAGCAAAGCCTTAAGTACATCACCTCTGTGCTGACACTGGTTGCTGTCAAGAGGACCCTCCAGGAAGGAAAGATGATAGAGATGGGTAGCTCGAGAGTTTTAAGGAACTCTACGCTATAACCACAAAGTGATTATATATATATATATATATATATATATAGTATGTTGAATATATATATATAAATACATGAAGTAAAGTCAGCCGGGTTTCGATCTCGGTTTGAAGCGTCTCGTGCTTCTAGCCACACTAAAGAGTTGTGATACAACGAAACAGTCTTTCTGAGGATGACAATATATATATGTAGTATTGCCCACAAAAGAAATACTCCTAACATTTTTTTCTAATAATGACATGATCATTCGGTTGATTAACGACCAAACTACCTTTAATACACTTGAATACCACATCTGGGATATTGGGATTGAGATAGATGAAATTGAATAGGACACGCTAATTTACACCTCTAACTTATTTGGAAAGTTTACTGGGGTCATCATTCAAGAAATTAAGTTTCGAGAGAGAGAGTCAAGTTGTAGCCGCCAAAGCCCGATTAATTAACATTTTAAATGAATGATATAAATATATAATATAACCAATGCTAATTCTGCAAAACTAAAATTTTCCGTGTTCGCTTCAGTTAAAATGATTTAACTGTGTGCAAACAAACGATTATTATTAAATAGAATTATAAGTGTTTGCAATCCCTTAAACCATTTAACTGTGTGCAAACAATCGCTTCATATTAAATAGTATTATTAGTGTAAGCAATACATGAAAACATTTTATTATGTGCAAACAAATAATTATTATTAAACAGAATTATAAGTGTTTGCAATCCCTTAAACCATTTAACTGTGTGCAAACAAATGACTAATATCAAAATAGAGTCACTGATGTTAGCAATACATGAAACTATTTACTTGTTTGCAAACAAATTAGCTTTCGTTCGTTGAGAAATAATGTTACCTACAAACTAATCACTTATAAATCACGTACGTGTCGGGGTGAGATTCGTCATTAAATAACTTTAAAGGATCAATATACAATATAACACAACCACACCAAACGAAATCAAATTAATGAAAATGTCTACTTTCTGAGATTTCTAATTCATTCAAATTGATTAAGCTATGGATATTGATGCAATAAATTGTATTAATGAAACTGCTATTAATTTTGGCAATTATTAAATTCCCAAGAAAACCAGGACATGGTTTGGGTTTCATTATTCTAATGGTATGTCAACCTTCGGGGGTTATTTAATGCCAAAGCCATTCTTGTAGAAGAACAGTATTGGTACTATTTAACGCTGAGCTAAGGGATAAAAAGGGGTTCATGCCTTTTCTCAAGGGTATTTGTCCGAAAGTAAACGTAATAGCACGACTGGAGTATGAACTTGTTAACTACGATGTCGCAGTCGAGTACGTTAGCAACTACGTCACGAGGACTTCCCTAACGCAGTTCATGGAATAATAATTAGTCCGTCTGTAAATTTACAACACCAAACGAAGCATTGTCTCCTAGATCAGTAATGATTATGATTATGATTGATTGCTTTTAACATATCAACCTGTCTGGAGTTCTTTTATGTCGAGAGGTTAGGGAGTCACGTTCACATTTGTAACACTATGTAGGTGGTCCGCCAAGCAGACGATTCCTTTGTCATTTTTGGCGATTTTTGGCGCGAAACCAGACAAAGGGTTTTGGACTTGAGATCTCGGCGTGACCGGAGGTGGTAAGGGGACGCGAGGAGAGAGGAGACAAAGGGACTAAGAAGTGGGCAGTTGGCGAGGGACAACGGACAGAGGCAGTCGACATGGGACAGCAGAGAGACGAGTCGGCATGAGAGAGGGTCCAGACCAGTGAAAGAAGATCGAGTCAAGATGAGTCGGCATTCCAGTAGTTTTGTGGAAGTTTCGCTAGAGTCCACACAAGCGTTAGTCTGCACATGCACAGTGTTACATAACTCTCCTTCTGCACTTGAGTTAACCCTAAGCGTTTGTTCGTTTGTTCTTTTTTTTTTTTTTTTCTCCTGTTCCCTCGATTGTATTTGATATAGCGGTAAAGAAATGTGCGTTACCCCTATCGGAACCACTAGTTGATCACCGGCCGTAAAGAAATGAAATGGTTCGAAGAAGTTGATGTAACGTAGGGGCCGAAGGGGAACGTCACACATTTACATTTTTGTTTGGTTGTTTCTAAAAAAAGATTTTTTTTTTTTTTGGACACGATCCAATTGAATTCTAATAATTTCTTTTTCTGTTTCTTTGTTGAGAGGAATACAAACCTTCGTAGGTTATTTAGACCAAATCTATCATTTTTAAATAGATCTATTTGACCTATAGATAAGTTTCTTACAGGTACTACCACTCGTGGTCAGAGTGGACCAGAGAGTAATGGCGGTGAAACGGTGCTCCACACTCCCCAGATCTCCAGAACTGTGGTTTCAGCATCGGATGCAGTTTAGTGTCATATCCAAGACACCTCTTTGGGGTATATTACCCCTCTGCGGGGATAAAGTCAGCTCATTCTGTCAGAGTGACTGGATCAGTGAAGAGATGACAATAAAAAAATTTTTTGCCAGCTATACCTGAGGATGGCCAGGAAACCAAGCGACTAAAATATAATGAACAAAGAACAGTTTATTTGCGTCGATTGTAGTAAACCGTAGGTCCCCTAGGGTTTTAGCTCGAGAGCTTCAAAGCTTAAGTGAAGAGGGCCCGGGATCGGCCAAAAACAGCTAAATTCACAAGGTAACAATCAGAATTTATTAATAAGACGTCTGATATTGTTAACAATCATAAACAGGTGTAATATCGTGCAGGTGCCCGTGGTGTAATGGTTATCCACGCAAGAAATGGACACGGCGACACGAGTTCAAATCCTGGACGAGACTGATTGCATTTCACATAGCACTAATACCCTTGGGAAAGGTATGAATCCAATTATTCTCCCTCCAGCTATGGGTAAATAGTAAGGCAAACTAGGTTCTTCAGCCTTGGTAAGGCAACTAGTCTAGGAGAAGGAAAACTGTGAATTCAAACCTGTTAAATTCCGTTTAAAAAATTGACCTTGTGTTATATCCTGCCCGAGCGGAGGGGTTGGTAAATATGATAAAAAGGTGTAATATCAGAGTTGAATGAAGAGATTAACGCCAGATATCAGACGTGATAATTTGACAGTTGCGAAGACAGCATATTCTTGGCATCCTTTATTTTAAAGAACAAAGTGGTATTTAGTGAGAAACGCTCACTTCTTGCTGCGTGCGGTTGATAAAGTTGGGGAATCGTCCAGATAGATGCATGTGGTTCTTATAGAAATTGAGGACCTGGCAAGCAAGAAACTTGGTGTACAAATCTTCTGAATTCTGAAAATCTATGAGTTCCATTTGCAGTTGTAATGGTACTTCTACACAGTCATCAGTTTTGAAAGTTTGGTGAAAAAACGAACGGATGAGACCCGCGGGTCGCAGTAAAGAATTTCAGATGAGATGTGCAGTGAATGATTCATTTCATGGAAGTGTTATAAATTTGATAGATATTTAATGAAATTATTCAATTTTCAAATAGTTGTCTTTTTCTGGTTTTTTTTTTTTTTCGTGATTTTTCAGATATGTTGATTTTATCCCCACCCCACAAAAAATTGTGTCCTGGGTATAGACACAAAACTGTAACTGTTGGTGAGGTTCCAGTTCTGGAGATCTGAGGAGTGTAGGTGTTATGTTTTGACCTTCGACCCGGCCCGAAAAATGCTATTCCAAGGTGATGCACCGGAAGGAAGTGACACATTCCAATGGCCAGTAATCGAAAGAGATCGTGTAGGCGGATTAAGGCTTATAATATGGGACAAGGTGAAGGTCCCACTGTGCCAATACAGACTGATGCACCGGAAGAGAGTGACCTCTGAACTGCATGACAGTTATTTCCGCTTGATGACGATTAAACATTCGATTTCAAAGATCCAGTGGGCGATCGTGTGGGCGTTGAATTATTATTTAACTCAGTTGAGTTCGAGTCCAAGAGCAGTTGCCAGTAGAATTCCAGACAGCTAGAGACCAGATGTGGTAGGGAAAGCCACACCCGACCGAGGGGGCCCTCGGAAACCCCGATGGAGTTTGGGGTCCAGAGAAGATGCTGATAAGATGCAATAAAGAAAGCCAGCATCCAGCAGTGGGCCCTAGGCCTCCGGTTGAACAGCACTAAAGAACAAGAAAGACACAACGTGACGGTCATAACAGTGGGGTCAAGAAATTACAGTTTATATTCGGTCTCCAGCTCCCTCTCACATGCAACCCTTGAACAACCCTTTCGAACACTTGTAATAAAGCGACAGGTAAAATATTGTTAAAGAAGTCTTCCTGCGTCTTCCTTCCTGTGTCGTTTATTACTGTGTCTTTGTCATTATCATGCTTGCGTCTGATTAATTCATTGCGTCAGTATGTATCCAGCATATATATGTATATGTGTATATAAGCATATGTGACTATATAACATAGGTTTCTTCCGTCTTTCTTTCCATTAATCCCAGATTTTCTCTGATACGAAGTGGTAATACACGTTAGAATTCTATCTACAAATCAAAATTTAAAAATCATTCGCATCGGAACGTGTGATAAAAAAAACCTCTAAAAAAACAACCACTTGAAAAGGTATGTACGACTGTGTAACGATTGTCGTCGTAGAAAATGGACTTGGCAACACGAGTTCAAATCCAGGGCGAAGCTGTTTGCATTTCACATAGCACTAATATTCTTCAGGAAGGAATCAATCCAACAATTCCAACCAAACCTATCAGTAAATAGCAGATCTGTTTAACCTTTGTATGGCAATCAGGTTATCTCTAGATTATAACCAGTAGTACTTTGCTTAAGAATTGATCTTGTGTCGTGTCCTGCCCTGTAAATACATATACAAAAAATGTGAACGTGAAAGTACAATGAATGTGATTCCTAACCTATAGGCTTAGAATAACCCTTAACAGGTTGATATGCAATTAAAATCAATCAACTTTATTTTTGTTATATTTTTTTGTTTTGTTTTTGTTTTTTGTTTAAATATTGTGTAAAATTGGACAAAGTAACGCAAAACGAACGACCGTAACCAAGGGGCAGCATAACGGCCCAAGCATCAGTGAATGAACAGCCGAAATCAATGGGTAGTACAACGGAACAAGCAACGAAAAAAAAAAAACAACAGCAACCGACGTGCAGCACAATGGGCCAAGTAACGGGAAACAAACAACAGCAACCAACGTGCAACACAGTGGACCAGGTGACGGGAAACAAACAACAGCACCCGACGTGCAACACAGCGGACCGGATAACGGGAAACAAACAGGAAACAAACAACAGCAACCGACGTGCAACGAAACGGACCAAGAAACGGGAAACAAACAATAGCAACCAACGAGCATCGCGTTTTTTGTTTTTTTTTATGCATTTACAATTCAAATTTGTGTGACAAAATTCATCTTCACGTCACAAAAAAAAAATTCAAACTTAATCTCTCTATAACGATTTAATTTGTCTTGTTATTGCAATAATTATTCAACGTCCTCTGACAAAAATACATTTGACCTTCTTCCTAAGTGGTATTCAATTTTATTAAGATGAATCGATCGGTTATTAATTTGGTATCCATCACGAGATCAAAGGGGGATTGATCTCAGATCCATTGTATCGAAGTCAAATGTTCGGTCCAAATTGACATAACTAAAGTCAACAGAGAATGAATCAATGCTAATTATTGCTCATTGCATCAATTTGTGCCTAATTAATATTGTCATCTCTTTTTGTTTTGTAGTTTTGGAATAAGAACAAACATTATTTATTGTAATATTATATACGAGGAATAAAAGGTAACAGTAGCGGCAGAAAGCCAACGATTTTGAAATAGATAATATACACAGTGGTGATGTTTATTGGAGAGATGTATTTTTTCAATGAACAATTTTTTTATTTCTTTTCTTTTCCATTCACAGACCCATGATGTTGAAGATGGATTGAATGATAGATTTTAGCAGAATGTCAACCCGTTTAGGGTTATTTTATGCCTAGAGGTTCGGGAATTGTATCCATTTTACATTCATATTTACATTTTTTATGTACTGTAAATTACGGCGAAAAGTCAACTTTTAAAGCCTGAAAAAATCTCTACAAAATTAGAGGTCAAGTAATAAGGTAAGGCTGAAATTCAAATCTTTACCACAAAAAGAGTGGTAAAGATTTCTATTTTAGCTCTGCTGTATAAGTCGACCCTTAGTTTTGTAAAGATTTAGGTCGATTTATACGCAGCAATCATTGGCCTCGTGGATAGAGTGTTCGCCAATGGTCCGGGAGACCTAGGTTCAATCCCAGGTCACGTCATACCCAAGACTTTAAAAATTGTACTTGATATCTCCTTGCTTAACACTCAGCAATACAAGGTATGTATCGAGGGTAAAATGGAGCAATCCAGGGAAAGGAGTAGCGCCCTCCTCTATACCTTGGTGTAGTAGCTATTGAAAAGTGAGCCTCCTGGTTACCCTCAACTACGGACGCCAACTACTACTATACGCCGCAATTTACGATAATTGTTTCTTTTGAATTTTTTTTCACATTGTCAAATGATATCAATCATTCTAATCGAATACGAATCGCCATAGATAGACCCTAACAAGTGCTACCACACCAGGTCAGAGTGGACCTGGGAGGAATAACATAGGAGTACTCCATAGATCGCCCGAAACGGAGCTTCAACATCATATGCAGTTTAATGTCATACACAGAACACCCTCTTTTGTTTTGTTTTTGTTTTTTGTTTTTTTGTGGGGAAGAAACATCTGCAACATATTCTTTGACTGGGGCGACAAATTTATTGCTTTAAATGCAATTTAATGAGATTTATGAGGTGCATAAGATAAGTTTCCAGACTTTTTCGTATGGGCATTTAAAATTGTCGTAGACTCTTGAAAATTCAGTATGTTATTGCTATATATCTTATGAAATGACTGACCAATTTTTATGATTTCAGCTTCGAATGAACAGCTACAGCAGCAATTGGAACACACCCTACAAAAGCCTGATGTCAGAGCTGGTGAATTTCAAAAATGCAATCTGACACTTTAGAAGAACGATATGCAATAAAATTCTGTTTTGCACTTGGAAAAAATGCCACAGAAACGTATGGAATACTTCAGACTGCTTTTCGACCATCTCGCATAAATCGAGCATCCGTTTTTGAGTGGCATAAGAGATTCAAGGAAGGCAGAGAGTCTGTGAGGGATGATGAGAAGTGTGGGAGGAGCAAGGAAGTCAATACACCAGAGTTGATTGGCCAAAGTGTTAGGGTTAGGGTTACTATGTTGAGGTTTTAAGGGAGTTCAGGAAGAGATTCCGTTGGAAGAGGCCAGCCCTCTTCAAATCGGACCAGTGGCATTTCCACCAGGACAATGCACCAGTCCACAACTCCATCCTTGTCACAGACTATTTGACCAAGATGGGCATCAAGACAGTTCCTCAGCCTCTCTATAGTCCACACCTTGCTCTCTGTGACTTTTGGTTATTCCCTAAGCTCAGAGGCTGTCGTTATGAGACAATTGAGGAGATGAAAGAGGCTGTGACGAAGTTCATTGACACGCTCACACAAGAGGACTTCGATAGGGCCTTCCAGAAGTTGTTGGAACGGTACAACAAGTGCATTGCCGCCGGAGGAGATTACTTGGAAGGGGACTAGAGTTTCATGTGTGTACTATCAATAAAGGAGTAGCGCCCTCCCCTACACATTGGTGTAGTAGCTATCGAAAAGGGAGCCTTCGGGTTACCCTCGACTATGGTCGCCAACTACAACCATCAATAAAAGTGTCAATACGAAAAAAGTCTGGAAACTTATCGTATGCACCTCGTACCTTCTTCAAAATAGAATTTTAATCGATTTTAAAATCGATTTAGTTCAAACAGATCTATTTAATCCATGAATGTCTGGTCCAGTCGGCTGGGGCAGCAGAATACACTGATTGCATCTCTGCAGAGGGGTAAGACTTCCCTAGTGAGTGTCCTGGTATTGACACTAAACAATCTGATGGTGTGGCTTAGTAATGCCGGAGTTTTGGGAAATGCGGAGGTCTACTCTGACCTGGAATGGTAGCACCTGATAGAGTCCTATCAATGGGTAAAAAAAATAACTGTTCGATATTTAAACTGTGTACTTATGCTAAATTGAATTGTTTGAAATAGAACTGTTTTTACACGTAACTGTGTGTAAATAAATGGCTGATGTCTAATTGAATTGTTAGTGATACATAGCAATACTTGACATGCTAAACTGAATTGTTTGAAATAGAACTGTTTGGACTGTGTGTAAAACCATTTAACTGTGTGAACAAGATAAGCTCTGGCTCGTTTAAAAATGTTATCTACAAAATGGGTTTAGAAATCATATACATTTAATATATGTGTACAAAAACGGATCCGGCATTGAATGACCTACAATGGTTGATATGCAATATAACTAAACCAAACCAAATCATATATGAGAATTATTTTTTTTTTTTCTTTTTGTGGTGCGATAGACAACAACTATGGAAGGCAGTAATTACTGGGGATACGGTTACAAGACTCAGCATTCCTATCCGAGGTCGCGGTAAATCACCTGAAGAAGGCCAAAGGGGAAATTTGGCCGAAACGTAGTGAAAGAAGAAACAACACAAAAACTACCACGATGGGGACAAAAAGTCCGCAATAAATAAAAAATTAATTCTCAGATTAAGAAGCCTCATCTCAAAATGATTCCAATTAAAGACAAGTACAAATCATATATATTTGATATTAATGTGCAAAGTGGATTTGGCATTAAATAACCTACAATGGTTGGTATACCATAAAACCCGACTGAACTAAGTCATATATATTTGATATATATGTATTAAAGGTATTTGGCGTTGAATGACCTATAATGGTTGATATGCCATAAAACCCAACCAAATTAAACCATATATATTTGATATATATGTATAAAAGGGATTCGTTATTAAATAACCTACAATGGTTGATATGTCATAAAGTAAGTAAAGTTGTCTCCCTTTAGTCGAGGGTGACCAGAAGGCTCCCTTTCCAATAGCTACTACACTAAGGTGTAGGGGAGGGCGCTACTCCTTTCCTTGGATTGCTCCACTTTACCCTTGATACATACCTTACATTGCTGAGTGTTAAGCAAGGAGGTATCAAGTACCATTTTAAAAGTCTTTGGTATGACACGACCAGGGATTGAACCCAGGTCTCTCGGACAACTGGCGAACACTCTACCCAGGAGACCAATGAGCCGGTCTCTATATGTCATAAAACCAAACCAAACCTAACCAAACCGAGCTAATGTCCATAACCCTTCAAAAGTTTGGGTTTATCCAGAACTACTTTCAGAGATAAAATACCCACAGTCTTTGTACATAATGTGTCTTTGGATAAAAATGTTTTCAGTCAGTGGAATAAGGAACGTTCAAAATTCATTCTGTTGATATTGGGACAATACAAAAATTAAGCTGAAGATGTCGTGAAATGAGCCATTTAATGATATATTACATTTGCGATTTCCTTTTGTCTATTTTGGGTTAGCAATTCTGGTTTAGAAGTCGACTTCGGAAAATGTTAACCTGTTGTTAAAGAGTCTTATCTGCCAGTCTAACTGCATACCAAAGAACAAACAAAAGTCTACACAGCCTTTCAGTTGAGGCCTACAAATAAACGATATACTTGACTCTGATTTGGTGATGGCTAAAAACCGTCTTTATGTGAGCATATGGTTGTGCGTTAGAATCGATTTGGAGATGGAAAAATAAAAGACGAAAGAAAGAAATAAAGAAAGTTATATAGGAAGAAAAGGTATATATATATATATATATATATATATATATATATATATATAAAAGATGTAATATCGTTTTGCTGAATCAAGTGGTCTAATCTCATTGCCAACACCTCCTTG
The DNA here is from genome assembly GCA_963585895.1 of Sepioteuthis lessoniana. NCBI lineage: Eukaryota > Metazoa > Mollusca > Cephalopoda > Myopsida > Loliginidae > Sepioteuthis > Sepioteuthis lessoniana. The sequence continues at coordinate 113,200,754 of OY757909.1, forward strand.
CGAACGACTGGCGTCTCAGCGCGACTCTATCCAAAGGCAGTCTCTATAATTGAAAAAAGAAATAGCCACTTAAAGCTGAATAGTGCTTTAGCAAAACCAATGTTCATTGCTGACCCAAACTGTCGATGCCTATTTAAAAGAAGAAGATGGAGGAGGTGAAGAAAGAGGAGTAGGGAAAAAAAGGCGACCGCGTCTGCATCTTGTTGTTAGAAACGGATAGAACGCCTCACTGAATACGAGCAGTTAAAAATTGGCCCTGCCATCGACCGATAATAGATATTTTCTCTCTTTACTGAAGATTTCTCGCTAAACAAGATAATCTTCAACTTGAATTGAAAAGCTTAGGGGATAAATTGTCCGTTTACAATATTACGGCGAACAGAAATGGAAAAATAAAAATCACACACAAAAAGGCCCGCCATTTGTGTTCGCTGTTAAGAGACACTGAAGAGGCTTGTTCTTATTTACTTCGTTACTTCTGAATTTAGCGGCTTTCTGTTAATATGGTGACAAGAACAATGGTGGTGAATGTGCAAATTGTATGGTGTACCAAAATCGATCTAATAAAAAGAAAAGCTGGAAGACATTCTAAGCATCTTCAGTTTATGCATTATTGGGGTTAGACTGCATTATTATCAGTTAATGGCAGTAATGACAAAATTCACAACGTCCTAAAGCATGGGCAATACTTAATAGACTAAATATATGTGTGCAAGCTCATATAAAAGTTGAAAACTAGTTGTTTTAGGCGCATTCGCCGTTCTATACACAAAATTCAAATAAGCCTATTTTGTTTTGTTTTTTGTTTTTTGTATTTTTGTTTTGTCTTTGGTTTGTTTTGTTTTGCTTATTTTGTTTGTTTGTTTGTTTTTCTTTTGCTTTGTTTTTGTTTTTGTTTTTTGTTTTTGTTTTTTGTTTTTTGTTTTGTTTTTGTTTTTGTTTTGTGGGTATATGTTTTCTTGTTTTGTTTGTCTGTTTTCGTTTTTGCATTGTTTTTTGTTGTGTTTTTGTGGGTTTTTTAAACGTTGAATTGATTATCTATTCAACAATACACACACACACACACACACACATATATATAGGTAAAGATGAGATATTCTTTTGCACTTTTCAACAGAATTTACCATCTTTTTGGGGTTTGTTTGTTTTGTTTTTTTGGTTGGGTGTTTTTTTATGGGGGGGTGCTGATATGGATAATATATTTTATCATTGGATACCTCACACGATACAATTTTAGTGAACTCGGCTAGCTGGCTATTAATGGTGAGAGTTCTGAACCATCACTTAGAGCTGGTGTTAGGTTTGTTTGATTTGGTTTCTTTATTTAATGGTATATCAACATTCATGGGTTATCCAATGCCGAAGACATCCTCATAAAAGAACTGTAATTGTAATATTTAATCTATTGCTGGAGGGATAAGAGGGTTCATGCCTTTCCCTAGGGTATTAGTTCGAAAGTGAACATAGTAGCATGACTTGAGTTCAAACTCATTTACTACGATTTCATAGTCCAGCAGAGTAGCCACTACCCAACAATGGACTCCTCCCCTAGAGCTGGTGTTAAAAATCTTCGTGAAGTGAGATAATAATAAGGAAACGGGTGATACACAAAGCTTTACACCTAAATGATGATACAAACGGATTCTATGTGTCAAGAAAAGAAGAAGAAAGATCTGCTTGTACTGAGGTTTGTGAAGATTCAACAATTGATGGATTAGAAAAATACAGAAAAAGAGCGATGACTTTTGTAGCCACTTATAGCAATATCAATAGAAATAATATTTAGAAAACAAAAATGGGAATGTGGCACAATAATGAACATCCATATATATATATATATATATATATATACAAGGATCATTAAATAAGTTTCCAGACTTTTTTCGTATGGGCACTTTTATTGATAGTACACACATGAAACTCTAGTCCCCTTCCAAGTAATCTCCTCCGGCTGCAATGCACTTGTTGTACCGTTCCAACAACTTCTGGAAGGCCCCATGGAAGCCCTCTTGTGTGCGCGTGTCAATGACCTTCATCACAGCCTCTTTCATCTCCTCAATTGTCTCATAACGACAGCCTCTGAGCTTAGGGAATAACCAAAAGTCACAGAGAGCAAGGTCTGGACTATAGGGAGGGTGGGGAACTGTCTTGATGCCCATCTTGGTCAAATAGTCTGTGACAAGGATGGAGTTGTGGACTGGTGCATTGTCCTGGTGGAAATGCCACTGAACCGATTTGAAGAGTGCTGGCCTCTTCCAACGGAATCTCTTCCTGAACTCCCTTAGAACCTCAACATAGTAACCCTAACCCTAACACTTTGGCCAATCAACTCTGGTGTATTGACTTCCTTGCTCCTCCCACACCTCTCATCATCCCTCACAGACTCCCAGCCTTCCTTGAATCTCTTATGCTACTCAAAAACTGATGCTCGATTCATGCAAGATGCTCCAAAAGCAGTCTGAAGTATTCCATACGTTTCTGTGGCATTTCTTCCAAGTTTAAAGCAGAATTTTATTGCATATCGTTCTTCTAAAGCATCCTCTCGTCCAGATTGCATTTTTGAAATTCACCAGCTGGAAACTTATTGAAGGCACCACGTATATGGATGATGTGTGTGGGTCTCTCTGTGTGTTTGTGGATGGGTAGCCAAAGAAAGGATCTTATCTTCGGCATCTTTGACCGGCGTTAGATTGTCTAGAGGGTCTCCTTTTGTCTTTTCTGGGCGCGAAGACCACACAAAGAGCTGTGCCCGCGTGAACCTGCTTGACCGGAAGAAAAACGAAGGATGTTAGTGAGTTAGGAGTGAAACTACGGCAGTAGACAGTCACAGATTCAGGGCCCAGGATGTGGGGTCGGATAGTCAAGCTTAGGACACAGAGCAGTGAGGTCAGAAACAGAGCATTGTGCGGTGAAGACGATGACCAGAGATGAATCAGCATTGTTGATTGCTGTTGGGAGTTTCACAATGCACTTTGTGATAGCCAAACGCATACATACGCACAAAGCGCTAAAAAAGGTGCCAAAATTCACCTTACGTTTTGCTGTTCTCAATCCGTGTTTTGTTTTTTCTTCCTTCGATCCACCTATTCTTTTTTTTTTTTTTTTTTTTGTGAGAAGAAATAACAGGGTCCACGCCACCGGACGATCGGCAAAACCAACAAACTGATTGTATGGGTTGTTTCATTGTAAGAAAAACAGCTGTATGGTTACTTGAGACGCTTCAACAAAGAAACTGAATTGCTTTGAATAGTGGCACAAAATAATGCTATGAGGACAAATTACGATAAACATGGATAATATGCAGTAAAAAAACAAATGTAGATTACGCAGAGACAGAGATTACGGTTAAACACATGATAAGCGAATGCAGAAAATTGGCACCAAAGGACTACAAGGCGAGGGACAACTGGTTTGAAAAAGTGATTCACAGGAAAATGTGCAAGAGATTGATATTTAACCATAATACCAAATGGTATATGCACAAACAGCCATCTGTCCTCATAAAGGAGACCCATAAAATTCTCTGGGATTTTGTGATAAAAACGGATCCCCAATCCCAACCTGAAGATATTAACTAAGAAGAAAAGAACTTCAAATTTTAATTCATAAGAAAAGAATGTCATATATTAATTAGTTAGAAAAGAACTTCATATATTCATTGATAAGAAAAGAACTTCAAATATTAGTTAATAAGAAAAGAACTTCAAATACTAATTCAAAAGAAAAGAACTTCAAATATTAGTTAATAAGAAAAGAACTTCAAATACTAATTTAAAAGAAAAGAACTTCAAATATTAGTTAATAAGAAAATAACTAGCAGATTTTCTATTCCATCGAATCAGGGACTAAAGATAAAAGAAAGCGAAAATATAAACAAATACCTGGATATTGTCAGAGAGCTGATTAAGTTGTGTGACATAAAAGTGACGATGAAGCCAATTGTTGGTGGTGTACTTAGAACGACACCCGAAAGTTTGGGAAAAAGACTGGAAGAATTGGAAATCGGAAGAAGAATATTGATCATCCCAATCACAGCATTGTTAGAATAAGCAAGAATTTGGTTCAAGAAACCTAAGGAGACTTATTGTCAGTCGGACTTCAATGAAAAATCGGAAAGGTAAATGAGAAAAACGGAATGAATAAAATTTCCAAATCAGGACAACATCAGAACGCTTCGAGAGAAGGATGATTACAAAAACTTAGGAATATTAGGAACGAATAACGTCAAACAATCGGAGGTGGAAGAAAAAAAAGAAAAGACAACCTCAGAAGAACAAGAAAAATTCTCAAAACCAATTTCTGCTGCAGAAATCTTAGCAAAGGAATAAATACCAGGGCAGTTCCCCTTGTAAGATACTCTGGGCCATTCCTAAAATGGACAAGGAAGGAACTCAGACAAATAGACCAAAAGACAAGGAAACTGATGACTATAAGAGATGGCAAAGCTTAAAGTCTATCAACCTTTGGGGGTTATTTAATGCCAAAGCTATCCTTGTAGTAGAATAATAGTAGTGCTATTCAACCCATATAAGGGAGTTCATACTTTTCCCAAGAGTCTGTAGCGATTAGAAAAAAATGAAAATAGAAATAAAATGGAAATAAATCCAAAGTGTAGCAGTTCTTAGAAACCTCTGAGAGAAAGTGGAAACTGCGCATGTCTAGAAACAAGACTTATCGACGCTTGAGAAAGAAACCCGCTCTCATTTTCAGCTGTGACCACTTGGACTGGGAAAAACATCCTTTCTCCTGTTGCTGCTGCTGGTAGGGAAAACCACGTGTCAACTTAGCGGCACGCTGACTCATCCTTCCACCAGTGGCAGCCGTTTTTGCTTATATTAAAAACATCCACTGGACATGACTACACAGAATTTGGATGAATCAACCCAAAAAACGTATCACGTTATCAAGGCCAGAATACCGGACCTAGAATGAATTAATAAGAAAAAAAAGAACTTGTCATCTAGTATATTTTGCCATTCCAGTAAACTATAAGGTCAATTTTTTAAGCGGAGTTTAACAGGTTTGAATTCACAGTTTTCCTTCTCCTAGACTAGCTGCCTTACCAAGGCTGAAGAACCTAGTCTGCCCTACTATTTACCCTTAGCTGGAGGGAGAATAATTGGATTCATACCTTTCCCAAGGGTATTAGTGCTATGTGAAATGCAATCAGTCTCGTTCAGGAATTGAACTTGTGTCACTGTGTCCATTTCCTAGTCTAGGAGAAGGAAAACTCTGAATTCAAACCTGTTAAACTCCGCTTAAAAATTGACCTTGTGTCATATCTTGCCCGAGTGGAGGAGTTGGTAAATTTGGATATGACATTAAGATCGGATTTGTTTTTTTGTCAATCTTAATCCTTCCCTGATCCATTTTAATAATGGTCCAGAGTATCTTACAATGGGAACTGGCCGGGTATTTATTCCTTTGATTAGGTTTCTCAATATAAGAACACAACTGAGAAAAAACAGGTACTACACTGTAATCTAAACCAGAATGCCAAATAGACAATCTAATAAAATATGTTAGTAATTATTGAAAGAAGCCCAAAGAAGAACAGTTTTGTTGTTTCATGCCATTGATGTTCCCAAGCGACGTCATTTAATAAATCCATTTTATCTTTTTTCTTTTTTCTGTTGTCATATGATTGTTAATATATTGATAATTCGTTCGTTTATTTCAGGGACCTTATTTTAATTATCATTTAACTTTAAGAGGCAGATTTATTTTTTATCTTTTCTTCAAAGAGATTTAATACACTTCATTAATATCTCTGATTTTTAATAATCCTACAACCGACTGGACGTTCATTTGGTTTATCTTTTCTTTTTCTTTTTCTTCTTTTTTTCTTTTTTTATTTCTAAACATTATCTTTTAATTTAATAAAATGAGGGACGGGTTATGAAAATATTAATTGTTGATCTGCATCGATTAATGAATTAAATTGTAAATATTATGTAATCAAAAGAGTTTTTCCGCTTCATTTCTTTCTTTCCTTCCTTCCTTCCTCTAATAATTTTCTTCGGGGTTGGAGAACAAATTTATCCCTCTTGGCTGTTAGATACTCCCAAACTTTAATTAGAAAGCAACTTTTGCCTTGTCGGTGGGACTTAGAGAACACTGACTGTATCCCTCCCCTGCTAAGGAGTAAGACACCCGTAAATGAGTGTCTCGGGTATGATACTAAATTGCATTGGATGGTGAGGCAACATATCAGAAAAGCTGGGGAGTACTCTTTCATTGCCAGTACACCCAGGTCCACTATGGCTCAAGGCGGCTGTACTATAAAAATTTATATCTAAGAAAAAGATCAAGCTGACCACGTGCAGCACTTGATTTGGCCAGAGAGGAGAAGTGAGAAGTAATCCAAGAAAGTGCGGCACCAAAAAGTGACTTCCTCTTTTTGAACTACTCAGACCATCAATACGAATTCGGGGACCGAACTGTAAAGGCAGGAAATATTGGATGGTCTCGAATCTTCCACTGATTTCCAATTCCTTCAGTTTTTTTCCAAACTCTCGAGGAATCTTCCAAGCGAGCAAAATACAATTGGTATCACTGTCATCCTCATATTTTTGCTTTCTTCCTTTTTCAGTCTCTGGTTCACTGGAATGACAAAATCCACAAGATGAAAAAAATTTTTTTTTTTTTTTTGTTAATTGACATTACGTCTGGTTGTCTGGTCGTCTGGTCGGGATTCGGTGATCGGTTTTGATCTCAGAGTCCCAGAAGATTTCATGCATTTAATTTTCAAGTATGAATTCAGGTTTGTGTATATACCGTTTGGAAAAAAGGTAAAAATTTCAATCTACTGCATAATTCCCAGTGGATCACTGCGCCCCCACGGCGCAGTCGAGCCTAGTTTTGTACTTCTTTAGCGCCAGTTTGCTTGTTATGTGACTAACCGATTAATATCTGTCACCCCCTAACCAAACATTTACTATTCTGTTTCGTATTATCAATGTTGGCTTTGATATAATTGGTTCTTATGGGTAGGTTGCTCCTTTTAAAATAGATTCAGTTTTTCTCCTCAGGTTTCCCTTTCTTTGTCATATTCAAGTTTTCTTGAGTGCAATCTTGCCAATTTGTCGCTTGTAATATCCATACAGTTGTTTTTCTTCCCAGTTCTGTTTTCTCGTTTTCGCTGTTTTACTGTTTGCACTTACATTGCTGTAAGTAGTCTTTCTTTGCTCTTTTTAGTGTATTTTTCGAGTTTTTGTATTGATGCATCTACGCAATCCTCAGTGCTGGCGAGTCCTCAACCTCCTTCTCTTCTTGACACATATACTCTGTCTTTATTATCTCTCGCGTGTAAAGCCTAATCATCAGTTTCCTTGTCTTTTGGTCTATTTGAGTTCCTGCCTTATTCATTTTAATAATGGTCCAGAGTATCTTACAAGGGGAACTGCCCTGGTATTTATTCCTTTGCTAAGATTTCTGCGGCAGAACTCGGTTTTGAGAATTTTTCTTGTTCTTCTGAGGTAGTCTTTTCTTCTTCTTTTTTTTTCTTTTTTTTTTTTTTTTCATCTCCGATTGTTTGATGTTATTCGTTCCTAATATTCCAAAGTCTTTGTGACTGTCCTTCTCTCGAAGCGTTCTGATGTTGTCCTGATTTGGAAGTTTTATTCCTTCTATTTTTTTTCTCTTTTTCCACACTTCATTATGAGTAGGATATATTTTTCAATGTCAAATTACATTCCTATATCCTGGCTGTATATTCTTATTGGTTGTATAAGGGTTTATTGTTCTTTTTCATTCTTTGCACATATCTTTATAACATCCATAAACATAAGATTATTTATATTTTTCTGTGACTCAGTAAAATTCTAGCTTCCTGTGCATTTCTTAAATATAAAATTGAGTGACATCATTGCTATCAGGGAAAGTAGTAGCAAGGGTGAGTCTTCATGAAAATGCTCCTTGGAATTTTCACCTCCGTTACGCTTTGGCCTCCTGCTGTTAATTCAACTCTCCAGTTTTACATAGCTTTCGTAATGAGGTTTATTTTGTGCATTTTCAGGCATTCTGTTTACTTCTTTGTTTCTCTTTTCGACTTTTTCATTAAAATGTTTTTAATCCCAAATTCCTATATTCTGGCTGTATGTTCTTATAGGTATAGGGTTTCTTGTTCATCTTCATTTTTGGCCAATATCTTCATATTATCTATATATATATATATATTTATATATATATGGTGGTTGATCGTTTCCAGTAATTTTGTAAATTTGTAAGCTCCCGTAGATTCTTCTAAGTATATAACTGAGTGGTGAGAGATAGTCTCCTTGGAAAATGCCTCTTCGAATTTTCACCTCTGCTAAGGTTTGTCGACCTGTTGTTAATTGAATTCTGCAATTTTCTATGGCCTTCGTGATGAGGTTTATGATACTGTCGGATATTTTGTACACTTTCTGACATTCTATTATCCAAATTTGCGGCAGCATATCATAGGCCATTTTGTAGACAATCCATGGCATGGCTACATTTTTCCTCCTTGCTTTAACCCCACTGAGGATGAGCTGATCTATATATAATAAGTTATATGTTCCTCTTGTTCTCTTGCGATATCCTTTCTTTTTTCCGGAAACAGTTCATGGCATACAAGCGAGTAATATATTTCTACTTTTTTCTATTCGGTTAGGATTTTCCACATCATATGTAGACACATTATCGGTCTATAGTTACTGGTATGGTTCCTTTGGGGAGGGGTTGTAATATGGTATTTGTACTCTTTATCGTCAATTTGGGTATGCTTGCTTCTTGAAGGCATTTACTCGATTGCTGGGACAATCTGTCGTGAATGGACGTGAATTTTTAAACTAGAATCCATGTATACCATCATGGCCGGGTGTTTTCTAATTTCGTACTTTCTTCAGTGTTGCTCTTGGTGAATCCAGATGTACGTGGGCCTCGGAGCCTTCTTCAGGTCCTTGCAATTATTTTTCCATGTTATTAATCCATTAGACCTTTTTCTAGTGCTTTTTTTTCTGTTCCCATATCAATATATATTATATCTTGCTCCATATATTTTATATCTTGTTCCATATTTTTTATATCTAGTTCCATATATTTCATATCTCGTTCCATATATTTAATATCTTGTTCCATATATTTCATATCTCGTTCCATATATTTCATATCTTGTTCCATATATTTCATATCTCGTTCCATATATTTTTTACCTTGTTCTATATATTTTATATTTTGCTCCATATATTTCATATCTTGTTCCATATACTTTATGTCTTGCTCCATATATTTTCTATCTTGTTCCACATATTTTATATCTTGTTCCAGAACTATTTTGTATGCTTTCCATCTGTTTATTTGTTTTTCTGCTTTCTCCACCGTCTTGTTAATAGTATTTTCTTTCGTTATTTCATAAGGTCCTGGTTTGCATGCATAATTTAATTTTTCCCGGTATCTTGTGATTCTTCCTTCTTTCGCTAATATCTTTTAGTTTATTTCTTCCTGTTGTATTGTCATTCTTGTCTGTTCTTGTTTTCATTTCATTCTCATGTCTCTTTGTAGTTTTCCTTCCTTTGTCCTTTGTTATTTGAGTTTCTGTTTTTGTCTTAGCCTCAATTTCCGTCCAAATTTTGTATTTCCATTCGGGTTCTTTTAAGGGGACACCAATTTTATCACTAACTAGTTTTGCTCTAACATAAGATAGATTCTTTAGTTCGGTGATGTCGTCAGTTAAGATATTTTAATATTTTTATAACGTTTTCGGTTTCTACCTTGACTTTTTTCCAGTTCTAATTCCTTAGGAATGGTAAAATCCCCTTCTTTTCGATTATGATTTTTTATTAGCAAAAAAAATTTTTTATGTGAACATTGATGTTGTGCGACTAGGTTTCGTGATATTTTTGTTTTCAGTATTTTGTGTTTCAGCACGTTTAGAGGGCTTTTCTTGAACATATTCGTTATGACTTACCTGTCAACATATTTCTGATATCTCGAGATCAGAAAACCAGCCTTTCTTTAAAATTATACTCGCTTGGTTAGCAAGTTTTTGGCTTGTCGTATTAGATTTAGCGTATTCTGCCCAAATTTCGATCGTCCTTTTCCTATAACCTCTTTGTATAATGTTGTTTTCGAAAGAACCGTGGATTAAATTTATTATTATTATTATTATTTTACTCATTTGAGAGTTTTTCACACCAGTGTTAGTTAATGGTTTTTCACTGGTGTATAAGTGATAGCAAGTCTCCTCAAGTCTCCAGGACTCTTCTCAGTATTCTGATTAATCTTAATAATGCCGTTGTTTGAATGGTCTCTATTCGTCCTCTTATTTCCAAGTCCTCCAGTCTCTGTACCAATCCTTTTTGTGACTGTTCCGAGCGCGTCAATTACAACTAGTATCACCGTCACTTTCATGTACCATAGTTTTTTCAGTTCTCTAGCAAGGTCTAGGTACTTATCTCCCTTTTCGCTTTCCTTCAATCTTATTCTGTGGTCAGCCGGAACGGCAAAGTCCACTATTCGGCAGGTTCTCTTTTTCTTTCCTTTTTTTTTTTTTTTGTTTTGTTTTGTTGACTATAACAAGATCTGGTCGTCTGGCCGAGATTAGGTGATCCGTTTGTATCTCAAAATCTCAAAGAATTTTGTGCGTCTCATTTTCTAGGACGGATTCTGAGTTGTGCATTTTATCATTTGTTCGTATAATAATAATTATAATTTGTAATTATAAAAGTTATGTCAATCTTTTAATGCGGAAGGTTTTGCCACCCTACTTGGAAAGTCAACATCGAAAATCTTTGCTTTTATCTATGCTTAAGTATCAATCTCTGGCACCGATAATATGCAACTGGGTCAGCTACGAGACTAACCTCTACAGAATCACAAAGCATAATTCAATCTGGAATAAAAGCAGCGAATGAAGAACGAACGTACCATCCTTGTAATAATCATCGGTACTAGCTACTTAATGATTTTAAAATAGAATTAAATTAAATTAAATTAAATTTGGATTCTCATTTGCCGCAACCTCAATAAAAACCGAACAAGCGATAACTGTCTGTTACATAAATATAATGGTCACATTCCATGCTGCTGCTGCTGCTGCTGCTCAAAGACACCTTCTAACTGCTCACCACATGGCGGCAATTTTAAATCGAGATCATTCTGCCGAATCCCGTAAAAACAAATAGGAATCCTTCTCTATCTCTCTCTTCAATTGTCATGGTAATGGCCCATTTTCTCTTTCTCAGTACACATTTAACTTTTCTTTACATTTGTAAAAAATGTCTTTATAAAGAAAAAGAGCTTTGGTCTATCACCTTTGGGATTACGGAGATTCCCCGTGGCGTAGTGGCTACCGAGCTGGACTATGACATCGGAGAAAGCGAGTTCGAACTCCAGTTGTGCTATTGCGTTCACTTTCGGCCTAATACCGTTTGGAAAGGTAAGAAGTCCCTTTAATACAAATACAGTTGCGGTATCAGTCTTCGTGGGTTATTTAATGCCTACGGATGACTCTGATGATCATAGTCGATATGCCATTAAACAAAGAAACCAAACCAAAGTGATAGATTTTAACGGAATGTCAACCCCTTCTATGGTTATTTTAAGGTTAGGGAATCGCCTTCACAATATGTTTATATTCGTATTTGTATAGTTGTTTCTCAATAGTTTTCGTACCCAGTTATATAATATCAAGTATTCCTATTTATGAATTGAATTACTATGACCAGAAAATCCGGTGAACAATAACGAACGACATGCGAAAACTCTGGACAGCTGTTTCGACCTTATTAGGTCTCATCAGTAGTGTATACCGTGATCTCCACCACTTAAAAAAAAAAAGGAAAATGTAGGTCTGTATTCTTGCCCTTGGGGGTCATAATAATCACGCAGACGCGTATTTCTAATCATCTTGGGAAGACGTGGCCCTGGAGGTGACCGTGTCCTCTGGAAAGAGTACCGATGTAACTTACAAGACACATTTAGGTCAATTTGCCGCGCAATTACCATTGCTAGTTAATTTGGCGTCACTTGTGTGCGATATGAACTTGTGGCTCAGTTGTAGAGTTTCGGTTCTGTAGATTCACACAGTTAAATGATCAAACAGTTCTATTTCTAACAATTCAATTTAACATAAGTCAACAAAGTTAAATGTTTCCAAGTCTTACTATGTATCAATAACAATTCAATTAAACATCAGTTATTTGTTTAAACACAGTTAAATGATCAAACAGTTCTATTTCTAACAATTCAGTTTTGCTTAACTCATCTTTACACACAGTTTAAATGTTAAACAGTTCTATTCGACCCATAGATAAGACCTACCAAATGCTACCACTCCGGGCCTTAGTGGACCTGGGATCGATGGCAGTCAAGGGCTACTTCACATTCCCCAAAGCTCCAGCATTACTAAAGCCTTACAATCAGTTTGTTTAGTTTCATATCCAGGACACTCGCTGGGCGTCCTTCGAGAACAAAATTTCTATACTTATTACAGGGATGAGTCAGAAGTTTTGCAATTTTTTATTAACATGAGGTACAATTCGGTCGCTCCGGTTGTTTCTGCAGAAATCGTGAAAGTAAGGCACCACACTGGACTGTGAGATGCCGAGCTCGCCTGATACTCTCCGAATGCCAATCGCTGAATTTGCCGAGATCGCGAAGGTGACGAAACACACTGGACTGTGAGATGCCAAGCTCGCTTGATACTCTCCGAATACTAATCGCCGAATTTGCCGAGATTGCGAAGGTGACGAAACACACTGGACTGTGGGATGCCGAGCTCGCCTGATACTCTGAGAGAGCTAATTGTCGAATTTGCCTCTATGGGTTGGAGCACGGCTTTAGGCCTATTTGACTGGTCGTTGACGTTCTTGCAGCCCGAGCAAAATTTCTTGAACCATCTGGTTATTGAATTGTGATCAACTGCACTTTCACCTTTTGCACCACAAATGTTTTGGGTTACTTCTGCAGCGTTATGGTCAGATTTAAACGCATAAAGTATACGCTTCCAACTATGCTGTACGTTCATCTATACGTGCATCATTCATCTGTACGTGCATCTGTACGTGCATCATTCAAATCCCATACGGAACGAAGCAATGCACAATGTTTCAGGGTACCTACTAGGGTACCGAAGCGGGTAACTACCAAAGCTTGAACTGCACGATACCACCAACCGAAGCGGGTAACTACCAAAGCTTGAACTGCACGATACCACCAACCGAAGCGGATAACTACCAAAGCTTGAACTGCACGATACCACCAACCGAAGAGGGTAACTACCAAAGCTTGAACTGCACGATACCACCAACCGAAGCGGGTAACTACCAAAGCTTGAACTGCACGATACCACCAACCGAAGCGGGTAACTACCAAAGCTTGAACTGCACGATACCACCAACCGAAGCGGGTAACTACCAAAGCTTGAACTGCTTCCCTCACATGATATATGCAGCGCAAAACTAGCTCATACTAAAATATTGCAAAACCTTTGACTTCTCTTAATGTTATTTATCCTCTACCATAATTATTCAGCTTGCACGTGTACTTATACGAACGCAGATACATTATTTTACCACCACCACCCACTCTCTCTCTCTCTCTCTCTCTCTCTCTGAAATCGTATTTTCATTTTATTTTTCGAAGTTTGGTTTTTATGCTTGCGGCAGAAATGTCAAGAGAAATAAGTTAACTTTCTAAAAAGCTAAAAAAAAATGGCAGAAGTCTACGATAGGTTATTTGAAAATATAGTCTGTATAAAAGAAAATTCACACTGTCTTATGAACACAATCAGAAATATGCAAAGAGAAAGATGCACTTAAGGATACACACATAAATACACATATAATTTTATGGTTTAGACACACAAAATATGCTTATATGAAAAAAAATTTAAATTAAAAAACAGTTTTATTTTACATTTTTTTTCTCAATGAAAAATTGACATGGAGCAAAAAGACTAGAAAATATGACAGATTCTTTTAGAACAAAGTGAATATGAAGTCTGCATTCTGTTAATTTTTTTTTGTTTTTTTATTAAAAAGCTGAAATAAAATAAGTTAACATCAAAACAAATAACAGCAGGTTTAGTTGAACAGACGTTATTTTTATGTACCGATTTTTATGGCAATAAGCAATAATTTAACGGTCAAGTCATGCAGGAAGCACCGGTTTCCGCAAACTCAACTAAGTTAAACGGCGGTAAGCCAGTTCAAAACTTCTAAGGGTGACCATTAAAATAACAGCAGGTACTGTAAGCAGCCTTAGGCCTGTGTGCAAAGTTTACTAAATTAGCAATAATTTATAAAACATGTTTCTGTATAAGTATTAATTTTCGTACAGTGTATGTTATAGGCTTTACATTCCTATATTTTAAAATGGCCGTGATACCACTTGTTCCTGAAACAAAGATGGCGGACGTCGGCAAACTAATCAGTCTCGGGAACCTATTGGTCACGAAAGTCACATAATTTGTGCTCACAACTACGTCCACAACTTTGATTTTGTCCCGCGCATTTGGAGCCGACTGCATGACAAGGATTGCCTATATATACTCTCGTCTTCCAAGAATTCATTCTCTCCATTTTCACTTACAGAAACAGCTCTCTCTCTCTCTCTCTCTCTCTCTCAATTTTCACTTATAGAGACAGCACACTCACTCTCTCACACATTTTAACTTCCAGAGACAGCTCTCTCTCTCTCTCTCTCTTCATTTCGACTTCTGGAAACAGCCTGACCTTGCCAGTTAGTAAGACACAATTCAATACGCGGAACATAGGTGCGTATACATTCTGCGACCTTTTTCTTTCTTGTTCTGCCTTTTCGGTTAAACCTTTTCGAGCCTTGAACACAGCCTCAGAAATTTCGTCAAACTCCGAAAGAAACAAACAACCAACACGGGAGAAGACACATTCCTCCTAAAAATACATTGCTGTATTTTTGTATATCGATACCTCACAAGAAATACTTAGTCCACATACATTTTATAGTCTACAGGACACTTTTAATATTTAGTCCTTTTCCATAATATTCGTGTCAGTTACATACACACACACACAGAGGAATATTCAACAGACTCTATTAGAATATTTGTAATGTTTCCTTTTTCATGTAGTTGTTGATATATAAATTTATTTTTGTTTGTACTGCTTTGTTTTGAATGTTCTTTTCTCCGCGTCGTTTAACTTCGTTTGCTTTTCAATAATGGGCCCAACATAATTTGTGGGGAACAAACTATCCAACAACATACTTCCACAAAATGGGGGACCAAAAATTTTCACCAAACAACAGTACCCCCCTACCACAATGTAATTGATTTAGTATATTTTCAAGTTGTTTACTTGCAGTAAAATAATCCCGGTGATAATAAATTATATTAATTATTTTATAAAGTAATTAATTATATGAATTATCTTATTGTTTTATTGGCTAAAAGTGTAGATTAGTTATAGATCTTTAAATGGAAATGTACTTATTGAAGTCAACGCGTGCACACTGGTATATATATCGTATTGTAGTTGTATATAACTTTATGGCTTGTCGACATTGAAAGCTCCACACAACCGTCATGACAGCATTATGCAACACAGCGACTCTATTGGCATAAGCTCAGTCGGCTGGGGTTGTAGAATACGTCGACTGTATCATTAAATACAAATTACACCAAAAAAACACAAAAAATTCTTAAACTTTTGATGCATCAGAAACAACCCCTGTTGGCCGCAATCACTGCTTCATAGGTTCTCGGCATTCTTTCCACAAAAGACTGAAGGTAGACTGAAGATTGCTTTCTGTCCAGCTTTCCTGCAAGAATTTCCAGAGGTGAGCCACTCTCAGTCAAGTTTATCCCACACCAGTTTAATGGGATTTAAGTCCGCTGATTACGCTGACCAAGACGTCAGTAGAAGAATCTGCTGTTCTTGCACGAGTACAAATCCTTGACCCACAAGCCGCGTTCCAGATAGGATCGTGTAATGCTGCTTCTGATTTAAGTTGCTCTTCACCTGGTGTAAATCCTCGACATTGCAATTGGCAAAAGAGACCTCATCCAAGCTTTACGGTTGGTGTAATACAATAAGTTGTTACTCTTTCATCAACTCTTCGCTACATGTAGGCCTTTCTTTTTTAGTCAAAGATTTTGAACTTTAATTCGTAAGTCCAAAGGACTTAATTCTATAGTCCTATTGTCCAGTCTTTGCGCGCCTTAGCCCACTAGAGTCTTTTAGCATTGTTTTTCTTCCTCAGTAACAATTCTACCATATAAGCCAGCTTCACAGAGTCTACGCCTCTCAATGGATGTTGACACATTTTTCACGACATTTGTTCAGTTGTGCCGTGTTGTTTAGAGCTGTCAGCTTCCTGTCAAACAAGCTGGTGAAACTGATGGAATTGTCCTCAGCTCTTGTTATTGCTTTTAGTCTACCAGCCCAACTTTTGGTTTGGTTTTGTCCCATTTCCGGATGTCTCCTAATTGTATAATCCACTGTAGTTGCTGGGATATTTTATTGCTTGTACTTGGGGGGGGAGTATGTAATTTGGTTATTTCAGTAGATTGCTCTCTAAATTATTTCCACCACAAATACAACACAAAACTTTACAATCGCGCAAAAGAAATGGAATAGAACACAACGAACATTAAATAACAAACAATTTAATATGCATATAACAGAATATGAAAAACAAAATACATGATGAGTAAATGGCCTTTTGGAAAATAAAGTTTGACAAGAAGAGAATAAATTTGTTGAAAGATGTGTGTATGTTCATGTTATCAGAGTCCGTAAATAAGTCGTTCTTACTTACATTAAGTTTATAGCGGGTTTTATGATTGTGGCAACAGCGTGTCTCGTTGATGAAAGAAAGTTTGTCGGGTTTTCCTTTTGAATATAATTCTCGGCCATTTAAAGAGAGTTCATGAACTTTCGTTGAGGAAGGAAAGGAATTGGTTGGACATAGTATCGGCTACTGGCTTAGTGGCTTGTGTTCGTCTGTGTCTTCGTTTGTGTGTAAGCTTGTGTCTTGTGTGTCTGGCTTCCTAACTCTGTGTTATTTATATCCTACAGGTGGATCAAAGAATCGCCCTAAAATCTTGGCGCGTAGACATTTATTGACCAATCAGATTTGTATTTTACTACTTTATTTTCGAGCCTAAATATTTTCTGTAGGTTCACTTCCGATCCTAATTTTCTAGAATGTTCTATTCTATGTTTTTAGCTGATTAGTTGAAAAATATAAAAATGTAACTTAAATGCTAATGCGGGTTTGATCCTAAATTTCTAGAATGTTCTTAAGTCTGTTTTTATTGCTTATTTTAAGACTAGAAGAAATGTGTATCCTATATACTAAAGAAGAAAAACGCTTTCAAAACAATTTTTCAAAAGATATCTGGTTATACTAAGTTCAAAGTTACCAAGGAAGACTTGTGTTTAGTATAATAAATAAAACCATTGAGGTACTTAACTAGTCTAATTAAAAATAACGCTTTTAAGATGAGAAATAAAATTTTTGAGGGTTGCCAAATACTTTTGACTGGTAGTATATATATATATATATATGTGTGTGTGTGTGTGTGTGTGTGTGTGAAATATATATATATATGTATTATGCATTTATATATAATACATTTCATGTGTATATTATATATATTTCATATATATATATATACGTAAAGCGCTTTATATATATTTATATATATATGTGTGTGTGTGTGTGTGTGAAATGTATTTATATCTATATATATATAAATTTTATTCTAAATATGTACATATGTATATTCATAAATATATATATATATATATTAACTGTATTTTATGTATATATACATATTATATGTAGTTATATATATATATATGTATATGTGTCTGTGTCTGTGTGTGTGTGTAGTTTATATATTTATATATAAGATGTGGTTGATACATGAAAATATATCACATGTTTTTATATATATGTATATATATTTTTTTTTTCTATACTGATATCGCCAGACCCCATGGAAAGCAGGAGAGTCGATGTGAAATAAGGCAGATGAATCAATTTGGGTCAACGACGAGCTTCACCAGATTCTGGGCAAAAGAACCTTACATGTCAACGGTTAGGATCAACTTGCTCAGTCAGGTAACTACTGCTACTTATCTAAAGGGTGGCGTTCATTGCTGAGGGAAAAAAAACAGCCAACGCATGTTTACCATGATTCTAATTCAAAACGTTTGTCCAAACCTCATCACTCTTCACGCGAATTAACAAGGGACACGTTCTGCTGAAATTAGAGCTCTGGCTCCAGTGTTTGAAAAATCAGCAACAGAACACAAACTCAAACTCATACGGAAATCGTTTAGATGCAAATACACTGTTCATTTAGTGACATTTAATGTTAAAACTTCAAACCAATTATTCGAGCTGACAGTATCTTCAGCAGAGCATAATATAGACATCATATGCATGCAAGAACATAAATACAACTATAGCGAACAAGCATTGAAATATTATGATACTTGTAATGGATGGATGTCGGTCTTTGTATCTACGTGGAAAAACTCCGTCAATGCCGTCTTATGACACAAAATAATCTGATGGTGTCTCCTTTAATTCTGGTGTTTTGGAGAATGCTGTGTACCCCTTTATTGCCATCACTCCCAG
>OY757909.1:113221850-113424350 GCA_963585895.1 Sepioteuthis lessoniana
TTCGTGGGTTTATTTAATACCAAAGCTATTCACGTAGAAGGCCAGTACTGGTACTATTTAACCCATAAATGGAAAGATAAGGAGGTTCCTACCCCAGTATATTTCTACAAAAAAGTTCAATCTCACTATGATGTCTCTGTCTAGCATGTAAACCACAATGCCATAGGGACTCCCTCATAATTATTTTACAGCTCCAGATTGTAAAACTACCTCTACACCTAATTAGTAATGTCTAATTAAATCTGAATGATAATTCTCTCATAACAATTTACTTTCTTCTGTTTCAAAAGTTTGCAGATTTGAATGAGAACTTTTCACGACATCCATTTTCCTTATGAGGAACAATTTTTTTCATTAAAACCTATGTTCACTAAGTATATTTTTACCCAACTTCTTCACAAGCAGAATATGATAAAAGGTCAATTTTTTAAGGCTGAGTACAGCTGGTTTGACTTCAGAGGTTTCCTTTTCCTTGATTAGTTGTCTTACCCAGGCTAAAGAACCCAGTCTACCCTACTATTTACCCATAGATGGATGGAGAACAGATGGATTCGTGCCTTTCTGAAAGGCATTTGCATGGAAATAAACAGGATTTGAATTCCAGTTGCTAATTCTATTTCATATGATAAGAACCATTATGTTAGGTATGCATCCTAGAGTCCAGTAAGAATGCATGAGCTAAAATAATCCAAATATGACAAACAAGACATGGGGGACACCATTGGAGAAACAAGGATGAACTCATAAGTGCTGTTCTCCTTAAGACCCCTTCACATGGACGTGCCTATAACAATTCTGTGCAGACATACGATACAATCTGGAAGACCTACTGGGAGCAAAGGCTGATAGAGACAAATGGTGAGAGAGTGTCAGGGAAATCTATGCTTGCAGGGCTATTTGATGATGAAGTATGCATACCAAATTTGGTAGCTCTTTACTAAACCATTTGGCCATCAACAAAAGAGAGACAAACTCATTCCTACCATTAATAGAGGTAATTTCAAACTAGACAAAACTGAAACTGAAAGTATAAACTTTAAATTTAGAGACAATCATTGTTCATACCTAACAGCAATGAGTGTATTGTTATTAATCCCTGGCAGGACTTAGAGGATACATTGGGTTTTTTTTTGCCTAACAAATCACATATGTAAATTAATCTCAAATACCATATGCAATATGACAAACAGCAACCTTTCATACATGATTTTTTAAAAAAATGTCATTTTTCTCTATGAGGGCAAGTGGCAAAAATGATGTCATTCAAGTAGAAAATTGAGACTAATACACTTTGTTTATTCACTGAATGATAGTTTAAACACATACACACAGATTTTATTTGTTTAAATACTTCCATATTTTCAATTGCCCTCACAATAGCACAACCCTATCCAAAGTACTGCTTGTAAGTATTTGAACAAGTCAAATATACTTTTATTGCCCAAGATTGCAAGAATCATTTGGAAATTTGTAACTTTTTCAAATTTGAGTTCTCCTATTTCCATCTTGACAAATTTTAAACGAGATTTGAGAATTGAGGTTAAATTTCTTGTTTTTGTATCATTTAACATCTGATTTGGTTTTTAAAATCCACAACTTTAGGATTTATAACCATACAATATGTAAACATGTTTTGGGGATGGTCAGTTGCAATAAAACTTGGTCTTTGCTTCCAGAAGCAACTTTTTTTTTTTTTTTTTGGAATGTTTTTATATCATCATTATATTATCAAAATTCACTCAGATTGTTCCTTGCTGTTATAGACTGACAATGCAGATGAAAAATTAAAGATGAAAGAAAATACAAGTTAAAATTAATAATAATGACTGACAATCCTTCATCTAAAAATGATCAGTAAAAGATGCTATTAATAGTAAGTAAAGTTGACGACCTTAGTTGAGGCTCCCTTTTCAATAGCTACTACACCAAGGTGTAGGGGAGGGCGCTACTCCTTTCCCTGGATTGCTCCACAACTCTTGATACGTACCTTACATTGCTGAGCATTAAGCAAAGAGGTATCAAATCCCATTTTTAAAGTCTTTGGTATGATGTGACCTGGGATTGAGCCCAGGTTTTCCGGACCATTGGCGGTGCAAAAAAATAAACAAAATGACACAGATAAAGAAATAATATAAATTTTTGAATTCTCGGTTTTAATTTGAGCTTCTACAAATGTCTCATAGGTCAATTAATAGAGCATTTAATTGAACTTCCTGAAAGCAAAAGGAGTTGCAAATTTAAATCCTGCCAAGAGATTATCTTTTATTAATCTGATCCACACCATTATAAGATGACCCAAGTTTGGTTTGGTTTTATGCCATATCAACCATTGTAGGTTATTTAAAAAGCCAAATCTTGTTTATACCTATATATTAAATATAAAGGATTTGGTTTGGTCAGGCTTTATGGCATATCAACCATTGTAGGTTATTTAATGCCAAATCTTGTTTATACCTATATATTAGATATATATATGATTTGTAAATATGTTTTGTAGATAACATTTTTAAATGAGCCTGAGCTCTTTTTTGTGCACAGTTAAATGGTTTCAAGTATTGCTATATAACAGTCACAATTTAACATCAGTCATTTGTTTGCACACAGTTTGTTCTATTTGATCCATTGATAGGACCCTTACAGTTGCAAGCACACCAAGTCAGAGTGGACCTGCAACCAATGGCAATAAAGGGGTATTCCAAATTTCTCAAGTCTCCAAGGCTAGAGCCTTGCCATCAAATGGTTTAATGTCATAGTGAGGACATTGGTTGGGGGTGGGGTCAGATAAGTTTGAAAAGACCACTCTGGCTGTCACTTTAAAAAAAGTTTAATTTTATTGTCATTCTTTTTAGAGAATGTCCTGGAGACATTCATCATCATGAAGTCGTGCAGCTGACACAGGTTTCCATGACTATCTCACCATCCATCCCTATCATCCATTGCTCCCAGCAGATCTTCCAAACTACATTGTGTCTATGCAGGTAAATTCTTGCTGGTCAGCTAACACTGGTACAACCGTGTGGAGTGGTCCATAGGAGAATATCACTTATGAGTTTGTCCTCACCTCTCCAGCAGTGTCCCACGTGTCTTGTTCATCTTAGTTGAATGGTTTTTAGAGATGGGAGATACAGCCATTGTTTCATAGCATCACTTCCAGGAATTGTTCAATAGAGCTTGTAGTATTTTTGTGTAGTTCCCATCTAGCTTTTTTCTCGATGGGTTTTATCAGCATCCACGTATTGACACCACCCTTGCTGGGAAGAAGTCCTGTTTTATTTTATCAGATCGTCTGGCAATATATCAATGTTCAGCTATATGGATGGTCTGTATCTAAAAGTAGGGAAGATTTGACCCTGCCTATATACAGATGAGATTAGCTGTGAAGAATCGGAAAGTTGCTTCCCATTTTCTCCACCCCGACGAGAAAAAAAAAAAATCTATCCAGGTAAAGAGTTTAAATATATATAATTTACCCAACCCTTACAAAATTGGCAGTATGTGACAAAAGGTCAATTTTTAAGTGGACTAAAGTTGGTTTAAATTCTGAGTTTTTTTCCTTTAATTAAGTGAGCAACAGATGCATTCACGCTTTCCTGTTTTAAGATGTACAGAAGATTTTTTTAAAAAATGAAAACCTAGATGAACTCTATAGTCAACCTGTCACATAACAATCTGAAGAAAAACCCAACAAAAATAAGAATTCAGACCTAATAGACTAATATCAGTAAAAAGGATTGGTAATGATTTATATTGATCAATTTGCAACCAGGAGGGGAAAAAAAAAAAAAAAATAAGTTATTACTTTCTACAGACATTACACAATTCTTTTGCCAAAAAGAATCAGTGACAAGAAAGCCCCTTATTTTCTCAAGATTTTATGATTATTTCCTCTAGTAATAAATAAAATAAAACACACACACACAGGTCCTTGGAAGCCATTTTAAACTTATGCACCAGATCATGACTAGCTAAATGAAGACAGTGCTGGAAATCTAACACTAATTTGAAGGGGTGGGGAATCAAACTGATAAATTTATAATAAAAATGTTTAAACAGTCTCATTTCTTAATAGATCAATTTCATGTTCGTAAAAAGAAAAATAAGTAAAATAAGGAGTGGAAACAAAATGAACTTTTGAAATTTTTTTGAAAGAACCAATTGGCAGTGAAATAGAAACCCTTGTAAAAAAAATAAATAAATAAAAAATTTTAAAAAACTAAAAAAATTTTAAGCAAATTTTTTTTTTTTTTTTTTTTAGATAAAAACTTTCCTCCTTATTCTTTTGTTTACACATATTTACAAATTCCTATTCTACAAGGTGGCTTTTTTTTCCTTTCTTGAATAAAACTCCTTTTGGCCTGCAGAAAGCAGTATAAATATCAGAAAATAGCTTACAAGTTGTTGGTAAGGATGGTGAACAGGTGAAAACTTAAAAATCATAAAAGAGACTCTTATAGAGATGTTAACTTTTCTTTAAACACCCTTAGATTTTAAATATTACATAAGTCATTTAAAATCAAATACAATTTATCACTGAAAAGAATTTACAAACAAACCATAATTTGTTCCATTATAAACAGCTAACTTGTGACAATCACTTGAAATATTCAAACCACACAGAATTTTTCTTTAAAATGGTATATAAAGAATTCTCTACATTTTTGTCATGAAGTAGTCATCTCCCACTACCAATGAACCTGGTGCCTGGCTATATGACTGACAACAAAAGGTCAATGAATAAAAATTAAATTAAAAAAACCTTTGGCAGAGAATACAAGAAAGTTGGGGAATTTTGAGAAGGGTCAGGCAGTTAATTACTGGCAAAGTGACAAGTGACGACCAAAATTTTAGGGTTAGTGAAATTGTCTTCAATTGGGAGTGGGCTACAATTTGTCAAACAATAGATCTTTTATCAACTCAAGAATACTACTTCACATCTTCCTAGTTTTGAGACCCATACAGAGGGAGGTTGCAATATCATTAATAAAGTGAGAAGTTTTAGGATTTTTTCTAATATATTATTAGTATCAAAGATACAACTTTTTTTCTTAAATGATATACCATACTGAAAGACAATTTTACCTTAATAATTTTGAAAAACAGAATTTTATTTTTCATATCACTTTGCACATTTGTAAATTCTAGATCTAAGGGAAATAACTTTTAGGCCATTTTTCTGTTTTACAGAAAAAAAAAAAAAAAAAAGTCAAATTCAAACCGATATCAGCTTTTAACACTTTGAATCCATAAGCTTGATATTTTGGCCAGCACAATCCTCAAGGGAGGTGCTAACAACACAGATTCCCTAAAAACTTTCTCTTCATCTATCCCTATCAGCCACCATTCTTGGCAGGTCCTTGAAGCATCATCGAATGTCTACACAAATGTATGACAGTTTTTAGCTGGTCAGCCCACATTTATACCCAGGTGTAGAAATCCATAGACAAGCATTGCTTAAGAGTTCTTACTTCCCCGACCATATCTTGGTCTTAATTAAATGATTTGAGAGATGAAAGGTAACTGGCCATACAGTTGCTGTTTTGAGAATTAATTTTTATCTATTGCAGACTTTTTGTCCTCATCTTGGCAGTTTTTGTGTTGTTTCTTCTTTCACTACGTTTGGCCGAAAAAAAAAAAACTGCCAAGATTAGGACAAAAAGTCCGCAATAGATAAAAATTAATTCTCAGATTAAGAAACCTCATCTCAAAATGATTCCAATTAAAAGACAGTTGCTGTTTTGTAAGATGTTAGTTCCAGAATGTGTTCAAAACAGCATGCTGTATTCTTGTATAGTTCTGACACTAAGTTTAAATGCATTTTGTCCCATATTAACTTATAAATTTAATGAACTTAAGTACAGGGGTATGCAATAGCTGAAAGGGTTTATATAAAAAAAAAAAAAAATTTAAAAAACAACCTCTGAAAGTATTTCAACCCTGCATGTCATAAAATAAAAAAAATAAAAAACATAAAAGCATATAAAAGCATTCTTATATAAAATAAATACAATTTTTTTTTTTTAAATTCATCAATAACAAAAAGCTTTTTAAAAAAAATTTAAATCCTTTATTTACATAAGATTTATGATAAAATTAAAAAATTATTCATTGCTCTGATGGAAGATTAAAAACCCCATCAATCTGTACAAAAGAATGTTTTGAAGCAACAAGAATTGGAACTCATTTTTTCACTGATAACTGCACTCAGAAAACATGTTCAAAGTTTGTTTTTTTTTTATTTTGAAAGGTTGAGAAAATTGCCCCCACTCCCAGAATGAAATAAGTAGAGAGGTAGAATCAACTTAAGTTCCTCAAATCAAATTATCAGAGACTGATTAAAAAAAAAAAAAAAAAAAAAAAAAAAAAAAAAAAAAAAATTTAAGAATACACATATTACATACATACATGCATACAAATTCCTGATAGCTTCACAGCAGTTTTATAACCTAATCAAAGGTGATTAGATTTAAACAGCTACTGAAAACTTATAGAAAATTTTAATGGTCCCAATAAAATGTCCAAGTAATTCCTTAAAAAAAAAAAAAAAAAAAAAAATTTCAGATTAGAAAATAAATTATACCTACATCCCTGTTTGTCTAAAACCTACAGATTACAAACTAAATAACAAAATTATTTGCAATACAGTAACAAATAATTCTAGAACAATTTCAAATCCAAAGGATTATTCATGGATAAAAACTAAATAGTTTGAAAAATTTTTTTTTTTTTTTTTTTTTTTTTTTTTTTTTTTTTTTTACACATGCTTGAAGCAAGATAAAAAAAAAAAAAAAAAAAAAAAAAAAAAAAAGCAAGTCTACAAGAGTGGTTCATATATGTTTAGAGACAATGCAGTATGATGAAGATGTTCGATTGACAATGTCAGCATTGTTCAAATGCAACAATGCTCTCAATTAAAAAAGAAAAAAGTTAACCATTTATCTGCAAAAAAAGAAAAAAAAAAAAAAAAAAAGCACAGAATACCTTGGACGGAATCAAGAAAATTATAGTGCCATTTTGGCAGCTCTACATAAAGACGCCAAAGGGTTGAAAAAGGGTCCCTGATAGAGCCATGGAGACAGGACACTGCCAATTCAGTACATATGTGGTGGGCGGTGGGGAGGGAGGGGGAATGTTTGCTTAATTTTCTTTTTATTACCAGCCATTCCAATAAAGAAATCAGATGAAATTAATGAATGTCTACAGCAGGATGAAATAAATATCATGAAAAACTTATTCCAGATTTTAGCTTCCTTTGGGGATAAACGTCTATAGCGATGAACATGCCATTCATAGATATGTATAGTAGAATCATAATAACTGAACCTCTTCCTAAACAAAGTGTTTATTCTCAATTCAATAGTTGAATATCAGTAAAATGAAAACTAAATTTATATGATTTAGATTGGAAACATTTATTTTAATCATTTAAGAACTCTGGTGGTTAAAACTAATGTTCAAAAAGAAAAAGATAAAGAATTCCAGCTTTGTATTTCTATGTACAACTAATCATTCTGCCAAATATTTAGTTGCAGCCATTGCACACCCTATAATGCAGAATTAACTTAAAGAAAAAAATTAACACAACCAAATTCCACCCACAAAAATTATTTAAAATATATCTAAATAGAATTATCTGTATTGTTAGTTAATCTATTTATTTTTTCTTTTATTTTATCTAATCACTTGACAGTTTCATAAATAAAGCATAATTTAATTAATCCTGCCAAAAGGAATGATTAATAAGATGAATTGTTATTACTCAGTAAAATGGTAATGAAAACCCCATACCCAATTTATTAAATTCAAAGAACAAATATTTCTATGCCGAATAGAGTTCAGAATGCAAGTAAAATATTATCAAGTAATAATTGATGACATATTATTTCATCCAATCAAGAAAATGAGAGTTACAAATTATGCCTTTATCCAAATGTGTGATCAAACTAGAAATAATTATAAACTATTTTATTGGTAAGGTATCAAAAAGTTAAATTTTTTAATGAAAAGATGAAATTAAAAAAAAGATATTCAAAAATACCATAAAAGAGATGGGAGTTGGGTTAAACTGAACTCCAGTATAATTCTTAAACAAGGCAGAGGTTTTCTGAAATAAGCAAATTTTTGTGTTTTGTTTTTCAAGAAGCCAAAATTGTTTGATATTTTAAA
Organism: Sepioteuthis lessoniana; assembly: GCA_963585895.1. NCBI lineage: Eukaryota > Metazoa > Mollusca > Cephalopoda > Myopsida > Loliginidae > Sepioteuthis > Sepioteuthis lessoniana. Next base: position 113,230,014 of record OY757909.1, read on the forward strand.
AAGATAAATTTAAACCTTTTATATAACTTACATAAATCTTTATACCAGAAACGTTGAACATTCAAAAATCTTTGCTGACTATACAATCCAGTGTTGCTATAAAGAACCTTTTTGGAAGTTGGAATCAAGTTCAGGTGATTCAGAGTTATTGGATATTTTTTTTATTGGTCACAATTCCTTCAGGTGATGAGAGCATTGGTTGTTGCAGTTACATTGCAATGAAAACATTGCTCTCCATCTGTCAGTTTATCTTTTGTCTTACATTTACACTCAAATCTTTCATTCAGTATTAAAACAATATTATATACAGACAGTTTTCATCACAGTCAAACCCAATGTGTTGTGATAATGAATCTATGGCAAGAATACTGGAAGCACGCAGAATCATCACAACCATTCTGGAACAAAAATCAGCAAAACACAGACAAAGATCATTCATTAATTTGCAAATCAGGAGAGCAATTGCAATTCCAATACATTTTGATTGTATGCCAGCAAATAAATCTATCATCAACCACCCAATATGTCAGTCATACATTTCTTGGTTAAGCTAGAGATTTGCATGGGGTGGAGGACTTATGTACAATTTAGGAATAACTGGGGAGGAAACTTCTTAGACCCCTAAGTGCAATGTTCTAAATGCAATTCAAAATCAGACTATTTTGGGCCCCCAAATCATTTCCAGACTTTTTCATGACAAAAAAAAAAAACAAACACACACACACAGCTTTCAGTTTACTCTCTAAACCATATCTTTATATTTAAGAATGAGAGAAAAAAATGAATTGGAAATAACTGAATTGATGAGGTGTGACTTATTGATATAATGCCAAAACTTGTGTAAACATTAACAGCTCATTTATTTGTAGGAATGCCTAACACTATATTGTAATGAACACACAGCCATTGGCACTATCTGTTTTGTTTTTATGTATCACATGCAGAAAGATTAGATTTACATTTTCACAATCAAATTCCAGAATCACAGAGTTTGTTTTGTTTCTAAATCGGTTATTGAGAACATGAACCATCAGACTACAGACAACTTTTAGGTTTACATATATTTCAGTGGGGTTTTTTGTATTATTTCATTAGTTAAAACAAAACAGGTTCCATTTCTAACATTGTATTCAAGTGTTGTAATACTTGACTATTTGAGATTTTAGGCAAAGTAATGTCTCAAAGTGAACCTATCATGAACAGGCTTACGTAACTTAGTCTGCTTTAGGTTATAACTCAACTGTAGATGCCATGTTTTATTTTTTTGTTTTGTTTACAGCCAGCCAGCCCTTTTTAAACCATTGATTGTAAAGGAGATATAAGTATGTGCTCTGATGTACAGCAAAATATATTATCAAATATCAAAAAAGCTATTTACATAGGAAGATACATACATAGTTATAGCAGTGGAATTGAAATTGATTTAATCTGAAGTGTGTTTATTCAAACATCATGAGGTAGAAATTTACTTCAAGTGGTATCTTCATAAAGAAATACGTTTCAATTAGACTCCCATCACAAAATATAACTAATTCTGAAATTATTTACAAAAAGAATCAAACTATTTTTCCACTTCAGTAAGTTTGGTTGTTCAAGCAAAAATTGTTTAAATTAGACATACAAATTTTAACAAGCACAACTAAGATTTAAAGTATTCAATTTGTGAATTAGGAAATAAAAAGGTTTATTGAAATGAACCAAATTTTAAACTTCTTGCATGAAGTGAAGCCAAAATAAGCAATTTGTTTATTAATAATTCAAACTAGAATTATTAAATAGAGTAGGAAATAAGCTTAGTTACTATTGGATTCCACCAATTGCAGATGTCATATGAAGCCAGTTTAAAAGTAACCAATAAATTTGTGCAAGTTTTAAATAATTCACAATTTTTCAGATTGCAAAAGAAAAGAAAATAGTTTGGTATTGTATTTTCAAATGAGCTAATGCCTGACATTTTTATTTAAAGTAAACTAATTGATACTCTAAAGTTTAGGATAAAACTAAGATTTCTCAACCTATGTAAAAAGCCTGTATCAATTTTACTTTCTGGTTAAGGTCTCAATTATCACAGATTTATTTACTGAGATACTCAATTGTTATGAGTAATCAAAACAGATGTTAAAAAAAATTACATTAATCTACTATTCACCACAGACAAAATTTTTCTATACATTAACTGAGGAATCTATTTCATAAAGTATGTTGGTCCCAACTGAGTTTTGCTCTAAACATTAAAATAAGATTTGAAAAAAAAGAACTTAAAATATTCATCCTAAATAGTTTGACAGTTCATGTTCTAAAACACAGCCTTCTCACTAAATAACAATTGGTCTTGTTTTTTGCTTACATACAGCTAATATTAAAACTAGATCAGTTCATTAAGCTACCAATTTGAACAACAGATGTAACAATAACATGTTGGGAGCTATTTGTTGAAATAACAGCCACAAAAGATGGCCATAATCATAGAAAAAAAAATATAAAAAAGAAAAAGGTTTTCTGATGTAAACTTTCGACAGGCTACTGGAAAGGAGTTCTGTGGACGTCTAGACACAACCTTCTTTTCCAGATGCCTACCGTACAGTCACTGGAAAAAAAAAAAAAAAGTTAGTCAGATTTTTCTGTTTTGTTTTTTCCAAAGTCATGCATTAAACAATTTGAAGCTATAAGAAAGGAAAAGACAGAAATTTAAGGAGTAGAAATTCATGAATAACAAAATTCAAATAACTTTCAATATTATATCAAAATTTCATTATTAAAAGAAAGTTTAAAAATCATGATTTCTTAGGAGAAAAAAAAATGCAGAAAAAAAAAAAAAAAAATTATCAAAATCTAAAAAACACAAAGATTGAAAACTTATGAATCTAAAACATTTGTTAGATGTTCAATAAATATAGTATAAGAATTAAAAAAAAAAAAAAAAAAAAAAAAAAACAGTTTAAGCGAAATACTCTTTAAATAATGAAACTTTTACAAGAGTTATTCAAGCTTTTAATTTCCTAAGATTAACTGATCTTTTTTTATTTAACATCTCAACTATTTATGAATTAATCAAACTCTTGCCTTTAAAGTAACTAAAAATAATTAAGGAATTTATTGACTAATATTTAAAGATTAAATAACATTTCAAGAAATCCCACCACCAGTATTTAGTAATGGATCCAAATTATGATCTACGTTTTGTAAGTCGTTAGTAAATTACTGTTGAAGGCAATAAGCTGCTAATCAAAAAATCATGCAGAAAATAGAAAGACTAGAATTGGACTTGGAAAGGAACTAAAATAACAATCATAGAAAACTAGAAAACACTACAAATATATCAAATGCAAAAAGTTAACCTAAACTTTGATAGATCCAGTTTTAATCCATATTTTGATTTTATTTTTTAAATTTATAAATCTGTTCTATCAACCTTTATAATAAAAAATAAGCAATTTTCCTAAATATATTTATCAAATTCATAACTAAAATTCTATATTGTATTTCTACAAATAGCTGAAATTTCTATTAACCAGTTTATATTTGCAAATTATAAAATCAAGTTCACAAAATTAATCTATAATCTCTGTAGTCTCATTTTAGTGTAATCTAGCAATAACTGACTTCTCTTTGACATTTACTACAAGACATAATATAAAACAATCAGTTAAAATAACTGTTCAATTTTTATAGTCACTGCATATATTTTGTTCTATTTGTATAATAAAAATTATGCATGGAATTTAAAACTTATATTTGATATGGGGAAGAAAAATAAATAAATACTAAATGATTCTACATAATTTTGGTTAGGAATACCTGATTATTCTTAAACAATTTCCAAGTCCAAGAAACTTCTTGCCACCAAACAGTGACTATTTAGTGAAGGAGTTAGATGAAGTGATAGGTTTAGTAGGCAATAATTTACATGCTAATCGGAAAATATTAACATACAACGGATAATCGCACTTTAGTGCCTTCCCGAAGTTTCCAGATATGGCACTTGCTGGATTCTGGATCACTGGAAGCAAAGCAAGGTTCAGGGAAGGATTAAGGTTCAGGGAAGGATACACAAAAAGATTAAACAAAGATAGGAAAATCAACACGCACACACTGTACAGTTTTTCCGAACTAATGAGTTCTTTTTAAAAAGGATATTTTAGAAAGAGAAAATACACTAAAGAAAATAGTAAATCCATGCAACAGGCTTAAATCTACAAATTATCAGAATAATAAAGTAATTTTATTCAGTTATAATCTTATAGAAATTGAGAAATTTTTAATAAGATTCAGTCACTCATTTTTCCAAGTGATTTTTGTATATAAAGTAAAAAGTTGGCGACCATAGTCGAGGGTGACCTGAAGGCTACCTTTTCAATAGCTACTACACCAAGGTGTAGGGGAGGGCGCTACTCCAGTCCTTGGATTGCTCCACTTTGCCCTTGATCCTTACCTTATAATGCTGAGTGTTAAGCAAGGTGGCATCAAGTACCATTTTTTTGAGTCTTTGGTATGACTACCTGGGATTGAACCCTGGTCTCCCACACCATTGGCAAACACTACTCATTAGACCAATAGTCTTATCGGGCTGTATTTGTATATAAGAGACTAAATATTTATACTAAACATTACCCACGCAAGAATAAAAACATGTCAAAATAATGTCTACTATTTTAATATGTAAATAATTCAAATAAAGAGTTTCAAATGACCTAAATTTGCAAAACATTCAATTTGTAAGAGTAAATTTGTGACAACTTGATATTCAAAAACTTTCAAATATATTTTGCTCGTATGGCTACGAGATTTTTACATAAATTTTATGGCAGAGTTGAAAGAAAAATCTAAAATATTATGAATGTATAAAGGCAAAAGATTTTGCTTTCCTTAAAATAAGAAAATAATCCAATGTTTACAAGTATGAATAATTTGAACTAATAAAAATTAAAGATACAGGGACAAGTTAAAAAAAAAATCTAACTCATTCAACATGATGTCATATAAACCTTTGAAATGTAGAAATATTAAAAGGCTTCCTACTTCCTACAATTAAAAAAAAACAAAACTAAAAGACTAGTCATTAGCAACTAAAATAAAAGCCAAGTAGAAAACAAACATCAGTGCAAATATTGGTGGCAGGGAACAAACTTTATTACAAAAATATTTTTGTAATAACAAATTGATAATCAAACAAACAACATCTTTGTTATTTTCTCTTCATTTGCAAAGAAATGACATGATAGAATGATTCTAAGAATTGCTAGTTTTGAATTTTAGAAGTTCATTAGAAGTGTTTAGGTAACATTTCATTAAATATTTATGTATACCTGGTCAGGCTCAAGGCATATATTGTGTATAAATACTTAGCAGTTAATTAATCAGTGGCTAATAGAAATTTTTTCATGATTATTTAGTGAGGCTGACCATCTTTTCATATAGTGAAAAAAGGTGATATTTTATGCAATTCACTTTGAATTTATAAATAAGGTTATCTTCAATGTTTGCTCATTTTATTTGCACACAGTTTAATGTATTTCTATCAAACACGAATAATCCTATTTATTATTAATCCTCTGTTTGCACAAAGTTAAATGGTTTCAAGTATTGCTATGTAACAGTAACAATTTAACATCAGTCATTTGTTTGCATATTTAAATGGATATACATAACAATTTGTAAGTGAATAGTTTCATTTTTAAATCAGAACTAATTTGTTTACACACTAGTATTGCTATTGTTTCTACACAGTTAAATGGTTTCAATTATTGCTATCAAACACTAATAATTCTATTCAATAATAATTATTTGTTCACAAAAAGTGAAGAGGTTACAATTATTGCTATTTAACACTAATTATTTTATTAAACACTATTTATTCATTTACACACAGTCAAATGGTTCCAAATATTGCTAGGTATTCAAACAGTTCTATTTCTAATGATTCGATTTAATTTAAGTCATTTGTTTGCATACAGTTTAAATGTCAAACAGTTCTATTTAACACATAGATAGGCCCCTATCAGGTGCTACCAATCTAGGTCAGAGTGGACCTGTGATCGATGGCAATGAAGGGATACTCTATATTTCCCAGAGCTCCAGGACTGAAGCTTCACTATTAGATGCAGTTTAATGTTGTACCCAGGACACCTCATTGGGGCAGTCTTACCTCTCTGCAGAGATGCAGTCAGTGTATTCAACAGTCCCAGCCAACTGGACTGCTCATTGTTTGAATCAAATTACCAGCTTGATAGTGATATTAAAAAAGTTATGACATCACTAATAATGGCAAAGACTGTCAGACTAAAAATAATTCTTGATTCAGAAATAAGTCTTAGGATAAGAAAAGTAAAAACAAAGATAAAGATTTATCTAAAAATTTCTATAAATTTGATAACACTAAAAATAAGGAATAATTAACTTACTTTGAGGCTGTAAAAATAGCAGAGGAATTTGTAGCAATAGCAGTAATAGGAAAGTTGTGAGCTTTGATCTCTCCAATTTGGGAACAGTCACCAATTTGCCACAACTTTAGGTAGCCACTTCGACAACCACTAAGTAAAATATTGTGTTCAGGCATCACTGCAAGACCACAGATCCAGTCCTTGTGGGCACAATTCACAGACTAAAAATGCAAATCCAAATTTAAAAAAGAAAAAAAAGAAAAAAGACAAATAAGAAATCATAATTTTTGCAAAATATATTTTAAGAAAATAAATATCAACCCAATTAGTCACATCTGTAAGTTGTTTTCAAGACACTTATCCTTGTTTTCTAATAATATAGCAACCAGCCCACTCCAACTTTAAATGTAGCTTGGATATTTTTTTTTAATCAACTGATGACAGAGTTAGAAATAAATATCCAAACCACAATTAAGAGAAATATCTGAATATTTCAAGTATTTTAGGCATGGTTTTGCTGCTAGCAATACATTATCACTTGCCATTGTTACCTTACAAGATGTAGAAAGAAATAAAATACTCAACTCATTTGCACTTGATATTTATGCAATCAATATGACCCAAGTGATGTAAAGAGGAGTTTATTTTTAATCAAATATATCCAAGGTAATGAATAAATTCACAACTAATCAAATTAGAAATTTTTATGCTACTCAAAATAGAAACATAATAAAAATGGGATTTTTTAAAAGTTAAATAACATTAAAAACGTGGGATAATGATTTGTTCAAAATTATTATTCTATGGATTATTGTTTCTTATCCGAGAATGATTTGTGTAAAATTAATGGTTTCACAACAGTACCACATTGTCTATTGATGGAGGGAGGAAGATTTAAGTGACAAGGTCACTTTATTGAATGAAAACAGTAATATGAGCTAAAGTTTAGGTCCAAAATACAGCAAGACAAGTATATCAAATAATTCCATTAAGAAACTTTAGTTTATCTGAAGTGAATAGAAAAACAAGTCCAAGAAATCCCATCAAACACTGCAGCAATTGTACAGTCTATAGACATAGGACTTCCCTAGGATAGGAATAATAATCAAGACTATATTCAAGTTAATCAAGCGATAAAATACTAAAAAGTCACATTGCTTTCTCATCACAAATTAAGAATCAATTTACAAAAAATAGTATGCAATTAAAAAGAGAAGTTTTGTAACTGAAACAAATTAAAATGCATAAATTCTAAAATAGAATTCCAATAACCGACAGAATTTTGAAAGATAAATTTTTCAGAATAGATCTTCACAAAAGAATTTAAACTTTCATTTTAGTTATCTTGATATTAAAAAGAAAAAACATTATTTTAACCTGTTTCATTTGCTGGTCATTAAGATCCCATTTTTTAATGCACCGATCTCTGGAACCACTGAACAGAATATTATCTTGCATTGCCAGAGACTGGACACCATCATAATGAGGAGGCTCCAAGTTATATGTTGGAGAGATGAGACTAGATGTTGTATCAGGTAATTCAAATACCTACAAAAATATAATTTTTTTTGTAACATGACAGATTGCATATCATGCAAAGTGAATTTTGCTAAATTAAATGGAAAAAAAATATGGATACAAACAATTTTTAATTTAATACATTGTCTTACAAAAATTAAATAAATTTTTAACAAAGAAATTTAACCACATCCTTCTGTGATTTTTTTTAACATGTAATAAATACAAGCCCATCCCATAATGTTTGTTCCATTTAGTGTATAAAAATTTGTAGTAAGTTAAATTTCAGTGGTTATTGTATTTTCAACATATTATCTATATATATATATATATATATATATATATATATATATATATATATATATATAAAATATACGCACACTTTTAGAATACAGACTTTAATATAATGCAAATCATTTATAAAATAAAAATATTTAAAACAGCCTGTTTACCTTGATGTAATGATCTTTTGATCCACTGACAACAATTTGTTTGTCTTCCCTGCTAGCTAAAGCTAACACCATCACCTGGGCCTGATGTCCAGTAAGTTTACTTATACAACTTTGGTTTCTGATGTCCCATATACGAACCATATTGCCAGCAGCAGTAAATAGTGTATTGCCATCATCAGTGAGAGAAATGTCATTGATAATTTGCTCACCACGGCCAAGATCCCCTTGTCGAGTCTGATACATTGTTGGAACACTGGTCAACCCAGAAGAGCTAGAAATGCAAAAGACAATTAAATAATCATTTCAGTAGATCATTTTTCAAATATTTAATCATTTGCAGATCATTTTACGTATCACATCACTATCACAAAGAAATTTGTCAATACATATTTATCAAAGTGAATTTCTTTTATAAAACTTCCGGTAATTTCAAGACCAAAGATAAAAATAACAAAATTAAGACATTTAGATGAAAGATCAATAAGATTAGAAACAGTTGAAGATAGACAATCTATGATAGCATGACAGACAGTAAACAAAGTGAGCAGAAGGAAGAGTACTGCAAGAGCTAAACTGAAAGCTGCCAGCCAAGAAGAACGAATACACCTGTGGAAACAACATTTCGAGAATTTACTCGGAAAACCGCTGAAAGTTACAGACGAACCAGTCACAAAAATTATTAGTAATCAACTAGATATCAAACTATGACAATTCATGCAAGAAGAACTTGACTCAGTACTAAGAAAAATTAAAAATAGTAAAGCAGCAGGGCTTGATGAAATACCTCCAGAAGAATGGAAGACAAGGGAGTTCAACGACATACTGCTCTAACACTGTAATGCTGTATATAACCAGAACACAATAGACTGATGGACAAAGGGATGCATCCTCCCTTTTCCCAAGAAGGGTGACCTTGGAATAGCCAAGGACCACCAAGGTACAACTCTTGCATCCATAGCAACCAAGATCTACAATGCTCTAATACACAACTGATACACAATACACAACTTTGGCCTCCCCAAAGAAACCATCACAGCTATATAAAAAGATGAAAGTAAAAGTCTGCTCACTGGATGGAGACACAGACTACTTTGACAGCATAGCAGGTGTGCTGCAAGGAGATACATTAGCCCTATACCTGTTTATTATCTGTCTAGACTATGTGCTTAGAACATCTATAGATTTAATGAAAGAAAACAGTTTTAAGCTGGCAAAGGAAAAAAGCAGAAGGTACTTTGCATAAACTATTAAGGACACAGACTATGCCAATAGCATAGCACTTCTAGCAAATTCATCAATTTACAAAAAATAGTATGCAATTAAAAAGAGAAGTTTTGTAACTGAAACAAATTAAAATGCATAAATTCTAAAATAGAATTCCAGGTGGCATAGGCCTACATGTCAATATAGACAAAACAGAATACATTTGCTTTAATCAAAGAGACGACATTTTCATACTAAAGGGTGGTCTTCTGAAGCTAGTGGACAAGTTCACCTACCTCAGAAGCAGCGTCTCATCAACCAAGAATGACATCAACACGTGACTAACAAAGTCTTGGACAGCTATTGATAGGCATTCGTCATATGGAAGTCAGATCTGACCGATAAAATAAAATACAGTTTTTTCCAAATAGCGGTTGTGTTGATATTGCTACATGGATGCACCACATGGACGTTAGCTAAACGTATGGAGAAAAAGCTTGACAGCAATTACACAAGAATGCTGTGAGCCACATAGAACAAGTCTTGGAGGCAACACCCTAAAAACAGCAGCTGTACGGCCACCTACCACCCATCACAAAAATTAACCAAGTTAGACAAACCAGACATGCAGGACACTCTGGAGAAAAAAGGACAAACTCATAAGTGATGTACTCCTGTAGACCTCTACACATGGATGAGCAAAGGTTGGATAATCAGCTAGAACCTATATACAACAGCTGTGCCAATACAGGATGTAGCCTGAAAGAGCTCCCGGGAGCGATGGATGATAGATGGGTGGCGAGAAAGGGTCAGGGAGATCCGTGCTAGCAGCGTTACATGATAAGATGCAAGAGAAAATTATCCTCTAAGTAGCAGTCCAATTTCATGAAAAAATGAACTCAAAATCGTAACCAAATTTATTTGGACAACAAATAGAATTTCTTAAAACAAATCGTATTAAAAGAAATTAACCTTAAGACATCTAAATTTTGCAAAACTGTATCAAAATTCTTACATCAATTTAATGATTTATCTATAAAGATCTAATAGAAATATATACCTGACCAAAGCTATACACCAAGTAAAGGCTTGGCAACCATGCAACTGGAACGATAGGAAGTGTGCATGTGGTGGACAAAATGACAACTAACATAATTATTTATATTTAGCGAGAGATTTGTTAGTGACATCCAATAATTCCCTAATTAGCAACTATACTTAATACTAGGAATCAATCCTTTCTTATCGATCAGAAAAAATACAACTACCAATAAAAAAATCCATCATAAATTGATTTTAACTTTTATAAAACTATTCATCATTACAGCATTAAAATACTTAAAAAAAAAAAAAAAAAAAAAAAAATTAAACTCAGAAGTAATTTTGATAATATGCAGAAGTTTTATTCCATTATTTTTATCATTTATAATCTTGACTTTCACGTATATTTGCCTTTATTTTACAGAATATGAAGAAAATACTATACTAAAATTTTAAGAACTGGTCCTTTTGTTGTTTCAAGGGATTAAAATTTCTTTAAAAATATATTGGACAATATAACTCGACACTTTTTATATTAAAATAATGTATTTTGGAAAGCAATATCAAAATATTAAATAATTTCCAACAAGGCTTTAATTTGATATGCCATAAAAACTCACAGAACTGTGGTATCCAGTGAAATCTTTTAAATCACTTTGCATTTCTTTTCAAAAATTTATACTTTTGACAATAAAAAGCTGAATCATAAAATACTTCCACTTTCTGAGACAATTTTTAAATGTAATAGACTACTACATAAAATGTGAAGTTTTAATATCTTTGAACATACAAGTTTCTAGGTCAAATGTTTAGCATGCCATTTCATTCAACAAATATTCACATTGAGAAATTATGTTCTGAATCAAAGTTCTTTAACTACTTCCAGTTGAAGAATTTTAAGAAACAATTGGTTTCTCGTAATAGGTATAGTTGCTATTTTGGGAAATTATAGTATATCACCTGCTAAAAATGTTCTCAATAATCATAAGTTTATAGTCATTTAGGCCACTACATGCCAGACTCCAGTTAGGCATTTACTTGGTACAGTCTTGATACCAACTGAAAATCTGAAATAAAAAATATTACTCACTTAAATGTAATAAGACATATTGGAGTGGTTTTAATTCTGATGTCCCAAAGTTTTACTTCTGATTGTGATACAGTAAAAAGTGTACGTGTTGGTTCATTGTACTTAACCACAACAACATTATTAGGATGTCCTGTAAATGTTTGCAGCTCTAAACCAGTGTTCAGATCCCAGGCTTTTGCAGAACGATCTAAGGAATTAAAAACAAACATTAAAAGATACAATAAATATCCAGACAGGAGCACTTAAATTTTCTACAAGGAGACAGACTTAAGAAAATCAAATTTCATTTTACAATCAGTTTCACCACAGGGGCTGCCCAATACGTCAATCACAATTGAGCAGTAGATCACAAAGATAGTGCAGGTAGATCGCATACCACCATTACCCCCCCCACACCACCATCCCAGTAACAATCTTTAGATATTGACCTATCATCTATCCCTCTTTTGGCAGGTACCACTTTATACAAGTCAACTTTTTCCCCCCATATAAAGATGAAGTCCAAGTGCCTTTCCACCATGAATAATGATGGATTATGCAACTCTGGCCGAACCCATTCAATACAAGTCAACAGAGTTTAATAGTGACCATAAATGTATTCAATTGTATAATTCATGCAAGGTACACAAACATGTATTGTATGAATAAATATATTTACCATTTTTAAAGAAGATCATTTTGACCAAGTCATTTTAAAAGTAGCTCACAAGTTGAAAATGTCGGGGCACCCCTGATCTATCAGTTCTAATATATTGTTAGCATTTTTTAAACTTTAAATAAGTTTTGAAATTTGTTTTTCATACAATATTTCAGAATAAAATCATCTTTATAATATGCCTAACTTGCATATTCTGAAGTGTTAGTGTGTTATGACTAACCAATTGATTTTATACTTTATTTTATGATGAATTTTCATTTTTTTTTTTTTTTATTACAATAAAAAGAAAAACTTTCACATTAGTGATCTTTGATCATTCTTACCTTTACTACTCGTAAACAATAGCCTTTCAGTGGCATAAACTGATAAGACTGGTTTGCAGTGACCTTCTACTACATGGGAACAGAATACAGGTGAAGTACGCCCACCAGTATTAACTCGTGTGATACTGCCTCTAAAAAGAAAATACAAATTAGAGAAAAATAAAATTGAAAGACTAGTACTAAATAAATTAGTATGTAAAAAATTATAGTAACAAAAAAAAAAAAAAAAAAAATTTTTTTTAACCATGATGTAAAAGTGGATAAAAAAATATGAAACAGATAAAGGGTAAAGATTTATTTTTGTTTATAAGGAAAAAAAAAAAAATGGATACACATACATAATCTATAGTAAGTTTTAATCATGTGTTTTACTAATTTTACTTAGCATCTTTAATTTTTTCATAGATGAATAATTTAGGAAACTACAGAATTATATATCTCATTCTCTATATATTATTTACAAGGAAATTTATACATAAAACTTTATGAAAAGCTGATAAATTGTAATAAATCTGACAAAGAATAAATTTAGGTTTGGTTGAGATGAGTTGGGTTGGGTTGGGTTTTATGACCTATCAACCATTGTAGGTTATTTAATGCTAAATCCAGTTATATATATATATATATATATATATATATATATAATTAGTAAACATTTTGTTGATAACATTTTTAAATGAGTCCAAGCTCATTTTTTTTGTAACAGTAAAATAGTTTCAAGTATTGCTATGTAACAGTAACAATTTAACAAGAGTCATTTGTTAGCATACATTTGAATAAATATACATATGATTTCTAAGTGAAAAGTTTGTAGGTAATTTCATTTTTAAATCAGAACTAATTTGTTTGCACACAAGTATTGCTATTGTTTCAACACAAATGGTTTTAATTATAGCTATCTAACACTAATAATTCTATTCAACGTTACTCATTCATTTGGACACAGTTAAATGGTTCCAAGTATTGCTATGTATCATTGCAATGGCAATAAAAGAGGGAGAGAGGGATGTTTTGGTTTTATGGAATTTCAACCACAGCAGGTCATTCAATGTTAAACACATTTTATATATAATTTGAAAACAAATAGTTTATGGGTAGCAAAGTCTAGATCAGCAAAGCTCACTTAGTGGTAATACACAGTCAAACCTATTTCAAGCACTTAGTGTTTGTTCTACAGGAGTTGGAAGTGGTTTTTTTTTTTTTGAGGTACTCTGTTATTTGAAAGGGAGGTATGTCTTTCAATAGCAGAGTGAGTGTTGTTGCATGGTAGCTTTTCTCATGAATGTTCCCATATTTTTTGCAGTCAACCAATGTGTCCGACTGTGAGTAGTTGACTGCAGCAGGTACACCAAGATGCAATTTATCCCTTGAACAGGTAGGCATGTGTTAATGGCAATAAAGGGGAACTCTGCATTCCCTAAAGCTCTAGCATTACTGGAGCCTGACTATCAGATTGTTTAGTGTCAATAACAGGACACTTGTTTGGGGAAGTCTTACCTCTCTGCAGAGAAGCAGTTGGTGTACTCTACAGCCTCAGATAACTAGGCAAGAATAAATTCATGTTTATGCTTCTTTATATCAAAATTATAATGAATCTAATATAAAATCAGATTATAAAATAATGCAAAAAACATCTCATTAAAAAAAGTCTCAAAAATTCCATGAAAGATTATCTGTTTAGCTATAAATCTTAAAATTTACACTTATTTTTGGTGTATATAAAAAGGGAAACAACCTGCTGGTAATATTTTAAGTTTATTTAAACTGTAATATTTATTAAATATTTTAAATATCTATTTGGAATTATAAAACCCAATTCATAGAAGTTATTCAATATGAAATAGAAGGAAAATTTTCATTTCTAGATATGATTTTGGATCATATTTTAATCAAGACTAAAAGTAAAACAAAAATTTACAGATTTAGATTTTCTTTAAATGCTTGAAAATATCATTTGACACTTTTGAATGAAAATATAATTCCAAGAAATAAATTTAAAAAAATAAACCCATTGCGAATGATATTTGAATACCTGTTGGGATCTGGAGATCCAGTACATGTATTAGAAGTTAATCTTTTGAAAACATCATTGTTCCTTTTCCTTGAAACCAATGGGGAACTTTGGGGACTCACCAGTTCACTGCTGTAAATATCAAAAATTCATAATTTTTCATAGTTAAAAACATTTTTAAAAAGTAAAAACTAAATCTGAAACCACCAAGTTGTAATACTTTTACTGAAATTACAGAACTTATTCTCTCAGAGATAAAAATCAAATTGAACTGTTTATAATTTAATTGTTGTGACCAAGTTCATCAATAAGCAACATTGAATCCAGAAAGGTTAACAAATGGGTTTTTTTTAACTTTTTGTACAAATGAATGTAACAATGAGAAATCAAGCACACAGTTGATCAACAACAGTAATGAATTCTCTGTAGGCAAGGTAGCGTTAACTTAGTTAACATCTTTCGATGGATGAATCTACCTTTCTTGTAGGGGAAATATCCTCCCTTACAACATTAATGATAATATTTTAAATGTCAAAGAATTGTTGATTAATAGGATCAAATTCTGGTAAATTTAATACTTTTATCTTTATTCTCTACAAACTTAACTCACCTGCATTTGGGTTTCAAAGCATCTGAAGCACTATTGACACGACGAAGTGGCACAGGAGAAAGCCCAGTCTCAAATTCACAACTTTTCCTTAAATTGACAATTAAAAAAAAAAGTGCAATTTACTTTTATTTTTCTTTATAAAAAAGGACATTCAAATGTACATTACTAAAATAAAAACTGATATTTCAAATAGCAGATACTGCACAAGGTGTTCATTCTTTTTCAGTTTCAAACACGAGGAAAAGTAAATAAAATAAACCCAAAATAGTAGTAGAGGTTAAAGATGACACTATTTTAAACTTAAAACTAAAATTTGGTCAATTTTTAACTGTAAGAAAAATTTGAAAGATCTAAACATAAAAGATTTTTTTGTTGAAATTTTCGTAAAATGATGTATCTATTATATTTCTTAGGATTTTTATAATATAAAGTCTTTTTTCATTTGTAGACATTTGCTATCATTAAACCAACATTTGGTAATTACATCAGTAATAAAAATGTAGACTTAATAATAGCAAATGTTTGTAAGTAAAAATATTAATCATTTTATATAACACTGATTAACTGGATATCCATTAAAAAAAATTTAGTAAAAGCCAAAGTTTTGTGAATTATAAGAACTAAAGCAATTAGAGCCATACCCCATAGTATCAAGAGTATCTACACTTTTGGTGAGTGCCTTAAAGTCAATATCGCCTGAAGCAGAAGGCGGAGTGGTCACTTCTTCACGAGATGATTCCATGAGAGGAATCAAAGTTTTTTCCAAATCAGGTGATTCTGCAGAATATAACAATTCCATGGGTGTAGCAGTTCGTCTCCGAGCCTGTAAATAAAAAAAAAAGGTGATATAAAAACATGTTAGTTCATATAGTTTCATAGAATTACAGCAAGAACTTAAAAAGCAATAAAATTTTAAGTAAAACATTTATGAAATATATCTTGACTTTAATTTTAAACAGTTTTAAATTGCTTACATAATTGTTTTATTATACAAATACTTAGAACAAAATATATGCAGTCGATATAAAAATTGAACAGTTATTTTGACTGGTTGTTAATATTGTTATGTCTTGTGGGAGTAAATATCAAAGAAAAAAGTCAGTTATGACTTGCAGCTACATAGCTTTCAATTTATATTAATAGGATTCAAAATGATAGGATTATTTTCATACGAGTAAATCATAAAAATACGTATTTTAGTACAAATATTTTGAAAAAGTATGAATTTAGTTGGACAAAAATCAAAAATACATACAAATTAATTCCACCCACCCACTTTTAGACTTCTGTACTTTAAAGTTCTTGACATGAGCTTTTGGCAAGATTACAAAATCATCCCTGGATGATATCTTCATATTACATTTATGAAATATAGATTTCTTTCCAGGATGAAAGGCAGATTTCTGGTAGGAATTTGGAGTCCACAACTAAAGGCAATTTTTTTTTTAATAAATATTTACAAATCAACTCACAGAAACCCAAAAGCTAAATATCTTAAGGTTTCTGGAAACAATATAAAATTCAATCTATTATCTTGCAAATAAAATAATTTGAGAAAATTCCTCCTGTACATAAAAAATGATAAATAAAACAAATTATCTAACCTGTAGTTAAAAGTTAAAAATTGATTAGCTTGCAATTCAAAAAGAAATGAAAAGAATGACAGAATGCATGATGTATATCTAATACACTATATATTTGACAATGAAATTTTGTCCAAAATTTGTTTCCATAGAGATTTTACACCACAACAAAAAGTTCAGCAGGAGATCAAATTGGTATTATCTAGAATAATTTTATAATCCCCAGAAATCATTTAAAATAAAAATCTCGGATATAGAGGTATCCTTTTATTTCCTAAATACCAAATATTACCAGATTTGATACTTTGAAATTAACTCAACATTCTATTAGTTCCAATATGATGGAACAGACAAATGTTAATGGGAATAATGATCTTGTTTTTCTTAACTAATTATTTGAAAATTTTTAGTAAAAAATTTCATAATTGATGGCATTCAACAGATTTTCTGCAGTGTCAAATATACTAAAATATAATTTTCATAAAATTAACTATATTTAAATTTTATATTTAAAGTTCATATGGAAAAAGTATGAATTTTTCAAAAATTTAAACCAAAGTTTAACAAAGGGTTGAAAAATATCTGAAAATTCAGAAGTCTAAACTAAAAGATTTTAAGGGTAGTAAACTTGACAATTCCATGCTACATGATATAAGCCATTATCATTCACATTTTAAAAAAAGTACATGTTCAATTCTATAAAGAAAAAAATAGTATTAATGGTTAAGGAAAGTGGTAAAAAGAGCAAAATAAATCAATATCAAATATACTCTTTAAAATGGAATAGGAGATTCCTTATAATTAAATTTAGATATTAACTTTTATCATATATTGAATATTAGTTGTAATAACAGCTCTAATATGTAAATACATTTAAAAGCAGACATTTTCCTTAAAAGTAGTAACATGGATTAAAAGACATCACAATTGAAGTTTGGATTCAAATAAAAAGTATTATGGTCAGTAAATCAATTTGATTATAAATTGACTGCACCCCCACCCCAAGCAATTCATAGCATAGTTCAAGATGATTAATATGACTAAACAGATTAGTAAATATTTAGTATTTTAGCAAATAAACAGAAATAAATGTAAGGTAAGTATCATTTAATTTTTTTCTTTAATTGGAAATAAGAATTCCTTACACTTCCAAAAGTCAACTAAAATAGAAAAACAATTTTAGTATACATTCACAATTAATCTTATCCAGATATTTCCTAGCATCTATGCAAATTCAATATAACTAATACACCCTCTGAAAAGAAAAGTGAAGAAATAAAAAAAAAAAAAGAACCGATGGTAGTTTTATCACTTGTCAACCAGGTTAAATTTTTTCATATTTTTTTTTATTGCAATGTTTTCACAAATGCTTCATAAATGAATTAAATTCATGGGACATTTCAAATCTTCAATTCATAACTTAAGATTAATCAAGAAAAAATTTAATAAACACTGTATCAAAAATGTATTAAATTACTTTAAAATAAAATATTCTGATTTAAAACTTAATCAGCAAAGAGTAACTGGTTTGTGATTTTAAAAAATAAAATACCATTTAATAAATGAAATGAATCTTTGCCTGTATTTCCCATTGGTTAAGATAAGTATCTTAAAATGAGTTCAGTAAACATTTTTAATCTTAACATATGAAACTGAAAATGATTAAAAGTAAACTTCTGTTACTAGTCATAAAACTGTTTAAATAGACATTTTATGGTATGAATTACAAAATATACAAACTGTCAAATCAAATAGTTACTGGCTATAATAAAAATATAAATAGTGATAGTGTTAACATTCTCACAAATTTTCAATTTTTTTTTTTACTAAAAACTAATAAATTTTATTTTGATTGCCTATATAAACTCTTAGAATATCCTAATAATAGGACAATTTTTGATAAGATTCTTTAAAAGTTTAGTTTTAAGATTTCAAAATAAATTAACATGACCTAAATTTAAAAGGTTTCTCCTTAAGAATTAAGTTATAGAATACAAAACAAATGAATAATGAAAATAATTGCAAGATATTGGTGTTGAAGAATTTATCTTACAACAATAATAATTACAGAGAAAACTGATAAGTTTTATAATTCTTTATTTCATTCAGAGTTATATCAATTGATAACTGCCAAACTTAAGACTTTCAAATAAAAAGATAACTGAATGTAACATTTATTATACAAGGAAATAAAATGACATCTTCAAACTTTGAGAAAAAGAAAGTTTTAAAAACCTCTAACGTTACATGACCTAAAATATCAATGTGTTTAATTCAACATCAATAATGAACCTTCTGTTTTTACTAACACAGCAAGAGGGCAACATATTTCTCATACCGACATTTTAACAAGATTATGATATATTAATCATCAATCATAATATTCAAAACTTAAACCAATTCTTTTTCCTTTGATTTATAATTATTTTTGTGCACATACAATCACTTCCAAATTGAATGAAAACATGAAAATTTTTTTTATTTTTTCAAGAACTTGATGCCATAAAAGCTAACATGAGTGATGAATCAATATGCAAAATATTATCTACAGCATGCAACATGCACTCAAGAATTGATGAAGCAATCATAGAATCTATAAGTCAGAGCCTGTCAATTCAACTTGTAGTGAATTTCTGATGCTAAATAAGCAAGTCAAATATAGTAAATGAATATCAATAATCAAACTCCAAGTGTAAATGTATTGCAGGTAACTAAACTTATTTGATGACTATTGTTTATATGCAAAATTACCTAAACAGACATCTGAATATCATTGAAATGTTTAGATTAAATATTTAAGATTCATATTAGTATAAATTCATTGGATCAATTTCTAAGTACACCAATTTTAACAATTCTATAATTTTGATAATAAAATCTTATATGAAAATTTAGGTCATTTCTTTGAACAATTTCTACAAGTCATTCTAAGCAAGAATATATACAACAAGCAAAATTAATGACTGATAAATACCTTAAGAATAATAAAGAAATTAACAAAAGATGGATAGAGGTCTCAAAATGACCAAATATGACCAGCAAGGCAATCAAATGACAACTTTCAAACTGTTCATAGATAGAGCATGATCTGTTGTTCTAAGTTATTTTTAAATGAAGGATGATAGCATGCAATGGATGCAAACTGACACATGCAGGAATCAACACACAAGTTTGTTGATTGTTTTTTTTAAAGAGGAAAAAGTATTTTTAGAAGGGAGATTTTTTTTTCTAAGACTAGATTTCTAAGGAATATCTAGATAGTAAGACTAGAAACTTAGCAAATAATATCAACTTAAATAGATTACAAAAACAATAATTAAAAAATTGAAAATCTTTAGTAATTTCCTAAAATGTTTTACAGACTAAAATTATAAAAATTCATTTAAGTATTTAAAATCTAGAATAGATATTCTGTTAAAAAGTGAATTGTGAAAATATTTATAAGATTTTTAAAATTTGTAATAATTGGATAAATTCAACTTTTCAAATTTATTCATTTAAAATTACGTTTTATTATGAAGTCAATCTAGTATATTGCAATTAAAGATTCAAAATATTAGTTCATAATCTTTGATTTAATGCATTCTTTTTTTAGGGTTTTATTTTTTCAGAAGTTAGGTCATCTATATTATAATTCATAGTCACAATAGGAGAGGGATTGAGGGAGGGGGAAAAAAAAAAAGTTATTTTCATGTCCAGTCAATATCTTTATTAGAATGGTCCCCAATCATGCAAGGTTTACAAACAAATCTATTGGAAGAACTATCTAAGGCATGATGGTATTAATTAGCTAGGGTACATTGAAATAGAGGGATAATGGTAGAACAGGGAGAGTGATACAAATAGCAGCAGGTGTAGTTACCACGGGGATTGTTCTCATTTGAAAATGTGCAAATCTGTGTTGAATTGCATAATAAAATTTGTTGTGCCGCAGACTATCCAGACGTGATTGCCTAGAATGGAAAGGACGGGCAACGTGATTTGATGGGGGAAAAATGGTGAAACAAATACATTGGCATAATCATACCAGCTGGAGAGAAAAGTTTTGAACAAAAATGAAGTGGTATGAAAATTATGACAAGAAATTCAAGCTGAAAATGGAAAATAATCTGATCACTAAAAAGATGTTTGGTTTTATTTTACTATTACACCCATCTCATCCATAACTATTACTTTGTTCTTTAAGCTCTCAATATTCTAAGACTTTCTCCTATACACCAAAATATCTGGTCAAATTCTTCCCGCTAAAGTCTCCCACTAAAAGTCTAGGTACTGCTGACTGGTACATAACTCCTTGAGAACTAAAATGGCTTCATAATTGATGTACTGTTGTATTGCTGAGTTTTACGCGAAAAATGAGAAATAAGTTGACTTTCTTAGGGTTTAGAACGAATCTGACCTTTAAAACATTTGTAAATTTTTCTATGGTTCCCATACCAAAAACTCCAAGCTGGAATGAGGGGATGGGTAACTAAACAAGAAATCTCCAATTCTGAAAGTCAGATTCATTCAAAACATCAATAATCATTGAAAAAAAAAAACAAATTTCACATGTAAAGGGAGATGGATGTAAGAGTAAAAATTGCCAATTGTTATATATATATATATATATATATATATATAAGCTATGAGTTATCTTTTTGTTGTGTAAAGAAACCAAATCCACTAAAGAGGATATTTGAATAGAGAAAAAAAAATTTGGTTTTAAGAGTTAGATCGAGTCAGTTTTATGGTATACAGGCTATTTTGTTAAATGGCATTAGAAGAGAAGCACTTTCACCCATACCAGATGTTTTTATTATGAAAGCTAAGATAGCAGAAATGACTAGGTAGAAGCAATACAATTTTAATGTTCTCAGGATTGTTATAAAAAAAAAATAAAAATCATTTAAGATTTCTTTGGCAAAAAGCACACTAAAAATGTGACAAGAACATTTACCTGTGCATTTAGTATCCTGTGATTTATTAAATTTTTTTACAATAAGTGGTTAAACAATTTATAAAGCATTAAGATTGATCCCCCCTCCCATAAGTTATAGAAACATTTCAGCCACTCTGCAGTCAGTCAATTCATACAAGAATACAAAAATGATATTCCGAGTAAAATATTTTAATTTTACAGTTGAAATAAAATAATACACTAAAATCTGTGAAAAGGTTTTAAAACGAGTGTTGGCATTTTTTTTTTTTTTCATACAAAAGTTTTAATTCAAAACTTATGTGTCAACAAGACTTACAAAAAAATAAAATAAAATAAAATAACTGAATAACTATTTTAATTCAACAGCAGATCACAAAATGAATTTAATCTCAGCATGAACATTATAAACCAAAAAGAAAATATGATTAGTCTGGCTACTTTAATGGCATATCAATCTTGATGGGTTATTTAATGCCAAAGCCATCCTTGTAAAAGCAACAGTAGTGATACAATTTAATTCATAGTTGGGAGTGGGGGATACAGTTCATACTTTTCCCAAGGGTATTAGTCTAAAATGAATGTAGTAGCATGACTGGAGTTTGAACTTACTACAATGTCACAGTCCAGCACATTAACCACAACGCCATATAGAAAATATGAAACTGAAGTAATGCCTATTTCAACCTAAAGTAATTATCAGAAGAAAAGGCTTGAATAGAGACTACTTTGTTTTCATATTCCCTTACATTCCAAATGATTAAAATTACCTAAGACTAAGAATATTTTCCAGAACATTTGCAAAGAAAAAAAATGACCAGTTCAAATTTGCTACTTTAATGAAATGACTGCATTTAACTAAATAAAGCAATATTACCAATGTGCTAATACAGAAAGGAACACACATAAAAAGACATTGTTAGTAACAATGACATTTAGAATTAAATACCTCTAATTTAGATATCCCTTAGTTAATAGGGAGCATGCATTGTTTAGCAGTTGGACATCATGTCAAAACATTGAAAACCTACAAGTCGAGAATTGCAGGAAACTGGACTCTGTATCTTCTTGCAACAGGGCCGCACCTACAGGGAATCAATATTAAAGATACAGGCTCACTGTTTATTTGACAAGTCCAGAATCATTTCTGCATAAAATAATTCCAAAGTTTTAAGATTTTCCCATAACTCACAAATTACAAAAGTAAAATTAGAACTTATACGGGATTCACGATGATCTTCTAATGAATACATTTTTATAAAATAAAAAACCTTTATCTTTAATTATAGAAAATATACAAGTTATTAAACTTCTAGAATATCTAGAAAATCATTACACTAAAGAGAAAATCTTTTAGACATCTTTAGGGCAAATTCTTTTAAAATTATATTTGACATTTGTAAATATAGTTTGTCATTGAAGCAAACTATTATTAATTAAAGTTTGATACAAATTTAACCATAAGTAGCTGTGATTACATAATGATTATCTAAAAGCATATAACCAAAATTCCTATTAAAGCAATCAATCTCATCTAAGTAGTAGCTGGAAAAAATGTTTAAGCATATAAAAGCCATTTAATAAATAAAAGGTGAATTTTGCAATATAACAAGTCACATTTCACCCAGGAAAAATGTGTTAAATTTATTTTTCAATATAATTTCCAATTTTCTTTGTTTTACTTTTTAAAAAATTTTTCTCCCCATCAAAAAAACCCCCCAGCTTTTGTATGCTACACCATAGAAATCTTTGGACTAAGTTTTAAACCATTTACTCAGTACTCTTCATTTCATTATTGCTTAGAAACTTTGATCAATGCAGAAATCTTTTGCAGGAGCCAAATCAGAGAGGCCCAGATCTGGACTGTAAAGAGGATGTAGAAACTGTTCCCAACCATACTGACCATTTCAACAGTTCTTGATACAGTAATAGGCTTTGTATTGTCCCGATAAAACTCATTGATAATTAACCTTAGAAAAGGCAAGGTCACCATGCATAATTTTTGGTGATGTATCTACAGAAACTCTGAATTGTTCAGAAATGTCCTCTATTGTAATTCTTCTCAGCTAAAATGACTGCATTAACTGAATCCACCATTTCAAGTGTGTTTGCTATTATGGGACTACCTGGCCTGTTTTCATCTTGAATACCAACCTAAAAACAATTTAGCCCATTTGTAGATATTTTTACTAAAACATGCTTCTCCAAACACATCACACATCCTTCTGTAAATTTCACATGATTTACATTTCTCAGCCACCAAAAATTTGATGACAGACCTCTGTTGAAGCCTGGAACATTGGTTTGGCACCATTTTGAATAGCCTTGAAATTTTTTTGTTATAAACCAAACAATGTAAAGATTACATTTATGGAAAAAATTATTTTGCTTTTTAAAAAATTCACTACATATCTATTGAATGACTATATATATTAAAAATATACAGAGAAATCAGAAACAAGTAAAACATGACCTCAAAATAGTACAAGTCAAAACTTACTATATTTTTGGGCCATCTCAATCAGTCATTTAATCAACTAATCAGCATTTTTTTATGCATGCTTGTCAAAGCATTTTAAACTTGGTATTTTTATATTAGAATTTTACAAATGTTGAATCAAATTCTCATCTTGCAATTTGGATGGAAATTGTTAAAATAAAATTTAGCACAAGAAAATAGTAAATATGTAGAGAATCACAAAATGATTACTAACTCCACAAAAATTGACCAATCAAGAAGGATAAATTTTAAATGATTTTACAAAGATTATTTGAGTTAAATAACTGAAATGGCATCATATCATAGAAAAAAAAAAACAAAGATACTAAGATAAAACAAAAAAAATTCCTTTTTTTCTTTTCTTTACAATCTCCAGATCTTTAAAACCAAGATAAACAATGTTATTCTGAACTTTTATTTTTCTCAATGAAATATTGACTTGTTACTATGATAGAATTAATTTAATAGAATTTATTTGGAACTAAGTTACTGGAAAAAGAATTTCACTATTTTTATTTATTTATTTTATTATTTACCTAACGAAAGGCAAAAAAATAAAATATTTACAAGAAATTAATTTTAAGATTTTTTTTTTTTTTGTGAGATAAAGTTGTATAAATGAGAAATAAAATGAGATGTTAAAGAATGTGAATTGCAATATATCTTTAAAACAATTAGCCAAACTGCTGTATAAAAAGGTTTCATTTTTAAATTTACAAGATTCACTCCATTTTCTTAGTAAAATAAAATGTACCTATTGTTTGTTTGTTTTTTTAATTCCTGCTAAACACAAATGTTTCTAAAAGTTTATAAAATGCATTAGTAAGATCAGGATTGAAAGTTATAACTTTCTTTAGTACAAGAAAACAGCATGCTCCAAAGCAACAGAATTTGTACTAAGATGGATACTACTTTTTAAAAAATCCCACTAATATATTTATGTCACCTTCCTTAGCATTTTAATATTAGTTAGGCAGAATACATAATTGTTTCTAGATTTCAGGATCAACAACAATTCAACTAGATCTATATTTAAATTTCATCTCCAATATTAGTAATTATGTAGCCAGTCTACCCTACTATTTTGACTCATAGCTGGGGGAAGAATGCATACCTTTCTTAAAGGTATTAGTGCTATGTGAAATGCTAATAACTTCATCCAGGATTTGAACTCTGGTCAAAGTGTCCACTACAATGATAACCATTACACTACAATCACTTCTCATAATCACACAATTAGCAATTATAGTAATAAAAAAACTCATTGACCAAATACGTTTACAAATCCTATTACTGATTGATTTTAATGGCATGTCAACCTGTCAACTCATTTTATGTCTAGAGGTTAGGAAATTACATTTATATTTTTGTGTAGTTTTTTTTTTTTTTTTTTTTAAACGTTTTTTTCACCGTCTTTATGAAGACTAAAATTTTTTTTTCAAATATGTCTATTTAACCCATAGTTGAAACACTAACAGATACAGTCACACCGGGTCACGGTGGATCTGAGAATAATGGCAATGAAGGGGTACTCCACACAACTGGAGTCTCACCATTAAATGCAGTTTAGTATTATACCAAGGCCACCCTTGTGGGGTGGGGAAACTTACCCTTTTGCTAGAGATACAGTCAAGTTTAAGACCCATTAATAGAGCTACTCTAGTTGTTATACCAGTATTAATACAGACTACATAATTTTAAGACTTTTGTTCTGTAATCTCTAAATACATTTTTTTTAAAAAGTTATTTCTATAAATTTACATCACACCTTAATTATTGGAATCTTTTTGTATTCCTGCAGAAGTTCTAAGATACAATCTTATTATTCAGAGTTCAATTTTTGCACAAAATTATGAAACCTAATGGATTTATCCAGATTGTAATAATGACGTATGTAGAGAGTTCATGCTGAAACTACAAAAAGGAAAAGTCCCATAACCAACCATTGAGAATAGAAAAAAAATGGTCAATTTATCCCCGATAGATTATTAAACCAAGTTGTTGCCGAAGAAAAAAAAAAAAAAAAAAAAAATTGAAAAAGATGTACATCACATTTCTGTGAATATATGATCAACCAAATGCACAGTTTATAGTCAACAGGCAACACAATTTCTACAAATCTACTGAAATGCTTGACACAGAACAAAGATTCCTAGAAAGAAAAAAAAGCAGTTATTTGCATCTATTTAACTATAGCAACAATCTAAAATACTGACCTTCGTTTTTCTGGCTGAGTCCCCAGCAGCAACAGTGGGAGATGTTTGTTGGCTTGCTCTCTGTCTTTCGAACATGCTGATTAGTCCATGTGGATTACAGGGCAGGCACACAAGGGAGCGAAGAAGAAACAGCAAGGAGCAAGAGGAACAGAAAACAAAGACATGCAGTGGGTTTGGCTTGCTAATAGGGAAGTGACACAACATCAACAACAAAGCCCTGCTTAAATTTAAGGGCATGCATTTAAGAGTCCTTCCCACAGCGGAAAACAAACATTGGAAGCTGTCACAGGAACTAAGAATATAATCTAGTATATGTATAGAAAGTAAAAAAAATTTAAAAACAGCTACCTATGTTAAAATTTATAATAGTGTTTTTGGTTGGTTCTTTTTTCCTCTTAACAGCAGTAGATTGCAAACAATGATAAAAACATTAAATTTATAAAAATATATGACTAAAATAAGTGTGAAGCATTTATCTTAACAGCAAATAAGTAGGGAGAAAAATCATGGAGTTTCAACTGCAAATTTTTCTTTTAATACGAGTCAACTTCTAAAGCAAAGTATTGACCAACCACCAGTAAAAAATGGTAACCATTTTACTAGATTTTCAACAGTTACTCTAAGAATACATCCCCCATCCAGCAGTTTCACTATTAAATCAATTTTTAAGAACCTTTCCCTCCTCCCTCTGATAATTTTATCCGACATCTTGAAAACAATTCTTTGAAATCTATTTCTCATTAAGAATTTGCAATCAGCCATCAAGCAATAAATTAAGTGATAAATATACATCATTTCATGTATTTGGTTTAGCAGAAAATTCACTGCATCTAAATTTCATGAAACCATGTCATAGAAAAATTAGAATTTGACTGGTTATATATAAATTTTAGTGGTACACATCCTGTAGAAAAAAAATGTTTAGTAACTGTACAGATGAGAATTTATATAGTAGCACCAATTTCTGCTTTTATACTTTATCTCATTT
The DNA here is from genome assembly GCA_963585895.1 of Sepioteuthis lessoniana. NCBI lineage: Eukaryota > Metazoa > Mollusca > Cephalopoda > Myopsida > Loliginidae > Sepioteuthis > Sepioteuthis lessoniana. The sequence goes on from OY757909.1 coordinate 113,257,505, forward strand.
ATAAATAGATTTTAATCATATTCAAATTGCAATACCAGATCTCCAGACGTAAATAATTTGTAAAAAAAATTTTAAAAAACAAAAAAAAAAAACAAAAAACAATTAAATCCACACAGCAGAAAATTATAAACTTTATATCAGCAGTAAATGAATTAGTTTGAATTCAATTTTAGTATTGCTTATGAAGTAGTAAGTTGCTACAACAACTTAAATCAGTCAAAATTGCATGCATTCTGTTAAAATTAAAACAAGTTACAGTCATGATAGATTGAATTCAGCACAAGATATATATATATATATATATATATATATATATTGGATTTGAGCAAAACCGAAACACATTGCTATCTTTTGATTAGTTCAGACACCTGTGACAACAGACAATGTCAGCTGGACTGCTGCAGCAGACCCATACTTACACGAGCAGGGGATGAATTTTGTTTGACACTCATGCTAAAAAGTTTAGAAAAATAATGGTAACACCAACAGTGACAACAATATACAAAAAAACATCAATAAAATAATATGGTGATAATGATCATGACAATGACAATAATCTAAGTATAAAAATAAAAATTGTAGAAAAATAGAAAAGGCAGCATTCTGTCAACAGGCACAGGAAGGTGTTGTGAAAATTCTGTAACAATAGTAGTAAGAAGAGTAGTAGTAGTAGTAGTAATAATAATGATAATAGTAGTAATAGTAGTAGTTTACTAAGTGAGGAGCGGTTCAAGACCATAACAACTCTAACGCAATGAAGCAAACTAAGACAACAGCAGCAAAGCAACAAAAGTCACTGGAAATCAAACCGAAATCACAACAACATGGGACGGAGGTGGGGCAGGCCATGGTGATGCAAAGAAAAGAAAAAAGCCAATTGTTAATTTCAATGTAAGCAGGATTAAAATTAAACAATGTAAAAATTTATATTATTTATACTTTTTACATACAACCTCAAAAATATAGTGATTCTCACCCTCAAACAAAATGTCATGTAAATATATCTGTAGGCAATCCATTAAACCTGAATTCTATGAATTGCATTCAGCTATATACTTACTGAATCATAAAATTCAACTAAGACTAAATTTTCCTACATAATTAGTTTATCTAATCAGCATAAAGATTTCAACAAAATGGTACTTTATTTAAATTGTATTGTTATTCAAACCATTATTCTACATGACAAGAATCTCTTCAAATAGACGGAAAATATTTTAACTTTGAGGAATCCAGCTAAAATGAACTACTAAGCATTTTTTCTTAATATAAAATCTTTAAGTATAGATATAACTATCATACAGTTCAATCACTTAAGGGTCTTGCTGTATATTTAAATGTTATACATGACAAAATGGATGAGGAAGAAGTTGGCATGTTACTTTGCATAATAAGTGACTTTTGTTGGCCTGCTTGATTAAAAAGCTTTGGTAGACAGGCTTAGAGTAACACACCATAAACAAATTTTTCTGAATCTAATTTTCAAGAGATGACCTAATAACTAAGAGAAAAGGGTTGGAAAGAGAGAAAGAACTTTCAGAAGAACAGTTATTAAATTAGATATAGTGTCTTCAATTTGAAAACTTAATATTCCTTTTTACAAAAGACAAGGATACTAAATAACTAATCTAATAAGAGAAAAAAAATCAAAAGCACCTTCAGTTTTTTGGGGTATTTTTTCTCATAAGAAGGCTTCTAGTAAAATTCTATAAACATCACAATCTAAATAAGCAATAAGTAGACATTTGATTGATATATTTCACATTCTGATAATCAACTATAATACATGCCATTACCTTCTGCTGCTGAAATAACCCAGACGAAAATGGGAAAGTCTTCTGCTTTTTATATCTATGCTGAATCAAACTTTATGATTATTTCTAAACTATATTCCAACATTTCCTGACAAAATAATTTATAGATGGCAGTATTTATTGAATGGCATTGAATTGTTTCACTGCAATCCAAAATATACTCAAATAAGTATTAACTTTCAACATATTTCTAAATAACAGATATAATTATAGTCACAATGCCATCACTATAACAAGCCATAATATAATCTTTTCTCAGTGAGTAAAGAAAAAAATAGGGACATTTATAAATCATAAAGGGAACTAAACTTTCATAAGAATGTAATTTCAATCTTAAATTTCAAAAATACAGTGATGCTGAAAAGTTCTAAGCCTAACCAAGGAAATGACCTTAAATATTTACTGAATTTTTTTAAAGGATTAAAAAAAACTTTAGAAACAATATGTCAAGTATGTAGAATAGTATTTATCATGGCTCTGGGTTATTCCCTTCTTTGTCAGGGCTGAGAACTTAAGCATCTGCTCAAAGAAAATATTCACACAAAGATTTTAAATTTCAGTAAACAGCCAATGCCAATCATTCATATTTCTTCCATATCTTCATCTACTTAACTGCCACAAATGTAATAAAATAGAAAAGTCAAACTGGATAATTTTACAGTGTTATATACAGCATCAAGAATGGTTTGTTTGTTTTTTTTATTGATATCAACAAAAAGTATGGCATGATTACTAAAAACTTAAAGCATTTAATGTTTAATGATAGAAATGACTAAAATAGCTACTTACTTCTCAACAGGTGATGATGAACCTGAGCTGACACATTCTATTTCTGAAAGGAAAGTTTCAACTATCAAAATAAATACAAGATATTTATAAAAGACTTTGAAAAGATCACATATCAAGTAGTAAAGAAAAAGCTGATATTTGTTTTTAAACACATGCCAACAACTTACCATTATCATTTTGTACCAGTTCTTCCATATCAATATCTATTTGATCAATCATCATGTGCTTCAGTAAATCTTGCTGTAATGTATTGTTCACCATGCTCTGATGAAGTTTAGCATGTAGTTCTTTCAGCTCAGTTTCTTTGTTTGCACAAGAAGTACCCTTAAGAAAGATAAAATAAAAGCCCCTTTGTAAATATGGTTTAGTATAGTCTTGATGCAGCAGTTTAAAATTGATGCACAATTTAATTATGTACAGTTTGTGAGAACTTAATTTTTAAATTAGAATTTCAGTTTAATTACAAAATTTAACTTTTAGAATTATATTTGATTGAAGTGTGTGTGTGTGTGTGTGTGTGTGTGTGTGTGTGTGTGTGCGTGTGTGTGTGTGTAAAAACAATAATCTGACAAAAATGATGTATCATAGCAAGATTTGTTTTTGATCAATACATTCAATGCTCAAACTCAAATAAAACTATTTCCAATTCAAAGTGAATGATAATTTTGTAGATCTGAATTTACACTGGACATTTTTTTTTTTAAACTTTCAAGTTCTCAATATAACAGTGATAAATTCTAATTAGAATCATTCACTCCTTCCTAAACAAAAGCATCAATATGATTATAGACTGCTATTATAACAGAAAACTAATACATTCATAGTATGCTTTGTTTTGTACTATAAAATGTTCAACACAATATATACAGCACAATGATATGATTTGAAAATATTTGCTAAAAACATTCAGAACAATTTATCACATTTTAAAACATTCAAAAGGCTTATAAAACATTTTGGTAATATAGTTTGCTACTTTATTCAATCAATAGAAGAGATTTCTGATTTTTTTAAAATATCAGAGTTTTTATTTTAAACAATAGTCTTTAGACATGTATAAAATGTTAATCAAATTACAAAATTAAGAATTTGCAAGTATTAATGCAAGATAATAGAAAGTTTTTACCTTAGATAAAACCATTTCTATCAGATGGCTGAACAGGTACCGGCATTCCATTAAATTACATCTACTGAATATACTTTGCAGTTTTTCTACATCATCATTATTCTGAAATTAAAGAAAAAAAAAAACTTTCAATTAGTAAGAAAACTCAAGCACAAACATAATGAATAGTGTGTGTGTGTGTGTGTGTGCATATATATATATATATATATATATATAAATAAAGAGAGAGAGAGAGACTTACTTTATTTTCTTCAAGTTGCATAATTTGTTCTTGGATATCACTTATATTTTCTTGACACACTTGTAATTGTCCCTCCAAACTGTCAATCACATCTAGGCACTCATTAACAGCTTCTTGGGGCTAAAATAAAATATACACAAGATTCACAAAAGCTTTTGTCTATATTCAGAATATAAGAATACACACAATGACACTAATATAAAACCTTCATACTAAGTATGTTTTAATCTGTTAACATATCAATTTTTGTACTTAAAGTATAAATCATAAAACAATCAAGTGTATCAATACATCCATCTATGTACTCATTTGTAAAATTTGAAAATCAATAGCTAATCTTATACTACATTTTACAAACAAAAAATACAGTTATCTAAACTGTATATCTCCAATTTTTATCTATTTTTCATTTTTAAAAATAGAAATTTAAAATATTAAGAATTACATGTCATATTGTTACAAGTTTAAGCTTGATGCAAAGTACCTCTCAAACCAACCTTATAATTAAAGATGGGAGCAAAGGAACCATTTCTGTATGAACAATACATTGTTAGTTTCTGGTATTTTGTAATATAATGGAGATACAAAGCCATCATTTTTTTTAAAAGGTAAAGAACATCTTTTCTCTACATTTACCTTTTTAAGTAGAGGAATTATATTGTGAATTATATTGTCAATTCACAACATCTTTTCTGATGCTGCAAATTTATTAATTAAACATGTTAATGGAAGAAAATCCAACTAATTCTGTTAACGTCTCCAAGAATTAAAAAAAAAAAAAAAAAAAAAAAAAGATTTTTTTAATAAGTTTGAAAAATGAATCAATGAAAATTATGAAATGTATCTAAAATTGTACAGCGCTACTTTTATTGAATAGAAATTCCATTTCTTAACCTAATTTTAACCAAAACAAATTAAAGGTATTCTATATAATCATTTAAAATCTGCACAACAGTTTGACCAAAGTTACAATATCTTGTTTGAAACTGAAATAGTGTCAAAATACTAACGTCCCAATAAGGTTAGCTGCAATTAATGTAGTCTACACCAACTTTCTCCTAAAATAGAAGGAATTTCAATGCCAAGAATTGAAAATCGCACAAAAATGACCATTACTTGTCTGAATTTCTGAGACAAAGCCTGATAATTTTTATCATTCAGGGTTTTCGGATTATTTTCTTCACCTTTAGTGTTATGTTCATAACATTTCAACTAATATGTCCTCCGGCCTTCATCAGGTGTTTCTTGTCGAACTCAGGAATCAACACAGAACTTCAAACCAAGTCCTTTATTTAATTCACTAGGGTCACTTGCTTTGATTCTGTTAACCATAATCAGATATGAGTGCTAAATATTCTTGTATTGTTACAATACAAGAATATTTAACACTTGTACCCAGTTATGATTGGGTAATTTAATGCCAAAGTCTTTTTTGCAAGTAAATTTGTAAAAAATACCTTCAAATAATAATTCTTACCACAATTACTTAATTATATGGGTAAAAGTATTCTCATGAAAATGATTTTCAAACAGATATAACCCATAGATGGGACTTTAATGTATATTGAAAATTCATTTTCGGGTGGACCTGGGATTAATGGCAAAAAAAGAGGTGTCTCCACATTCCCCAGAATGTCAGAACTAGAACATCACCACCAGATGCAGATTAGTGTCATACCCTGAACACTAAAAAAAATAGAAAAATCTAAATCTTACTACTCACCTGTCCAGTTTCTATTAAATTCTGCTTTTTGTTTGTATATTTTTCAAGACTTTGTCCAAGCTTTTTTCGTTCCTGAAGAAGAAAAAAAAAAAAAAAAAGCAGTTCATTGAAGTTGAAATTTTCAAAACTACAAAAGTAAAAATGCAAAATTCCTTACTTTTAGCCAAGTTTCCATATCCTTCTCAATCAAATTTAATGTTTGTCTTTTCTTAATAATATCATCCACCTGTGGAAAAAAAATCAAATTACACTAAGACAGAAGAATCTGTGAGTATATCAAACTAAAAAGAATCCTGAGTGTCTATTCCATTTACACAAAACTCAAGATGTCAAAAGTTTTCTCTTATGCTTATATTTCAACAGCTAAAATATTAAAAATTTAGATTAAACGATTGACATAAGATAAATAAGTATAACTAAATCATTAAGTGATCACATTGGGTATCATTACTCACTCGTTTCTGGATAGCATCCCATTTTCGTTTTGCAAGTTTATCTGCAATTGTAGTCATTCTACTCCGGCGTTCATACAAGGAAACTGGAACATTACCTAAAAAAAAAAAAAAAAAAAAAAAAAAAAAAAAAAAAAAAAAAAAATTTCTTCACATAATGTCTAAAAGATTGACATGGAAATTCACCATTTCTAATATTACTAATACATACTGATCACTTGAATGAATTTTCATAAAAATTGCAAACAATTTCTTACCAATTGGAATGGTAGGACCAACATCATATTTGCCAACTCTGCCAGCAGCTCTACTCGACATTGGTTTCTGTCTCTTCCTTAATGCTTCCACCTGATACACACACAATGAATAAATAATATAATACACAAAATGAAAAACAAAACTAGAAAAAAAAAATATTTAATTTTTTCAAAATAAAATATTAAAAACATTTGATAAGAAAAAGCTATTCACAAAGTATCAGGTTTATGAGACCCAAGAACAAATATCTACATCATATTGTAAAAAATAAATCATCTAATAAATAGTGCAGTAATCACAACACTGTAAATGATAATAATCCCTAGAAAATGAAACCCATAAAATTCTTAGATCTTGAAAAACAAAGTGATCTAGCCAAAAGGCCAGACAATGTTAATTAACAAGAAAAAACTTATCTAACGGACTTTGCTGTTCTAGTGGACCACAGAGTGAAAATGAAAGGAAGTGCAGAGACAAATACATGGATCTTGCCAGAAAGCTCAAAAAGGAAGAGAAACATGAAAATGACACCAATTGTAATTGGCACACTTGGAACAGTCCTCAAAGGCTTAGAAAAGAGATTGGCGGGATTCTAAATCCAAACAAGAATCAAGACCAGACAGACCTCAGTATTGTTAGGATCGGCTAGAATACTTAGAAGAGTCTTGGAGGCCTGAGGAGACTTGCTGTCACTCAGACTCCACTGAAAGACCACCAGCTGGTATGAAAAACTCACAAGGACTGAAATAGATCATCTAAGACTAAATAATTATCTCCCTTAGGGAATTAGCATGTTCTTTGAACACCTCGTAAGGTGTCACATAAAATGAAGGAGGTGCCCGTGGTGTAATGGTTATCATCGCATGATGTGGACATGATGACACGAGTTCAAATCCTGGACGAGCCTGATTACATTTCACATAGCACTAATACCCTTGGGAAAGGCATGAATCCAAATATTCTCCCTCCAGCTATGGGTAAATAGTAGGGCAGACTAGGTTCTTCAGCCTTGGTGAGGCGACTAGTCTAGGAGAAGGAAAACTGAATTCAAACCTGTTAAACTCCGCTTAAAAAATTGACCTTGTGTCATATCCTGCCCGAGCGGAGGGGTTGGTAAATAGGGTAAGGTGTCAAATAAAATCAAAAACCTTTCCCAATCTATTTGCCTCAGTTCTTTGAACAGAGGTGGTGTTGACTTCCCCTGCCAGGAAACGATAAAACTACTTGGCTATATTATCTATACTTATCAAGTAAACCTTTTTCCACATTTTTGTTCTTGGAACAATATATATATATATATATATATATATATATATATAATGTTGGTGTATTCTTTTAATATTACTTGTATGTTTATCATGTATATATAAAAAGATTAAATATTTTATGTACAAATGAGTTTATTAAGTATTTCCTTCCATTATGTTCAGTGCTAGTATATCATGGATATATTAATGCTAATATCAGTCCTTGGTAAGAAGGGGCTTGACTAAAATATCTTCCTACCAAATACCAAAAGGAGATTCTTGTAAATATAATTTAAAGAAAATGACAACCATATATATATATATATATATATATATCTTTGGAAAAACAACACCTTGCAAAGATGTAATTTTTAAGATGTTAAATTACTTTCATTGAATATAAATAGCCAAAGTAATGAAAGCAATAATTTTACAGAAAACTATATGCATGTACAGGATTTTATAATGGCTAAATTGAAGGCCTTGTAATGGTCACTAACTTACAGGTGTCAAATTTGAAAATAGAAGACCCAAATGTATCAGTTTCCAAAAAGAACTTTTCCTATTTTATCACCAAAAAGCTAATGATTATAAATAGATCAAAATTCCTAGCACTACAGCTATTCTCAAAAGGCAAACAAACCAAAAGTAGCCAGCTCCAAAATTTCACTATTGTAAGTTTTATCCACTAAGGAAGTTCAGGCCTGACAAGCAAGTAAGCATTTTAAAAAATACTGAAACATTCATGCAAATTGTACACATACAAAGATTAATACTCTCACAACATCTTTTTGTAAGCTGTTGTTCATTACCAAAAATAATATATAAAAAGATGTCAGTTCCAACTCAAATTTCTGTTTGTTTTGCTATCTGCTTGTTTTATTTACAATTAATTTCAGCATTAACATTCTTTATCACAGTACCCAGAAAGCTTTGCTACAATAGAGAACTATATTTCATTATAAATTAAGTTGCATGCTTCACAACATTCGTAACAGCCCAAAACAGTATGAGAATCGGTAACCTACCTCCTCTTGTTTCCTTTTTAAGACAACCTCTTTTTGATGTTTCTCTGTTTCTAAAGTTTTGATTTTTTGTTCATTCCTTAATTGTTCACGTCGAAGCTGCGTTATTTCTTTATGCCGTCTTGACTCATTGGCTTTATTTTTTTCAGCATCTTCCTTAATTTGTTTCATGAGCTTCACCTAGACAGAAAAAAAAAAAATGTAAATACCAGTTAAGATACAGGATCAACAATCAAAGGATTAATAAGTTGACAATTGTTGTCACTCCATAGTGACATTATATAGAGCTTACCTCATTTATTAGTTCCAAGGGTCTGATACACTTTAGTACAGGGGAGTTCACAAAAAAAAATCTTTTTTTTCTTCCAAAGATGTTATCTATCCTATTTATTTATGCAAATCAGTTTCCCAATCTCCCATATCAAAATTATGATCATTATGAAGCCTGCTTGAGTCTGGCTACCAGCTGTCACTGTCCAGATTACAACTCTGGCAGTCTCCATTCAGTTCGAGTCATCAGATTGAAGTAGTAACCATGAATGTATTCTACTGTATCATACCTTAAGGATTCATGCAGTGATGCAAACCTTATATACATACACTAAGTAAATATATTTAGCCTTTTTAATACAGGTACATCATATTGACCTGGTCATTTTAAAAGTTGATTGCAAGTTTTTTTTAGAAAAAAAAAAAAAAAAAAAAACTACACAATGTAAAATGCAGTTTTAAGTAAATCATCAAAAATTGCAATAGAAGAATAGACTGAAGATATTGCAATAATAAGTTTGTTTTAGTGTAAACAGAATATTCAGATGAGTGCTATCAAAAATATCACAGGTCACCTTAAGCATTGACACTGACTTTCCTAACATAGAGGATGTGGTTCTACCTAGAAAGTGGGTATGGTCCCCCAAAGCTAAACCAGTTACTTTATTCCCTTGTCATGAATGATCAGAGTAGTTTATCAATATACTAGATGATAGTAGCATAATATTGATACAAGAAAAAAGTAGAAAATGAATTTCCCAGTCATACTTCTATAAAAAGGGAGTATGAGGCTCATGGGATGCCTTTCATGAATATGGGTAAATAATAAGGGAGATAGGATTCTTTAGCCTTGGTTAAGAAACCAGCATAGCAGAAGGAAACTGAATTGAAACAAGCATTATTTCACATAAAAATTAACCTATCACATCCTGCCTGTGGTGGAGAAGTTGGGTAAATACACGCTCTGATATCAAGGATAGAGAAAAAAAAATCAATTTGAAAAGCAATACTTAAGTAAAAACTCAGAAACATAGCCTCCTCCACCACCACCACCACCCCACCTCAGATGACACTGTATACAATAACAGTGACAATCTTACCTGCTGTACAGTAAGATTCTTTTATGTAGATAATATTTCAAATATATAATGGAAAGTTGAAAATGTGAATTACCTTTGTTCGTTTCATATCTTGTAGCTCTTGTTGATAAGTTCTCAATTGTCTTTCATAACCAGCTTGGTTTCTAAGCAATTTCGCATGGTCCTTCTTAGCCTCTTGGAATTTTTTTAATTCACTCTGAAGTTCATTCAATTTACGCTGATATTTTTCCCTGATATTTTTGGCTTTGTCTTTCTTATCTTCTTCCAGTTTAGCTAAAAATTAGAAATATACCAAAAATTAAATGGCTGTCAACACATAATATTACTGCTTTAATAGGAATAGATACAATAGAAAGGTAGATTTCTTAAATAAAGTTAATGTTAAAAATAAATATTTTTACTTAAAAATTAACTTTAGATTACATAATAAAGTTATGTTACATCTGAGCAAAAATACATTTTTTAACACTCAAATTTGAATTTTAAAACAAAAACCCCAAAATTTTCAAAACAGGAAAGAAAATCAAATGACTTACATTTCTTATGACTATCCAGCACAAAAAAGATTTGATGTAATTAAAAAAATTAGCAATTTCTAATTGAAATACTTTGAAATTCATTTTAGGAACACTACTTTTAATTCTGATAGTCCTTAAAATTTTCATATGCTTATAGATGATTTACAATCATTTTGAAAACTTTAAATTCTTCCTTAAACATCTATATATTGTTAGGAGGAAAACCCATAAGAATAGTTTGGAGTATTTGGAAGCACAAGTAAAAAAAAAAAGTCAACTCAAAATTAATCTTGCTGGCTTGTTATATCAGTCTAAGTTTATTTTATACATAGAAGTTAGGAAATCACATTGTATGTTTATACCTACTTTTTGGGTAGATTAAGTTTTTTTTGTCTTTTTTTGCATGGTTAAAAAGGTTTTAAGTATTCTATCTAATTAATATTATATGGTTTCAAGTAATTATTTCTATTTAATAAGTAATTTGTTTGCACAGTTATATGGTTTCAAGTAAACAATAATCCTTGGTTAATAATTATAAAGTAAGTAAAGTTGGCGACCTTAGTTGAGGGAGACCTGAAGGCGCCCTATCAATAGCTACTGCACCAAGGTGTAGGGGAGGGCGCTACTCCATTTCCTGGATGGTTCCACTTTACCCTTGATCCTTACCATATAATGCTGAGTGTTAAGCAAGGCAGCATCAAGTACCATTTTTTAAGTTTTAGTATGACTCGACCTGGGATTGGACCACTGGCAAGCACTCTAGCTTCCAGTAACTTTTTGTAATACAAATAATTTACATGTGATATCAAGTTTTCCCATCTAATGCTAATAATTTTCTGTGATGAAACAAGATAAAGAGTGCATCAAAGGCAACAGTAGTGTCGCTTTTCAAGGTAAAACAAAATGAAGAGATCTTTCTCCCTTCCTCTTCATAGTAGTTATCATCGCCGTCTACACACACAGCAATTTTGTTGACAACAAATCTCACTGCCCACAATCATTACCTCATGTTTTTATGCCTTTTCCCAGCTGGATGTTTGCATAAGAAATGCATCAGGTTGCCTATATGTTTCAACACTATGGTCTGTCATCTACATACTTTTTAAAACCGGGCAACCTCAAACCAGGATAAGGCGTCAGAGTACCCAGATGAACACACACCCACTTGATCTTCAAATCACAACTCTCAGTTGGGGTGGCTTGGAGATGACATTTGCATGCATGGAATTGGCACTCTGCACAATGGGAGGGTGGTATAGGCACACAGTCTTGTGTCAAGGGGGAAGACTTCCACACTCATCTTGTGCTCCACTCCATTCTGATCACACACCATGCAACTCAGGGTGGGCCTCTTCTGCCAAGTGCTCTTGTGTGAGGTGACAGGAATGTCACTAATAAACTTTCATTCATTGATGGATTATCCACATTCAGCCTGGTGGTGTCTAAAGTGTTGTCCAGCGGGGTAGGTCCCAACACAACTGGTATTTCTCCACCGGCTAATCATCACTCCTGAGCAGGACGACAGGAACGTCATTCTCTGATAAACTTGCATCTGTTGATGAATCATCCGCATCCAGCCTGGTAGTGTCCGGATTATCATTCAGCAGAGTAGGCCAGGACACAATTGGTATTCCACCCTTTGCTGACTGATCATTACTGTTGCTTTCACTATCGGATGGCAAGATCAACCCCTGAAAAGGACGTAGGTCCTTTATGTGGCACGGAACTCCATTGGCTTCCGAGTGATGACTGACCACACCAGTTACTCACCAGAGTTTGAATTTGGTGGTACAAAGACTTCCCAGAGGTTTTATCCAGACGGGATCACCCACAGCATATGGTCTACACTTTTCCTCGTTGTCAGGTCTTCGTACAGTATTGATCCCCTTTTACCAAACTTGGTACCTCTAAATGGCATTTGCAGGTGCAATTCCAGGGATGCACTGTCCTTGGGTGTGATATACCAATACCTGGCCTCTGAAACAGTACACTGTTTCTTGACTGCAATTTTCTAATATGCTGCGATGGCTTCTCCCTGCGATGCCATTGCCCAATGTTACATATGTGCATCACAGCCACACCTCCGATTCCTCCAAGAACTGTTTGACCTATTGGTTACAGAAGGCAGGGTCACTGACGGTTAATATCTTCCCTGGTGCACCGCATTTGAAAAAGATTGACAATAGCTGGTGAATGACGCTGAATGAGTCCTGCCATGCAATAAGCCTCCAAACTGCAAAATGTGTAGGCCCACAGTTGATAAGGGTGAGGAAGTGGTTGCCACCATAGTGGGTGATATCCATTCCTACCCTTGGCCACACATTACTTGCTCCCAGCTGACCATTTTCCATTGCATTGATGCTGGGTCAATCAATTGGCACACCTCACACCTTTTCCCCTAACATCCGCTTTGTCAATGGTAGGAGTCGATCATTCTAGCAAAGTAGAGGGTCCATTTGACTCCAAGATGCCCACACTGTTGATGAATGCTCATGATCTGCTCTGAATCCAGGCTATACACAATGGCAGCACATGGTTGTTGCAGAGGCTAGGATTCTTTCCGAGCTCTGGTTAGCCACCACTGTGCAACTCAAGTCAGTGCATTTGCTCTATTCATGGCTAATCTTATCAGTGCTAGGTCTACAACCAAGTTGTATTCCTTGATGGAATCAGCCAGCATGGAAAGTCGCCTCCATATCAGCATTTCACATGATGCTTTGGGGGTCAGTCGAGCCTTCCCAGTGCATTAGTTATCCACCGATGTGTACACACCAGGTCTGACAATATGAAGCACCCTGGCTTCTCACTGAAGCACCAGGTTAACTCCCTTTAAAGTGACATTAAGATCAGCCAGGTTTGTGTCCTGCATCATTTTCAGGCCGAAGCCAACAAGCATCCTATACAATGGCACTATTAGCCTCAAAACGTCATCAATGTAGGATGATGTTGCCTTTTGGCTGTTCTCATCCTGTGCTCTGACCGCATTCATGATTGCTGTCATGATGTTCGGAACCATGTTGAGACCAAATCCCAGTCAAGTAAGGCAATATCTGGTCCCCTTGATTTCCAGTTAAAAACGACCACAGTGACCTTTCAATGTGTATTTGTAAGTAGGCCAGGTGCAGGTACAACACAGCAACATCTAACCCCTGCTGCCACCACTCTCTCAATTTGTGCGCACAAACATCCGTGTCAGCTGTATACGCATCAACATGTTCATTGAGCTCACGATAATCCATGACAGGATGAACCTTGTTTATTCTCCTGCAGGATGGCTATCAGGGGGATCAGCCCCCTCAGGGGTCCAAGCTCATCCTCTGGGTACGGAATCAGCCACCCAATCTGAATCCAAGCCTGCCACTCCTGCTCATATTCATCTTGGAGCCGCTTAGGGCTGGGATATTCTGAGAGCTTGTTTTTTTTTAGAGATACTGGCAGCTGGTCGCTGGACCATTTCCATGATGTGGTCCATATACACTTGCCTTTATACTTACCATGAAAGTGATGTCAGCACAGATCAGTTTCCATGCTCGGGAAATCTCACTTCACCAGCGCCAGTCATGCCCATTCCACCCAGCTGTGTGATCGCATCCAGGCCAAGCAGCAGGTCATATTCGAGCAGCTCCCTATCTACAACCAGAGTTTGTACAGCGACTGGGAGCCTATTGGCAATACCAATTCGGATCACATTCACTTCACAACACATCAGTGAACTCCCACCAACAGTTAGCAGGGGAACCTCCTTTCTTTCCCACATATGACAGCATAACTTGCATAACAGGGTTTGAGTGCAGCCAGTATCCACAAGCGCTGTGAGGTTCTTCATCAATACGCATACTCACCATGGGTAGTGCCTTGTTTACTGGGGATTTGGGGAAAAAACTGGCACCGAAGTTTCATCACCTTACTCGTTTCCCAGACACTCCCAAGCTGTGTCCTTGCTTTTTGCATTTGTAGCACGGGACTGGTATTTTAGTTTTAGCTTCCCCCCTCTTTTGTGTGGGTTTATACCTAAAGAGGCAGTTTCAGGCTAGGTGATTGGGCCCATCACATTTGTAGCAGGTTGTTGATGTATCACTCTCCCTTGTCGGACACTGCGATGATTGTGCAGCCGCTGCTTGTTCCACAGTCACAGGGCCCTTTTTCAGTATGGCCCGTACTCGTGCGAGCACTTCTAAGATGAGGCTCAGAGTAATTCTCAACAGTTTCAGGCATCCCTGCAATAAATGCACACATCAGGCCTTTTTCTGACATTACTCTAAACAGGACTGTAAGTCTCCTTAGTGTGGCCAGATAAACATCAACAGTTTCTCTCCAGACTTCCGTGCCATGAACTCCTTCCAAGCAAAGGCAGAGTCTAAGCCAAGTTCCTTCACTGGTGGTACACTGAATACGCACCTGCAGAGAGGCACATTGGAACTACACATTCTATGCACTGTACACCACTGAGTTGACAAATTAATTCCACCTTCTTGATCCATTTTTGCACAGATAAATCGGAATCATTGCCATCGAAAAGTGGTATTAGCTTAGAGTCAAAGCTTAATGACCTCACTGAAATAGCTAGTAATGAAACAAAATAAAGAGTGCATCAGAGTCAACAGCCATTTCACTTTTCTAAAACGAAGAGATCTTTCTCTCTTCCTCCTCATGGTTGTCATCTTCATTGTCTTCTACACACACAGCTATTTCGTTGACAGCTAAAATTTCATTGCCTGCAATCGTCACTTCATATTTTTATGCTTTTTCCCCCCCCCCTGAATATTTGCATAAGGAATGCGTCAAGTTACCTGTATGTTTTGATACAATGGTCTGTCATCTGCATACTTTTCAAAATCAGGCGCCCTCAAACCAGGACGAGGCACAGAGTTACCCGGATGAACACATTTTCAAACATATCTATTTGAGCCATAAATGGGACCCTAATAAGTATTACCACTCTGGGTTACAGTTGATCTGGGAGTAATAGCAACAAAAGAGTACTCAACTCTCCAGAACAGGAGCCTCACCTTTAGATGCAGTTTAATATCATGCAGAGGATACTTAAATCAGTATAAAATGCAAATTGTCTAAAATCAGAACACAAATAACACCAACTAAAAATGTATTTATATAAACATTGCATATCTATTTATCAAAAGTTTAAAATTATTTTTAATTACATAAAAAGTTAGTTCTGAAAGGAAAAAAAATAAATAAAATAAACAAACTTACCAATATTAGACAACACACTGTCCCTTTCAATTTCTGTTTCCCGTATCTTCTGAGTCAGCTGAATGACTTTTTGTTCATAATGATTTTTCATTGCATTCAACTTGGTCTGATTCTTTTCCAAAGCCTCAATCAAACGACTTTTCAGTGTCATTTCACATGTTAATTCTGCTAAATTTTCATGAATATTATCAGAACCCATACCTTTCAATGAAAACAAAATAGTTCTTCAAAATTTGTCAGACAAAAATAAAACATTTTCTGAAATAAAATAATTAGCAAATTAATGTTGAATATTTATGGCTATGGAACAAATCATGTTAGTTCCTACCCTCCAAAAAAAAAAAAAATGCATTAATAGAAAGTGGTAACAAAAACCAATTTAGGTTGGAACTAAATTTCTATAAACCTTCAAAAAGAAAGAAAAACCCAAAAAATCCACAAATACCCAAGTATTTAAGAGATTCCATATAATTCTTCATTACTCATTAAGAAACTAAGTTGTGTAAGCTTTTTGTATAAATCAAACTTAAAATTACCTTTAAAAGTGTCCAGTTTAAAAGATTCCATATTAAAAGCACTTTATAATAGAAGCTGTTAAGAGTAAATAACGCTAACTTGCTTAAGTTACCATTCATCATGAAATGTAGCCATTTAAAAATAACTAATAAATTCCCTATTCAAATGAATAGCAACTGAAACTAATACAAAAGATATCTTAATTTCATATGTCAATTAACAGGGAAAAAAAAATCATAAGTTACATTAAATTTTCATTTAATTACAAATTACACTGACAAGTAGAATTAACTTAAAACAATTAAGCTCAACAAAAATAACAAGCAAAGTGTTCAATAAAATGTGAGAGGCTATGAATTGTTGAAAATTGAAAGGAACATGCAGGAATTAAATCAGTGTATTATAGTAAGGGATGAAGTGACAAAAGGAGTCTTTGGGTAGATTGTTCAGACAAATGCAACTGAAAATTTAGAAAAAGGTTTTTTTTATATTATGCTCTCATATAATACTTCTTGTTAAAAAAATATAGCAACTTATTTTTAGAAAAGAAACTAAATTTTGATTGTGTATTAACTTTGTACTAAGTAAAACATTAATTCTTGAATGGCATTTAATACAATTACAGCATTTAAGAGTCAAACCAGATGTTTACACTGATGCTTGAAGCTTCATGATATTCAACATTACAAAAACAACAAATTGAATCCTTCATAAGTTTTACAATCAAATTTGTAATCCACCTTTTGGTGGGGGAAAAGTGTTCTTAGATAATGCAGTTTCTTTGTTTTAAGTTGTCTCCTCTTGGATAGGGAACTCTTACTAGTGAGATTTAAAGAAGAAAAAAAAAAAAGGTAGAGAAGCGTAAGTTTTGTCCCTTTCTCAAGGGCAGCAGCCAAAAAATTTTCACAGTAGATAAACTAGTAAAACAGAAGAAAACAACTTTCATCTGTTCATGCCAGCAAACAGGAGACTACAAAATGTTTTGAAACTAAATATATAATTTTTGTATAGTCAGTTATTAAGGATATACAATTAGCAAATTAATTATATCTTTGAAAATTAAAGTATCTTAGGAAATTATCAAGTCTGTTTTAAATGTTATATAATTCAAAACAATATAACGGAAAATAAGTTCCAAATAATTTCAAATTTAATTGAAGAAATCATGTTTGAATTACTTTGAATAATATGAAAAGTATTTAAAAAGTATTAATACTATCCATTAAGCAATAGTCTTTGTTTTTAGAGTTCTTAAGTCTACCATAATCCTTAAAGTACGAGTTTCTGCTACTGCTAACTTTATTGAATAATCTTTACAAACATGTCAAAATGATGGTATTTTTCAGGTTATTAAAGAAAAAAAAAAAGTGTTATTTGAAGTGATATGATAAAAAAATAGTTTCCAGTCCACTAAAAACAAAGCCTTGGATAAGAGCCAGACAACTGCTCTATGAATATGGATTGTAAAAGGTTTTACACAAACAATCCACACTAGATATAACTTGAATTTTCAATGAAATAATTGATATTCAGAATCAGTAATAAAAAATAAAAAGCAACTGAAGACACTGGCATGTAACTAAATTGGCAGTCAAATACAAACTGACAAATTGGTTTTACTGCAATAGCAACATAAAATATTTTATCACAAGAGCACAGAAAGAATTAAAACTTATATTAAAATTCAGCCATGCTGTGGAGGGGTGGGGGTTAACTGGGAAGGAAAAGACTGCCCTAGTTCCGGGTAATCTGTCCCCAAAATAAAATTTAACAAGAGTATAAAGAAGTTTGTATCAGGTGAAACATTGCCTCAAGAGAAATTTGTGAGAAAAAAAAAAATATATATATATATTTTACACAGAAAAAAGAAAGTTGTCTTGTCATAAAGAAACAGTGATGAGAAACAGTTTAAGAAAAACAAATAGAGAAAAAAAAAAAAAAAAGATAAGAAATGATTCTACTCGGAAATAGAAAAGTGGATAAAAGGGGTTATTGTGCTCAAAAATGAAAGCCTCAGAAAAATGCCTACACTAAGTGTTAGGGACAGATTACTAGGAAGAAGGTCTCTGCCAGGGACCATTACCTGAAAAGCTCCACAGGTCATACAAGGAGGCTGTCAGAGCTGGAGCAGAGAGAGGAAAGAAAAAAAAAAATTTCGAGAGGAAAATTAGTGGAGTTTATTAAGATATTAACAAAATGTAAAATGTGAAAGAAGGGGAAGAGAAAGCCTTGAAAGAGGGGATAGAAAGCAATTGAGGAACATTTAGTCATAAAAATGTGGTAACCAAACAGTGGCAAAAACAAAAACCATCTGAAATTTGATTTAAAAAAAAAAAATAAATCTTGATTTTGTTAAGTTAGGCTACAGACAATAATTTCAGTGTTATATGCACCAATAATACATTCATTCTATGACAGCAGTTTACTTATAATAGCAAAATGGTCTGCTAGAGAAAAAAAAAAAAAAGTAAAAAGCACAAAATGAATCTTTAAAGTGTTTAAGACGATAAAAAATGAAATTTTGTTTTAAGTAAAAAAAATAAAAATTAAAAAAAAAAAAAAACACTAAAATACAAAACCATTCCCTCATATATTTTAATCAACATATTTTATGAAGGAAAATGTTTTTTTAAATATTAGAATTCAATTTTTTTCTTTTCAATTAAACGATACATTAATTTACAGACTTAAAAGCAAACATATTTAAATATATTCAAAGCAAGATATATACACATACAGTTATTCATTGGGCACTTTCAAAACGTGAGAAGAAATGGAGGCATTTTTTTTCTTTAAGTATTTAGTAAATGTAAATAGAAATACACAAAGACAGTGAGGATAAAAAAATTGCCAGCCCCAAGGCAGATAATTTAACAGAAAAATTTCAATTAATCTTTTTCTTCTTCATTAGCAAAAAGATTAATATTATAAAATTCTCAAATTAAGACTCATTTTCAAGACAAGTTACAAATTATTTTTTTCTTTAGAACTAAGAATCATTTTGTCTCACAACCCAAACATTGTGTAAATGGGAAGACAAAAGCAGGTAGGAAAGACAACACAAGGGTCTCAGTGGACTATATATATATATATATATATATGAACACCTTTTCCAACTACTTTTATTCTTGTTAAGTAATACAGAACAGTTATTAAAAAGGTTAGCATGCTAAAAAAAATTTCAAAAATACACTTGCCCAAAATTCTAAGAACTCAAAAGAACCAATGAGAAATATTAAAATTTTTCTTTGTGAGATGCAAACAATTCTGAAACTTTAAATTATTTTAACTTTTAAGCATGTGCATAAAAAGCATGAAGAATATGAAAAACTTAAGTTCTTATTAAGATTAATGTTTATTAACTAGTAAGTTAAAATCTAAATTACAGATCAGATGGCTTAATCAGGTATCATATAAGCAAACAAATCATGTCTGAAGCTCAGGAAAAAATTCATCTTTCAATTCCTCATTTAAGAATATGAAAATGTTACCTCTCCCTCCACCTTTAATGTTATTTTTTTTTTTTTTTAGCAAAATGAATTTACAATAATTGTAATGTTTCTGTTTAGTTATATAAAAATACTTAATACTTACATTTGAAATTGTTAAAGAATGTCTAACATTTTCAAACTTCCAAAAGAACCAAAATATAATTATATTTGCTTATAGCAAAGATTTTGATTTAATCTTAACTTGTATTACCAAATCTGGTATTAATATTCTTAATTGGAAAAAGGTTTCTATGTCCTGACTGAGTTTATTCAGATATTGGAAGTAGTAGCTGATAAAAAAGTAGTTTTGCAGTAACTAACAAGTGGAAAAACCCCACTTACGACAAGAGAGCCTAAAATAGAGAAAACCAAGATAAAACCTTGAAGAAATTTACTTTCTGAAAAGCAAATAGAAGAATTACAAAAGACAATTTCATCAGAAAACTATTGAAGATTTTCCTTTACATATTAATTACAGGACATTAAAAATAATTTTAAACATTACTTGTGATACTAACACACACACAAAAAAAAATTATATATAAATATTTCATATAACAGATTTTCTATCCTTACAAAATTTGAATATTAAATGACCTATAATTAAAAATATCAACACTAAATGGATATTTTGCATATTCAATCCCATTATTTCAGATAAAATGTAATTTTTTTTATTTTTTAAAGAGAAATTAGACATGAAAAACTTTCAAGTGGCACTTTAATTAAATATACATAAAGAGTGATATTTTATGAATGATAATTCAACAATTCATCTTTATTATTACAGTGATATTAAAATGGATAATTTTTTAAAGTAAAAAGTATCTGCCAAACTATAAAACCAAAACATGAAAAAATTCACCCATCGTTAAAAAAAATATACACTAGCCTTAAGAGTTAAAAAATTTAACATTTACACTTAAGTCACAAACCTTTATGAAGCATCTAATCTTATATAATTTAAACAATTTATTGTAGTACAAAAATAAAAATCGAGAAGTGTATCTAATTCACAACTGAAGTTAAAATAGCAAAGTCTTGGAAATAATTGAGTATACAGCAGAAATCCTAACAAAGTAGTAAGTTATTTTAATGATTTTATGAGAAAGATGAATTAATTACCTCACTCAAGAGCATTGTTATTAACTCAGGTATCAAGCAAAATTTGATGAATTAACTATAGACAAAATTGCACAAATAGGAAAAATAGGAATACAAAAGGTAAAATTTAAATGACTTACCTAAATCACATGAACTAAGGTCTAGAGAGAGATAGAGAGAGAGAGAAAGAAAAAAACAGATCTCATGAAGAAATCTATTAAGAGAAACTCATATACAAGTATAACTGAAAATGGAAACTAAGCCAGAATTTTTGAAAACATTCATCAAATGTTTTAAGTCCGAAAGACAAAAAGATACAGTAGCAAAATAGTTTGACATAAATATTTTATTAACTTAGTCATCTCATTGTCTTATTTTTCTTGCAATCAGGTAATTTTTACATTATATAACCACTGAACAAGCATCATGAATAAATAAAGAAAATTAGATGTGAACTCATCTTGTATCCTTAGTAGACTGCCTGAAATAAGGATGCTTTACCAACTTGGCCAGGGAAACCATCAGCAGACCAAATTCAAATTTAGTCATTGCCATATCCTTTAATTTGGGACAAATTAATAGACAACAACAATCATTCTAAACAGAAAAATTACCTAACATTTTACTGTTTTATTTTTTTTTAACAAAGAAATGATAAAGGAGAAAAACTGGCAAATATAAAATATACCAGTGCAATTGTTAATAGATATTTAGAATTTCAGTTTTAAAATAATAAAACTGATTTAAATGCAGGATAGGAATTCCCAAGTTGAAGATTCATGCAAGCATTCAAATTTATAAAGAAAAACAAAATTCCAAGAAATTACAATTAAATGCTCACCTTCCTCTTCGTCTGTATCTGTATTTGAACCCATGAACTCAAATTCATCAAGGTCTTCATCAAGATCAACCATTTCCTGAAGTGTGTGGGGGTGGGGAATATTTGAATTAGTTTTGGTAACAATTTCATATATCACAAATCGGGTTAAGATTTTTTCTGTAATATTAAAACTTGATACATTATCATACAATCTCAAAGAATGAGATTTCAGTTGATTATTTGAATTATTCAGTCATAAATGGCATTAAAATGGTTATTAAAAAGCTCATCTTTTTAACTTTATGATAATATTCCATTTTAACTGGAATATAGATTTTTTTCAGTATAAATATTACTTTAAAAAAAAAATAAATAAATAAATTTTAAAAAATGGGAAGAATTAAACATGAAACAGAAAATACCAGGAATTTTTTTTTCTCCCTATAAACATAATCACTTTAGACAGATGAAAAATAGGATGATTCAAGCCAGATTTAACAAAAGGTGTCTGACAATTTGGTAAATTGATTTATCCTAGAAGAGCTTTTTAACCCATTTTATGACTAATAAGCTGGTAGTGTGCATGTATGCATGAGAGAGAGTAAAATGCCTTATGTTTATTTTTCAATTGTTAACTAAAATATAAAATTTATAAGAGAAAAAAAGTCATATTCACCTCTCCAGCTGTATATTCCTCATCAGATGGGGCATCTCCTTCACTTATAATCTCCAACTGCTGCATTAAATCAGCGGTCTCTCCATTGTGTCTAGCATCCCCATTTTCACAAATATTCTCTTTATTACTCCTAGATTTATAAATTTTAAATAATTTAAACAAGGAATAATAGGAAATATGACAAATGAGTTAACAGCATTGGATCAATTAAAATTATTATACACAATCAGTCAAGTTTCCTAATAGGTGCAATTAAAAAATTAAATAATTTCAGTAATTACATCTGAAAGTTAAAATTACAGATTTAAAAAAAAAAAAAAAAAAAAAAAAAAGAAACATAGTAACAATAAAAGTAAAATTAAGTAAAATTACATAAAAACAGAAATAATAGCTGGACTTACTCTTGGCCATCACCTCCTGTTCGATATTTGATTTTCTTTTTTAATGTTTTCAAATCTTTATTAGCTTCTTTCAGCAGTTCATAATTGTCAGTTTCTGGTGTATTTGGGACTGACGTGAATGATGACGACATTGGGACTCGTGACATAGGACTTAAGGCAAGCCGTGACTGTGCACGAGCTGCAGTTTGTTGAGCCACTTTGTATAAAGACTCTGCTTCTATCAATTTGGCACTATAACAAAAATCAACAAATATATTAAAACGGAAGCAAAAACAAATCTGAAAGTGATCTTATGGTATCTGAACAAAACCCCAAATTAATGTAAATAAAAAGTTCCCAATAGATAATGGTTAAATTTTAATCTACACTTGAGAAAGCCAGTAAAAGTATCAATGGTTGTATGCCTTAATGGTAAAATAACATATTACATTAGGTACCAAAACATTATATAAAGTTAATTCTAAATGAATGCAATCTGCAAAAGAAAAATCCTATAATTTAATGCCAAATTTATTCACTCTGATTTGAGAAGAGAAAAAGGAAAACAATTGGAAAACGCAGTCAAAAACATTGAAAGTTGCATGGATTTACAGAAGTGAAAACTTGTCTGAATTTCGGAGACAAAGCTTGATGATTTTTTTATCATTCAGGGTTTTTGGACTTTTGTCTTCATCTGCGTTATATTCACAACATTTTGGCCGATGTGTCCTCTTGCCTTCTTCAGGTGTTTTTTGCCAAATTCAGGAATCTACACAGAACTTCAAACCATATCCTTTATTTAATCCACAGGGAGGGGAGAGGGTCGCTTGCCTGGATTCCGT
Organism: Sepioteuthis lessoniana; assembly: GCA_963585895.1. Lineage (NCBI taxonomy): Eukaryota > Metazoa > Mollusca > Cephalopoda > Myopsida > Loliginidae > Sepioteuthis > Sepioteuthis lessoniana. The sequence continues at coordinate 113,281,111 of OY757909.1, forward strand.
TAACCATAACCAGGTACGAGTGTTAAGTATTCCTGTATTGTTACGTGCCTACAGTCAGAATTGAACCTGAAACCTCCAGATGATTGTCACTTAGAAACTTAGGGAATTAATGCTTATAACTCTTACACTGAAGAGATACAAAGAATTCCTTATAAAAGATTTATATAATAAAAAAATAAATTAAAAGATTTTAAAAAATCATATCGCAATTTGCTATCCTAATTCAACTTATTAATCAGAAAAATGTTATGTAAATTCAAGACAGCAAAAATGAAAGACTGATATCATGTGCCACGAGCACAGATTTCCTTGATTTTCTTGCCAGTCATCTATTGCATTCGGCAGGTCCTCTAGACTACATTCTGTGTCTATACAGATCTGTTGTAGATAAGTTCTAGCTGGTTGTCCAACACTTGCTCATCCGTGTGATGGGGTCTACAGGAGAACTTCACTTATGAGTTCATCCTTATTTCTCTAGAAGTGTCCCACATGTCTTGTTTGTCTTATTTGGATGGTTTTAGAGATGGGAGGTAGGTAGCTGTACAGCTGCTGTTTTGTGGAATGTTGCTTCCAGGATTTGTTCAACATAGCTTGAAGTATTCTTGCACAACTGCTGTCAAGCTTTTTCTCTATACACCTAGTCAGCGTCCATGTAGTGCATCCATATAGTAGTATGGACACAACTGCTGCTTGGAAAAAATTGCATTTTATTTTATCAGACAAGTCAGACTTCCATATGACCAATAACCTATCAATAGCTGACCATGCTTTCACTAGTCACGTACTGATGTCATAATACAATTTGACAAATGAGGATAAGTATAAACAAATGCTAATAAATGAAATAATCTTTTCATCCACAATTATGGAAAAATAAAGTCACTTCAAACTAATTATCACAAATAAAGAGACATACCGAAGAACTTCTGCATCTTTGGTATATTCTTGTATCATCGAGGTGATGTGCTCATTATTTAAAGTGTCTGAGAGAGAGAGAGAGAGAGAGAGAGAGAAAAAATATTTGATTTTGGTTTATCATAAAATATTTTTTATTAAATGAAAACAAGAAAAAATTAAAAGAAAGAAATGACTAAAAACAACTATTATAGCAATATGGCTAAATGATGTATCAGTAATATTGCTATTACTTAATGTAGTCATGGCTCAAAAAGTTTTTTTAACACTTGCTTATGCAATGAAGAACTTCATTAACAGACTTAAAATGACAAGTATATTTACATTATAATGTTGATAAAAGTTAAAATATTCAAAAGAAAGAAAAGAATGAATTACCACCGGTGTCATTCTGTTTATAAATAGCATTTTCAGTAGCCAGCTGTGTGTTCCGTTCTGTCAAATTGTCCACAGTTTGACTCATAGCTTTGACTCGCTGCCTAAGTTTTTCATTTTCACTTTGCAACATATTGTTTTCATTATACAAATCATTGATTCCTTCCACTCCATCAGTATCTACCACACGTTTACCCTGCAGAGAGAAAAAAAAAACATTTAAAAAAAAAATAAATAGATGAAAACCTCAAAATTTTGCTATATTAGCAAATGCTCAAGTTTTCCATTTTGGTTTATCATCATAATCAACAGTAATTAAAATATTACAAACCAGATTAATTTCTTTAAAAAGAAAAATATTATCTAGTTTGTTTTTTTTAATTCTTAAAACCCAAATGAATATTTTATTTTCTGTAACCTGTTTATAATGAAGTATATAAAAAAATTTTTAAAATAAATTTAAATCTACAATGGAATAGTTAACACCATTTTTCATCAGATAAATGTGCTTTCTTTTTAAAGAGCAAAAAAAAAAAAAAAAAAAAAAATTACATGTTGAAAATTTATAAATTTCACTAATAGTCAATGTAAATAAATAAAAATTTTTAAAAAAGGGGAAGATATTTTAATAAAGGAGTTATTTGAATAAAAATAGTCTAAAAGCTGATAATTTAATGCATTTTCTTAAAAAAAAAAAAAAAAAAAAAAAATTCAACTTACCGTTTTATATTCTAACAATTCTTTCTGCAAGAGAGAATTTTCCATTCTTAGTTGTGCTAATAATTTACTAGCTTTGTCTTGATTAGCAACGACAACATTTTGAATGTTCTTTGCTCTATTTGCATATTTCAGGGTATTCAAAGTTTCCATAAAATCTCTGTCTGATGGAGAAACACATGCTATCATGAGTGTTCGGCTGGAAAAGAAAAAGGTTTCTAGTTATACACAAGATATTCTTCCCAAAATAATTTTACAATTTACTTGTGTAAAAGAAATAGTTTTACATGCACTTACATAACATTTTACATTCAGGAACAAATACTTCAAAAATTAAATGATAGTCATTCAATAGCAAAAAATTAACTAGAAGGTCATGCATATTAAATACTATAAATTAAAATGGTATTCCTGTAATTTAATTAGGTTAGATGGTAAGAGAAAATATTTACTAAAAAGGTCACTAAATTACAAATTTTGATTTCAATTACCTGTTTCCACCTAAGGAATCCTGCAGCAGTCTTGTTAATTTCGAGTCTCGGTAAGGCACATGGCAACCACGTTTAGTTTTGTCTCCAAGAGCAGATATCACATTACCAAGAGCAAGCTGATATTAAAAGATTAAAATTTTTAATTTTAAAAATTAAAATATTTTTAAAGCAGATTTTTGATACATTATACAAAAGATTTAATATTTTGAAAATTTTTTTGAAATTCTTTGAAAATTTGTAAAGCATGAAGAAGAAAGAAAGAAAAAAATACAAAAAAACAAAAAAAAAAAACAACAACAATACTCACCAAACCACAATTTATTGAAATTCCTTCTTTTGCTCGATCACCTGTCGCTCCTGTTCGTTTAAGCCTTTCTGATCCAGCCAAGTCCACAAAATGGAATTTGGCAGTAAGGGTTTCATATGTGGTTTGAGTGGAATCCTGCTCTTTTCCATCTTCATCAGCTGTTATCTAATGAAGAAATAAGTTATTTTATAAAAAATCCAAGAAGATTTTTTTTTAACATTTGATTAAAACTAAAATAATGCAACAAACATGTAACTCAGTAACCATTGACTTTATAGCAAAAATATAGAAAAATTAAATTTCCATTTTACAGAACTGAAAACTTTAAAATCCATTTTAACAAAGAGGTCTATGAAAAAAAAAAAAAAAAGATGAAAAGTAACTTTTTGTACATCTGAAATTTACCTGCTTTGTAAAATTTAACATCTTCAGTAAAACCAATATGAAGAAATTAGCACAAGAATGTGTAGATCAAAAATAAAACAATGGAGATTCCCCAGAAGCTAAATAGCAAGTATCAGTCACAGCAGTATGCATGGGAATTTCAAAAAGAGGCTATTAATTAATGTCACTTAGCGCTTAACAGGAAGTAATAATCCTAATTTAAACATGTTAAGATTCAAGTCTGAGTTTCATCTTTTGTCAGTGTGGATAATCTGGTTTGATTTCAACAATACAATTACAGGTTTTATCTCACAGAAGTGGAGTAGAGAGACAGAATCAATTTTATTTATTAGATTAATTTTTCTTTTCAGCTAAAATTTTAAAATTAAGAGCAATGAAGTTATTTTTCTTAAACTTTAGGCATTTTCAGTTTTAATAAACAGTTTTGTTTACTTTCTTTTTTACTTTTAAAATTTCAGTGACTGGACCCAAAACTTAAATTAGTTATAGGGAAACAAAAGACTTTTGTAACTTATGTTTGATCAAAAGAAAAAATTTACATCGATTTTAACAGCATGTCAACCCACCTGCGATTATTTTATGCCTAGAGGTTAGGGAATCATGTTCATATTTACATCTTTTATTATAGTTGTTTTTTGGGTTTTTTTACGCAGTCCTATCAGATACGAGTAATTCATAAACAGATCTATTTGACCCAGAGATGGAATCCTAATAGGTACAACCAATCCAAGTCAGAGCAAACCTGGGAGTAATGACAATGAAAGGTACTCAAACACCCCAGATCTCTAGAACTGGAGTCTCACCATCAGATGTAGTTTAGTGTCATACCCAGGACACTTAGGATGGATATTACCCTCTCTGCAGAGGATACAGTCAGTATATTCCAAACCAATAGGGTTTATGAATTTTCAACTAATATTATTAACATAACCACATTTTTAAATTGGAATTTATTGGTCCAGTTCCAGGGGTTAAGACCTCTAGGTAGAATTTGCTCCCACATCTAGAAGAGGTTGGTTTTATTGCCAGACACATGAAGCATCCCTTTAAGGAAGAGTGTTGATGAGATGAGAACAATTTTTGTCACTGCACACTCAAGAGGGTCATTTCCTGGAAGGGTTACCCCACATTAAAACCAACCTAGTCTAACATCCTCTCACCATTGTGAAGGTAGATAAATTCCATCATTAACACGTACAGATCATTTCTGCCGCTTCTTTATGTATTTGTAAGAATTAAGTTTTTTTTTTTTTTTTTTTTTCAATTCCTTCCACTACAAAATTACATTGGCTGTTATATCAAATAAATCTTACTTCAGCTGACACTCTGTCCTGTCGAATATGAAGAGTGAAAATAGCATGAGACCGGGAAGACTGCACATTCATTTTAGTACTTGCAGTTGCCCGAGATAATGCACCACCTTTTAGGAGCTGTATAGTCTGCAAAATACAATATATGTTCTATGAAATTACATTTAAATGCAGCTAATTTTATATCTGTTATGAAAAAAGAAATGAAAAAAAGGGGAAAAAAACCAAAAAAAATACTTAAATCATTGATAGTGTTACAATTTATTTCAACTTTTTAATGAAATTTTTTGCTTACATAAAACAATAAAATCACATACAAAATAAGAAATTTCAAATAAATACTAAATTTTCTTTTTTCAAATTCCGTATTTGGGAACCTGTGCACATTGACCTGTATGTGACCATTTACTTGTTAAATATTAGTCTAGCAGTAATGAGTATTGGCATATAGGGTAGAGAGGTTAAAAGATCCTAACCATTAAGGTGTCACCAAGTATCATCATTGAATCACGCTGACAGAATGCGATTTCTCTCTCACCATCCATATCATCTATCACCCCTGGCAGTTCTTCCAAACTACATCCTGTGTCAGCACAGAGTTGATAGAAATAAGTTCTTGCTGGTTGGCCAACACAAACACGTCCAGGCATAAGGGTCCATAGAAAAACATCACTTATGAGGTCATCCTTGCTTCTCCAGCAGTGTCAAGTGATAGTTTTAAGGTCATTTAAAAGCTTGGCTTTATTGAATGACAAAGTCACATGATCATGTGTCTAGTCAGTAACATGAGAAGCCATCGATAAGTAAATTATGTGCACAGAAAACTTGTTCACATCAGTAAGAGCATAAAACAGCATGGAACAACAGTGAAACATAGTAAGAAAAACAGCAGTAACAAAAAATGATGAGGAAAAGATGGTTGTCAAGATAGAAAAGAGCATGTAATACAATATAATTGGATTACAGTATGTTTATCAATATCATATCAAAGTAAACATTCAAAAAAAGGTGGAGGCAAACTTACAGCAGAAAAAGAATCCACAGGCCTTGTATTTACTCCAACAACATAAATGGCCCCAGATGCATCTTCATGAACCTTGATATGAGATTTCCTATGCTGAAAAATTTAAATTATCAGTTAAACAAAAAACAATCACCAAATTCTTACTACTACTATACTGAATATCATCTAAACTAATTGTGAATTTAAATTATATATATATATATATATATATATATATATATATATATATATATATATATATATATACACACACTTTTCACTCATAAATGATATTTACATTGGAATAAAGTAAAAAAAAAAATTCAATAAAGCCATAGACATTCTGATAAAATAAAAAGCAACAATAGTTTATCTTTATCTCCCATAACTTTTTTGCACTCATATCGTAAAGCCTAACATTCATCTATACAAAGAATAAGTAAGCCTTACACATAAATCAAGAAAATCATTGGGGGAGGAGGGAGCAAAATATTATGAAATGTAGTAATCTTAAAAAATGAATGTTTTAAAACTGGCAACCAGTGATATTTGAAGTCAATATACATAATGCAAAAAGTCATTTGTTAATGGCATGTACATAAACCTTTATCAACCACATGTATAATTTTGCAGAAAGTTAATACTTACTCTGGACTCTGGATCCTTAGATGGATCAAGTAGATCTAGGATCTCTTCATTGTACAGCTTTAATTTAAAAAAAAAAAAAAAAAAAAAGCTTTTAAATATGAATACTTAAAAAATAAAAACATTAACTGGGAGATAAAACATGCTCATAAAATGAACATTAGATACTAATACTTCATTACAAAACTAAATCAATTTTTTCACAACTTTCTTTGTACATAGAATAGTTGAAGTTATTAGTTACTCCTAATATGAAAGAATATTTTGATGAATACTACATAAGTACAAGTAATTAGTTGAATACAAAACTAAAAAAATCTGTAGAACTTTGAATAAAAAAAAACTTAAACTAATGTTTCAAGTAAATCTTTTTTTTGAATCCTCATTCCAAAAAGTAATATTTAGATTAATAGTTCAATCTAAACTATAGCATATGATGATTGTCCAGGAACTTCCTATAGTATCTTTTAGTAAAATGATGATCTAAACAAGATCAAGACTGACATAATATACATTCAGTTTTATTCCTAAAATAATTTATTTATACCTTGTTTAAGAATCAGTTATTTGTAATAGAATAAAATCTATTTACACAACTCTCAAAACAGAAATTGAATACTCAAGTGTTTCTCCAGAGAAAAGGCTTACATGCCTAAATATTAAATTTTAATAAGAAATTATGGATCTACATACACCCAAATAATTCAAAAGTATAGCTAGATCCTATATTTATAAACAAGAAGTGGATAAACAGTGCTTTGAACTGTGAAGCATACTCTTAGACAAAGTAAACCTCCTAGCAGAAACCATTTCCCAAAACCTTTTATCCACTTGGAAAACCTCATAAGCTTTTGCCAAAAAAGAATGCATGACAGCCATATTTTTTTTATATAGAAAAGGCCTATGACACCACATGGAAATATGGCATAATCAAAGACTTGAAAAATATGGGATTGAAGAGTAGACTGCCAATTTTCATAAAAAAAACTTCTTAAATGACCGAAAATTCCAAGTACAGATTGGCACAACACTTCTGCATAGGGAATGTTTCTGGTGTGTTTTATAGTTAAGATTTTTTTTCTTTTTTCCAGACTGGTCATGTTCTGGTATAGGATGGGTGGTCTTCACCACAGTTGGCACATCTGTTGTAGAGTTTGCAGTCGATGGAGGTATGGTTTGGTTCTATCTCTCTGCATTTACCATATATAGTGTGTCTATTGCATATACTTCCATGGTGGCCAAATTTTTGGCATTTAAAGCATCTAAGTGGGTTTGGAATATATTCTATTTTTTCATTAATATAGCCAATTTTTATTTCTTTGGGAATTGTAGGTGAGTTGAAGGTTAATATGTAAGTGTTTGTATTGTTTGATTTTCTTTTTTGATGGTAATTCTTTTTATATCAGTTACACTTTGGTTTTTAGTTCAGCTAATATTTCTTCCCTTGAACATTGCGAGAGTTCTTAGCTTCTTATAACTCCTTTAGAGAAGTTTAGGGTTTTATGGGGGTAGGTTTTTATTTTTAAATCGTGAAACATTTTCATATTTAGTAAAAAGTTTGTGCTTTTTTATTTTCAGTTTCAATCATTGTACTATTTCTTAATTTTTTAAAATGTTTTTGGATTGATATTTGTAGATATGATCTTCTGTATAAGAAATGGGGATAGTTTTGTTAATGGAGTATCTTCAATTGATTCTAATATTATAAATTTTGGGAACGGAGGTTCAGGCTGTATTTTTTCTTCATCAGAGTTGTTCAACTCTATGTAAGGTCTTTTGAGGGGTTTTTTTTGTTTTTGCTTGGGTTATGTTACTGAGAGCCATAAAGAAAGTTTATGAGTTTTATTGGTTATGCTCTCCACCCACCACAGAGCCCCACATGGGGATGTGCCTAGGGGAAAACCCATTCACCTAGTAACATCAGGGCTACATAGTCAGTATACTCATACTGATGGTAGACAGTTTTAATTTTGTCCCTGGGTTTTCATTCCCAAGATAATCACTTACTCAGGGACAGAAAGGAGTATAGGTCTTTCCTCAGCATGATTGATCCTACAGCCATCACCCTCTAATTCAGATTTTTTCAAAAATCTGAAAGAGGGCTGACATGACCAGCCAATTGATTGGATCAAGCCTCTCCGATCACCTGTCTAGCCCAGTAAGGGCCAAAGAGGAGTGTTGCAGGTCACATGACCTCTTAGTTGCCAGGTCATGGACTGCTCAGCCACTAGGACCCCGTCTTCAAGCATTATGGGTCACCAGCCACGGCCAACAAATAGCCTCGTTGGGGAACGGGGGTTATCCCTCCCCGGAGGTGCAGGCGGCATATTCTACAGCCCCAGCCGACAGGGTGTAAGCAGAAATAAGAAACAAGCAGAAAGCTTGATGACTGGTCCAAACTGGCCAATAGTGAAATATGCAATCAATACATGGTAATAGTAAGGAAGAAGTTTAATTCTCTTCAAGAGGCATCTGAAAGACATACTCCAAATAATGAATATGAAAACTGTTACTGCCCACTAAAAAGCTGCAGCTGTGAGTAACCAACCAAGAACTATATGTAGAGTTCTCCGAGAGTCAATAGCAGTTCAGGAGAAACAAGATAACATGAAGAAAGTATTGTTATTAAAAGAAACCCAACAAATAATACCTATGAACTAACTAAAACATACCAAGAATAATAACTAGAATACACCAAAGACCAAATCAATATAATCTGAAATTCAGTAGATGAACAATCACAGTTAGCATGGCAGACAGTAAATGAAGTTAATGGAAACACTCCTGAAATCAGATAAACATACTGAAGAAATTAATGGCCAACTAGATATCAAACTTTGACAGGAGAGAGAGCAGGACTAAATAAAATACCTCTTTAAGTATAGAAGACAAGAAGATTTCATGACACTTTGATTATGCAATGCTGTGTATAAACAAAAAGAACTGGGCAAAAGATTGCATCCTTCCCTTCCAAGAAAAGAGACCTCAGAATCACCAACAACTACAGAAGTAGAACTCTTACTGCTAAAGTTGATAATTCACTGCTTTTCAATTGTACCCAACCAGAAGTTGAAAACATTCTTAGGAAAAATCAGAACAGTTTTTGGAGAAACCAATCTACAACTTCAGATACTGACTGATTCCTGTGAAATCATATGTAAAAAAAATCTCAAAGCAACACTATTGTTTGTAGATTTAATTCCATACACAGAAAAGATGTAGCAAATACTTGTAGCATATGGTCTCCCTAAAAAATTGTCATCACTATAATCACACTGCACAAAAGCAATGGCTAGTTCATTCAATGGTGACACTGACCTCCAAAAAATGGCCAACAGAGACATGACAAGAGAGTAAAGGGAATCTATGCTATCAACACAACAATTTGTAATGAAATAAAATACCCATAAGCAGGAGCATTTGGAAATACCTATTATTATTTGTTTCTTCTATTTAATTTTTGAACAATTCTTTTTTTCCTTTTTAATCTCAATTTACAAGTCATATATTCAATAAGCATTAATCAAGCAGAACTAAGAGAGAAAAAATAAAACTGCATCCAATAAAGCTTATTTATTTTCCATCTAGATTTCTTGCTTGATTAGACAAACTAGCTGTTGTAAAAAAAAAAAAAAAAACTTTAAAAAGTAAAGAGGGAAGAAAAAATAACTCAACAAATTGTTTTATCTCAGTCACTTTATCTATTTCTTTTGATTATGTACAAGGCATTTTTTTTTAAATTCTACATTTTATCCTTTCCATAAGCAAATATCTTTCAAGACAAAACCATTTCAAAATATAAAATAGTTCAAATAATTGAACCATCTGATCATCCTCCAGAATTCCATCATTTAATCTAATGCAAAAAGCCAATTAACATGCCTTTCTTCATTTAGACCCTCAAGTTATTACACCAGTGCTTAAAGTTTCTGATTTCTTATGGCATATCAACCTGTTCCAGGTTATATTATGCCTACATGTTAAGGATTTTCATACATTGTGTAGTTATATTTTTTGTCTAACTATTTCTAAACAGTTTTGTTTTGGGGTTTTTTGGCACAGTTATATCAAGTATTCCTATCTAGTACAAATAATTTTCATACAGCTGTGTGGTTTCAAGTACTCCTATCTAATATTAATTTTTTTTTTAAACAATTATATGGTTTGAATTAACTATTTCTATTTAATGATAATCATAGCTTTAAGTAATTATTCCTACAAATAATTCAGTTATGTGGTATCAAATATTCCTACTAATAAAAATAATTTTCAAAGAGATTTATTTGAGCCATAAATGGGACCCTAACAGGAACAATCACTCCAAGTCAGAGTAAGAGCAATGAAGGAATATTCCATACTCCTCCGAACTACAGAAGTAGGGCCTCATCATCAGATACAATTTAGTGAAATACCCAAAACACCTTTTTGGTTGGGGTCTCACTTTCCCCCCAGGATACAATCAGTATATTTCAAGCCCTGCTGATGGGACAGTTGAATTTACGAAATGCCATTATAGCATTTTTCTGTAATCTTACATAATTACATTCATCGTAACTTCTCGTCACAAGTTGTTATTAAATTGATCAATGATTAGATAGCCCGTGGTGTAATGGTTATTGTCATAGGAAATGGAGACAGCAACTAGAGTTCAAATCATGGATGAGAATGATTGCATTTCACATAGCACTAATACCCTTGGGAAAGGTATGAATCCAGTTATTCTCCCTCCAGCTATGGGTAAATAGTAGGATAGACTGGGTTCTTCAGCCTTGGTGAGGCAACTAGTCTAGGAGAAGGAAAACTCTGAATTCAAACCTGTTAAACCCCGCTTAAAAATTGACCTTGTGTCATATCCTGCCCGAACAGAGGAGTTGGTAAATAGATAGCAACAGAGTATCAATATCACTTAGTCTTGCAAGATTTCAATGCATTTTTCCTTAATTTCTTTAAGTTACTCAAAAAGTAAGCTAAGCTAAATAGAACTGACATCTTTATTTTCTAAGTTTATTGTTGAACAAAATCATGTCAAGAAAAACGTTCAATTTAAGTTGTTTTATTAATCTGGTTAAATGAATTTAGTTAGAAGCTGAAATATTTTATTCTCTCCACTTTATAAAATAATTAGTTGGTTGGTTGTTTGGGTTTTATGACGTATCAACCTTTGTAGGTTATTTAACGCCAAATTCTGTCTATATGTATATACCTTTTACCAATGAATACTTTGTAGGTAAAATTTTCTATAAGCAGGATTTCACTTGTTTGCACATGATTAATCAGTTTTAATTCATCATATTTTTTCGTACAACCCTGTTTCTCGCAAGAAGGACAGAACATCATCTATCTTAATGTTTTCAAACAATTCAGTTAAACTAGTCACTTTGAAAAATCACTTTCTGATAACAGCAAAAGCTCTGCATTCTATAAGAATGTGTTTAACTGTGCAAGTTGTCTGACACGTCAAACACTGTGGTTGTGATTCCTATTTCAGTATGAAAGCATGGGTAAGCCTTGTATGACCAATGCGTAGTCGGAATATAACGGCTTGTTCTCTTCTCGATGCTCTAAAAGCTGGTCTCCATTCTCCCAAGGCGAGCTGAATTTGGAAGAGTTTATTATTGATGTTTATGTCCCATCGTTGTTGCCATTTTTGTGAAGGAATTTACAGATTATCAGTTCTATATCAGTATATGGAATGGAGATAACTTTAGGGCTTAGATCTGAGGCCAATTTGGCTGCCGAGTCTGCTCTTTCGTTTCCTCTCACTCCGATGTGTCTTGGAATCCCACACAAAATTATTTTTTAATGACTACACCTTGAGTCTAGTCTACTGTGCAATTTAACCATTAATGGGTTCTCCAGCTTTTTATTTGCCAGTGATGTTAATACAGAGAGCGAGTCAGAGAATATGATAAATTTGTTATGTTTGTCCCTAGAAATGATGTTGAGAGCAAGGTCAATAGCATATACTTCTGCAGTGAAGATGGAGCTTTCCATTGGAAGAGCCTTTTTGTGAATTATTTTATTTAGGACAGCTGCACACGCTGTTCTACTGTGGTCCTTTGAGCCATCTGTGAAGAAGTGCAAATGTTCAGGGTAGTATGATACAATATGATGAAATTTTTCAATATAAGTGCAGGGATGGGTTTTTGTTTAGGGGAGTTCATTCAGCTTAAGGATCACTGAGTTTTTCAAGAATACAAGGTGGTGTTTTAGGAAAGATGTCTTGATGTATATTTTTAATGGATATTTTCGATTGTTGTAGCATTGATTTCATCCGAACCCAAAAGGTTTTATAGCCTTTTCTCTTTTTTCAAATAACTCCCCATATCTCGGATGGAATGTAGCATTATATGCAGGATTACTAGGGCACGATTTCAGTTTGGCATAATATTGGTAGCTAATTTATTACTCCTTATATTTGCAGGTGCCTCATTAGCTTAAAATAATTAGTGAGTAACTAACTATAACTTTATTTTACTAGATAGTTACCAAATTGAAAATTTTAAAAATGAATTATAGTATAAAAACTCAAAATCAAACAAAAAAAATTTGATTGGTAGGTTGTGTTTTATACAATATCAACTATTGTAGGCTATTTAATGCCAAATCCTATTTATCACACACACACATATATATATATATATATATATATATATATATATATATATTACACACACACACAGTGAACAAATAGTTTGTAGATAACACTTTTAAACGACCTAGAGTTCATTTGTTTACATAGTTAGATAGCAGTACTTGAAACCATTTAACATTTATAATTCTATTTAATAATAATCCTTGTAAAAAATTGAACAGTTCTACTAAACCAATAGATGGGATCCTAACAGGTAATACCACTCCAGGTCATGTGAACTTGAGAGTAATGTTAATGAAGGGGTACTCCACATTCCCTAATGCTCCAAGACTGGTTTATGTCATATCCAGGACACTCATTGGAGCAGTGGTTACCTCTCTGCAGAGATGCAGACAGTGTATTCTAAAGCCTCAGCCAGCTATTCTGGTATGATACTTTGATAAGTAGAACATGTATAAAAATAAGTCAATTATTCAAGTGATTTCATAGTATCTATATTGTAAGACCATAAAGAAAATTAAATGCAATCAGTCGCTCACTTTTCTACACAGCCAATAAAAAAAACTTTATTTTTGAATAAAAACATTTAATTTTTTGCACAAAACAAATCCTAACACTGGTTTATTTTCCTTTTAATAAATGTATCAACTGATTAAATGAATTACCCTAACAATATCATCAAAAATTATAGAAACAATTTGTTTTAATTTTATAAGAATTTCTAAGCTAAATAAAAACCAGTGTTATTTGAAGCTTTAAAATACATGCAAGGGGGTCAACTAAAGATGTTAACAGCACTATCAGTTGATTCCACTGTTGTTGTAAGGATTACAAAGCTGTCAGTTGACAGGTGGCACAGAAATGATGCAGAGGAATTCCTCTGAATGGAAAGCTACCCAAGAAATCAATAAGATGAACAAAGAACAATGGAATGACCTTGTGCAATTTATAACACTGCAAGTAACAGCAGCTGCTACTAACACAGACCGACTTTCCTTATCACAAAGAAATTTTGTACAGGGGAATTCTCAACGAAAGAGTCATAACTCCAATTTGAAAAAGAAAAAAAAAATCTTAACATTACACTGCTAAAACTAAGAATATTTTATACATTACTTTTTTTTTTTTACATTTAAAATAAAAACACAAATGAATAAATATAAAAAAAAAAAAATTTATGTTGTCAATCCATTATTATAATTATTATCCTTATTTCATATTTGGAAAGTATTGTGATATTGCTTTGTCTTTTGGTGCATTGAGCACTAAAGATTTTACTTTAAGCATTAAATTTTAATCATAGTGTGCCTGCATACACACACACTATGATTAAAATCTAATCATCAAAGTAAAATCTTCACAATATTTTTGAAATATAAAATAAGATAATGGATTGACAACAAGTTTTTATTATCCTATCTTATACTAGAAAATTTGTGTTTTTCTTGTTTAATGGCATATCAACCTTTGTGGGTTTGTTAATGCCAAAACCATCCCTGCAGAAGAACAACAGTGATACTATTTAACCCATAGCTGGGGTATAGGGGGCAGGGGCATATACCTTTCTCAAGGGTATTAATTCAAAAGAGAAATCTCATTGGAAATATCTTCAAGGCTACAATCAGGCACTGTAGTCATTAAGCCATAGGGACTCCCGTACATGTGCACGTGTGTGTGTGTGCACACACACACACACACGTGTATGTGGGTACACACAAGTACATTTCTAAAATCAAGTTACATTTACAGAAGTATACGCACAACTACAAATGAATGAAAGATTAAAAGTACCAACATTTTTTTGGGAAACTGCTAATAAAATAGGACATGCTAAAATGGGAAAAAAATTTCTTAATGTATATGATGAATAAATATACCATCAAGTTCTATGTATATATTACATCTGATATCCAAATTAAATCCTTATTTGAACTGCTATTGTATATAATTAACAAATGAGCTTGAACAAATATCCTAATCTTGGTTATAATCATCTTTTTAACATTAAACTCTCCAGCCTTCTTTAAATGTTTGAAATGGGCTTTGGGGAATTCTAATCTCTTCATTCAATTCACTGAATTGTCTTATAAAAACAATAACCTACTGAATATAAGCATTGACTAAAGTGCATTTCGTTACCTGACAATTCTCCATGCAAGTTTTTTTTTCCTTAAATAATACCTTTCAAATTAAAAATAAATTTTCTTTTTAAAGCCCAATTACATTTTAGAACCTCATGAATAGTCACTTATAGCAATATAAAAGGCCAACACCGAGTTTAAGATTGAAGTCGGGCTACTCTAAAGCAAAACAGATTTTCATAAGCTAATTATTAGATTTATTGATTAAACAAATAAATCGCTAATTTTAAGTAAATTAAATACAATAAAATTAAATACCGATTAAAATAAAATTCAAAAGGATTTGGATAAAAAAATAATGTCATTAGAGCAGTATATAAAGAGGTTAGTCTAACATGACTTACAAAACATTTTTGTTATTCTTCCTTTTAGTAAAAATCGGATAATAACTTGAAAAATTTCCAACCAATAATTGATTTTATACCATATTTAATAGTCAAAAACCACCTAACAGTAAAATAAAGCAATCTGTACAAGAATTCAAAGTGTACCTTCCAAAGCCAACTTGACACTTTCCAAATATAAGATTAAAATAATTTATTTTTTAGATGATATAACACAAAAAATTTTGTTTTCTTTGAAGTAGATTTTTCAAAGTTACAAAAAATAAAATTAATACAAAAATTAGCTATTAACTTTTATAAGTCAACTATATTAACAAGTTCTAGTTTATGACATTCCTTAAAATAAGAGACTGGCATTTATATGAGCATCTAAAGGCTCACTTGAAAGTTCCAATAGTTTTTCTACATCATAGTTTGCTTGCTATGAACTAAGCTAATGGGCCAATCTTGATAATACTTGTAATGTGAACTTTCACTTTAAGGAGTATTATAAATGGTATTTGTTGGTCAGTGAGGAAGGTCATTCATAAAGTAAATCGAATTAATTTTTGTTTAAATAAGCTTTTAGTATATTTTTATCCTTGATTTCAAAGAGTTTTAAATGCTCCAGTTGAATTTTGTGATAATTTTAGAATGATTTAACAACCATGTAACAACCAGCTTGATGTTAGTTTACACTTGCAATTAGGGAAGTGCATACATTGTATGTTTATATAAGAGTTTTTTTGCACACTATTATATCAAGTATTCTTATATAATATAATTTTCAAATTGGTATATTTGACCTATAGATAGAACTCTAACAGGTATTACCACTTAGAATCAGAGTAGACCTGGGAGTAATAACAAAGAACTGAAGTCTCACCATCAGTTTAGTATCAAAACTTTTTAAAAAGTAGCAGTCTTACCCCTCTGCAAGGGTTACAATCAGCATATTCTAAGCCCTACCATCAGTGGTATGTTAATTTTAGTAAACTTTTACTTTTTAAGTGCAATTTAGAAGTGTTACCTTAGTGTACCAAAAAAGTAAACAAAATCCAATTTAAAATTTTCCAAAGGTCTGTTTAAGAAAATGTGCTTTAAGATATGTTTATCCTAGACAATACCAGGTATACCTGCTTGTGCTTTAGAAAAGTGCCAACAATCATTTGAATGAACTGAAAGATTAAGAGTAAAAAACTGTTACAAATTTGCCTCTTTCCCAATATAATAGATATCTTATTACATTCTAATCAATATTACAAAAGACAAATTCAGACCTATAATTCCAAACCAGCCCACAATTTCTATGAATATCAAACATATCAAATATCCTGTATCAGTATCAAAGTTCAATCATTAAAAAGATTGAATATCTTAACAGTACTGCATCAAAAGGTTATTTCAGAAACACCTTAATTCAGTCTCCAAATTAATGTGAAATTATTCTTAAAACAAAACTTGAATGCAAAAAGTTGATGACTCCACCTAATAAAAAAAAAATTTTTTTTAAATAATCAATGGATCGATTAAAAAAGTACAAGCCTAAGTAAAATGTCAATACAATAACCAATCAACCCATGCTAATTTTCTCAGGTGAGTACACCTATGATAATTAGAGATTAATAATCATTAAAAGATCAAATAATTTTGCAAACTCAATGTCACTGCTAATCATCTGTTTAGATCAAATCATAGATATACAGTTCAAGAAAAAAAAATCTTTTTTTTTTTAGATCAATCACACACAGCTTTCTATGCATTGACTATTAGAATCAATAGGTGATAGTGTAAGCTTAAAAAGTTTTTTCTCTGAATGCAACAATTTATCTATATTGGATAGGACAAAACTTATGTTAATTAGAAGCATCTAACCTTAATTTCATTCAAAAAAGAATGATTTTAATGACAACATTTGTAAAGACAGCATGCCGTTTTTGATAAAATCAATATTTAGTTATTATAACATTTATGATGAATGAAAATAAGCAGTATTTTTGGCATATGCTTTTATTTTAAAGTAAAAATACAGCTCAAATGCAAGAAATATTTGAAGTTTACAGAAAAGTTATAAAAAAGAATTTTCTTAAATAATCAAACAGGCTGAGTACTTCTTGCTAAATTATGCTCAACGATCAGAGGGCAGTTAAGATTGACAGCAATAAAATGGTTATATTACTTGAGGACAATGTAGAATAGCCAAAGTATCCCAAACAAGCATAGAAAATTTGTACCAGTTGGTTTCAATCAGTTGTTTTAACATGTGACTTAATTTTTTTTTCAAAAAAATCTTATGACAGGCAATGAAAGTACATATTTTACACCATAGAAGAGATCATGGGGTAAGATAAAAAGACAAAACTAACCAACCATACCATAAGTCAATCTTTATGCAAACATACTGTTTATAATAATTTTGGAACAAAGTCCTAAAATGAACTCCTTTCACATAAACAAATGATTGATTTAAACAAGTACTCCTAATTAGATTGATCAAAAACAGCAACTGACAAGTACTCAGAAATAAGAGAAAGTACATGATGTTTAATATAATTTAGACTATTTTTTTGCAGACAAGGAAAACACATTTTACAGCTTGATTTGAATGCATTCACTTCTAGTACTCACTAGCATTTATTCTAGTCTTTACAGAATTCTCTTAATAGTGAAAAAATTAAATTTCCTGGAAGACTACAAAAGGCATTTAAAGCAGTTCTTTTCCAAGAAAGATAAAGTTATAAGAGGATGAAATTATGAAGTTGCCTGAAAGATGACAGAAAATGGAACAAAATAGTGAATATATTATTCAACAAAGTTAATTTTGAAAATAGAAAATTTTGCTTTTTACTTATTGAACTATTTTTTGGCAAACTCACTATATGCAAAGCATCAAAATATAATTTTTTTCAAAACATAAAAAGCAAAATTTTGAGTTTTAAGAATTTTAATCTGAAGAAAGACTAAAAAACTTTCATTCAATCTTCAATAAATCTTGATTTATCCATAACTAAATATCAATCCATAAATGTTTACAGAAAAAAAAAAGAAAAAAAAAAAAGAAAAGTTCAATCAAATGACTTATTAGATATTTTTAAAATAGTCAATGATAATTGATTTTAATGACATGTTAACCTATCAAGAGATTCGGGAATTGTGTTCATATTTACATTTGTGTTGTTTCTTAAGTTTTGTTTTGGGCACAGGCTCTGATGCAATGATTTTTAAACTGACCTATTTGACTCATAGACAGGTACTACCACTCCAGGTCTGAATGGACCAGAGAGTAATGGCAATGAAGGAGTTTAAAATCTAAATAACAAATTTAGGTTTGTTTTCTTTACTATTTTCATGTAATCTACCAAAATTCTATGTTTATAAAATGATATTAGAATTATCATGGGGGTAATCATACTTTCAAATAATACTCAACATTTTTACCAATTTTGTATTATATTTCTAGGAGATCAAAAATATACTTTTCGTTTAATTAAAAAGAATTGAAATATAGTAACAATAGAATGACAGTATTTTAAATTCACCTTTCATCTGAAATATATTCTAATTATGTCAAGTCAGAAATGAAAGGTCTAAACTTATTCCCAAATTACCATCATATGCACTTACACAAAATGAAGTCAACCATTGTTTTTGATTTTTATATCTGTTGATTAAAATTATTTCATTTGACATTCCAAAGTAAGATTGCTTACATATTTGAATTAAAAACAGTTGTGTAATCATTGATACAACACAAGGAAAAAAAAATGTTATCAAAAATTTCAAAAAATATATTTATAATTTTTTTTTTTTAACTCACCTCCATAAATTGAACAGTAACCTTGAATGTTGGGGGAGGCACATTATCGTCTACAGCCTCTTTTTTTCGCTTTTCTATTCCTTCAAATAGATGTCGAATAGCCCGAGGTATAATACCTACATCACCAGGATCCACATCAACATCAAATCCTGTGCCCATAGTGTATGTTTTGCCAGAACCAGTCTAAACCATTCAAGAAATAAAAACAATATTATCTGGAAAAACTGCTTAGGCAAAATTTAAGGTTTTATAAAGAATTTATGCAAAACAAGTATGGGCAAGTACTGTTACATACAAAATACAATTCAGAACTAAATACTATCTCTTGGAATTAGGTTAAAGAGATAAAAAAAATGAACTTCTAAATTTATAGGAATAAAGTTTATAGACACTAATTGGTAACATTCATGAGCAGATTAAAAAAAATTAGTTTTTTTGAATAGAGTGATTTTAACAGTATGTCAACAGTTACTTATATGCCAATTAGGTTAGAGAATCACATTCTCTATACATTTATATATACTTTTTTTTGAGTAGTTGCTTATGTTTCTTTACAATTATGACATCAAGTATTATTTCATACAAATAATTTGCACACATTTGTATGTTTTCAAGTATTTTTATCCGATATTAACAATTCAATGGTTTCAATTATTTCATAGTAATTTGTTTAGAGAGTTATATGGTTTCAAATAACTAATAATCTTTAGAAAACAAGTAACTATTTTTAATACAAATAATTTACAGTTATATGGCATCAAGTATTTCTATTGAATACAATCATTCTTAGATTTATTTAACCACTAGATGGGACCAACAGATACTAACACTCGCAGCAAGAGTGGACCTGTAGATACTCCATACTCCCCAGAACTGGGGCCTCATTATCCAATGCAGTTTAGTGTCATACCAGAATACTTTTTTCTCAGTAAGGTGGTGGGGTCACCTCCTCAGCAGATGATACAGTCTGTGTGTTCTAAGCCCTACCAACAGGTTGAAAATAGCTCAAAGGAATGATGCTAATTAAGTGCAACATTTAAAAAGCCATATGAAATATTGGATCAAAAAAAAAAAAAAAAAAAAAAAAAAAAAAAAATGCAGTAAAATGATTTAAAGAAATACTTTACTTCAAGAAGACTATTTAACATACATACATACATACCCTAATATATAGCGTGTCTAATTGGTTATGACATACCTTTATTAATCTTTGGCTAAATGATAAAAGCAGACATTCAGTTCCTGATAAATAAATGTATAAAAAATTAACCATTCACTTAATTATAAAAGCAAACTAAAGATTGGAGAAAAATTTATAATTGAAATGTTAATCTTTCGAATAATATAACAAAATATTAAGTTACAATTTTTCTTTAAAATTTTATTAAAAACATTCAAAATGATATAAATTTTTTATTTTGAATAATCAAATATAAAGTATAAAAACAGTAAAATATTCAAGTAAATTGAGAAATTAATACATATGATCAGATATTGGTTAAAATACATAAATCCAAGTGGGTAATTACTGATAAAGTAATTAAACTAAATGGAAATTGCCAAATAAAATAAAAGATTGAACTCCAAGAATAAAAAGATGAAGAGCCTTTACAAATTTTTAATGACAATAGTATACTTACAGTTTCACATTAAAGCAATCTATTTTGACATAAATAAAGTGAGATTGAGTATATACAAGTTCTACTTAGTGACCTATTTTAATAGTAAGTATTCATCTCCACAAAGAACAATATAATTACCTACTGATAAGCAGGTCATTAAAAGTGATAAAAGAAAAAAAAAAATGGATGTACTTAAGTCTTAAAACTATTTACATACACATATCTCAAACTTGCTGCCTATATATAAGATTAAATCCTTCCTGGTTATATACTGAGAAAGTTATTTCCATTAAGTGAAAAAAAAAAAAACATAGCATAACTAGATAATAGTATAATACTAGTTTTTACTCAATCACACTTTGAAAATACAAAGAAAAATAAATTATACTAATTATACATTATGCACATAGAAATAAACAGGAAACAAAATTGACATTTTTACCTTAAGTACTAAAATAAAACTCACCTGTCCATAAGCAAAAACTGTCGCATTGTAACCATCAAAACATCTGCAAAAATAAATCTTTTTTTTAATAATTCAATTTAAAAACACCTTGATTTCCATGCATAAGCAATTGTTACTCAATTATTTCAATATAGAAAAATGATATTCACAAAAACAGTGAAATGTATGGAACTCAAATTCATGTAAAAAAAAAATTTTTAATTTTAAAAACTTGATTAAAATTTAGAAGATTGCACATACACATGTGAGTAAATGTTTGTTTCGTGTACAAGTGTCATTCAATAAATAAAGGGAATTTTTGAGAGGAAAGTTTTAGGGGGAGGTGGGGTAGAATTTTTTCCCCAAATAAAATCTAAACTTATTTGGTTGGGTTGAGTTTTTATGGCATATCAACTTTTGTAGGTTATTTAAAACCAAATCCATTTTCATACAAATAATCAGTTCTATTTCAAACAATTCAGTTTAGCATGAATACATAGAAATATTTTGGACAATTAAACTATTTCAAGCTATTTAGTTTATTCAAACAGTTCTAATCTAGCTAATTAAGTTTACTATAAGAATAGATTTTGTTTACACACAGTTAAATGTCACAACAGTTCTATATTAAATAATTCAGTTTAGCCTAAGTACAGTTTCAATGTCAAAAACAGTTCCATTTCAAACAATTCAGTTTAGCATAAGTACACAGTTTAATTATCGAAAACATTTCTATTTCAAGCTATTTAGTTTAGTCAAACATTTCTAATTCAAACAATTCAGTTTAACATAAGTATGCAGTTTAGTTCTATTTAACCCATACATAGGGCTCTATCAGGTGCTACCATTCCGGGCCAGTGTGAACCTGGGAGTAATGGCAATGAATGGGCGCTTCGCATTCCCCAAGCCCTAGCATTAGTGGAACCTCACTATCAGATTATTTAGTATCATATCCAGGATACTTATTGGGTGTGGAGAGTCTTACCGCTCTGCAGAGATGCAGTCAGTGTATACTACAACCCCAGCTGAATGGGCAACTAAACTTGTTTGGAATTGCTTTATAGCAAAATTGTTTTGAGGTTCTTCAAAAATAGAGGCAAAACAAACAGATGGCTGCATGCTTCAACAGAAGTCTGTCATTAAATCTTTGGGGGCTGAAAAGTGTAAAATGTGAAATATACAAAAGAACCTAATGCATATGGAGAAGCAGGTTTTAGCATACAATAAAATTTTTTAAATATCTATAAATGGGCTAAACAGATGTTTACCACTACAAGCCACTTACACGGTTTATGGAGTGAAAATACTGACTCTCCAGTAAAGAAAAAGATCTGGGCACAGGGGTCAGTAACAAAGGTCATGCTAACAGTCTTTTGGGACATGAAAGGACCAATCACTTGATTTCCTTTAGAAAAGAAAAAAAAAAAAAAAAAAAAAAAAAAAGCACAACAGTAAACAGTGCTTACTATTGCAAACTCCCTATTTACCTTATTCATTAAGTCACACTCATAATTTCTAAACACCACGCAAATCAAAAACACAAAATTATTCAATTGATCATCACTATTTTATTACATTCTGCATTATAAATAGAAGGTTTATCAAATAACTTAATATAAAACCAGTTCCTGTTAATAACTGATTATCTTAATTTCAATATTTAACCAGAGATACTTCCACATTAAGGATACAGAAAATATGAAAGAATGAATTTGAGTAAGCCAAGTCTAAAATTAGATTTAGATCAATGACTTATATCATGGTCAGCCAAAAGGACAGATTCCTTTGACTCTCACTATCCATTCCAGTCAGCCATTACACTTAGGTCTTTGAGACACCAACCGGTGTTTGCAGAGCTGATGAATGTAAATTTTTGTTTGGTTTGCGTTTTATGACATATCAACAATTGTAGGTTATTTAATGCCAAATCCTTTTTATCACATACATGATTTGTAAATGCATAGTTTGTTGATAACTCAAATGTTTGCATACAGTGAAATGATTATATGATTTGCAAGTCAATAGTTTGTAGGTAGTCTTATTTTTAAATGAGCCAGAGCTAATTTATTTATACACAAGCATTACTATTGTTAGCATACAGTTCCAAATATTCAAACACAAATAGTTCAATCTAGTATTAATCATTTGTTTGAAATCAAAGGGTTTCAAATATTGCTAACAGTTTTATTTGCACACAGTTAAATGGTTTCAAGCATCACTATGTAACACAATTCAATTTAGGCAAACAGTTAAAGAGTTTTAAGTATTGCTAATCAACACTAATATTTCTAGTCAACATTATTCATTTGTTACCAGTTAAATGGTTCCAAGTATTGCTATGTAACACTAACAATTCAATTAAACATTAGTCATTTGTTCACACACAATGGTCAAACAGTTCTATTTTTAACAATTCGACTTAATATAAATCATTTTTCACACAGTTCAAATATCAAAGTTCTATTCGACCCATAGATAGGACCCTATCGGGTGATATCACTCTGGGGTGAAAGTAGATCTGGGAGCAACAGCAATGAAGAGGTACACCATATTCCCTAAAGCTCCAAGAGTGGAGCCTTACCATCAGATAGTTTAGCATCATATCCAGGACACTTATTGAGAGTGTCTTACCCCTCTGCAGAGATGCATTCAGTGTATTCTACAGCCCAAGCAAACTGGGTTGTATAAATTTTTGCTGGTCAGGCAACAGTGGTGTATCCATGTGTAGGAGTCCATAAAAGAACAACAACCACTATTAAAAAAATTCAGTTTGTAAAAAAATTAATGTCTTCCTTGTTACTACTTAATACAGTAATCTATTTAGAACCACTATCAATTCCAGCAGTTACCAACAACATGATAATATAATGGAAGTACAATGTTTGAAAAAATTTTTTTTAAATAAATAAATAAATAATTCATAGATTTTTTTTCTGAATGGATTGAAAATTTAAGAGCCAAAAGCTTCATATGTTTAACAGTTTCACTTTATAAGTCTCTTCAAATGATAACATCTTAAAGATTTATTCATTGCTTCCAATTCATCTGAATGCCACCACTGATAAGAATATAAATATTTATAGAAAGCTAGCCAAGAGTTTTGATACAAAAATTGAATGATGTGGGTTGATTTTAAAAGAAAGAGCTCATATTCAAAATATAGTCAACATCTTTCAAGATCGAAGATTTCTTTAATACATGTTTTATTTTCTGAATAATAAAATCATTATAAAAATACATATTCTATATGTCAATGTCAGTAGAAGAAAAAAATTGACAATAGTATATTTTTTAGAATTTTAACTTAACTGAAGCAATGTTAAATCTATTTTATGCAGAAACCTCTCAACTTTGAGATTCATTTACATACTTACACATGTAACATCAAGAGTTCCGTAA
Organism: Sepioteuthis lessoniana; assembly: GCA_963585895.1. NCBI lineage: Eukaryota > Metazoa > Mollusca > Cephalopoda > Myopsida > Loliginidae > Sepioteuthis > Sepioteuthis lessoniana. The sequence continues at coordinate 113,305,621 of OY757909.1, forward strand.
AAAATTGGATTTTCATTTCATTTTATTTTCCAAAATAAGAAAATCAGAACATGAACCTGATGTTTTAATGTACAACACAATAATCTATGATTAATATTTGCAAGCATCCAAAATTTAATGTTGAATTCAAGATTAAAATAGAAAGCGATGTACTTACCCTTCAACAAGCATTTTCACACATGAATTATAGATGCTATCCTGCAGTGTCTCCCTATCAAAGACATGATCAAAGGTGAAGGCCTTGTCCTTTCCGAGCACTACTTGAGGTTCCCCTGGAATCACCTCAGTACAAATTTGACACATATCTACTTTTTCCCTTCCATTTTGAGGACGAATTCTACAAAGAAAAATAAAGCACCAACATAATTTTTTTTTTCAAGAATTCTTATTTAAAAGTCTTTAAAAAATTACAAGCAAAATAGACTAAATTTAGCATAATGTCATTAATATAACTTCCAGATGACAATAAGTTTGCAAAGTTTCACAAAATTTCAGTACCATAAAGATATTTTGAATGTTATCAATTTTATAGACCAATATATTAAAAAATAAGACTACGCAAAGAAAGAAATTTTTTTGATTGGGTAATTTTCAGCACAATATCTATACACAAAGTAAAATTCTATTTAGCAATATACTTACATTGTAAATCATACTTTTACTAAAAGCTATATAGCTAAAAATCATGCTCTAGAATCCTATTAGTTACCATAGAAAATTTGATTTTAATGACATATCAACCTGTCCAGGATTAGTTTATACCTAGAGATTAGAAAATCACATTCATACCTGCATATTTTGTGTAGTTTAAGGTTTTTTTTGCTCACTGTACTATCAAATATGGTTAACTTTAAAGCAAATCTATTTGACCCATAGATAGGACCCTAACAGGTACTGCCACTCTAGGTCAGAGTGGACCTGGAAGTAATAGCAATGAAGGTACTCCACACACCCCTGATTTCCACAACTGGAGCCTCACTATCAGATGCAGTTTAGTGTCATACTCAGAACAGCCTTTTTTTGGAGGAGTCTTAATCTTCTATAGGAAATACAGTCATATTCTAAGCCATACAGAAATAGAATTTAGTGGCCATAGTTGTCTTTGAATTAAACAATAGACAGACAGACATGAGATAAGACATTTGATGAGTTGCAAGAGGATTTAAATTCTAGGTAAGTCTGATTGCTTACATTTATATGCTAATATTGTTACACAAAGTAATAAAAAGGTTCAGATATTATTAGACAAAAAAATTACAAATTGCATTTCAGAATTACTTTCTGAATGTACCAACTAGATGGCTAATATAAAAGCCCTTGTGGAAAATATATCCATTTATGTATATAAGCCACAAACTACCGCAATATTAAAAGAATATTAAGACATGATTCAGGTATTAGACAGCTTTTAGATGCTAAATATTTCCTCAAAATGATCAATTTAATGCCAAGAAGAGAAAATGATCAATCAATAAATGCTTTTATTGATTTCTAGAATAGCAGAAGCTATCACCACCATCAGCAGCAGCCTAACTATACATTTTTTTTGCAAAGGTGGTAAAGACAAAGAGGAACAAAACTATTTTAATCAATACTCAATGCACTTTCCATCAATGTTCCCTTTTCCAACAAATCAAAAAGGTTTTCAAAAGATGCAAGAGATTTATTTGGATACTGTGCTATCAAAAACTGAAAAATCTTTTCAGATTTGCAGTTTACAGAAACTAATAAAACGATAGAGCAGTGATGAAAATAAGCAAAAGACGGGATGACATTTAAAGAAAGTAAAATTGGATAAATCTGTTTAAAATACGTGATGTGGGTAGTGTGAATGTTGTAACAAATTATGCTTAATGGGTTTGTAAAGAAATATAGAAAATTTTAGCAGAGGAGTTTTCTGGGTACTGTGATAAAAGGTTAAAGCCAAAAGTGTTGTATAGCAAAGAAAGACAATGCTGATATACAAAAATATAATCTGCTTTTCTTTTTATAACTCAAAATGTACATATGGATAGAGTGAGAGAGTTGAAAAATGACTGAGCCACACACACACACACACACACACACACACACTAATACAGTTCTATTGTGAAGTCTCTCTGCTTTTTTCATTCTGCCCATGTCAAAATCTTCCGATTTATAATACCTTTAGGATGCCATGCAAATCCTCATGCTCACACCTCCCACCTACACAGTACACCTCCTAGCATGCCACCCATGCAGTTTACATGGTACTTCTATTGAGAATAACCTGCATCCCATTTATTTTAGGAAACATGTGTACTTCCTGTTATGCCACCCACACAACTTATACAGCATGTCAAAGGGATCTTCCAGCCAATATCCAACTAAAGGAATCATAAATAAAACAAGAAAACAAAACATAATAGAAGGTTGATTTGAAACAGACATCTTTATACACATTGATTTTGGTAATAAGTAATAGTTTACAAAATGATTTTGTGAGAGTATTAATTTTTGCAGATATACAGTGTATGTAAATCTTATAGCTTTCTTTTTAAATGCTCACTTTTGTGTCAGACCTGAAGTTCCTTACAGAATAAGACTTAGTTACAGTCAAGTTTTTGACCAATATTTTTGGTTCATCTGGCTGCAACTGACTAGCACTGGCTATTCAGTCTATTTATACTCACGAACTTTTGGCAGCAAAATAGAAAAAAATCATTTCTGAAAATCATGACATGTAGATCTTTGTTTTTAGATTTGGTGACATGTGAGTTAGGGACCACTACAAATTCTTTATAAAAAGAACCTTTTCAATATATTTGTGAAATAAGGAAACTCCTACATGTAACAAAGCTAAGTTAGTTATGACTTCATGCAAAACATGGGGAATATTACCAATAAAATACACTTAGGCTACATTATAGAGGATTGTGATAAACAATTACTACATGAAGGTTTATAACAGCTATTCAAATTTCATGATTTTGAATGTTTAATCATGGTAAATTCATGAATCTTTATCAAACTTGAATTGCTAAACAAGCAATTACAATAACAGATAGACAAAAATAGCAAGACATTATTTACTGTCAAGTTGAACAAACAATTTATACAATTGGCCAGAAATATTGTAATTGACAAAAGAGGGAGACAAAGTATTCAATACATCTATAATCTTTTCCACAAGAGTATGACACAGAATACTTATTGTTAAGTTATACTCAAAGTATTCACTCTTGTCTGATTATTATAAAGTAGTGCGTCAAAACTGAGGAGTACTTACATTATTTAATAAAAGACCTACCATTTTCTATCACATATATATTATCAAATACATTTTTTGTCAAATATTTGTCAATACTTAACTATAAGGTTATATATTTAGATAGAGTCAAGCAATGTTAAAAATTTCATCAATACATAAACCATTTTACTTCACAATGCAAAAATGTTACCTTTGGATAGAAGACTATTCAAAGTTTACATTTTGCTTTACATGCAAAAAAATAGAGTCAAAATGAATTTAATAGCCACTTGAATTATCTTGATAAGCTAATGTTAAAAGATTAAGATAATGAAATGTTTGATACTTGCAAATAAAACTTCAAAAAGATTTTTACTGGGAATAATATCTAATAAAAACGATATCTGAATTTATGTCAATTTGAAAATGAATGAAAATGAATGAAAACGGTGTTTAAAAAAATTAAAAGAAAATTATTCAGTTAATATACATGAACAGCTACACTATACAAAAAATTTAATTTTGAAGTTCAGTAAATACACATATTCAAAACAAAATTTTCCAATTTAACAAAACAATTTTTTTACTTTGGCATAAATGAAAAAATTCAGCATAAATCTTCAAAATAAGAGTTAAATATCAGCTTCAGAAAACACTCAAAATTAACATGTAATTATGCTTCTTTTAACTAAAAATTCAATGCTAGAGGAGAAAAAAAATTCTAAAATGAAATATTCTTTAAGCAAAAAATTATCGTGGAAGACATATAATTGGATTGAATTGAGAGAGGGAGGATTAGCTACTACACTAATTTCAATTCTTTTAGTTTAGAAACATTGGAGTTGAATGTTATAATTTTAAAATTAATTTGTTGGCAGATAAAAAAAAGTTTATCAAAATTTAGTAATACTATGAAACAAGTCAATATATAATTAATCTGAAATAATAAATTGTGTAATCTTAATTTGAACAATTATTACTTCTAATATTCTAATGAAGTTATGATTTTTCTTAACACAAGAGTTTTAATGGTTTTCCATCGATGTTCACATATATAAAATTTCTTTAAATTTTTTCACAAGGTGGGGTCAATATAATAAATTTTAGTATTTTCCTCAAATAATGGAAAATAAAAATAAAGCACTGAAGACAAATTTATTAGAGACATAAAAAACACAAACACAAAAAAATCCTGCTTTCTATTTTATCATCTACCAAAATTATCCAACCTCAAATTGTTTAGCTCTCTCTTTGATACTACTATATCCACATATCAGTGTACATACGAGTATCATTAAATAAGTTCCCAGACTTTTTTGTATGGGCACTTTTATTGATAGTATACACATGAAACTCTAGTCCCCTTCCAAGTAATCTCCTCTGGCTGCAATGCACTCGTACCGTTCCAACAACTTCTGGAAGGCCCCATGGAAGTCCTCTTGTTGAGCGTGTCAATCATCTTCGTCACAGCCTCTTTCATCTCCTCAATTGTCTCATAACGACAGCCTCTGAGCTTAGGGAATAACCAAAAGTCACAGGGGGCAAGGTCTGGACAATAGGGAGGCTGAAGAACTGTCTTGATGCCCATCTTGGTCAAAGTCTGTGACAAGGATGGAATTGTGGACTGGTGCATTGTCCTTGTGGAAATGCCACTGACCTGATTTAAAGAGTGCTGGCCTCTTCTGATGGAATCTCTTCCTGAACTCCCTTAAAACCTCAACATAGTAACACTAACTGTAACCCTAACCCTTTGGCCAATCAACTCTGGTGTATTGACTTCCTTACTCCTCCCATACCTCTCATCATCCCTCACAGACTCCCTGCCTTCCTTGAATCTCTTATGCCACTCAAAAACTGATGCTTGATTCATGCAAGATGCTCCAAAAGCAGTCTGAAGCATTCCATATGTTTCTGTGGCATTTTTTCCAAGTTTGAAACAGAATTTTATTGCATATCGTTCTTCTAAAGTGTCCTCACATACAGATTGCATTTTTGAAATTCACCAGCTGTGACAATCAGGCTTTAGTAGGGTGTGTTCCAATTCCTGCTGTAGCTGTTCATTTGAACCTCAAAAACATAAAAATTTGTCCGTCATCTCATAAGATGTATAGCAATAACATACTGAATTTTCAAGAGTCTACGACAATTTTAAATGCCTGTACCAAAAAAGTCTGGAAACTTATTGAATGCACCACGTACCTACACACTACCTATACCCACAATTCCATATAGATATGCTTGCAGCCATACAACTGCTACACCTATATGCATACATACTCAGATACTTCAGTACAATAATGCATAAGTATGTACACCAAAGAGTAGAAGGGATTGTCAGAATGATATAAAGATAAATTTACCGAATTAACAATGAGTTACTTTCAATTTACAAATCAAAGTTTTGTTTCCATTTTAAAAAGTGAATTAAATAAGACAATTCCTTGATTAATTTTAGAGAATCAAAGAAATTTTCAGATAATAGTTATTCAACATTACAGACATGGCAATTATTTCTCACAAAGATTATAAGATTGTAAATGAAAGACTGCTAAAGAAAATTTGAATTGATTATTGATTTGCATTATTTCAATTATTAATAAGTATTCAGATAATACTGAACATTGATCTGAAGTTGTGATTGCAATGAGAACCAAGATATCAATAACTTTGTTAAAGATGTTTCAAATTTATCACTGAAGGTTCAGGAAATGATATTGGCTTGCTTACCAAAGATCTATATTAAGCGCTTACTTTATAGGAAAGAGAAAAATATTGACCATCATTTGATGGTTTTTTGTTTTGTCTTTTTTTTGGTTGGTGGGGGGTCTTGGCAGGAATCAAGATTTAGTTTTATATGTAAAGATAAGTAGATAATTGTATATGTTCGTTCATCTTGGATAAATGTTATGGTGGGACATTTTTTTCAGTCTTTCTATAGGAGAACTTTTCTCTACTAATACAACAGCTCAGAAAAAAAAAAAAAAAAAAAAAAAAACACTTTTTTTAGCATCGTTAATATTTCACTTGTCTCCAGTTATTAATTCATATTTTTCATAAGCAACAATCAATTCTTTAAAATTCAATCCAGAAAATAAAGCCTTCCTTAGATTAAGAATCTCAAACTCAAGGGTATAAACCATGTCCTGGAGAAGAACCAATGTGCCAAAAAGGCAGGCAAAGAAGTGACATTCATATTTTTCACCAGTCATAATGCTAAACTGCAAAACAGCTAATGCACTGTTAGGGAAATAAATGTGCATATGACATAAAATGCCTTATGTATCTGGAACTAGTACAAAAAAAGCACAATAAAAAAAAAAAAAAAAAAAAAAAAAAAAAAAAAAAAATAGAGAAATTGTTTTTATTGAATGTCAGATTTACAGCTAATGTTAATAGAGTCCTTATTGCCTTCATTTGATCCCAGTCAATCTGTTCATGTTGATTTTGGCAGCATTTTACATCAACTAGAGATTCTATGTACGGATTCAATTCAAAATCAGTCTGCCTCAGCAGAGATTATAGATGTTCATCTGTTCATTTATTTCCATTAGTAAAAAAATTTATACACTTCTAAACATGGCCAGAATTTGCAGATAAAGCAAATAATTTGGATCTCATGCAAACAGATCACAGATAAGTAGCCCATGGGCCATGTGTTGAAGATCCCTGATCAATATTTAGATTTTACAATAACCTGATTAGGTGATTGAAATATTAAAATCCACAAAAAAATAAGAAAAAAATAAGCATTTCTAATAACTCTATATTCTCCTTTATGAATAAACCAAAATGTTGATCCAGAATTTTAACCCTTTAAGCTCTTAGCCTAAATTTATCCTCTGCCATTTGAGCACAATTTCCACATCAGTAAACTGGTGCTAATTTGCAAGGGAAAATATGTACTACTGGTATATCTGTAACAGGCTCAAAGGGTTAAACACATTTGGGAGGTTAAAATGTCTGGTCGGAGAAAATCAACTTTTATATAATAAAGATCTCTTTTAATGAGAAATTATTGAGATCATCTCTTGACTAATCCGCAGCTATACTGCCGAATGTATTATCAAGGTAAATAACAATCTCCTTTGATCATTTAGTCTATTTTTATACCTTTTTCATCCTTTTAAAAAAAAAAAAAAAAGGATAAAATTATATATATATATATATATATATATATATATATATATATATATATATATATATATATATATACACACACACACACACTAGAAAATAATATGCATAAATCTCATTAAGAATTATATATTTCTATAATCCCTTTTTTATTCTAAGTAAAGTTGTAACAACCAATTTCAATATAATCCAAGTGCAGATTCGGTGTACTTAGTCAAAGTTCAAATCTTTAAACAGTAATTTCATAGTTGATAATATGAGAACAAAATGCAAATACCTATTTCCTTTCAAGAGAACTTAAAAAGGTTTTCAAAACTTAACATTTGGGAAAGAAATAGCAAATATAGTTTCTAAACAATTTTAGAGGCACATTCCACAATCATCTTAAACTATGTACCATATGATGGACTGGAATAACAGTTTAACAAAACAGCAAAACACATTTGGTAAAAAGTTTTAACAATTGTGCATGACTGTTACAGAAATTAAAGAGGCAGCAAGTGACATCACAAATGCAGAAGTACAAATTCCTCAGTATGATGCTCCAAATAGAAAATTAGTCAATATTTTAAGAAATAAAATAAAAAGTGAACATCTTTAAGGAATTCAAATTTAGATTTTTTAGTAGACAAACTGCAAATTGAGAGAAACAAAAACACACAAGAGACTATTTGAAGTTGCCGACTCAACTATCAATAAGAGCATTATTTCTAACCAAGTAAAGTTTCATGAAACCTATTTTAACACCAAATTAGCAAAATGCTGGACTAAAAATTATCTTAATTCAACAGAGATACATGGTGCATTCAATAAGTTTCCAGACTTTTTTGTACTGGCATTTAAAGTAGTCGTAGACTCTTGAAAATTCAGTATGTTATTGCTATAGATATTATGAGATGACTGACAAATTTTTATGTTTTTGAGGTTTAAATGAACAGCTACAGCAGGAATTGGGATACACCCTACTAAAGCCTGATTGTCACAGCTGGTGAATTTCAAAAATGCAATCTGTACATGAGGACACCTTAGAAGAACAGTATGCAATAAAATTCGGTTTCAAACTTGGAAAAAATGCCACAGAAATGTATGGAATGCTTCAGACTGCTTTTGGAGCATCTTGCATGAATCAAGCATCAGTTTTTGAGTGGCATAAGAGATTCAAGGAAGGCAGGAAGTCTGTGAGGGATTATGAGAGGTATGGGAGGAGTAAGGAAGTCAATACACCAGAGTTGATTGGCCAAAGGGTTAGGGTTACAGTTAGTGTTACTATGTTGAGGTTTTAAGGGAGTTCAGGAAGAGATTCCATCGGAAGAGGCCAGCACTCTTCAAATCAGGTCAGTGGCATTTCCACCAGGACAATACACCAGCCCACAACTCCATCCTTGTCACAGACTATTTGACCAAGATGATCATCAACACAGTTCCTTACCCTCCCTATTGTCCAGACCTTGCTCCCAGTGACTTTTGGTTCTTCCCTAAGCTCAGAAACTATTTTTATGAGACAATTGAGGAGATGAAAGAGGCTGTGATGAAGGTCATTGACATGCTCACACAAGAGAACTTCCATGGAGCCTTCCAGAAGTTGTTGGAATGGTACAAGTGCATTGCAGCCGGAGGAGATTACTTCGAAGGGGACTAGAGTTTCATGTGTATTCTATCAATAAAAGTGCCCGTACGAAAAAAAGTCTGGAAACTTATTTAATGATCCTCATATATACATTTGGAACCATCTAAATATTAATGTACAAATTAAGGCATTGTTTAAAGTTTGGCATGCATTCTAATATAAAACTTAATACCAACCAAACAAGGTCTTTACTTGGAAATATAAAATTTTGAATTTAAAATAAAATATTTTTGGTTCAACTAATTTGTTTTGAGTATTTATTTCAATATATAGAAATTCACTGAACTACAGAGCTTACCATTGAAACATTTTTAAAAATAACCTTAAATTATAATTTAAAACAAGTAAATGATCAAATTAATCATTGTCTTGAGTCAAACTAGTTTTTAGAAAGCATTTTTTCTTCATCATTGTCGTTCTTAGCCTTCTTGTTGACTTCTGGTTAAAATGACCATCAAGGAAAGATTAAATCTGTCCAAATATTGACCAACTCTTAGAAGCAACAAACGTACACAAAATCCTACTGAGTGAACAAAGCCATCAAGGCATGTCTCATTCTTATACCAGTGGACTTGGCCTATTAATGGTGAATTTCTTTGTTCAGTAAATGATTGCTATACACATGGAAATCAGTTTTTAAAAAGACTGAATTAGTCATGCTTGTTGCCTCCTCCATACACAGGTCACATGGGTTCACTCTAAAAGTTCTTTTAATATTTAAATTTTGAAATTCAAATTGATACAGTATAAAAAGCTAGTATGTATAAAGATATACAAAGACAATTAGAAAATATAAATTTTATTGAATCATTTTTTAATTATTTAAGAATATTTCTAATATCGAGTGCTATGAGAAAAAGTTATCAAATTAATAGAGAAAAACCATGGAGTGAGATAACCACAAATTTATACATTAAACAGTCAGGATTTAAGAGTTTGGGGGTTTCTGAGAAAAACATTTTAAACAAAATGAAGGTGGCTTTTCTCAAAACAAAAATTTGTTTGAGAATTGATTTTTATTTATTGCGGACTTTTTTCCTCATCTTGGTAGATTTTTTTTTTTGTGTTGTTTGTTTTTTCACTATGTTTCGGCCAAATTTCACCTCTGGCCTTCTTCAGGTGATTTACTCGGTCCCGGATTCCGACTCTGGAAGACCAGATAAGGATTTATAAGACCAAAAAATCCATCCTTGATGGATTCGGGGTCAATGGCGCAGCAGATAGAGGCGTTGAGTCTCTACGGTTCCAGGTGAGCATTGTCAGAAGATAGCGGTTTCAAATCCTACCCAAGCCGGCCAGAGGTTTACTTGGTCAAAAACGTACTGCGATAGACAACAACTATGGAAGGCAGTAATTACTGGGGATACGGTTATAAGACTAATCATTCCTATCCGAGGTCGCAGTAAAATGGAGAAGGCCAGAGGTGAAATTTGGCCGAAATGTAGTGAAAGAACAAACAACACAAAAAAAAAAAAAAAAAAAAAAAAAAATACCAAGATGAGGAAAAAAGTTCGCAATAAATAAAAATTAATTCTCAGATTAAGAAGCCTCATCTCAAAATGATTCCAATTAAAGACAAGTACAAAAATTTGTTTAATCATATAGAAAATGTGGCCCTATAAATTCCGAAACAGATTGAACACAAAATTAAGCAAAAGTTCAAGAAGACAACTTTCCAAATGAAAACAATATTAAGAAAATAGTTACAAGTTATTTATAAATAGAAATAGGTTTATTTTTAACAGAATGTAAAATAAATATCAACCAATGCAACAAATATAAACACCAAAAAAGAAGTTAGTTGCACTTAGATAATTAGAGATAGAATTAACAATGGATACACATGATAATTACAATTGATTAAGCATGGATTTCACATAAGTAGACTGAACTTTTGGTTGTTATAAAAAAAAAATTAAAAAAAAATAAAAAAATTTTAAGTCATTCACATTAAGAGTTTCTTTCAAGTTGTTTAAATTGCCAATTTTGCCTTGAGTTTTTTTGGGGGGGGTTTTAATTCTTCAGAAACCAAAACATTTTAAATATTTGTGAATTATTCAAGAAAAATTAAATTACTTTGGGGGAAGAAAGAGGAACAAATATTTGCTAAAGAAGGATACAAAAGTAGCAAGTTATGATTTTAGTAAAAATCTAAAATAAAAATCAAAAAGTTTAAAAAGATGTTTACCATAGAACTTTCACAACATAAACAGTATTCTATTGATGATGATAAACAAATTCATATTTGCATGATCTTCCAATATACACCAGTTATAATATTCAGAAAAATAGTTACTAAAGATTTCAGAGTTTTGTATAAATATTCACAACTAGCATTACTGCTGATAAAGAAACCAGCTGCATTCCAACAATCAACCAAAATGTAATTAAATAGCACAGAGAGGAAGTCATAACTTCAATAGTAATAAGGAAATCATCAAATTGTAATGACAGCTAGAAATACATTTTATTTCAGGCAGATCAGAGAAACCAATGTGACACCGCAGAAAATAATTAAAACTGAAGCCCAAATTGTTGAACTATTTCCTTTGAAACAATTTCACTTCAGCATTCAAATTCAACAAATGACAAATTTTGATCTGTTCATGATATTCTGAAATGTAATTTCTATGAGAACAATCTATCCTTGACAGGAAAATAAGGAGGAAACAAGACTGGTGAGGATATTTATTTGGTTCCCCAAAAGGTCAAATTGTGACATGGTTGTTTTAATGTGGAGGGGATACTCAGCAGGAATCTAGACTCTTCTGGAGTTGGTGCAAAAACTGATTAGTTCCTTCATAGGCACCTCAGGCACCAAGTAATAAAACTAGTACTCACTCCTTTTAGACAATGGAAGTAGGTGCTGCCTACAAGGAAGGACCCCCAGAACTAAGCTGATAACTTTACCTCACCCACTCAGTGCAAACATCAGTACAAAACTGTAATAGTTATAAAGGTCTTAAAGAGTTAACACATTTGATACCAAGATTATGATAAGTAAAATACTTTATCCCTGTTACATATTAAATACTTTACCATTCCCAAGTTTATATTCTTTAAGAGGCAAATATTTTCTATAACTATTAGGATTAATAAACTAAAAAGCTCATTCCCCACATCAAATTAAATGTATACTTTCCTAAATATAACACTCAATCACAAAGGAAATGTTCTAATTGATCATGATAAACATTTCCAAGGATTCTACTAATATACTTAACATAAGAGCAAAAATATTTCTTTTCCTAGACAACATTTTCTAAACTGCATCATAAAAACCTGCAAAATGTAATATAGTTCAATTCATTTTTTCCTTGTCCATCAATATTCAATTCTTGCACATTAATTAAAGATAGAAATATCAACTTTATTTAGAAATTGAAACTGGCTCAACATCTGATCAGTAGGATATCATTTAATAACAAGAACACATTCAAAAAGAAAAAATACAGTGGGAAATTGTAAATTTGTTAACCACCAACAGAATGACTAGTATAAATATCCCATCACCTTAGACAAAGTTCTGGTACTAAATGTTTACAGACATTAACAATACCAACAAGCAAGAAATTTACAAATGATTATTGAATAAGTAGAAAAAGTCTTCAAAGTTACAAAATTTTCCCCATCATCAAAGCAAAGTACTTTTCTTATTGGTTAGATAAGAAAAGCTTTTAATAATGACACTTATTCTTCAGGTATATCAGCAGTATTTTATCAATTGAAAGAATTATTATCCCTTCCAAGAAATTTCATTAGAATATTTTGTTTTTTTTAATTAAATTTGCTCTAGTTACACCAACCAAAAAAAAAAGCTTTTAAATGAGTTTGAGAAGCTCATTTTGCATATTCAATTCAGTTAAATTAGCAAATTATATAAGGAAAATTTTGACAATTCTACTCTCAAATGCTATTTTTCTCAAGTTAATAAATCATTAACTTGGAATATAAAAAAGTTATTGTGAACTTAAAATACCACAAATATATTCACAAAAGCTGCTGTAGAAAACATTCAAGAAAACCACAAAAATTTGATAAACTATTCCTTAAGAGCAAAACAAAAGCTTTTTGTCCCCATAATTTCAAGAGTTAACCTAAAAAGGAGATCCTGTTAAAAAAAAAAAAAAAAAAAAAAAAAAAAAAAAAAAAAAAAAAAACAAACAAACATTGTACAACAGCCAACTAATAAAACAAATATCTTACAAAAATTACTATTTGCCTGTTTGTCTATTTTAGGACTGTCACATGAACCCTCCAACCTCTGATTAAAAAAATTAAATTAGATTCATATCCAAATAGTCATTTAAAAAAAAAAAAAAAAAAAAAAAAAAAAAAAAAAGCAGTTTCTTACTGAGGATAAGTATAACAAGGTCTTTTTATGGTTTTTTATATAACTAGTTAAATAATAAACACACATTTGAAAAAAAAAGAGTGCAAATATGAAAAATACAAATAGAAATGATAAAATTAATCACTTCCATTAAGTTCTAAAAGTATTCAAAGTTCATCTTAAGCAAATGAATTTTTTAGTCTAATACTAGTGAACAAGCTATTTTATCCATTAAAGTTCAAGAAAAAACTTCTGTACATGACAGGAATATGTTTTTGGCAAACTGAAAGACTTTAGGCTCAATTTCTTTAGGACAATGCTAGGAATTTTAAAACAAGAAATAAAGTAGAGACTACATAACAGTTAAATCAAAGAGGTGGCACTGGATGATTATATGTTGCTACTAAATTGTTATCTTATAAAAATACAAGGCAATGAAAATTATCAGGTTGGTGACAAAAAGGAGATTTGAAAAAAAAAAGGAGGGGGTGGAGGCATACGAGTTAAAATACCATAAAAAAATATTGAATACTTCAGTGGCTTCAAATTTTATAGCTTAAAATTTTTTAAATCTTTACAATATATTTAAAGAAAAAAGTCAAATACAAAGAATTTTAAAGAACTAAAATAACTTTGTGCAATAAAAATTCACTGGCCTATCCTTCAACTAAAAATAAGTTCCATCCCAAACATAAAATTTGGTAGACAATTACATGACAAGTTTGTGTGTGTATAAATAATTTAACCAGTACAAACTGCTTAAAAGTGTAATAAATGCTAAGTTAAATTTAGCTGTTATATATTCTAAAATGTATTATACCCAAGAATTGTTTTCCCACAGTTTTGTCACCCAAAGTTGATAAAGTTACTAGGTAAATGTTATATCTATTACTCAACAGAGGACTAAATTACCCATTTGGAATTATTTCTTTAATTTCTGTTATTGAAAAATTTTCTTTATAGTATATTATGAACTGATGTAATAGCATTCATTTCACATTTAACTAAATCAAATATAAATATTTTAAAACTTTAAGCATTAAGAATAACAATTATAATATTAAATACAACTATCCAAAAGTCACTGAATTCTCAAATTACCAACATATCTTAGATATAATACTAAACTGAATCTGCTAGTAAGACTCCAGTTCTGAAGAGTATTGAAAACTTCTTCATGTGATTACTCCTAGATCCATTCTGACCTGGAGTGGTAATACTTATCAGGATCTTATCTATGAATCAAATAGATCTATTTGAAAATTATTAGTATTGGACAGAAATACTTGATATAATTAAATTATTTGTATTCAGAATACTAGAAGCTTTGTTTACCAAGGTTTATTATTAGTTACTTAAAACCCTAAAACTATGTGCAAATAAATGATGATTACTTAATGAAAATAATTACTTGAAACCATATAATTACAAGTATTAGATAGGAATACTTTAAGTCATAACTGTGTACAAATTATTTGTATTAGAAAGAAATATTTGATATAACCATGAGCAAAAAATTAACTATAAAAAATGTAAATATAAAATGTACAATTCTCTAACCTTTAGACATCAAATAATCCTAGATGAGTTGACATGCCGTTAAAATCAAATAAAATTACAAACCTACACTAAAGTTTAAAAAAAAAAAAAGAAAAAAAAAGTGACTGAAGACAATACTGATACTTCATTTTTCAAATAAAAAAGATGCTTTTTTTGCACTAAGTGTCTCCTTTGAGGTATTAGTATACTTTTTATTCACTTTGGTCTAAAATGGGACCATAAACCAGTTTATGACAACTGTCAAACACTATGCCAAATAAAGAATGTAATCACATTCCAGGTTAATAAATCTTTTTAGATAATTTTGAATTTAATCAACTTCAATAAGTAATAAGACATGGAAAACATTTCCATGAAATCTTATTGATCTTACATTAAAAAAAAAAACTATAAAGGACTTTCACTACGCCCTTGGTCATTGAAATTTTAGGCTCCTTAAAAATTATATTAGTATTAATGATAAAGAAATGATTTTTTATTAATTAGTGATAAAGATTAAAAACAGAAAAAATAAGAATACATTTGTAAAAAAAAAAAAAAAAAAAAAAAAAAAATTTATTTTGAATTTGCTTCTCTAGCAATAAAAACTGTTTGATCAGCTTTTGAAAGTATTTTAAAATACTATAGCTGTCCTCAAAAGTCTTTGCTAATTTACATACAACAGTCATTAATCTCAAAACAAAAGTACACATCTTCATGTATGAACAATTCAATCAATAAAACAGCATGTCAGAATATATTTTTTTTAAATCCTAAAAAACAGATTGTAAAACTTAAATTACATGTATTTATAACCAGGTTATTTACACATTAACTGCTCAGACCTTAAACCAATCTTCTATGAAAGTATTTTCCTGTATTATATATGCAAGTTATTCTGCTACTTAATCAAAATCTATATTTGCAGAGAAGCTCTCTCTCTCCAACCAACAAGGGATCTTCCCTGTAAACAACTCTAATCATTGATCCTTCTGTTGTGATTAGTCGACCACCTTGAGAAATAGAGCAGGGTGAAAACTGCTGCAGTATCTACTCACCCTCCCCAACAATTACATCCACTGCAATGATGTAGACATCACTGCTGCATTCACCTGATGCTAAACAGTAGCAGCAGCTGCATGCAACACATGCAAAATGGGAGACAAAAATCTCCTTCCAAATATTTTTGATTAAAACCTAAAACACATCTGGCCAAGCAGATGTCTCAAATTCATAATTAAGTAAAAAGTCATTTAGCACACTAATCAAGTAGATCTAAATCCATTAAATTGTTGATAATCTGAAATTTAAAGATTACTATTTGGAGGTACATGATTAATTACACAATTAACACAAGGATTTAAAATTAAAACAGACACCTTATGGCATGTTTGATTTTAATTAGTGAAAATTTTATTGTCTACTGACTTGCTTTTTTATAAGATGATTCTTCCGAGAGATTCTAAGACCAATATTATACACAATTTAAAACAGCTGATTTCAATAAGATTTAGGAATTTATAATACCTCATGAAATAGAACACACACACACACAAAAAAAAAAAACGTTAAAGAAATTCATTCGTTGTACGTTTATATTTGTGCAGCTGTTTAAGTTTTTTCCTCCACATGGTCCTATCAAATACAAATAATTTTCAAACAGATCTAATCGACTCAGAGATAGGACCCTAACAGGTACTACCATTTAAACAGGGTTATCACCAAAGTATTTTTTAATTCAATGGACAGAAATAAGTAACCAAAACTTTGACTATCTTTTCAATTGATTTTGTTATACTCCTGGTGCATAGATGATCAAAATATTTTGGGTATTTACTTTCATAAGCATGGTATATTTATGTTGATTTGTTTTTGACATACCATGTAGAAATAAATAAGTAAATATCAGAAAGTCAAAAGGTTCATTTGAAAATCTGTTATACACAAAGCATCACAAAGGCAATATACATTTTTCAACATCTCAGAATGAATTATATAAATAGTTTTAGAAAATCATTCTCCACCCAATTTTATAAGTTTTAAGACATTTGTAGAAAGTACAAAAAAAAAAAAAAAAAAAAAAAAAAGTGGTTCAATAATTACATAAACACTATAAAATGCAAATATGTGTTGTTAACACATTTAATACCAACACTAAAAAAAGGTGTATTCTTTTGGAAAAAAAAAAAAGACAATTTATAAAGGAGACATAACCTGACCAAGAATAAATTCCTGTTTTAATACACGTTTGGAACTTTTCATAGCAAAGAGCACAGGAACTAAACCGATCCTAAACAGAAGTATAGGTTCAGAAATAATCATTTTCTTTATGGATACTATGCTCATGTTGTCATCAGAAAAAAGATTGTTAATAACAGTATAAAATATAAAAACATGAAATATTTTTAATACTGTTTTTCATAAAACTAAGGCAGCTGCAACAACAATTTTCAAGCAACTTTTCATTTAGAAAATCTTAATTATCTTAAGCTTAGAAAGATAGGCAATTTCTATAATTATTACATGTGCCTGATCTACAGATAAACTATCAAGGGGAATACTTTTAGTAGTAAATACGATGTATCTAATAATCTTAAATTACAGGGGAAGACTTATCAAGTGACATAAATAGTCAGTGAAGCCATTAAGTATAACAAGCCATGTTTTGACAGCTTATTTCAGACTTGTATCAGTATCTACAACTACAACCAAAACATAAAAGAAAAGCTACTTGATGCCAGCTGTTTAAGATATCAATCAAAATAAGAAAATCACTACAAGTGATAATGTATTAGGTCAGATTAATAGATAAGTTTCACCTTTTGGAGTAGACCAAATTATTTCAAAGATAAAAAATAAAAATAGCCAATATTAATTTCATTATCAGAAAGAGTTTGTTCTTTTGGACTTTTATAGCTTGTTTTATAAGTAGAATAGTAAAGAATTTAAAAAGCATTATACAGAATTTTAAATTCCAACTCAAAACCTTTCATGCTGAGAGGAATGTGGAGTATCTCTTAATTGCAATTACTCCCAGATCCACTCTGACCTGGAATGGTAGTATGTGTTAGGATCCCATCTATAAGGATGAATAGAATTATTACTGTTAAATAGTAATACTTGAAACTATTTAATTGTGTGCAAACAAATGAGCTCTGGCTCATTTTAAAAAGTTACCTACAAACTATTTGCTCACGAATTTATATATAACAGGATGTGGCATTAGATGATCCACAACGGTTGATATGCAATGAAATAAACCAACCAACTTATTTTTGTTGAGGTAGCCCTGCCAACAGGTAGATCCTTATTTTATAATGATATAATGGTGACAATATCCACAACTGACAGAACTTGAATAGTGTCTCAGTCCATTTTACACACACAAAGATATTTTTAATTATTAGTAGAAATACATAAAAGGTTGCAGAGATTTACCCTATTAAGTGTATGAAGCAGTACTATATATTTGAAGCTATTTTTCACAATGCTAACATTTTAACAGTATAAAAAAATAAATTAACCCAAGAAAAGAAAGTAATGATTGTTTTCAACAGTATGTTAACCCATCAAGGGCTAATTTAAGTCAAGATATTAGAAAATCATTCATTTTATGTTCATAATTTTTTTGTGGAATTGTTAAAGGACCTATTGAATAAATAATTTCTAAACGGATCTTTTTGATTCTTTGATGGAAGCCTAACAGGTACAAACATTCTGGGTGTGTGGACCTGAGAGTAATGACAAACATGTACTTTACAATCCCCAGAAATGGAACTTCACCATCAGATGCAAACGAGAAAAGGGCAGGCCTTTCAAAGTAAATCTCATTTTTATGAAAAAAGTAAATCATGGTTGTTTTTCAGAGAAAGCAGTAACAATTTAATCAAATCAGAGAGATTTAGATGACATGTCAACTACTTCTTGGATTATTTTATGCTTAGAGGTTAGGGAATTCCATTCAGGATACATTTATATTTTTGTGTAGTTGTTTAATTTTTTTTGCACATAGTTATATATTAAGTATTCCTAATACAAATAATTTGCAATTTGTATGGTTTCAAGTAATTATTTTGATTTAATAATCGTTTGTTTGCATGATTATATGGATGTAAGCAATTAATGATAATCCTTAGTAAACAGTAACTATTCTTAAGACAAACAATCTAGTTATATGCCATCAAGTATTCCTATTGAATACCAGTCATTTCTAAATAGATTTGTTTGACCCATTGATGGGATTCAATCAGATATCACCAGATCAGTGGACCTGAGAGTAATGGCAATGATTGGGTAACTCCACATTCTCTCCAACTGGAGCCTCACCATTAGATGCAGTTTAGTATCATACCCAAGTCATCCCTTTTTTTTTATGAGGAGAGGAGGTCTTGCCCCCCTCCACCTACAGGAGATACAATCAACATATTCTAAGCCCCGCCAATAAGACAGTAATCAAATCAGAAACACGCCATAAAAAGAGGATTAATACAACTGTCGAGACACTTAGCACGATTATTTGTCTTTAAGAGAATAAAAAACGTTTTGTGATGGTTTGAGATTTTAAACTTAAAACTTATTTCCAATTCAAAGATTAAAAAAGTTTAACACCTATCAAAGTCAAATGTCCTTATAAAATAAACTGAATTGTAATGAAGAGAAAAATCAACTCATGCAAATTGAGCATTTTAAAAGCAGGTCAAGAGGTACACTTTGGAGTTGACATAGAACATAAAAAGGTTAACATTAATAAGATTATTCAACAAGATTAGTATTTATTATTAGATTCAGCATTTAGGTTTTCAAAATATAAGGTCAAGTTGAGTTTTTTTTTTGTTTTTTTTTTGGGTGGGGGGAATTGTTACAGAAAAACATTGACCCTCCCTCAAAGTATATCTATCAGGAAATTTACATTTTCATTAAAACTGCTTCAAAATCATGACCACTTAGTTTTAATCACATTCATTTTTATTATGACATTGATGATGCAAAAGTACAATTCATCTTGACCAGAAGAGACCCAAGAGGACTTTAAATAAAACTTCTATTTCCGGCTACATAACCTTCAAAGAAAAGAAAATTTGAAAAAATAAATAAAATCAAGCACTACAATGCTGCTTTCAACTTTGGACAATGTTATCTGATGGTAAAGAACTAAGCATTATCTTTTGGTATTATTTCATATTTTACAAGAGTTCCTAAATTCTGTCCACTAATGTTTAGGCAACAATTTTAAGAGTTAAAAAGAATGTTAAAACTCTTTGCCCGAAGAAAACCATTTCATTTCGCTCTAATGCCCTTGAGAGAGGCATGAATCCATTTGTTCTCCTCTTCCCAGCTATGGATAAATACCAAATAGTATGGAAGACTTGTACAGCAACCGGTCTAGGGAAAGGAAAACAATTCAAAAACCAGCTTTACTCCGATTAAAACTTGACCTTGTGTTGCCTCTTGTCCGTGTCGTCAGAATGATGCTGTAGCACTTTTCCTCCATACAGCTTTTCCTTCATCCTGATGAATTATTTCTTATTAATTAGACCTAGATTTCTATGGATGTAAACATACGGTTATAAATTTTATGATCTTCAAAGCTTACTCTAAGAAGGCAAGGTGCTAAAAGAGAAGACAAAATACACTTCACATAAAAATTCCGTACAGTTTATTCACAAACATAATACCCATAATAAATTATAGAGTTAGACAAGTATAAATCGACTCCTGTCTAGGATCAATGCTGTTTCCAAGCAACTTGCTCGGCCTTGGAAATGGTATCCCGGAACAAAAACAACAGTATCTGTTCAGCAATCTTCAGGAGAAACCCAGAGAGGAAAAAAAAAAGAAAGCTTGGCTCTGAGGGATTCTAATCCCATAACACCTATCCATTTAACGATAAAAGGAGGATCGGAGTTGCCCGATGTTTTCGTGACAAACACCAACTCAGCAGTTTTGTCCTGGTCTACATGTATACATGCCGGACTTAGTTAAACCGACCTTGAGTCGAATTTGCAATAATGAGGAGGTGAATATGATCAGAGTTGTATCTGTATTCTCTGTAATAAGTTACAAGCATAAAAGAGTTTAACAGAACAGTCCACATTTTTGCACAGTACAAATTGGAACCAAATTGCCGAGTGACAACACGGTCATTTGTACTTTTAAAAATCAAGCACTAGAGCAAACTGATATTTACATAATATTTGATGATCTTAAGATCTTAGTAATAAACTGTGGATGACAAAAATGCTTAAAATAATCAAATTTTGCAGCCAAAGTATAAGTAAGGTTTTATAAATTAGTCAAATGAGCACGCAATATGTGCAGGTTTTACGTAATCTTGTTAAACGTTTTCTTTTTAATTTTTTTTTTTTATTAATTTGACGGGGAACGAAAAAAGTAAAAATGAAAAGTTCTTGATGAGGATCATAAATAAATGGGTAATAACGAGTGTTCAGTTATAAAAACTAGATTCAAGGAAACGAAATTTTAATATTCTGATGAAAAGAAAAGTAAAATATTCAACAACCAAGTATATTTTTTAGTCGAGGTTTGATAAACTGGTTTTTCTCTGCTCATTTTAATAACATTAACAAGCTAAGGAAATTTTAACTAAGTTTACTACACTAACACACAAAGTAGCTGCTACAAAAAGTAATTACGTGTAATTTTTCAGAGAATACAGATACAATACTGAATGTATCGTTTAAGATTAACTTAAGAGTGAAATTCAAAACTAGTACCGAAAACAAACAAACAAAAAAAAGTGCTCTAGTTCATTGCTAATCATCGAGTGTGTGCGCCTCGGGCGTAAAGTGCTTAGCAAGCTAGACGAACGAACCTTCACGAGTGAGTTTGAGTCTCATTAGGTGCCCCATTCATACGAATTTGCGCCACATCTAAGCAAAAAGTGGATTAAATTACTAATCCTCGAATGTCTCCATAAATACGGACTTGTGTCACAATTAAGCAAAGATTAGTAAATAAATTGTTCAGAAGATTAGAGATAAAAATTTTCATTTATCAGATTTTAATTATATCAATACAATCTTTAGTTTCTCTCGCTGTCAAAGAGAAAATATATCCTTGATCCTTAATGTTGAACCAGTTTGTCAACAAGTGTGAAGCTCCGAAGAATATACCCACAAAACGTGCAAATAGAAACTTTTATTTTTTTATAAAAATTTTTTATTAAACTGTTTTAATTTTTGTCATGCTTCAAAATATAGCTAATAACTTAAGCTTAGAAAATTTAGTGTCGTACACATAACCTAGTCGAAAACAGCTTAACGTGTCTATGAATTTAAAATCCGTTTTAAATTGGGAATAAGTTTTAAGATTCTTTTTAATTTGAAAATATGTTATTTTTTTGTCCTTTTTTTTTCGTGTTTGTTTACATTTCAAATTAAAAGTTCAAAGAAAGGTGAACTAAAAAACGTTATATAGTCAAAGTCTGATTTTCACCTGACGCTCGTACGAAAATAATACGAAGAAAATTTGATATTGATAATATCAAAAAAATAATATTGAACTTAAAATTTTAAGATTTTTAAAAAGTTTAGATCCACCTCCAGATTATTTTTTCACAGCGAAATTTTCACTGTATGGAGAGAGGATAGATATTTACTAAGCTTTGCCTAGTTGTGGCACAAGGCCGAATGTATGGGGCATCCAGAGGACTAAATCACTACTAATTATTTATAAAGCTTTTTATAAACTGCAGCATGAGCCCGACGGTATGAGAGCACACGGGGAAATTAATTTCCGTTAGCATTTTTCCTCTCTAAAATTCGAAGTGCTAAAACAAAATTGATTAGAAAAGAAGCATTGGAATAGATAAACAGAAAGTAAAACTGCCGTCCATCCAGAATGTATCAGGGGAAAATGAAAAGAAAGAAAGAATTTATTATCAACAACTAATTTGTGAAAACTCGAAGATCTGATTTTTAAATAAAGAAGGGACGACGTGTGTGTTGCAATAGAACAATTCAAACGGATATTGTTATATGAATTCCGCTGCTCTTTTGATGGCAGTAACCAACAAGTCAAATAAAAATTTTAAAATGCTTCTTTAATATGAAAGGGTTTCACACATGGTTGAGTTTTGTTTTGTTTTTTGCTTTGATATCTTGACAAAAGAAAAAAAAGACTAATGTAGATAAATATGTGTGTGTATACCTGCATACGCACAATATATTTTGGAGGTCTAACAGCACTATAATTAAATACATTCATTAAGCAAGTATTGAAAAATCTAAGCCGCTTAAAAAATAACAACACGACAGGCGGCTTACCGAATTCATTCAACTAGTAGTTTGAAGAGGTGGGGGTCTTAAAAAAGAAAAAAAAAAAGGGGGGAACAAATTTCTCTTAAATTTAGATTTTTTTTAAGGTAGAGGTAATAAGAAAATCCAATATCCATCAACTGAATCCAATCTTTGCAGTGTTAACCTTCGATGTTATTTTCTACTCACAAATGTTACAGGTAAAGCAATAACAAATAAAACAAGCACGCTGTACAGGTGTCAGTCAGTGGGAATATAGTTTAACATTCCCAGTACTCACCCTCACCATATTGCAACAAACTAAGAGACAAAACAATGACTGTAACCCCCACCTCAAATGTCAACTCAAGTTTAGTTTATTCAGTACGTTACAAGGTTTAATTGGGGGATAGGAAAATTGTTTCGCCAAATTTTCAAGAAACGTGTGGTCAACCTTCCAAGAAAAATTAATCTTTGAAAGTGTTATATCCAGGATCGAACACGAATATCACTGGTGTGAGCGAAAAAATAGGAAATTAAAATCACGTACACACCAATCAAGGTCCAAAAACGATTGTAGTGCGTTTTAA
Organism: Sepioteuthis lessoniana; assembly: GCA_963585895.1. Classification (NCBI taxonomy): domain Eukaryota; kingdom Metazoa; phylum Mollusca; class Cephalopoda; order Myopsida; family Loliginidae; genus Sepioteuthis; species Sepioteuthis lessoniana. The sequence continues at coordinate 113,329,310 of OY757909.1, forward strand.
GTTTTAAAAAAATTAACGTTTGGTATTATGGTGTAAAGAACGGTTCCTTTTTCTTTTTTAAATTCAAAAAAAATAAATGAAATAACTTAAAAATAGTAATTTCATTCACTAATAACTTAATAGTGTTTGATACAATGCATTTATTTTTCGTTTACATAGTAAAATTGTTAAACATTGTTGGAAATGCATAAACCGATTTGAAAAAAAAAAAGATCTGGCCAAAAAAGTCGTTCCCCCCCCCCCAAGGAATTTTGTATGAAAGAAAAAAAAATTAAAATAAGAGATGACCTGGTGGAATGCTAGACAATAACAAAAACGTGCCACAATACAAACACCTGTGTTTAATTTGTTTGAAAGACGAGAAAAATCCTAATTAAATATTTATCACTAAAAACATTTTTACTGAATGTCCAATATCATAAAGAGGCGAACTTTTGTTCTATTATTGACTTAACCGTTTTGCAATTTATTTACATGAGAAATCCAGTCACAGTGAATGAAGCGATAGTTTGTTTGTTTTTTTCTAATTAGATGCTAAAAATAAAAATACATAAATGAATTATTTATTAACACTTGAAAAACTGTTCACTTGAGTATGATGAAAAAAAAAAAAAAAAAAAAAGACAAGTTCATTCATAAGATAAATTAACTTTTCCCCCCCCCCTGAATAGTGTAAGAGAATTTTTTTTTTTAAAGAGAAGGATAATGAACAGTAAAATAATTTATTAGCCAAATAAAAATAAAAAAAACTTAACATCAGCCAAGATGACATTTGAGGGGGGGGATTATGTCAACTTTGTTATGCGACAAAAATAGATAAAATATATACCTTATATTATTATAAATGAAATAAAAGTATACAACTAAAATATAAGATAAAGAAAACTTAACTGCCACTGGAACAAAATGCTTTAGTAACTGAATTATTAATTCAAAATTAATTTTTTTTTTTTAAATTTGAATATGTGTATAAAAACGAAAGTTTTTTTTTTTTTTTTTTTTTTAAATATAAATACATTACTTTTAACTCTTTAAATATAAAAGTTTCATAGATAGATTTTAAAAGACAAAAAAAAATGTAATTTATAAATTGCATTGTAAATTTACCTGAGTGCAACCTTCACAGCATCTCCTTGCTGCTGATTCGATGATTTATCCATGTTTATTGTTTTAAAAAATAAAAGGCCAAATATTGTATATCTTTTATGTAGATATATTTTTACGATGTGTAGAGTCGCTTGGTACACCTTTTCGTTTTTTCGTGTTTTTTAACGATCTATTTTTTTTTCTTTTCTAAGTTAAACAATGTCCACAGCGGCGGTAATAATTATTTTTATTATAATCATAATTGAATAATAATCGGCTATAACAATCTCCCGAAATGCAAGCAGTGGTCGGCATTATTTTGCAACAAGACGCAGCAATGTTGGCGTCGGAATGTCGATGATGAATTGACGAAGAAGTAATCGGAAAAAAAGACGAAGAAACACAAGAAGAAGGATAAGCAAATTCCCGGAACGTCGACGACGTCGTCAGCAGTGGCCAACAACAATTACCATCAAAGCGATACTCCTTATTTCCTAGCTTTTCAGAGCACAGCAGACCCCGAAAAGCCGTCATATTTCAACAATTAATTATCGATGAACAGGCGAGCGCGAAGAACAGCTATTATAATAATAATAATCCAATACAGTAGTACTACAGTAGCTGCAATATAAAAAAAACATTGTTTTCATTCGTTTGGTGTATTTTTTTTTTAAATATGTTTTCTTTAAAAAAAAAAAAAAATTGAAAGAAATAAAGATCAATTAGATCTTATTCAAGATCGATTAGTGGTAATAACAATTCATCTTTGTTTCATAATGATTCCCCACCACCAGTAACGAAGACGGTCCTCTTGTTGTTCTTTCAGGTCTTCAATTGACGTTTTTCTCTTGCAGCCTGTTGTACTGAATCTCTGTAACAACATTTGAATTATTCGTCGTACTCCCTCTCCGTCTAGGAACCGCCTACTTGCTTGAAACAGGTCGTTGTCGTTTCCCTCTCAGCTTGCAACTAAAACCCGACTGACTGACTGACGGACGGACAGCCACAAGGGTTGACTGCTCGTCTTCACACGAGCTTGGCTGAGGAATTACTTTCTTTTCTTTTTTTTTCTTTTATTTGTTTATTTGATTTGATTTTTTAACTGCTGTATTTTAGTCACTCTTAGTGCGCGAGTGTTATTCAAATGAACAACCAATAAAACAAGCCGCCTCCAAAAAAAAGTATTACAATTAAATCAATAGAAAAACAAAACAATAACTTGCATCGCTAAGAACGACAACTCTTGTCCAGGACGTCATTTTTGTGGAGGAGGAGGGAGAGGAAAGTAGTAGCGGGAGGCGGTGGGGGATGTCTCCTAAAATGTTGAAATGGAATTGGCAAGTTCGTACAGACAGCAGTAAGGGTCCAGGTTTTTATATTTATATTTATAAGGATGACACGCTAATACGTGAAAGGTTCCGTATTTCTAAGAAAAACACATAACTTAAAAACAAATCCCTTAGGGATCTTTTTATTTTAAAGTATATAATATATATATGAGTGTGTTTGTGTGTATGTCAATGAAAACAGGTTCTTTGACACAAAAATGATCCTACAAATAATGTAGGCAACAATGTTGAGGATAAGCAAACATGTTTTTGCAACTCCTTCAATATTTCTTTTATGCATCTATATATATATATATATATATATATATATATATATATATATATATATATATATATATATGTGTGTGTGTGTGTGTGCATGTGTTTATTGGTATATATATGTGTGAGTATACATATATGTGTGTGTATATAAATGCATGTGATAGTGTATGTGTATATGAGTGTGGACATATATAAGTATGTATGTGTATATATATATATATATATATATATGTGTGTGTGTGTGTATACATATATGTGTGTGTATATATGTATGCATGTGTGTGTATATAAATGCATGTGATAGTGTACGTGTATATGAGTGTGGACATATATATATATATATATATATATATATATATATATATATATATTTGTGTGTGTGTGTGTGTGTGTGTATTTATATTTTGATCCAAGCTTCAAGCATCCTACGTGTCTAGCCACAATGAAGAGTTATGATGCAACGAAACAGTCTGTCTGTGGATGACAATCTATACGGTCCCCCATGGGGATTGAGCACACTGGCGAAGGAATTTACGGCTGCCACTCGCATAATGCAAAGCTTTTCAAATGAATTGAGCACTCTGGTATCTGGTAAGGTATAAATGTAAACAAAATGAAAGCTACTACTTAATACCTTATAATTCCTGAGCTGGCATGGTTCACTTGTTAGCCGAGCAGTATGATACTAAGTCTAACATAAAGTTGTGTGGGTTTGGATCCCAGCTTCAAGTGTCCTATATGTCTAGCCATACTGAAGAATTGTGATGCAACAAAACAGTCTATCTGTGGATGACAATATATCTATATCTATCTATATATATATAGTCATCCACAGACAGATCTGTTTCGTTCTATATATATATATATATATATATATATATATATATATATATATATGGAGGTGCTCATGATGTAATGATTGTCATCATAGGCTGTTTGCATTTCACCTAGTGTTCATACAATTGGGAAATGTATGAACCCAACTATTTTACCTCCAGCTATGAGTAAATAGTAGAGTGGACAAGCTCTTTAACTTTCAAATAGCATTCAGTCAATGTGAAGGAAAAACTCAGAATTCAATCCTGTTAAATTCTGCTTAGAAAAATTATCCTAAAAAATTGTTTCATCCTGCTGTGGGGTTCTTATATATATATATATATGTTTAAGAATATCATTCAATAAATGTTGGGAATTTTGCTGAAGAAGTTGGGAATATGAAACACTGTTTACAGTTGCCCCTTTCCAAAGAAATCAAAAATGATTGGTCCTTTCATGTCCTAAAAGACTATCAGCTTGACTTTCATAGACTGCTGAACCCATGAACTTTTTCTTTTTCAGAAAATCCATGGATTGTCTTTTCAATTCAGGCTCAGTGTGGTAAACTCTTATTTAGCCCATTTATAAACATTTTTTGACTAAAACATGCTTCTCTATAAACATCAGATATAAATTTTACTTGGTTTGTACTTCTCAACTACAAACAATTTGATGATGGACTTCAACTGAATCAGCCCAGCTGACAGGAACTGTTGAATATATCAAGTGCATCTTGGCAGAGGAGAAAGACTCCATCATTGTCCTGGATATGACACTAAACTATCTCAGCCCAGTCAGCTGGGGCTGTAGAATACACCAATTGCATCTCTGCAGAGGGGTAAGACTCCCCTAACAAGTGTTCTGGATATGACATTAAACAATCCGATGGTAAGGCTCCAGTAATTCTGGAACTTTGAGCAATGTAGAGTACTCTTTCATTGCCATTGCTCCCAGGTCCACTCTAACCCGAAGTGGTAGCACCTAATAGGGTCCTATTTATGGGTCAAATAGAAGTATTTGACATTTAAACTGTGTGCAAACAAATGACTTATGCTAAATTGAATTGTTAGAAATCAAACCGTTTGATCATTTAACTGTGTGTAAACAAATGACTGATGTTTAATTGAATTGTAAGTGATACATAGCAATGCTTGGAACCATTTAACTTTGTTGACTTATGCAAAATCAAATTGTTATAAATAGAACTATTTGATCATTTAACTGTGTGTATCTACAAAATGTATTTACAAATCATATTTTATATGTATATAAAAACTGAATTTAGCATTAAATAATCAACAATGGTTAATATGTCATGAAACCATTTGATGGTGAGGCTCTAGTCCTGAAGCTTTGAAGAATGTGGAGTACTCCTTTATTGCCATAACTCCCAGGTCAACTCTAACCCAGAGTGGAAATACCTGTTAGGGTTCAATCAGTGCGTTAAATAGAAATATTTAATCATTTTCAATGCTTGAAACCATTTAACTGTGTGCAAACAAATAACTGATGTTAAATCGAATTATCATATTTACCCACCCCTCCGCTCGGGCAGGATATGACACAAGGTCAATTTTTTAAGCGGAGTTTAACAGGTTTGAATTCAGAGTTTTCCTTCTCCTAGATTAGTTGCCTCACCAAGGCTGAAGAACCTAGTCTGCCCTACTATTTGCCCATAGCTGGAAGGAGAATAATTGGATTCATACCTTTCCCAAGGGTATTAGTGCTATGTGAAATGCAATCAGTCTCGTTCAGGATTTGAACTCGTATCGCCGTGTCCATTTCCTACGACGATAACCATTACACCACGGGCACCAAATTATTGGTATTACATTACAATACATGGGATCATTTAAATGCATTCAAATAAATGAATAGTGTTAATAGAATTATTAGTGTTAAATAGCAATTCTTGAATCCATTTAACTGTGTGCAAATAAAACTATTGGTGTTAGCAATACTGGAAACCACTTTACTGTGTGCAAACAAATGATTAATATTAAATAGAATTATTAGCATTACTAATACTTTAAACCATTTAACTGCGTGCAAACAAATGAGCTCTAGTTCATTTTAAAATAAAATAATAGACAAACTTACAATTTATTTACATATGTATGAAGAGGATTTGGCATTTAATAACCATCAAGTGTTTATGTGCCATTAAACCAAATAAACTAAACAAATAACTGTTAAATTGAATTGATAGTGTTACATTACAATACTTGAAACCATTTAATTATGTGCGTACAAATGAGCTCTAACTTGTTTATTAATGTAACCTCCAAAATACTCATTTACAAATTATATATATATATATACATCAAAATGAATAGGTCCACTAAGAGATTTATATTTTTTAAGAATTACTTGTTTTATTACATATGTTAAGGATTCCAGCTTGTTGCTTTTGTCAAAGAGGATTTAGTAATTTACTAGGTTTTTTGCTTGGATGTGGTACAAGGCCATATGAATGGGGCAAATATGAGACTTAAACTCACTCGTGTAAGTTTGTTGGTCAAATAACGAAATTATACAAGTGAGTTCGAGTCTCATTGGGTGTCCCATTCATATTATATTTTTTACACACACATATATATATATATATATATATACAAACAGGATTTGGCATTGAATAACCTACATGGATTGATATGCCATAAAACCCAACCAACCTCTGTTGAAGTCTGGAGCACTCTCTTGGATTTGCTACCATTTTGAATAGCCTCAAAACAAATATTTTTGTGAGATTAAAATAATTTTTGCTATAAACCAATTCCAAACAACGCGGAGTTTATATTTTTTGAAAAAAATTCGGAAAAGATACTTATTTGGCTTTTTCCAAACAAATTCCCCTTATTGAATGATTTATATATATATATATATATATATACGTGTGTCTGTGTGTATGTCTCTGTGTGTGTGTGTGTGTATATATATGTATGTGTGTGTGTGTATGTGTGTGTGTGTATGTATGTGTTCAAACTATTATGTCTTAACTAGATAGACAAAGTGAAGATATTTAAAACATGAATATAATGAAAAGCCAATGCCTCTTACTGCCTGCCCAGATTCAGCTTGAGCAGATGTATTTATAAGGAATGTAAGATCATCTGTATAATCTGCATCCATGATAGTTTCTGCAGAATATCATCTGCTTGACTTTTTGAATGTGAAACCATTTTCTTTCATTAGATCTGTTGACATTTGTAGAACATAATTCTAGCCAGAGTATAAATAGAAATGGTGCTAATGTATCTCCTCGCAAGACACCAGCAATAATGTCAAAGAAATCAATGTTACCATCGAGTGAGCATCTTTGTAGAGCATTATTATAGTGATAACAGCTTTTTTTGGAAGATCATATGCTAGAAATATTCGTTCCATATTTTCTGTGTATGAAGTCAAATGCCTAATAGAAATATTGAAATGAAAGTATTGCCTCTAGATTTTTTGCATATACTCCTTCAATGATTCAATGAATGGTCAGAATCCATTAAACAAGCTGGAGCCAATTTCACAAGTTGCAAGCTTCTAAAATTAGCAGACCACACAACATACATTGACAGCAATATCTCATCTACTGAAAGTGATTTCAGTATATGCATAAAAAAGTGTGGAATGCTATTAACATGTTATTGATAAAATGGAAATTTAATTTCTCAGATAAAATAAAATGGGAATTCTTCCAAGCTGTAGCAGTAGCTGTGTCAGTACTATTGTATGGTTGCACCATTTGGACTTAAATGAAATGAAGGAAAAGCAAAATGGGAATTACACAAGAATGCTGCATGCTGTTCTGAACAAATCCTGGAAGCAGCACCCAAAAATAGCAGCTTTACAACCACTTACCTTCCAATGCACAAACCATTCAAATAAGACAAACAAGATATGTTGGGTACCACTGGAGAGTAAGTAAAAAGTAAAGTAAAGTTGGCAACCTTAGTCGAGGGTGACCTGAAGGCTCCCTTTTCAATAGCTACTACACTGAGGTGTAGGGGAGGGCGCTACTCCATTCCCAGGATTGCTCCACTTTACCCTTGATTCTAACCGTATAGTGCTGAGTGCTAAGCAAGGCAGCATCAAGTACCATTTTTTTAGTCTTTGGTATAACTCGATCTGGGATTGAACCCCAGTCTCTCAGACCATTGGCAAACACTCTACTCATTAGGCCACTGGAGAAGTAAGGACAAACTCATTAACAACATTCTCCGACAGACTTCTACACAAGGACAGACCAGTGTTACCAAACCAGTAAAAATTTTCATCAGCTCTGTATGGACACTGGATACAGTGTAAAGAATCTGCCAAGAGTGATAGCCAATAGGGACAAATGGTGAGAGAGAGTCAAGGGAACTCTTGCCATCAGCCTGATTAGATGATGACAATATATGTGTCTGTATACGTATGTATATGTACACATATATGTGTGTATATGCATGTATATATATATATATATATATGTGTGTGTATCTGTACATTTATGTATATATATGTTTATGCCTATTCATATATATGTATATGTATTTACACATATATGTGTGTGTACATATACATATGTATACAGACACATATATTGTCATCATCAAATCAGGCTAATGACAAGAATTCCCATATATATATATATGTGTGTGTATCTGTATATTTATGTATATATATGTTTATGCATATTCATATATATGTATATGTATGTGTATATATATGTATATGTGTGTGCATATATAAATATATATATATGTATATCTAGGGAGCATTTTCTCTTTTAAACAAGTTTGATTAAATAGGACAGATACAGTACATCACTTCAGCTTATATAATTGCAGATTCATTTGAGTCTTCACATGAGTTGTTTGAAATCTAGATAGAATGAATTCATAAAGGTGCCATATCTTTACCAAGTATTTTCAGCCCCAGCAGGAGTCTCCTTCAAAGGAACAAACAGTGAAATGACAAACACTATGAAAAGTTGTATGCATTTATATAATGAGTAGGAAAACAAACAAGCGAGAGAGGAATTTATGGTAAAAAAGAACTTTACTGTAGGTAAGAGGAAAAATTGGCTTGAAAAATATCAAAGGCATTTCAGAATACTGTTGGTACATTTAAAACTGATCTTGTTAAAAAAAGCTTTGTTAATCTTCATGTAGAAAACTTCAAGAATTTGAAATATTAGTTTTTTCTTTGTGTAATATGGATGTGCTTTCACTAAGAATTTTTAAATTCATTTCATTCAGATTTCAATTGACTCACACAAAGACTAGAATAGATCAATTACAAAATAGACAGAAGTTATGATGTAATGCTATAGCACCAAATAGAATATAGGTGTAATATTACCCTTTAGCCATAATATGAAATGACTCTGTTGGTTGCGAGATACAAAAGTTTATTTGGGGCTGCAACATTTATGGCAGTTGTTGAAAAGAGAGAGACAGAGTAGGAAATATTTGTCAACTGATTCAATTGAAAGAGAGACTAAACAGCGGAAAACAGAAAATGTAAGCAAGGACTTTGACTTTTCTTTGCAGACCTGGCCGATTAAGCTGTAGTTGTGCACATGTGATTGCTTGAGGTTCCGTCTGGTTTTCCTTAACTAATACTTTAATCACACGGAATCCTTAAAACTTTTAGGGACATGTCATTGCTAGATATCAGCTGATATCAAGCTAATTGTTTATCTTTATATTTTGCTTACAGCTGATTCTAAAACAAACTTGCACAGCTTATTATGACACAAGTTGACATGTCTACACAAAATAAGGTTTTGACCTTTGCAGAATGAAACCCAGCAACCTCGAATGCAAAGTTTAGCTAGAAAACAATTCATTTCTAAAATAATTTTCTAAAATCCCAAATTATTTTACAAGGAGTCTGTCCTATTTAATCAAACATATATTTATATGTATATTCATATACATATATATATGTGTATATGTGTGTGTGTGTGTGCATATATGTGTATAACTATGTATATATGTATATACATAAGAGCATATATATATATATATATATATATATATATGTGTATATGAAGTAGAGGCAACCCACTTTTTACACTTGTGATGACATTATCATTGTAAGAAATATTTTATCCACAGAGTCAATCTTTTATCATCTGATTCACATAGGTGAGCTGATCAAGGCATTCTTCATTTTGTGGGTTGACAGCTGTGTTAAATGAGGCTTATCACTCACATTACTGTCATTCCAGCTGGAATACATTACCCACCATCTACCTGAGTTCAAATCTACTGTTTGGTCTCCATAAACATTCAACAAGCATCAATGAATGTTGATAGGTGAATTTTTTCTGCATTAAGCAAATCAGTGACTCATATTTGCTTTCCTATCTGATGTTGTATTACCAAACTGCCACTCAATTACAATCTGTAACAAGGTAACAAAAAAAATTGGTTCATTAATAGGAAGGTTATTTGTAGTATGACCATTCCACCAATATCTGCTCCTGTGGAAGAATATGATAAAGTAGGCGGCATTACTTTCAGAACGACACCCTTCCAAGTAAAGTATGCAGGCCCTTGTTCATCATGAGCAAAAAAAAAACAGAGTTATTTCTGATGATCATGAATAAAAATAGTGTTTTGTAGCTGAAAACTTGCACTACCTAATAATTTTCTTTTACTCCCAGTATCTTTTGTATTTTCAATGAAAATAAATACAAGGATTTACTTTTGTGACCCAACTGTACACACACACACACACACACACACACACACACACACACACACATATATATATATATATATATATATATATATTCACATGGTGTGCCAGATATGTACATTCATATAATAAAAACAATAGTGCTAAATTCTAATTCACATGTTTCATTTTTTATATTTTCATATTCATTCTCATTGATTGAAAAACTGGTTTGTTTTGACCAGTCAGCCTTCTAGGGTGGGCATTATTAAATCTTTTTCTTTGCTTAAAATCAAAATATAGCTTTTCTTTCTCTTTAAAAAAACTGCATGATTTTCACACTCAAAACCATAAAGCAAACAGTCATATCTAAGTTTGTTGTGTTACCATTAATATATGAAGTGTAATTATTTTTATGTAAATTTTAGAAGCAAAAATATTGGGAGGGTAGGGGTTCTTTATAACCTAATGAAAACCTATGAATTTTCAGATTTTCAAGTCCAACATTTTATCAAAAAAATATAACATATATGACTACAGTAAATAAAACATTTTAATGTTTTATATACGTATATAGTAAGTAACTTAGCAATTACACTGAAGTATAAGGGAGAGTGCTACTCCTTTCCTTGGATTATTCCACTTACCCTTGATCCATACCTTATAATGCTGAGTGTGAAGCAAGGAGGCATCAAGTACCATTTTCTGAGTCTTTAGTATGACTTGACTTGGGATTGAATCCAGGTCTCCTGGACCACTGGTGAATACACTAACCATCAATCCAATGGGCTGATATATATATAATGTATTTACATATATATACAAAGATGGGCTGTAAAGCTCATATGATGATATCATATCAACTGTTGAGGACTTTTGGATCAGTGGGTTCCAAGAACAGCAACACTGATGGAAGAAGTGTGTGGACCACAAGGAGGACTAGGTTGAAAAATAAACCTGAGTCACATTCCATTGGAGTATCTTTCTTAGCCTATGACCTTTTAAGCTGACCCTTATATATATATATATATATATATATGTGTGTGTGTGTGTGTGTGTGTGTATGTGTGTGTGTATATATATATATATATATATATATATATAAATTTAGATTGATGCATACATATCAATAGATACATATGTATACATACACACCAAACCAAACCTTACATATAGTTGATGTATATATAAAACTATACTTATGCATGTATACCTAATCTCTATGAATATATAATTAAGCATGAATAACCACACACACATACACCCCCCACACACATATATATATATGTATATATATATATTTTTTTTTTTTCGGAGGGATATTAAATCCAATATTAACAAACAACTAAGTCTCATGATTTTTTTTTATAAATGCATGAAAATAAATCTATTTGGAGCTGGACCAAATATAGGGGACATTAGTTCCAATAATGTTTGCTCTACCATCCAACAATACCTTTATTTTTCTTCATATTTCTTACTGAAATCATCCATGTTAATGTTATGTAAGAATGTATTTGGTATATGTTTTTTCTGAAAAGACAGTATGAAAGTAAATATGGATAAAATCCGACAGTATGAAGGTAGCAGGAAAAAATATAATCAAATAGGTGAATATATCATGATGTAAAGTCGACGTTAACGTTTTGGTTTATTAACCATCATCAGGACTTGGATATGAAATAGTTCACATATCGATGGGTGCTTGCTGAGATGACAGGAGCAAATGAGAAATATACAACGAAAAGATACATAAACATGCACATAGCATTCAAAATTCAAAAGTCATCAGAACGTGTTTGGCACGAGGAAAAATATTTGAAAATGTTGGATTTTTCAAAGAAACGAGACAAAACCTCCCGTTTATTGAGAAATACGCAACAAATAAGTTTACATATGTATAGATCATTTGGAATCATCCATGTTAATGTTATGGAAGAATGTATTTGGTATATGTTTTTCCCGAAAAGACAGTATGAAAGTAAATATGGATAAAATCCGACAGTATGAAGGTAGCAGGAAAAAATATAATTAAATAGGTGAATATATCATGATGTAAAGTCGAAAAAAACATATACCAAATGCATTCTTATATATATATATATATATATATATATATATATTCTAATTGTTATATATATATATATACACAGTATTTGATGGCATATATATATATATATATATATATATATATATATATAGTATACAATATCTTTATTTTTCTTCATATTTTTAACTGAAATGGGAACGGTGTTCTTACATGCCATCTAATACTGTGTATATATATATATATATATATACAGTATTTGATGGCATATATATATATATATATATATATATGGTATACAATACCTTTATTTTTCTTCATATTTTTAACTGAAATGGGAACGGTGTTCTTACATGCCATAAAATACTGTGTATAAATATATATATATATATATATATATATATATATATATATATATATATATATATATCTTCTAATTGTTATTAATTTTTTCTTGTTTGATAAATATATAAAAGAGATAATTATAATTCTAAAAAAATTAGAAATAAAGGATTTTTTCAAATTCCATTCCCATCAGAGATAATTGGATAAAATCTAATTATAATTTTAGATATTTCATTTGAAGATGGTTTTTATAAAGCTTATAAGTTGAACTTATGAGAATTTGTAGGAACCTGAAATAAATTTATAATGATACCAAGATAGTTAATGTTTTCTTTTGTCTTTATGAAAAGATATATATATATACACACACACACACACACACATATATATATATATATATACATTAAACAATATAGACATCTTTTGTCTACACATTTTTGTATTTATCCTTTTGAGTAGCTGTATCAATTTTATGGTATCCGGTGGGAATTGGTACTGAATTTGAAATTGATTTGATTGAGTTGAGTAGTTTCTTTCTGATATGGAGTGCTTCAAGATTCTGCAATTTCAAATCCAGTACTAATGTACTTAAATGTCTTTACCAACTGCTGCTACTTATAGAACCAAATTTAAAAAAAACACTGCAACAACACACCAGTATAAATAATAAATGTTCAACACTTACAAAGAAGTAATGTACATGCAAAGGTCACATTGCTTTTGCAATATACACACCCCTGATGATGACCCAAGATCAAAGAGAAAGTACTTGGAACCAATTAATTATTGAACGTTTATCAACGAATTCTTGCTGGATACCATAAAATCAATGCGGCAACTCATAAGGATTAATGCAAAAATATGTCTACAAGGGATCTCTACATTGTTTAATCAAATATGTATTAATGAAAAAATGCTACCCAAATACATACATATATATATAGAGAGAGAGAGAGAGGGAAAGAGAGAGAGAGAGAGAGAAAGAGTAAGGGTATTGCCCATAAATAAGTACATCTTTAACAATTTATTAGAACTTAATTTTCTTCTAGACCAAACCATTAAACAGATAAAACAGATATTATTAGGTATCACTTATAACCAAACTCTACAGTATGGAAATGGCCAAACAGATATTTAGCAATACAAAAATAATTACACTCATTATATTAATTAATACAATTTTATTTTTGGTAACAGGGTTTCAATGCTGTAGAGATCAGAGTGATAAATAAACATAATAATATCTATTTTGATCATATAATATTTCTATACAAACAATAACAATCTTTGGTTTAGAAGAAAATTTATTTTTTATAAAGATTTTTTAGAGTTGTTCTTATTTATGCACTATACAGTAAATAATACCGAATAATATTCATTTTAATCGTATTATGTTTCACTAGAAATAATAAAATCCTGGTAAGTTTTGGTTCTGAAGAAAATTTACTGTTAATAAAATAATTGTTTGGAGTGTACTTATTTAATGGCAATACTCTATGTTTTTGTTTAAAGCAATTGGAGGATTTTTCTTGATGAATTATCTTTATCTAAGGAAGAACCCTCAGTAAACAATTCGTTATTCATAGGCAATACTATATGACTATAAGTGTGTGTGTTGGAAATCTTGGTTTGAAAATATAATTTTCTCATAGATGAAGTCCTTAATTCATCTATATTATAAAGTTACAAAACATTCCAAGTAAATTGTAATTTTGAATAATTTTGTCGATTATTTTCTTCTTCTTCTTGTAATACAATTATTCATATTAATAGTTGTTGTTCCTTATTTTCCAAGATGAAAATAAAAACAATTCAATTTAACAAAAAGAAACAGACAATGGGAGTAACAATAAAGTAATTGTTCAGCCTTGCATTTAATAAGTTGGTGAATTACAAAAGTGTTTAACAGGTTGTAACTGAGTGTCAAGTTTTTATTTACTAACATTATGAATAACAATATATCCCACTAGTTCTAGATAATGACAAAGGACATAAGCTTGTTACAGAAAGAGAAAAGGAAAAATAATTGTAAATGCTTGTCCAGAAAAATAATTATAGCAAAACAGACATTTAAAAGATCATATAGTAACAGTTATTTATGGCAAGGACTTTTATGCTAATCAGTGTTGGTTCATTTTTAAAATTCCCCTTTTTAGCTCAACTGACTTATTTATGCAATATAATGAGGTGTAAGTGAAATAAAAGTGTCATTCAATAAATAAGGTGAATATGGAAGAAGGAGTTGGTAATAAGAAGCATTGTTTATAGTTGCACCTTCTTCAAGGATATCAATTGTGATGGGTCCTTTCATGTCACAGAAGACTGTCAGCATTACCTTATTTACTGACTGCTGCACCTGGAAATTTTTCTTTATCAAAGAGTCAGCTCATTTCTACAGTGTTTTTAACTCAAGCTTGTAGTGGCAAACTCATGTCTAGACCATTCGTTAACATTTTTTTATCTCATACATTTTTTCTATACATATCACTCATTCTTCAATAAATTTCACATGGTTTGCATTTTACAGCCACTAACATTTTGATGATAGGAGGTGCCCGTGGTGTAGTCGTTATCGTCGTAGGAAATGAACACGGCGACACGAGTTCAAATCCTGGACGAGACTGATTGCATTTCACATAGCACTCATACCCTTGGGAAAGGTATGAATCCAATTATTCTCCCTCCAGCTATGGGTAAATAGTAGGACAGACTAGGTTCTTCAGCCTTGATGAGGCAACTAGTCTAGGAGAAGGAAAACTCTGAATTCAAACCTGTTAAACTTCGCTTAAAAATTGACCTTGTGTCATATCCTGCCCGAGCGGAGGGGTTGGTAAATAACAACATTTTGATGATAGACCTCAGTTCAAGCCGAGAGCACTCTGTGTGATTTGTTGCCATTTTAAATTGCCTCAAAACAAATATTTTCATGAGATCAAAATAATTTTTAATATAAAACAATTCCAAACAATATAGAGTTTACATTTTTGGAAAAAAAAATTAATTTTGTTTTTCAAAAAAATTCTTCTATATTGAATGACCCTTGTTTATCATACAGTGTAGTGGGTAAAATGTTCACCAATGGTCTGGGAGACCAGGGTTCAATCCCAGGTTGCATCATACCAAAGATGGTTTGGTTTCTTTGTTTAATGGCATATCAACTCTTTTTATCATACCAAAGACTTTAAAAATGGTACTTGATACCAACTTGCCAACTGCATCTGTATATTATTAAAATTCTCTGATTTATATACCTATTTACCCAACTCTTCCATCACAGGCAGCATGCAACACAAGGTAAATTTTTAAGCAAAGTACAGCTGATTTGGATTCAGAGTATTCTTTCTCCTACATTAGTTACCTTGTTGGGGGACATGTTATTTGGTAGATATGTTTAGTCCCCCAAAATTTCATGTTAATAAAGTTTATGTTTAGAAAAAGGTAGAATAGGCATAATATAGGTACATGGATAAAAGTACATGAATGAATGAAGCAAATGAATGAGTAAAGTTATGCAACGGCGCGGACAAAAGGTACATTCAAAACAAGCGACAAACAAAACAAATTTATATACTATAATAAAACAGACATTGATACATTAAAAATAGTTGTGTGTGTATGTGTGTGTGTGTGTGTGTAACTAACACAACTAAACTACAAAAAGTATAATGACAAAAACGTCCTATTAAGTTGGATTACATATTTAAAATGTCTTTCTTTTTGTGGTTCGAAACAGTCGGTTTCTCTGAGACTGGAAAAAGTTTCATAGTCAATGTATATTGAAGAAATGAATGCTTGTGAGGCCCATCCATGTTGTTGCTATTTGATGTCTGTTGAGTCACACTGGAGGGAGTGTGTTGACGCTGCAAAGAAATTGGGTAAAAGAGAAAGAGTGCTTGAAGACGACGTATTTATAGAAAATACGTGTCTTGGAAATGGCTCCAAACGCAGGACGAAAGTTACACGCGGACGTAGTTTTACGCAGGTCACGTGGTTCTCCTGGCCAATGGTTTCTCGAGACTGAATATGTGAGTGTCCGCCATTTTTATTGTGGGAATAAGTGGCATACTGCCCAAATTAAATTATAGGAGTGTAAAGTCCTATAACCTAGCCAAAACAAAAGAAGTCAGTTTACCCTATAATTTACCCATAGCTGGGGGAGAAGAGAGGGATTCATGCCTTCCGAAAGGCATGAGAACAAATTGAAATTCAAACAATCTTGTCAAGGGTTTGAACTCAAACTGCCAATTCCATTTTCAACAACAATTGTGATAGTAAACATGCCCACCATATATATATATATATATATATATATATTAATGTAAGTAAATAGTAAAGTTGGCAACTGTAGTTGAGGGCAACCAGAAGGCTCCCTTTTCAATAGCTACAACATTAAGGTGTAGGGGAGGGCGCTACTGTTTTCCCTGGATTGCTCCACTTCACTCTTGATACGTACCTTATATTGCTGAGTGTTAAGCAAGGAGGTATCAAGTACCATTTTTAAAGTCTTTGGTATGATGCAACCTGGGATTGAACTTAGGTCTCCCAGATCATTGGCGAACACTCTACCCACTAGACCAATGTATTTGGCAAAAATGGCACATAGCAAGATTTTTATAAGAGCAATACACTTAAAATGATCTAACAGAGAATTTCCAGTCAAATTTGCAACTGAAGGATAATTTTGTGAGGGATTTGTTTACAGTTAACATCAATTTTCCGTCTTCCAAATTCGCAAAATAATGAAGATAACTGTGAAATGCTAATTAGAATCCTTCACTCCTTCTTAGATTAAAGTATGAATATCATCTTGAACAGCTGTTACAAAGGAAATCCAATAAGTTCACGGATCATCTAGTTGTTTATTAGATATATAATATATTGTAGTGTAGTGGTTCCCAACTGATTTTAGACTAGGCCCCACTTTGGTATTTCTAAAATTTTGATGCCTCCCTGTCATATCTAATTCTTACATATTCAAAATTTTACAGGAATTCATGTGAAGGAGGAAGCTTTAGGTAGTTCTCCAAACAAGCCCCATCAAAATATTACTATGCCCCACCAGTGGGGCATGTGCCTCACATTGAGAATTACTGGTGTAGTGTAACAGTTATCCTTGAAAGAAATGGAAGTTGCAACTTGAGTTCAAATTCTGGATGAGGCTACTTGCATTTCATTTTGTGCTAATGCTCTTGGGAAATGCATAAATTCATCTATTCTTCACCCGGCTACAGGAAAATGTTAGAGCAGACTGGGTTCTTTAGCCTTGGTTAGGCAACTAGTCAAGGAAAAGGAAAACTCTGAATTTAAACCAGCTTTACTTCTTTTAGTTTGGTTCCTTTGTTTAATAGCATATCAACTTTTGTAGGTTATTTAATGCCAAAGCTATTCTCCAAGAAGAACAGTTGTGGTACTATTTAACCCATAGCTGGAAGGATAAGGGGATTCATACCTTTCCCAAGGGTATTTGCCCGAAAGTGAATGTAATAGCGCGAATGGAGTACGAACTCGCTTACTACGATCCCGCAGTTCATCACTTTAGCCATTACACCACGAGGACACCCCCTTTACTCCTTTTGAATATTGAACTTGTATCATATCCTACATGTGACAGAAGGGTTGGGTAAATACATACTTTAGTGTATATTGAAGAAAATTATACGACTGAAATTCCTGAAACTGATAGTCTAGACAAAACTGTGAGAGGAAAATTTGAGATTCCTTTGACTCAAGCTTAAATAGAAGATAACAGAAACTGCTTTATATTTTCTCAGAATTGCTAACATTAACTCATTTAAAATGAGATGTTTGATCTAATGGTAGTGATAAGCATATAAACATGAGGCAATAAAAATTCAAAAGGAAGTTGAACTGTTGAAAAACTGAATTGTTGTATCTCTGAGTAGAATCAATGAGATATGGGTGGGATTTATTGAAAATGAATTCAGTCATTAATAATTGTTTTGAAAATACAAGTTGACTTTGGCCATAAAACATCTATTGAATCAACAACTATTTTTTTAAATATAAAGTAACTATGTGATAAAACTTTTAAATCCTATATAGATTGATTTTAGGGAGGCTCTCTTGGTTATTGTTGCAGGAAATGGGCCCAATGTCCAGAGTTCAAATCTTAGACAAGGCTGTGTGCATTTCACATAGTACTAATATCCGTGGGAAAAGTAGGAATCCAACTATTCTCCCTTCAGCTATGGGTGAATAGAAGGACAGACTGAGGCTCTTTAACCATGGTATGACAACTAGTCTAGGAAAAGGAAAACTCTGAATTCAAACTAGTTATACTTTGCTTAAAACTTGACCTTGTGTGTAGGGGTTGGGTAAATACATATTGATTGATTTTTAAGATACAAATGAGTATTAGAAAGATATGAAAGCTAGTAAGAGTCCTGAGCATAATCAGTGGTGTTAGAATGTTTGAGCTAGAGATATTACTATGGGATTAACAATGACCTGTTAACCTATAAGGTACCCATTGTAACAGCAAGCCATGATAATATAAATGTTGCTATTTAGGAATGTTGGTTGGTTGGTTGGTTGGTTGGTTGATGTTATATAGCATATCAACCATTGTGGGTTACTTAATGCCAAATCCTGTTTATATATACATACATTGTTTTAAAAAGTTACCTATTAACTATTCTCTTATAAATCAAGTTATATATATTATATATATATATATATATATATATATATATATATATATATATATAATGTACATATAACTAGATATATATATGCGATTATAAGCAAATGAAGTAATCACGTAACCATTAGCGTTTATTGCAAGTCTCTTCATATATGAATTGAGGTCTCGGTAGCCATTAAGCGGATGTATGTAAACAATAGTAATTGTGATTCATAACTGTTTAAAATTTACTTCGCTGCTACTAGTTCCTCGTGGCTGAGGGGTAGAGGCTTGGATTGACGTTTGTGTCAACCGGGTTTCGATCCCGGCTACGGGAAGCTAGTATGTCTAGCCACACTGATGAGTTCTGATAGAACGAAACAGATCTGTCTGTGGATGACTATATATATATATATATATATATATATAATTTGATTTGTAAGAGAATAGTGTATAGGTAACTTTTTTTAAACAAGTTAGAGATCATATATGTATATATATATATATGATTATACACAGATAAATGGTTTCAAGTATTGCTATCTAACATTGATATTTCCATTTAATATTTATTATCAGGTTCTAAGCCTTCCAGATTTTAAATTCGTTGCACACTTCTCATTTTTGTATGAGCCTCATCTGCACAAAAATTAAGACAGAAATTTGAATTAGTTTTTTTAGTTTTATAAGAAGGTGTAGTGCGTTACCACAACAAAAATGTTCAACAATGGTTATTTTTCTTGTTAAAGTTTAGAACTTTTTGAACGAACCTCATAAGTGCATAATGAGGATATTAGTAATATGCAGATATTGATGGATTTTAAGATGAATAGATATTGGGAAAAAAATGTGGAAGCGAGGAGGTCCTAAGCAAAATCACTGATGAATCAGAGATATTATTATTGGATTAATGTTTATTTGGTCTCAGTTGGTTAAGCACAAGATCATTAATCTGGCAAGGTTGGAGAATGACCAATGCTGGAAAGGCTGGTAAATGTTATACTATAATGCATATCAAAAAGTGTATCAAATAAAATCATCATTAAAAATATCTGTATTTGATGTAAAATGATAACATTAATGTATACAATTTGTTTTTTCTTGAGGTACACTTTGTATCTCAAAATCACAGAGATTTTCATGAGTCTCATACTCCAGGACAGATTCTAGTTTTTGCATATACCATTTGTCAACATGGTCAAATTTTACTCTCTTGCACAATTCATAATGGATCACCTGTCCCACCCAATCATTCTCTTGTATTCCTTTTATAACAATTGGCTGTATTCACTTGTTATGTAATTAATTGTTGATTTATTTTAACAGTATGTCAGCCCATCTTGGGGTATTTTACATTCATTGTACATTTATATTTATACTTTCTGTATAATTATTTCTGATGATGATAATTATATGGTTTCAAGTAATTATCTATATTTAATAATAGCTTGTTTTTTTTTCAAAATTGTTATGTGCTTTCTAGTAACTAATAATAATTCTTTGTAAACAATTGTAGCCTCAAGTAAATATTCTTAATGCGGCTTTTGCCTAGTTGGCTGGGGCTATAAAATACACCGACTGCACCTTTGCAGAGGGGTAACCCCCCCTGCCGAGTGTCCTGATTATGACACTAAAAAATCTGATGGTAAGGTTCCAGTGATACTGGGGCTTTGGGGAATGTGATGCACCCCTTCATTGCTATTGCTCCCAGGTCAACTCTGGCCTGGCATGGTAGCACCTGAAAAGGGCCCTATCTATGGGTTAAATAGAACTAATGGCATACTTATGCTAAAATGAATTGTTTGACTAAACTGAATTGTTTGAAATAGAAATGTTTTTGACAATTAAACCATACTTACATTTAAAATGCGTGCTTATGCTAAACTGAATTATTTGAAATGTAACTGTTTTTTGACATTGAAACTGTACTTACACTTAACTGATTTGTTTAATATAGAACTGTTTTGACATTTACCTGTGTGCATTAAACAGAATCATCTGAATTAGAACTGTTTGACTAAAAAATAAACTGTTCTTACATTTTAAACTGCATGCTTATGCTAAACTGAATTATTTGAAATGGAACTGTTTTTTTATATTGAAACTGTCCTTACACTAAACTGAATTATTTAATATAGAACTGTATGTAAACAAAATCTGTACTTATACTAAACTGAATTAGATGAATTAGAACTGCTTGACTAAACTGAATAGCTTGAAATAGAATTGTTTTTCACAATTAAACAGTACTTACATTTAAACTGCATACTTATGCTAAACTGAATTGTTTGAAATAGAACTGACTATTTTCATAAAAATGGATTTGGCATTAAATGACCTGTAAAGATTGATATGCCATAAAACCCAACCAACCAACCAACATAATATAGCAAATTTAGAGTTATATGGCATTAAGTATTTCAATCAAACATAAATCATTTTTAAACAGATCAATTTGACCCATAAATGGGACCCTAACAGGTACTACCACTCTGAAACAGTAAACATGGAAGTATTGGTATTGAAGGGCTACTCCAGACTCCCCAGATCTCCTGAACTGGAGCCCACTATCACATGCCCAACCCAGTTGGCTGTGGAATACACCAATTGCAAAGGAGTGAGACTCACCCACAACAAGTATCCTAATATGACAATAAACAATCTGATGGTGAGGTTCCAGTAATGCTGAAGCTTTGGGAAATGCAGAGTACCTCTTCATTACCATCATTCCCAGGTCCTCTCTGGCCTGGAGAGGTAACACCTAGAAGGGTCCTATCTATGAGTCAAATAGAACTGTTTGACATCTAGACAGTGTATGAATAAATGACTTATGCTAAACTGAATTGCTAAAAATAGAACTCTTTGATCAATTAACTATGTATAAACAAATGACTGATGTTTAATTGAATTGTTTGTGATACATAGCAATACTTGAAACAATTCAGCTTTGTTGGCCATTGGTCTAATGGGTAGAGTGTTTGCCAATGGTCCAGGAGACCGGAGTTCAATCCCAAGTCTCGTCATACCAAAGACTTAAAAAATGGTACTTGATGCCTCCTTGCTTAACACTCAGCATTATAAGGTAAGGAACAAGGGTAAAGTGGAGCAATCCAGGGAAAGTAGTAGCATCCTCCGCCACACTTCGGTGTAGTAGCTATTGTAAAAGGAGCCTTCAGGTCACCCTCGACTAAGGTCACCAACTTTCCTTTTTTATATATATATAATCCAGATTTGGCGTTAAACAACCTACAATAGTTGATATGCCATGATTCCAAACCAAACTAAATTATCAGATGCAGTTTAGCATGATAACCAGGACACCTTTTTTGTAGGGGTTTTATAACTGTAAGAGATATAGCATATGCTATACTGCTCCGACACTGCAACGCAGTATACAATCAAAATCCGATAGATAGATGGATGAAGGGATGCATACTCCCTCGGATTAGCCAAAAACTACCGAGGCATAATACTTACATCCATAGCAGCCAAAATCTACAATGCCCTACTACGAAACCGCATAGAACCCAAAATCGACAACATACTTAGGAAAAACCAAAATGGCTTCCGAAGAAATAGATCCACGACCTCACAAATATTAACCATCCGTAGAATCCTTGAAGGTGTACGGGCAAAAAACCTACAAGTGACATTAATTTTTGTTGACTTTACCAAGGCTTTCGATTCCATTCACAGAGGAAAGATGGAACAAATCCTACTAGTGTACGGCATACCTAAAGAAACCGTAGTGGCAATAACAATTCTCTATAGAAACACTAAAGTAAAAGTACGATCACCAGATGGAGACACAGAATACTTCGACATTGTAGCAGGAGTACTACAAGGGGACACGCTGGGTCCGTACCTCTTTATCATTTGTCTAGACTACGTACTTAGAACATCTATTGACAAAATCAGAGAGAATGGCTTCGAACTGACGAAGAAAAGAAGCAGAAGGTACCCCGCAACAACAATTACCGACACCGACTACGCCGATGACATTGCGATACTGGCAAATACACCTGACCAAGCCAAAACACTTCTGCATAGTTTGGAATGAGCAGCAGCAAGCATAGGCCTCTATGTTAATGCACACAAAACGGAATATATGTGCTATAATCAAACGGGGGACATCTCCACTCTAGAAGGAACCCCTCTTAAACTAGTAGACAAATTCACTTACCTAGGAAGCAGCGTCGAATCAACCGAAAAGGACATCGAAACGAGGTTAGCGAAAGCATGGAAAGCTATCAATAGGCTATCGATTATATGGAAATCAGACCTAACCGATAAAATGAAACACATTTTCTTCCAGGCAGTGGTCACATCGATACTGCTATATGGCTGCACTACATGGACGCTAACAAAACGACTGGAGAAGAAGCTAGATGGCAATTACACAAGAATGCTACGTGCAATCTTAAACAAGTCCTGGCAGCAACACCCCACAAGACACCAACTGTACGGCCACCTGCCCTCTATCCTGAAAACTATTCAAGTTAGACGAACCAGACATGCAGGACACTGCTGGAGAAGCAGGGACGAACTCATAAGAGATGTACTCTTATGGATCCCCACACATGGCCGTGCAAAAGCAGGACGACCAGCACAAACATACATTCAGCAGCTATGTGAGGATACGGGATGTTGTCCTGAAGACCTACCTAGGGCGATGAACGATAGGGAGGAGTGGCGAGAGAGGGTCAGGGATATCCGTGCTACCAGCGCGATATGATGATGATGAAGTTCTACTGACAGGACAGGATCAGATTTTCAGATTTGAGGATGTGGAGAACATGAAAAGCAATATAACAGCTCATCCTCTTCCTGTCAACAGAGAAATTTCAAAAGTGCTTCAACCAAAGAAAAATTTACTGGAATAAGCATATTGAATACCTGGGGAACTATTTTGAAGAAAATATTTCATTTATTGTTCATTTCAGTCTTAATATTTATTGAACACAGCCCATGTAGTTGTAGTTGTACCAATATAATAATTACAAAATGACTTGTTCCACTATTTTACATGGAGATGTCCTGAAATATTTTCTAAGTAAAAACCCCATCTTTTTGGCTGAACAAAGAAAACCACATGGTTCTGAAATACATACTAGTGTAGAGATAGAATATTGAATTATCTCCCTTAGAGAAGTGGCATGTTTGTTAGTGTCTTGTATACCATCACATGACTGTTCAGAAACCCCCTCATCAACCTCTTTTAGCCTCTGTACTTTGAACAGTAGAGATGTTATCTCTGACCACACCAGGGAATGGTAAAATCATTTGTTGATAGTACCTATGCAAATCAAGTAAACCTTTTTCCATTTTATAACCCTTCTACATATTGCTTGTTCATAGAACAATATGCATATAATTCTATCATGGGATACAATTGTGTATTCTTTCATTGTAGAGCCACCAACATTTATGTTATGAACATAAAAAGTTAAATGTTAACGTATGTGTAATTGAGTTTATTTTGCCTTTTTGTATTTTTATTCAGTGTTAATATATCATGAATGTACAAATACTAATATTAGTCCTTGGAGAGTAGGGACTTGACTCAATATCTTCTCTACTAACAAGCTTGCCAATATTTGTTTGACTTATGCACGCCGGAGATAAGTCAATATATAACTGTCTCCTTAAAATTTCTCACTCTCCAACAGTGCTCTTTGTCAGTTATTTGGACCTCAGCCCAGAAGGATTGATCTATAGCCTCACTTCTATTGTATATTAAAAAGACATACAAATTCTTATTTGCTGGAACAAAGATATTTTTATACATACGCAATTTTATTACTAGTCATCTTCACATTGCTGAATATAGACACATAAAATTAAATACTAAGGAAAGAGTATCATATATGTATTTACCAACCCCTCTGTATGAGCAGGCTTAAATTCAGAGTTCATCCTTCTCCTAAACTGGTTGCCATACCAAAGTTAAAGAGCCCAGTCTGTTGTATTATTTGCCCATAGCTGGAGGGAGAATAGTTGTATTCATATCTTTCTCAAGGTTGGTTGGGTTTTATGACATATCAACCATTGTAGGTTATGTAACGTCCAATCCAGTTTATATGTATATACTAAAACACATTTTGTTGATAACATTTTTAAATGAACCAGAGCATTTTTTTACACAGTTAAATGGTTTCAAGTATTGCTATACAATAGTCACAATTTAACATCATTCATTTCTTTGCACACATAGTCTGGAGGTAATTTCATTTTTAAATGAGTTAGAAATAATTTGTTTGCACACTAGTTTTGCTATTGTTTCAACACAAATGGTTTCAATTTTTGCTATCAAACACTAATAATTCTATTTGATATTAATCATTTGTTTGCACACAGTAAAGTGGTTACAAGTATTGCTATCTAATACCAATAATTCAGTTTAGGTATACAGTTAAAGAGTTTTATGTACTGCTAGTTAACACTTACTGGAGTCAATCCCAGGTTGCATCATACCAAAGACTTAAAAAATGGTACTTGATACCTCCTTGCTTAACACTCAGCAATATAAGGTACGTATCAAGGGGAAAGTGGAGCAATCCAGGGAAAGGAGTAGTGCCATCCCCTACACTTCAGTGTAGTAGCTATTGAAAAGGGAGCCTTCGATTTGCTCTTGACTACGGTCGCTAACTTTACTTTATTTACTCAGTTAACACTAATAATTCCAGATTTCCTTTTTTTATTTACTCATTTGTTTGCACACAAGTAAATGGTTCCTAGTATCTCTAACAATTTAATTAAACATGAGTCATTTGTTTACACACAATTGAATAATCCAACAGTTCTATTTCTAACAATTCAAATAAACATCACTCGTGTGTTTACGCACAGTTAAATGAGCTCATTTTTTTACACATAGTTAAATGGTTTCAAGTATTGCTATCTAATATGAATAATTCTATATACTGTTAATCATTTGTTTGCACACAGTTAAATAGTTTCAAGCATTGTTATTTAACATTAATTATTCTATTCAACATTACTCATTCATTTGCACACAGTTAAATGGTTCCAAGTATTGCTATGTATCACTAACAATTCAATTAAACATCACTCATTTATTTACACATAGTTAAATGATCAAATACTTCTATTTCGAACAATTTAGTTTAGCATGTCATTTGTTTTCACTCAGTTTAAAATGTCAAACAGTTCTATTTGACCCATAGATAAGACACTTTCAGGTGCTACCACTCCAGGCCAGAGTGGACCTGGGAGCAATGGCAATAAAGAGATACTCTGCATTTCCCAAAGCTCCAACATTACTGAAACCTCGACATCAGATTGTTTAATGTCATATCTTGGACATTAGTAGTGGAGGAGCCTTACCCTGCCACAGAGATGCAATCAGGCTATTCTACAGCCCCAGCTGACTGGGCTTCTTTCCCAAGGGTATTAGTGCGATGTGAAATGCAAATAGCTTTATCCAGGGTTTGAACTTGGTTCACTACGTCCTTTTCCAATGATGATAACTATTACATCACAGAAAGAGCTTAATGTATAAACAGAATGACCTTTCTACATAAGTGCAATACTAATTAGTATCATGTATGGGATGATGATTCATGACTTCCATTCTTGTTGGTGCATACAATTATATTTAAAAGAATCTGCGAGTTAAAATTGGTCAGGTCATGCCATTATTCTGGTGACTATTGGACCTTGAGATTTTTACATAAATTACCTGACTTTGAATCAGAGACCAACATAATAAAAATTACATGGAGAACAAGAATTTATTTAGTTTGAGAACATTTTCATATGATATCCTATTAATTATAGCTAACGATAAAAATAAATTGTTTAAAGAACAAATATTTTATAATGATATTATAGACTTACTATAAACACAATATATATATATATATATTAAACAACGTACATAATTCTATACAATATTCCTAATAAGTCAAATGACGTAATTCAAACATCAAACGCTGATTTGCCAGTTAAACGGCTAACTTTTTCTTACTATACATATTTTCCCATAGGTTTTTGTATTTCACATTTCTAATCATCCATCGTTAACTTAAAATTATTAATGGTCCTGATGATGGTTCAATAGAACCGAAACGCTATAGTGTCGACCCATTAATAAATAATTCCTTCCACTTGAATCGTTGTTATCAGTTTTTCTACATATATATATATATATAATGAATAAATATATATTAGTTTTTTTTATATATTTAATAGCATGGATGCTTATCTGCAGCCACTGGTTTCATGCCATCTTTATACAACAACCATCAGGCAGATGATTGTCATATAAAAATGGCATGAAACCAGTGGTCATAGAAACGCATCCATCCTATTAGATATATATAAAAACATATACGAGGATCATTAAATAAGTTTCCAGACTTTTTTGTATGGGCACTTTTATTGATAGTACACACATGAAACTCTTGTCCCCTTCGAAGTAATCTCCACTGGTTGCAATGCACTTGTTGTACCATTCCAACAACTTCTGGAAGGCCCCATGGAAGTCCTCTTGTATGAGTGTATCAATGACCTTTATCACTGCCTCTTTCATCTCCTCAATTATCTCATAACAACAGCTTCTGAGCTTAGGGAATAACCAAAAGTCACAGGGGGCAAGGTCTGGACTATAGGGAGACTGAGGAACTGTGTTGATGCTCATCTTGGTCAAATAGTCTGTGACAAGGATGGAGTTGTGGACTGGTACATTGTTCTAGTGGAAATGCCACTGAGCCGATTTGAAGAGTGCTGGACTCTTCCCTAGGAATCTCTTCCTGAACTCCCTTAAAACCTCAACATAGTAACACTAACTGTAACCCTAAGCCTTTGGCCAATCAACTCTGGTATATTGACGTCCTCACTCCTCCCACACTTATCATCATCCCTCACAGACTCCCTGCCTTCCTTGAATCTCTTATGCCACTCAAAAACTGATGCTCGATTCATGCTAGATGGTCGAAAAGCAGTCTGAAGCATTCCATACATTTCTGTTGCATTTTTTCCAAGTTTAAAACAGAATTTTATTGCATATCATTCTTCTAAAGTGTCCTCATGTCCAGATTGCATTTTTGAAATTCACCTTCTGTGACAATCAGGCTTTAGGCTTTAGTAGAGTGTATTCCAATTGCTGCTGTAGCTGTTCATTTGAACCTGAAATCATAAAACTTGGTCAGTCATCTCATATGATGTATAGCAATAAGATACTGAATTTTCAAGAGTCTACAACAATTTTAAATGCCTGTACAAAAAAGGTCTGGAAACTTATTGAATGCACCATGTATATATTCATTTATCATTATATTATACGATTGGTCTATCACAGATATTGAGCACTCTCCAAATGATACCGCATTTGGTCTGCTACAAACCCACCAATGTGAGATAATGACAACTGTACACAGTTGTAATATATATATATATATATATATATATATATATATATATATATATATATATAAATATATACAAGATGCGGCAGAAATCCTCCCACATTTTAAACTGTCACCTGTGTGGTGCAAATGAATTTAGGCAAGTGGTAATGGTATGATTTTTTTCAGTTACAATCATGACTTGGACCAGTGTAAATTGGGCTTTTGCTCTTGAAACATTTTTCAAGACTGGTGGATCTGTAATTGCTACACTGCTTTTTATGCCCATTTCATGTTACATTAGAACGATGCTGTTTAAGATAGAATTTTCAACCCATAGCAATATATAGCTCCAATATATATATATATATATATATATATATATATATATATATATATATATATACACACTAGAAATGTGTTGAAGAAAAACAAATACCTTAAAAACATCCTCTAGTGGACCTCTTCATTTTAAAGAGTATATATATATCAATTTATTTACTGCTGGTGAAATTTACTCTTTATATATATATATATATATATATATATATATATATATATATATATATATATAAAGAGTAAATTTCATCTGCTACTGCTCCTGCATAATATTTTTCTCTTCATGGATTGGAAAAAAACAATACCATTAATTTAAATATAGTTTGTTTAAGGAATATTTAAGAAAGCCAGAATGTTTAACTGTTAAATAAAAAATGTTTTACGTCTTATCTGTTATTAGGTTATTTAATGCTTAATAAAAAGCAGGGGTGAACATCCTCTAAGTGGGTTAATTCCATAACTTTTGCTATGAGTAGATTTCAGAAGGATAGAAAATTGTGTTTTTTCATTTAACAATTTTATTCTGTAAAAAGTTTTTTATTTTTATCAAATATTTGTGAGCTGTACTGTATATATACAGGTAGGTCAAATAGATTTGTTTAAATATCATTCATATTCAAAAGAACTATTAAGATTTCATTTATTGGTCAAATAGATTTTTTAAAATATTTTTCATATTCAATAGGGCTGTTAGACTTTTCATTATTGCGACGTCCCCAATGAGTAAAATTAAAATAATTATACATATGATTTTTTTCATCCATTGATTATGGTGATTTCCAATTTACTTATCAGTGATACTTTGCATAATATTTCTATCAGTTTATTATTTCGTCATTTGAAGACTGTGGCTCACTTGAGTTTTAAAAAGGAAAAAAAATGAACTAGACACAAAGGATGTAAATATAACCTAAACAAACAAGTTTCTTAAAATTTTTACAGTTGTTAGAAAATAGTCACTGGAAAGTGAGTGGGTAGAACAGAAGCACAGTGTCAGTTCCATTGGATGCATATTTGAACTGTATTTAAGACTCATCAGAAATGGTGATCATTGACTTATTTTTTGTGGGTAGGAAGAGGATATATAAAGTGCTTTTCTACTTGAAATGCTACATTCATGCTTTCTGAATTGACAACAAAAGTTATGATATCAGAACACCTGCTCTTTGAAAATAATTGTTTACTGAACAATTTATATAACTTAAATATTCTGAAATAATCCTGTACTCCATTCAATTCTGATAAACAATGTCGACCAAACAGGCTCAAACACAGATACTTTTTCAAATAAAGAATCATATTATTTTCAGAGATGATTGATTGATTGATTTTAATGGCATGTCAACCTGTCTTGGTTTATTTTATGTCTTGAGGTTAGGGAATCATTTAGTTTGTACATTCATTTTTACATTTTTTGTGTAGTTGTTTTTAAAGAGTTGTTTGTGTTGTTTTTTTGTTTTTTGCACAGAGTCCTATTGAATCTGAATAATATCTAAACAATCCTATTTGATCTATAAATGGAAGCCTAAAAGTCCTATCAAATATTAATAATATTTAAACAAATCTATTTGACCTATAAATGGAGCCCAAACAAGTACTTCTATTCTTCATCAGAGAAGACCTAGGAGTAATATCAATGAAGGAGTACTTCACATTTTCCAAATCTCTAGAACTGTAGCGTCATCATTAGATGCAGTTGTGCATCATACCCAGGACAGCCTTTTTTGTAGAGGTCTCCCCCCTCAGCAGTTTGGTTGGTTTTTATGGCATATCAACCCTTTTAGGTTGTTTAATGCCAAATCCAATCTAAACATATATTTTAAACAGGGAAGAGCTTATTTGTTTATATACAGTCAAATAGTTTCAAGTACTGCTATGTAACACTAGCAATTCTATTCTATTCAATATTATTTATTTGTTTGCACATGGTTAAATGATTTCAAGCATAGAAAATGATTAAATATTAATATTTGACCCAAAGATGGAAAACCAAGTCGGCAGGACAGTAGAATACACTGACTGCATCTCTGCAGAAAGGTAAAACTCCTCTCAAATGAGTGTCCTAGATATGACATTAAACAATCTGATGGTGAGGTTCCAATAATGCTGGAGTTTTGGGGAATATGGAGTACTCCTTCATTGCCATCATTCCCAAGTCCACTCTGACCCAGAGTTATAGCACCTGAGTGGGTCCTATCAATGGGTCAAATAGAACTGTTTGTTATTTAAAGTGATGGCAAACAAATGACTTGTGCAAAATTGAATTGTTAGAATTGAACTGTTTGATCATTTAACTGTGCATGAAAAAATGACTGATGTTTAATTGAATTGTTAGTGAGACATAGCAATACTTTGACACTTTTAACTTTGTTGACTTATGCTAAATTGAATTGTTAGAAAAAGAACTGTTTGACTGTAAACTGTGTGTATCTACAAAATGTATTTACAAATCATATATCTAATATATACATAAAAACAGGATTTAGCATTAAATAACTAACAATGGTTGATATGCCATAAAACCAACCCAACCAAACTATAGATCGGACCCTAACAGGTATTCTCACATCGGATCAGTGTGGACCTGGGAGTAATGGCATTAAAGGAGTCCTCTACATTCCCCAAAGCTCTATGACAAGAGCCTCATCATCAGATTGTTTAGTGTCATATCCAAGACACTCAATGAGGAGGGTTCTTACCCCGCTCCAGAGATACATTTGGTGTATTCTACCACCCCATCCAACTAGGCTGCTCTCTGGAGGGAAATAGTGTATTCTTAGCCCCATCAACAATATTTTCTGAGACAATTTTAGATTATTTCAATGATATTATTACAACAGCTATGTACAGTGGAGAAACCTGGACAGCCCTGTCAGTGTAGCTTAGAATACTCAGATTGCATCCTCTAGGAATGAGATTGAACTGTATCCAATGATGATGCTCCAGTCCTGGAGCTTTGGAGAGTGGGGTGTACCTTTTCATTGTTATTACTCCAATATGACCTGGAGTCATAGAACATGTCAGGGTCTAATCTATTGGTTCAAATAGATTTATTCAAATATACCTGTGTGCAAATTATTTGTATTAAGAATTGTTACTTGAAGCTATAATTGTGTACTAAGGATGATTATTGTTTGTTATTATTTGTCTGTTATGCCTACTTAAGCATCTATTCTTTTAATGATCTTCTCACATCAGTCTTAGAAAAAAAAAGAATCCTTGCATAAAACATATATACTATTAATACAATACCTACATACAGATAAAATTCTGTTTAGTAATTCATTCAATAGCCCCCAAAATACCCTCTTAATTCTTTTTCTCACCATTTTTCTGAAACCTTCTAATTTAATGCTTTTACACTATTGCTGTTTTTGATCTGATTAGGCAATTTATTCCAAAAATATATTATTACTCAGCAAAAAAATCCACTTGGTTTGTAGACTTGTTTTTTTAAATCTGTCTTGGCAGTAAATTTCCAGTTTGGGCAGAAATATAAAAAGATATCTACGATAATTAGAAAATCAATTAATCACTTTGAAAGTTTCAATTAAATCACCTCTCATTTTTCTTTCTAGCAAAGCAGTTCATTCTTTTTTCTCTAACCTCCCGCTGTAACTGTCATCTTTTCCTCTTTTTATTCTTTTTGTCACTCTTCTTTGTATGCTCCCCAATACTACATTCCAATTTCCTTGTCTACAAACTGGAGCTTAGGCTGGAGCACATTATTCTAAATGAGGGCTTTATATATTTTTAAAACAACATTTGCTTCCCTTGAAATAAAATTTCTAATTATCCACCCAATTATTCCATTTGCCCTCAAACCATATAACTGTTTGCAAATTATTACTATTTGATAGGATTACTTGAAACCATATGATTGTATGCAAACAAATTATTATTGAATTGTAATTATTACTTTAAACATATAACTGTGGATTAGATAAGAATACTTTATATCATTTAACTGTGTGCTAGCAAATAATCATCGACAAAAAAGTGAACTGAAAAAAGATGCAATGGAACATTGAAAATAGTTATGATTACAATCAAACATTTACAAATGAATCAAATTTAAGATTGAAATAACCCATAAGAAGTTGAGATGCTGTTAAATAAACCAAACCAAGAAACAGAGTTTGAAGGAGGGAGACAACAGAAATAGTTTATTTGCAAATGATTGCCTTGGGATTATGGTGAGAATTATTTGCATAAATCACGTCAAAACAGTTGACATAAGGAATGACCTTTGACTACCAAATAAACTCACTGACATTATCAAGAAGAAAAGATTGAAGAGACTTGGTCACATGATATGTAAAGACAATGGCAGTTACATCAACCATTCATACTAGAATGATTTTACCAACAAAAGATCCATAAGATGAACACCAAAGTAATTGAATGATCTAATAAGGGAAGACTTAAAACTATTTCTGTTAACAGTGAAAAGACTGGCAAAAGACAAGGTGAAATAGAGGTCTCATGTAGAAAACTATATGTAAAGAACTTGTATAGGTTTATGCAGATCAGAAACAATGGATTACTAATATTATTAATGACCTAAAATCATGATTTTGAAATTAAGGAATTTTAGACGAATCAGACATGCAGGACACTGCTGGAGAAGCAGGGACGAACTCATAAGTGATGTACTCTTATGGACCCCCACACATAGCCGTGCAAAAGCAGGACGACCAGCATGAACATACATTCAGCAGCTATGTGAGGATACGGGATGTTGTCCTGAAGACCTGCCTAGGGCGATGAACGATAGGGAGGAGTGGCGGGAGAGGGTCAGGGATATCCGTGCTACCAGCGCGATATGATGATGATGATGATGACAATTTTAATAGTGACTATTAGTTTTTGTTTTAGATTCTCATAGAATAAATCATATGTTGATTTTAGAATAAAATAGTATCATATACTTTTTCATTTAAATTAAATCAGTGATGTCAGCAAATACGTCACCATATTCCATTTGAAATTGTAGCAGATAGAACTAGTTTTCAGCATCTCTTCAGACAAGTACCATAATTTAAAAATAAGAGACATTGAATATGTATTGGGCGATATAAGCCAACAATCACATCCGGTGGTTAATATTAAAGAGACTATCAACAAAGTCAAAATACAAATTCTCTCAGGATTCAAGTTTCAAGGAATTAAAATTCATAAATAGAACAATTGTTGATGGTTGAATAATTCTAATTAAAAATTAATAATTAATTACTGACATGGTTTCATTGGCTTCAGCTGACTGACAGCAAAATGTTAGTGATTCTTACTTGATAAAACATACTAGTAGAAGGAGAAAAGAGAGAATAAATGCAACCAAAACAAAAAAGAACACACCATGAAAGAAAGAAAGAAAGAAAATGGGAGACAGAAACAAAAGAGATAGGTCATATACATACTTAGCGTAATGGATATTATAAGAAATAAAATGAACAGCTCAAGTTTGATCCTTGTGTTAGGCAGTTTGCATTTCAATTTGTACTAATGCTCTAGGGAAAGGCATGAATCAATCCCTTCTACCTCAATATATATGTAAATAGCAAGAAAGACTGGGTTCTTTAGCCTTACTTAGACAACCAGTCGAATAGAAGGAAAACTTTGAATACAAGCCAGTTTTACTCCACTTAAAAAAAAAATTGATCTCATAACCGTTCAAACAGCATTCTTTTCTTTTCTTTTTTCAAAAAAGAACACTATTTGAAGAGTGATGAGATCTAAATATATATAATTTGTCTTTTCTCCTGTTATTTTGATAAAACATCCATTGTTGTTCAAGCAACATTTTTCCCCATCTTAAAGTCCTGATGAAAGTTTATTAAAACCAAAATGTTTTAATGTTGACTTTCCATTATAATAAATTCATCACTTTTGGATAAATTTGTTTTTCTATTTTCTTTATACTGTCAGATGTATATTCATTATTTACTTACATTCATGTGGAACTCATAAGAGATGTACTCTTATGGATCCCCACACATGGCTGCGCAAAAGCAGGACGACCAGCTCGAACGTACATTCAGCAGCTATGTGAGGATACAGGCTGTTGTCCTGAAGACCTACCTAGGGCGATGAACGATAGGGAGGAGTGGCGAGAGAGGGTCAGGGATATCTGTGCTACCAGCGCGATATGATGATGATGATATGTGTCTGAGTGTTTGCCTCTGTGTGTGTGTGTGTGTGTGTGTGTGTGTGTGTGTGTATGTGTGAGTGTATTTACTTTTTATTGACACTTGTCAAGATTGATTATAGTGTAACAGGTTTTTGTCCTTTTGCCTGAATAAATAAGAGAGTTATTGGGGAGTGGTTTTACTCAAGTGCTCATTAAATGTTGTGACAAAACATCTTGTCAAGATATCTGGTGAAAGGAGATATTATGGGAAAAATCAAATTCATTTCTTCCTATATGAAGTATGTAGTAGGCTTACTCAAAATTTAAACTTAATTCACGGATTCTATCTCTTGGGCAAATAATTATTAGACCACTGTTCACCTCTATATGCACTTACACATGTGCACACAGGGTGGAGCAGAGAGGATGACTAATTTTGAAATGGCTGCTATTCAACACCAGGGAGAGGGACATATATCAGGCAATATTATTTCTGACAAGGGATCTTAGCATTTTTTCTCTTACATTTTCTGTTCTATTTCAGGTGAAACCATGGTGTAGTGGATGATGGAACATTGTTTGTTTGCCTATGAGAGTTACATGAAGAATAATGAGTCTGTTACAGCAGTTAGGCGTGAATTTTGGTGCAACTTCAACATTCGTCGAAATCACTCAGTTCCCACATACGTTGGGTTAATGCACTTTGCCTACAAGGTACACTATTGGATAAGAGACCAGTGGAAATCCCACAAACAGTGCATACCCTGGAAAATATGGAATGTGTCAGACAAGCTATGCTGCAGAGTCCCAATCAATTTGCTCAGAGGTATTCCATTGAACTTGGCATCAGTAATCGATCAGTAAGGTATCATCATCATCATCATGTCATGCCACCAGCACGGATATCCCTGACCCTCTCTCACTACTTCTCCCTATCATTCATCGCTTTTGGCAGGTCTTCAGGGTTACATCCCTTTGGGATAAAAACCAGCATTTCCACCCCAACAAATTAGTTGTTGTCCAACAGTTGAAACCAGGGGACTATGCACAGATGCTTAACCTCACCGGTCAGATAAAAGCAATTTTTGAGGCAAATGACAACCCCATTTTGTTAATGAGTGATGAAGCTCATTTTCTTCTCAATGGCATGATAAATCAACCAAACTGTTGTTATTGGGCTCTTGAAGATCCAAGTGAACTGCAAGACCACAACATAACACAAAAGTGGCAGTCTGGTGTGCTATTGATAAAGCTGCTGTCATTGGTCCTTTCTTTTTTGAAGATAATAATAGAAATGCTGTGACTGTGAACTCTGAGCCCTACATTAAGATGATCAACAACTTCTTTGTGTCTGAATTTTGACAAAAATGTTTGCCTATCTGATGCGTGTGGTTTCAGCACAATGGAGCGATGGCTCACACAGCCAGAACATCAATAGACATGCTTCGCTCATTCTTTGATGACCGCCTCATTTCCAGGTTTGCTGACATTCCTTGGCTCCCTTGGTCATCTGATTAGTGCATTTGTGATTATTTCTTCTGGGGATACCTCAAGGCATGTGTGTATGAGTATAAGTCTCATACACTGGAGGATTTCAATGAAGTTATTTGCATGGATGTTGCCCAAATTGACAGTGCAATGCTGGAGAGAGTAGAAGCCAATTTCCAAGAATGCCTTCAGAAATGCATTAATGAAAATGGACACCACATGAAGGATATTCTTTTCCAAACATAAATTAGTCAAACGCTAATTCAATGTGAACAAAGTGATGTCAATAAAATTTGTTTGAATCCAAAGTTAATGATTTCATGAAATTTTCACAATTGATTGTCCTCTCTGCCCTACCCTACACACACACACACACACACACACACACACACACACACACACACATATATATATATTCTTTAAATTACCGCTAAATATGTATTGAGCATGTTCTTAATATCTATAGTATTGTGACTTGTTTATTTTTTCTTTTTCCGACAAGTCATTTTCTATTTTATCATATATATGTGTATATATATATATTTCTGTTGATTCACCATACCTATAATTTGTTCAAATATATATATATATATATATATATATATATATATATATATAAAAGATAGGATATTGATGGTGGAAATACACAGTTAGTGTTGCTTGATGACTGTTAGTTTCTTGCATAAGTGATCATCGAATTAAATTGGGCTGATAATTGCATATGCAAGAAACTGACTGTTACCAAGCATCATTGACTTTGAATCTATAGTATCCTAACTCAGATGCATATGCTCTATGAATGATATTGAGCACTCTTTATTTATAAATATGGTGATGTAGGGTTAGAACTTAACTGTGTAATATGGGAAAGAATTGTTGTGAGAGTAATCTTGTGTTTGTCAGCATGTATGCCTCCGAGTCCGTATTGGGAGGTAGTGAACAATAAGTTTAAGTAAAGCGAAAAGTCAACAACAGTAAA
This sequence comes from Sepioteuthis lessoniana, assembly GCA_963585895.1. Taxonomy (NCBI): domain Eukaryota; kingdom Metazoa; phylum Mollusca; class Cephalopoda; order Myopsida; family Loliginidae; genus Sepioteuthis; species Sepioteuthis lessoniana. The sequence goes on from OY757909.1 coordinate 113,366,824, forward strand.
CAAAAAACAGCAAAAGCTATAAACAAGAGGTTTAAGTGCAACAAAAATTGTCTTTCAGGTATATTATTATTATTGTACCGAGTAGACAAATTCACCTTACCTAGGAAGTAGCATCTCATCAACTGTAAAGGACATTGACACGCAGCTAACAAGGGCATGGACAGGTATCAATAGGCTATCGATCATATGGAAATCAGACCTGACCGATAAAATGAAACGCAGTTTCTTCCAGGCAGTGGTCGTATCGATACTGCTGTATAGATGCACTACTTGGATGCTATCTAAATGGCTGGAGAAGAAGCTAGATGGCAATTACACAAGAATGCTGCGAGCAATATTGAACAAATCCTGGTGGTAACACCCCACAAGGCACCAACTATACGGCCACCAGCCTTCCATCACGAAAACTATCCAAGTTAGACAAACAAGACATGCAGGACACTGCAGGAGAAGCAGGGACGAGCTCATAAGTGATGTACTCCTATGGACCCCCATATATGGCCGGGCAAAAGCAGGACAACCAGCTCGAACATACATTCAGCAGCTATGTGAGGATACAGGATGTAACCCTGAAGACCTACCAGCGGAGATGAACAATAGCGAGAAGTGGCGAGAGAGGGTCAGGGATATTCGTGCTGGCAGCACGACATGATGATGATGATGATATAGGCAATAAAGATGTGATAAGCTTGTTAAGACAGAATACCTTTCCACCATGTGCTCCTAACACCTCTTTCCATGCTACTGCTTACTTCTTCTCTTGACCTTTAATACCAACGGCTCTTTTCCAAAATGTCCCAAGATGAAAAGAGAGTCTGTATGTAAGAAGAGCTCAATATATATATTATCTTCCCACACCAGATTGGGTCAGGGTGAGTCAGTGTAAGTTGTTCTTAGCTAGCTGGCTTATGTATCACCTGGTTTATTAGGAGTCTACTATCTTTGATTTCTCCACACATCCACTCTAAAAGGTTTTTAAATTGGGACTTAGTGTTGATTAAATCTGTCCTTGATGAAAATCTATACATATCTAGTATCTACGAACCATTACAATGGCAAACTAGATATTGGCTAATAAATTTTCCAAAGCTGATTTTTTCCCCAGAATTTTCTGTCCCATTATAGGCCATCTTCAAGGGGTGTATATATTGCAAAAGCAATACAACTTTTACAAGTACAATACAATTTTGTAAGAGTTAAGTGTTCTATTTATACTGGTGTAATGTTGTTGTGCGTTTTTTATGGTGACTTGAATGGATCAAAATAAAAATATGAAGACAAAGTTCATCTCTACAATTTAACCAAATATGTCTTAATGAAGAAATGCTGCCCAACTACATGTATATATATACATAAGTAAAACATGTAAGTCATCTGAAGAGACAAAGATTATAATAATATTCTTTTCCAAAATAAGTTTATAGTAACAATTTAACCAGGTTTGAGTTTTCTTCCAGTTACATTATATATATATATATATATATATAGTGTCATATATATATATAGTGTCATCCACAGACTGTTTCGCTCTATTAGAACTCTTCAGTGTGGCTAGACACGCAGGATGCTCGAAGCCGGGATCGAAACCCATCCAACTTTACATTAGACTAAGTTTCAGACCTCTCGGCCACCAAGCGGACCACGTTGGCTAAGGGAATTTTAAGGTATTTATTTTAGCAACAGCAGCAGCCTTTGTTTACATTTTTTATACCCTATCGGCTACCAGAGTGCTCAATTCTTTCGAAGAGCTTTGCATTACGCTGTGTGTGTGTGTGTGTGTGTGTGTGTGTGTGTGTGTGTGTGTGTGTGTGTGTGTGTAAGAGAAAAATAGAAAGAAATCAGATGGTATGTAAACATAGAAATATGAAAAAACCCAGATATTCAGGGGATGTATAAATAAAATTTCCAGAAATTTTTACTTTTAAAAAAGTTGGGACTGGAACAGCATAACTAAAATTGTTCATTTACAAATATAATTAATTTTACATAAATACATCTGTATTAAATAATGTCTCATCAAACAGCTAAGAAATTCAGAATGGAAATACCTGAGGTAAACAAAGCTCATATTTCCAATCTCTACAAAAACTGAAATCTATGTATAACTACAGCAACTGGAAATATATATATATATATATATATATATATATATATATATATATATATATATATATATCATCATCATCATCATCATGTCGTGCTGCCAGCACGGATATCCCTGACCCTCTCTCGCCATTTCTCCCTATCACTCATCGCCTCCGGCAGGTCTTCAGAGTTACATCCTGTGTCCTCACATAGTTGCTGTATTTAAGTTCGAGCTGGTTGTCCTGCTTTTGCACGGGCGACAACACCCCACGAGACACCAACTATACGGACACTTGCCCCCCATCACGAAAACTATACAAGTTAGACGAACCAGACACGCGGGACACTGCTGGAGAAGCAAGGATGAGCTCATAAGTGATGTACTCCTATGGACCCCCACATATATATATATATATATATATATATATATATATATATAGAGAGAGAGAGAGAGAGAGAGAGAGAGAGAGGGCATAGTGAGAGATTAAGCAAATAAAGAGGATAAAACAATGTGAGGTGATTTTGTTGCTCTAATATATGTTCTTCTGTGAAAAAAAACTTGGTTAGATTTGAAGTTTGGAATTTTAACATTATTCTATTGATAATGTTATTTATAATTAAAATGTTATTTTGATGATTAAAAAGTTTCTCAAAGAATGCAATTTGTCTGTTCCTAAGAAGCCAAGGTCATAGCCTCAACTTAAACAATCAACAAATTTTAACTGTAGTTCACCTACAAAATGTCCTGTGGAATTTGTTCTAAGAGTTAAAGATGTCTAGAAACATTATGGTATTACTGGATTTTATAAAAGTTTCAGATTTTTATATAATGTTATGATAATCATTTAATGTTCAAAGGTAAATATGTTACCTAGAAAGATATTGATGTAGCAGTAACATCTGGCACAGGTGAGACAATATAACTATGTTGAAATAATTGTATGATAAACAGAATGTTTTATTCATTCAGTTTTCTTTTTAAAACTAAAAACTAGCCCATTAGGAATTACTCTGGTACATACTTAAAATAATCTGCTCTTTTTAATGTTAAAATAAAAAAGGATTATTTCTGTTTCTGACTTGGTTCATTAAAAATGATCAAAAATTTATCATATAAAATTAAAATAAATGATTATTCTGCAGATGAGGGCCTAGTCAGCTGAGGCAAGAGAATACACTGACTGCATATCCCCCAATGAGTGTCCTGAATATGATACTAAAAAATCTGATGGTGAGGCTCCAGTAATGCTGGAACTTCAAGGAATATGGAGTACCCCTACATTGCCATCACTCCCAGATCCACTCTGGCCCAGATGGCAGCACATGATAGGGTCCCATCTATGGGTCAAATAGAACTATACCGTGTACTTTGCTAAACTGAATTGTTTAAAATAGAACTATTTGGACATTTAACTGTGTACTTATGTTAAATTGAATTGTTTGAAATATAACTGTTTATATATAGAAAAATGGATTTGGCATCAAATAACCTACAATGGTTGATATGTCATAAAACCAAACCAAACCAAATCAATCAGCAGATGAACTAGTGCTTCTTGCAACTACACCTACTCAATCGCCCAGTCAGCTGGGGCTGTAGAATATACCAACTGATCAATCTGATGGTGAGGTTCCACTGATGCTGGGGCTTTGGAGAATGTGGAGCACCCCTTCAATGCCATTGCTCCTAAGTCCACTCTGGCCAAGAATGGTAGCACCTTAACTGAATTGCTTGAAATAGAAATGTTTTTGACAATTAAACTGTACTGACATTTAAATTGCGTGCTTATGCTAAACTGAATTGTTTGAAATGGAACTGTTTTTGGCATCGAAACTCTACTTACACTAAAATGAATTGTTTAATATAGAACTGTTTTGACATTTAACTGTATGCAAATCTGTACTCATACTAAACTGAATTAGTTAAATTAGTACTGTTTGACTAAACTGAATAGCTTGAAATAGAAATGTTTTTGACAAACTGTGTACACATACTAAACTGAATTGTTTGAAATAGAACTATTAGCATAAAAGTGGATTTGGCATTAAATAACCTACAAAGGTTGATATGCCATAAAACCCTAACAACTGACCAACCAACACCTACTCAAGCTGAATTTCTGCTGCATAACTTGAATCAGACAGCAAGAGGTATTGGTCTGTATTTTAACTTATATAAAACAAAGTTCATGTGTTTTGATCAAGATGGTTCCATTTCATTATATCACAAGCATTTGAAATAAGTAGACCAGTTCATATACCTCAGTAGCAATATCTCATCTACTGAAAGCAATGTCAATACATCCATTGGTTAAGCATGGACTACTATTGACTGTTTAATGGCCATATGTAAATCTTATCCTTTTATAAAAACAAAATAGGAATTCTTCTGTAGCCATGCCAGTACTATTGTATAGTTGCACCACTTGGACTTTGATAAAATGCATGGAGAAAAAGCATGATGGGAACTACATAAGTCAAGGGAATTTGTGCTATCAGCATGCCTTGATGAGAGTGATGATGAAAATATTTACAAATTATAATTTATGATTGATTTTAATGGCATGTCAACCTATCAAGGGTTATTTTATGCCTAGCAGTTAGAGAATTATGTTTGTTACATGTTCATGCTTACTTTTTCGTGAAGTTGTTTCTTTTAAGAGTTTTCTGTTGTTTTTTGTCATTTTTTTTATCTCATTGTCCTATCTAATACTATTAATTTTAAAACCGATCTATTTGACCTATAGATGGGACTCTAACAGGTACTACCATTCTGGATAAGATGCAATTAGAAATCAAGTTGATGGATTGAGATGTTGCTTCTTACTGGGTATAAATAGTTTAGAAAAAAAACTCTTTGAAGGATCTAACAAAATGTCTGTATATGACTTGCTGGTTATCCATGTTCACACGGTAAAAGTATCTCAGAGACCTGAATTTACTCATCACAAACCAAAGGTTTCAGCTTGAGGGAACCAGTATTGTTGCTGACAGAAAGAATAGAGAGACTATTTTTAGCCTTATTGGAAGTTTTATTTATTATTAATAAAAGATGGTGTGGGGAGGATATTTCATCACATTCCTACTTATCAAGGTCCAATATAAGCATTAGTATATCCATTGATACACTAATATTGAATAAATGAAATGAAACACAAACAGCTTATATTGACTTAAAGGATAATCAATACACACACACACACACACACACACACACATATATATATATATATATATATATATATATATATATATATAATATTAGAAATGTTACAAGAATACACAAAAATATCCCAAACAGATGAAAAGCACACATTGTTCCATGTTTAAACTGTGAATAAAAAAGGGTAAAAATGGTAAAAGAATTTACTTCTTCTCTGAGTATTCAGAATAATGTGAGTTTATATTTCAGTGCCAAAGTGATACAAAACTCCTTCACTGAGTTTGGAAATAAAGTGTCTCTTCTGTTCAATGAACAGGGATAAAAGAGAGTTCTTATTCATTCAAAGAACAGTAACAAACAGAGAATGGGAAAAGATTCTGAATTATCATGTGACCAATGGACAAGTGATGTCAAAAGATTCACCCACAAATCCAAGAGAAGACAATTATTCATTGTCTCCCAACAGCCTGTTTAAAGTCTTCTGTCTTGTAGGTACCCTTCTTAAAAACCAGTGTATGGTCTGGTAGCAAATATTTTCTTCAGCATCATTAAAAATGGAAATTCAGATTAATAATTTCTTTCTTATGATATTCAAGTAACATTTCTGGTTTTTATTTTTTGTTTTTCTAGGAGCTAAAGAATTGTATTTACTTTTAAAGCAATTTTTCCAAGATATGAAAGCTGTTTGATTAGAAGACAATAAACATAAAGATAATCAAATACAAATTAGTGTTAAGTAGAATAATTAGAATTCTTAGAAGCAAATAGATTGATCTGAATGAAGATCAAAAAAGTAATGTTGCGCTAACTGCTGATTTTGATAAAACTGGATTCAATTTGGTTATCAATCGAATTTTGGAACCTATACTCATAGTTTTCTAATAAATCAGCAAAAATTTTCACCACACTTGAAGGAAAAAAACTACAAAGGTGAGTCAACAGTTTTGCAATATTTTGATATTGTGAGGCACAATTCAGTAGCTCTAGATACTTAGCCAAAATTGTAAGGATGATGAACTACATTGGGTAGTGAGATGCCAAGATTGCCTTATACTCTCTGAGTATTATGGGACTCATCAAAGGTTTTTCGGATAAGTGTATATTGTTGGGAAATTCTGAGGTTTGATTCTAACTCTTCTTTCTTCTTACTTTATTCACTTGTTATATTTTTTTTGTTTGTTGATGCTGTAAAGGAATTAAGGATGGAAAGAAAAAGACAAGGATACCTTTACACTCAATTTTTATTTTCGGGGTTCATAACTATTTTGTGGTGGTGAATATTTCCCTGAACCAGCAGAAATAACTGCACTTCCTAGTCAAGGTGTTTGAAGAATTTCATGGAATCATTTTTGACAAATTTTAAGTTTGAGGGTCTGCCATGTGTGCCTCTGTGTCTCTGTGGGTACATTCAGCTACTAGCATGACACAGAACACGCTGCTAAGTTCCCAGGCCCTCGCAGGCATGTGCATTCCCACTGGCAGCCGAAAGAAAAAGGTGTGTCTGTCTCAGTCGAGTTGGTAAAAGGTTCTGAGAAAAAGTTTGTCCCAGGAAGCCCCTCTTTTTAGGCATGCACTGATTTCACTTCCTGTCAGAGGCCTCCTGGGAAACTGTTACTTTTGCATTTTTTTTTTATGTTATTGTCTCTTTTTATTGCTTATTCAATCCCAAAAGTACAACTCACTGGATTTGCCTTTATGGTTCCATCATCATAAAGATTCTTGCAACTTGAGTAAAATTTCTAGAACCAAATTTCTGATTTCTGTAGTCAATTGCACCCTGACCTTTTGCATAAGAAATGTTTTTGGTTGCTTCTGCAGCTTTATGGCACAGTTTGAACTCATAAAGCATGATTTCTCAAATAATACTATATTGCACATTCATCTGCATGTCTTTCAAATCACACAAAGAATGAAGCAATGCACAACATGTCAATGCACCAACTATCACAATACTGCCAACCACAAAGGGTACCTCCCACAGCTTGAACTGCTTTGACCATGTGATATATGCATCACAAACTAGCACGTACCAAAATATTACAAAACTTGACTCACCTTGGTAAAAGTAAATATCCAGGTAAGAAGTTTTATTCATTCTTTGAACTTATATTGATTTGAAGATTTAACAAAAAATTTGCCAATAAATATGACTGACAATTGATGATATTTGAAAAATCTTACTCTGTCAGTGAGGCTTAGATTACAATAAGCACATCCATGCAGAGGGATAAAAGCCTCCTAAAAAAGAGATGTCCTGAGTATGACATTAGACTGCATCTGATGGTGAGGTTCCTGTTCTAGAGATCTGAAGTGTGTGGAGTACCCTTTCAATGTCCTTACTTCAAGGTCCACTCTGATCTGGTATAGTAGTACCTGTGAGGGTCCCATCTATGGGTCTAATAGATTTGTTTTCAAATTATTTGTATGAGATAAGAATACTTGATATCATATAACTGTGTGCCAAAAATCCAGACAACACAAAAATGTAGACATACAATGCATACAATTCCCTAACCTTTTGGTATAAAATTACCCCATTACATACTGTCAAAATCAAAAATCATATTTATTCATCTATCTATCTATCAATGAATATATATATATATATATATATATATATATATATATATATATATATATATATATATATTTAAAGTTATTAATCCATCTCCCCCACCATCACCTGGTTATTGGTAAATAGTTGGGCAGACTAAGTCTTTATTCTTCATAAGGTAACCAGTCTAGGAGAAGAAAAACTCTGAATTAAAACCAACTGTTCTCCACTTAAGAACTGACCTTGTGTCACATCCTACTAATGGTGGAGGGGTTGATTAAAGACCTACATATTCATATAGTAACAGAATTTCAATGCTGAATAGTTTGGTAATAAATAATTCCTAATAATATTCATCTTGTTTGTTTAATATTCCTTTAGAAATGATAAGATTCTGCTTTCTTTGGTTTGGAAGAAAATTGACTTTTTATTAAAAAAATGTTAGGAGTGTACTTATTTATAAACACTACTGTATAATTATGTGTTATTTTACACATAATTTCTTTGATTCTGTTGATGAAAACAACAATTTCATTACTTGTTTAGCATTCTTAATTGACTTTTGATTGACTTTCATAAATAACATCCCAATGACTAAAAAAAGTTCCAATTAAACACACTAATAAGTAAATAAACAAATTAATTAACAATTTGTTTTGGCAAATTATATTGTCAGTGAATTGATATAACTGATCAGTCAATTATAGAATATCATATTTTTTATTACATAGTTATAATTTTTTTAGTTATGAAATGTTTCAGTTTAATCTTTTTATTCCTAATAAAATTATATGAAACCTGATTGCTTCATAAATCAATTTCAATTTGACATGTGACTTTGGTGTCAAATTACAACTCTATGAAATAAAAGAAGATTCTATTCTAACATTTGTTGTAACTTCAACAAATTATAACATAGTGAGTGAGTACTCACATTGCAGAAAGACCCATTTAGACACTAGCTTAATGATTGAAAAGTTTTGATGCTTGTGGCTGGTGTCACCTCAGCTAATATATGAGAACCAAAATATGAAATGAAGGCTTAATGAATTTATGGATTTTGGTTGATATGAACAAAGCAAAGGTAGAAAATTGGCATGCAGTCAGTTTTAGGATGTGGTTAATTTTGGGATGTGGTCAGTTTTGGGATGCGGTCAGATTGAGCAGTTACAAATAAAACTAAGAAACAGAAGACATGACTTGAAAGTCTTAGAGCTTTACCCATTTCTAGGCCTTTCTAAAAGAATGACAAAAAATTCTCTGGTAACTGTTTTGATTGACTGATTTTAATGGCATTTCAACCCATCTAGGGTTATTTTATGCTTAGCAGTTAGGGAATCATGTTCATTGTATGTTTGTGTTGACATTTTTTGTGTAGTTCTTTCTGAAAGTTTTTTTTTTTTTTGTTTTGTTTTTGTTTAGTTTTTTCTTTGCGCACTGTCCTTTTGAATAGAAATAAATTTTAAGCAGATCTATTTTACCCATAAATGGGACCCTAACAGGTTCTATCACTCCTGGTCAGAGTAAGCCTGGGAGTAATGGCGATGAAGGAGTATTTAACACTCCTCAGATCTCCACAACTGGAGCCTCACCATCAGATGCAATTTAGTGTTATATCCAGGACATCCCACTTTATTTTGGGAAGTGGGGAGGATTTTACCCCACTGCAGAGGGATCCATGTAGAAGTCACTGCTCTAACATGCAGAATAAACAAGAATAACAACAAGAATAACAACACTTACTGGCTCAGCGGCCCCAGCTAGCATCCGGCTGGCAGACATAAAGTAGAATGGGTAGTAATTCAATACTAAACCTGTAACACCTGAAACATGACTGAAGCAAGGCGGTGAAAATATACACTAATATGCCCACTCACTGGGCCAGCAACTAATCATTATCCATGGAATGGACTAGGCCACCTTTGAATAGTGGAATGTCCCAGTGTCAATATAATCTCATTTCAACTCGTAATTCATGGTTGTGCATGTGAGCATTGATTCATTGCTACTGAGCCTTATGATAGAATTCTAACAAGCAGCATATTCTAAACCATAGCTGAGAGGGTCTAGTAACTGTTGAATTCTAGTAACCCACAACCAGAGCTGACCTCAGTGTTTTTAAGAGATTTTCATCTTAATAAAAGTATGAAATATAACATCAACAGGACAGGAATGACTATCAATGGGTTTTGAGATCTATCTAAGAGCAAATGCCCACAAAGCCCACTTGTGATGTAACAGCACATTTTGCCAATGTATTTATTTACCCAACCACTCTGTAATGGGCTGGGTGTGACACAAGGTCAATTTTTAAGTCCAGAAAATCTAATTTGAATTCAGTTTTCCTTCTCCTAGACTGGTGGCCTAAGCAAGACTAAAGAACCCAGTTTGCCCAACTATTTACCCATAACTGGGAAGCAGGGAGAACTGATAGATTCATGCCTTTTTCTTAGATTTAGAAAACTTTATTGGCTTCATGGATAGATAATAGTGCTGCTCAACAGAGATTGAAGGAGAACCGAGAAGAGATCCTAACACAATAAGACTGGATTCTGGGGTATCAAATGAAACTCTTACAGATAACCAGATGTTGGACCGAGTGGAGGAGGAAGAACCAGAGGAACTTCAACCTAAGTCAAATGAATGTTGTTATCATATCTCAGCAAAAAAATGTATAGATGTCATCAGTCATGTCAAGTAGATCAGTGAATACACAGAAGCTAAGGATGTTGACCCACTCTAAACACTTTCCTGAAGAGCTAAGACAGACACTGGAGAAAATAGAAAAATAAAGAAGACTCCATTAACTGAAGCATTCAGACTTATTTATATGACAGTAGCTTATATGAAAAAAATGTATCTAATTCTTATTTGCATATAATTCTAATCAAATTTAGTTTTGCCTAGTGTCATAATAAGGACACTCATTGGGTGGGTGGGGTCTTACCCCTCTACAGAGGTGCAGTTGGTGCATTCTACAACACCAGCCAATAGAGCTCTATCACAAAGTGTTAAATGATTAGAAATACAAGACAAGGTTGGCCAAAACGTTCATAGGCAGACCAAAATATTCACATGGAATGTGACCAAATGAGGTTTATTTTTCAACCTGATCCCCTTGCACAGTCCATACATTTATTTCATCGGTGTTGCAGTACTTGAATCTCATTGAATAAAAAGTCATCAACAGCAGATATGACATGAACTTTAAAGCTTATGAACTTTTCTGCCCACTCTTGTATATAAGAAAGGATTTTTTTATTCCCTTTTACGGCAAAACTTATTCATTTTAGCATTATAATGAATTGTAAATGAAATATATCTTATAATGTATGCACATATTAATAAAATTCTTGTATTTCCTATTTATTTGTAATTTTATTTATTCATATGTCTTTAGTTCTTTAAAAATGTTGGCTGGCTGTTTGGTAGGTGTTTTACAGAATATCAACCCTTATTGGTTATTTAATGTCAAATCATATATATATATATATATATATACACATGTATATGTATATTGTATTATCATCCGCAGACAGACTGTTTTGTTGTATTACGACTCTTCAGTGTAGCTAGGTATGTGAGACACTCCAAGCCGGGATTGAAAATCACCTAACCTCACGTCAGGCTGATGACATACCCCTAAGCCAAGCCTGCGATTCAATGTCAGCTTGGGAATTAACACTTACATATCAAATTTCATTTGTTTACATTTTGCAGTATTGGATACCAAAAGGCTCAATTATTAGAAGAGCTTTTGCATAACACAAGTAGCAACTGTTAATTTCTTTGCCAAAGTACTCATATATATATATATATATATATATATATATATATATATATATATATATTTTGTTCGCAAATAGCAAGTAGATAACTTTATTTTCAAATATAATACTAATCCCCAAACACAGAGAGGATGCGACACAAGGTCAATTTTAGGTGGAGTACAGCTTGTTCAAATTCAGAGTTTTCCTGCTTCTAGACTGGTTGCCTTACCAAGGGTAAAGAATTCAGCAGTCTTGTCCAGGATTTGAACTCAAGTTGCAGATTTCATTTCCAACAGCAATAACCATCATGGTAAATCAACTTAGATTAGGTTTTTGTTGTTTAATGGCAAACAAACCCTAGATGGGTTTTTAATGCTAAATCCTGTTAACACAAATATATATTATATATAATTTTTTAGTAAATAATTCATTGATAACATTATTTCTAAACAAGTAGAGCTCATTTTTTTGCACACAGTTAAATGGTTTCAAGTATTGCTATTTATTATTTGCACATGGTTAGATTGTTTCAAGTATTACTAACATAAATAATAAAGTTTAACATCAATCATTTGTTGGCACACACTTAAATGGTTTCAGGTATTGCTATCTAACACTAAGAATTCAATTTAATATCAATCATTTGTTTGCAGACAGTTTAATGGTTTCAAGTATAGTAAATGATTAAACACTTCTATCTGACCGATTGATGGGACCCTAACAGGTAGTACCAAATTGGGTCTGAGTGAACATGGGAGTAATGACAATAAAGGGGTACTCCATATTCCCCAAATTCCTCATCATCAGATGGTTTAGTGTCATATCTAGGACACTTGTAGGAGGTTTTTTTTTACCCCTCTTCAGGAGCTCATTATGCTGTGTACCTTCCATCTAGATATATAAGTATATAACCTTAATCCAGTAATAATGGCACATCATTGCAAAATTTTTATCAGAGCAATGTTTTTATGCTTATAGGGAGTCTTGCCAGAGAAGTGTGAAGATGTGAGAATCTTGTGACACATGTATGGTGAGCGTTTTCGGGGTCCCAGTTTTCTTCCTCCTTTTCTGTTCGAGAGGTGAAGAGGGGAAGACCAGAGAGACAGCAAGGAAGGATTTCATTGTACCCTTGGGATGCGATAGCTGCCGAAGTGAAAACGTAAATTTTCCTGTGCTGCACTGGCTTAAACATAGTCATTTGCCTTATATTTTTTTTGTTTTGCCATTCAAGCTTATAGGGTAGCGGCTGTGTGTTTTTGTTATACTCACGGTGAAAGAAGTATGTGAAGGTCCCACCCAAGTTTTGAAGTCTGAAGGAAGAACTAAAGTTACTCGCTGTGTTGTTGTCTAACTTTGTTTTTATTAATTTCGCTACACTTCTATAAATAAGCAATAAATAAAGAAATATAAATTCACTACAAGCAGTATACCTAAAGTGATCTATGAGAATAAAACAACTTCCAGTTTAATGATCATTTTGTTTACAATTAACACCCAGTTTTAGTCATCCAAATTCTCAATATAATGGAGATAACTATGAAATACTTATTAGAATATTTCACTTCTTCAAAAAAGTCATAAAAGTAGATATGACATCATTATATGAACTTTTCAGCCAATGAACCTTTCAGCCCACCCAAGTATAGAAAGATAGATAGATCAAAGCTAGAATAGCATAGATGCAAAGTCAGTGGTGCTTGGTGACAGTCAGTTTCTCATCAAGAGCCTGATGATCACACAGACAAGAAAATGACAGATACCAAGGGCTGATGACTCTATCCTAACTTAGATCTATGTATGCTCTATCACCAATATTGAGCACTCTTTAACTCTAAATATAGCAAGTGGCATTATTAATATACATTGTTATCGACAAACTAACTGTTTTGTTGCATCACAACTCATCAGAGTGGCTAGAGATGTGAGATGCTTACAAGCTGGGATTGAAACCTGACTAACTTTACATCAGCCTGATAACATACCTCACAGCCAACAGCAGTCTCAGCATAAGCAAAGGAATTTTAATGCATATGTATTAATTTTTCTTTGTTTACATTTATGCTAACAGAAACTGGAGTGCTTAATTCATTAGAAATGGTTTTTAACCGGGACATTGGCCCAGCGGTTAGAGTATTCGCCAATGGCCCGGGAGACCTGGGTTCAATCCCAGGTCGAGTCATACCAAAGACTTTAAAAATGGTACTTGATACCACCTTGCTTAACACTCAGCATTATAAGGTATGGTTCAAGGGTAAAGTGGAGCAATCCTGGGAATGGAGTAGCGCCCTCCCCTACACCTTGGTGTAGTAGCTATCGAAAAGGGAGCCTTCGGGTCACCCTCGACTATGGTCGCTAACTTTACTTACTTATATATATATATATATATATATATATATATATATATATATACACAGATGAGTCCCTGTGTTATTATTGTTAATGAACTAGATTGTGACATAGTAAGAGAGTTCAAACTCTATTCAATTTTGGACTAACACCTTGGTCTCCCCCAACCAATAGGTTAAATAGTATCACTTCTGTTCTTCTACAAGGATGGCTTTGGTATTAAATTACCCACAAAATTTGATATGCCATCAAACAAAGGAACCAAATCAAATTATATATATATATATATATATATATATATATATATATATATATATATTGAATTTATTGGCCTAATGAGTAGAGTGTTCGCTAATGGTCTGGGAGACCAGGGTTTTATCCCCGGTCAAGTCATACCAAAGACTCAAAAAATGGTACTTGATGCCACCTTGCTTAGCACTCAGCGTTATAAGGTTTAGATCAAAGGTAAAGTGGAGCAATTCTTGGAATGGAGTAGTGCCCTCCCCGACACCTTGGTGTAGTAGCTATTGAAAAGGGAGCCTTTGGGTCACCCTTGATTAAAGTTGCAAACTTTACTTTTTACTTATATTGAATTTGTTTCTTACCATTTTCAAGAACTACTTGCAGAATTCATTAATGTGAATATATAAGTTGTTGGACTTTTTGAATTCAGAAATGAAGTATATTTTGTAATATATTATTACCATTTTGATGGCATCATTTATTTAGTTTAGTCAACAGTTTTGCAATAGTTAAGCAGCTTTAGATGGGTTTGCTGAGGTTGTGAAGGTGTGTGGGTTTTGAAGGCTTTTGAAGGTCAGGGGCTAAGGGCATGGCTGTGTTGCCGTAAGATATCTGACTCCATATTTTGGTTACACTGTTTCACCCCACGTTGACTAGCCGGTGCAATGCCTTGCCCAAAGAAAGCCCCAAAAGAAATATACAAAAAGAAAAGATAGAAACAGATAAGAGACGAAAACATTTCTTCCATATTTTCCTTTATTTACTTGATGAAGGGACTAACCGACGCTACATCCCAAGACGTAGCATGGTGCCCAAAACACCAGACAGCAAAATGGTGTTGTTGGTTCGACAGATACTGCCTGAAAGAGAAAGATAATATCGTTTCCTTTTTCAAGAGGAAAATCCTTTTTTCTTTTTACGTCTGCATCATCTCCTTTTCCGTTAGAGACCTCTGGGAGTTTCTTCAAATTTAATAGTTTTCTTTTTATCTATTTATTTATTTTTTTAAATTTAATTTTTTTATTTATTTATTCGTTCCCTACAAGTGACAAACTCTTCTGAACCGTGAGATGTCAAAATCACCTGATAATCTACAAGAGATACTGACCAGATTTGCCAAAGAATCCATCCTAAGAATCAATCCTTTTAGGTCTGTCTGACCTTGCCCAATCATTGTGGTTCTTGCAACCAGAGTGAAATTTTTAAAACTATCTGGTGATCAACTCCACCTTCACCTTTCACACAACAAATTTTTGGTTGCTTCCGCAGTATTATGGCCTAGTTGGTACTTGTAAAGCATAAGTTTGTGAATTAGACTATATTGCACATTCATCTTTGTGGCTTTCAAATTACACATGGAGTGAAGGAACACACAACATGTCACTGCACCAACTACCATTATACTACCAATCATAGCAGATAACTTCTGTGACTTGAACTATTTTGGTTGCATTATATGCATGCTACTAACTAGCATATATCAAAATATTGTGAAACTTTTGATTCATCCAATTAATAAACAAATAAACAAGCAAACATTAAAGAATTTTTTGTTAATATATTCAAATCTCACTGAATTTTCTTTTGATAAAAAATATTTTCCATCTTTTATCCATAACAGCCAACCTTTCCATATACCTACGCTGCAATTATCCGCAGTTCATTTATAACACAATTGGCAGAATTCACCGACTGCTTCTCTTCAGAGGGGTAAGACTCCTACAATGAGTGTCCTGTGCTCGGTTGGCTGGGACTGCACAATACATCAACTGCTTCTCTTCTTGGATCCCTATATTTATATCATGAAGAGAAAGACTACTGTAATTGTAGTTGTTTTATCATGACTATCTCTTGACCGGCCCATTGGTATTATGGTTAGAGTGTTCGCCCATGGCCCTGGAGACCAGGGTTCAATCCCAGGTTGAGCCATACCAAAGACTCAAGAAATGGTACTTGATGCTTCCTTGCTTAACACTCAGCATTATAAGGTACAGATCAAGGGTAAAGTGGAGCAATCCAGGGAAAAGAGTTGCACCCTCCCCTACAAAACGGTGTTGTACCTATTGAAAAGGAAGCCTTCAGGCCGCCCTTGACTACAGTCGCCAACTTTACTTACTTATCTCTTCGTATTAGAGTCTCCATTCAGTATAAAGAAACTGTCTACATAATCTATGTCCTTAACCAAAGGTTTATGTTTCATATGCAGAAGGAAAATAGTAGGAATATATATCCTGAATAAGCAATAATCAAATTTTCATATCAGTGATATAAGTTTTGTTAGAATAAATGCAAGATAATCTGATAACAAATCTCTACCTCCTGAATCCTTTACTGTTTTTCCTGATAAAAAGAAAAATAGGTAACAGTATCCTACATCACTCTTAGTACTTATATTACAGTGACTGTGTTAAGTAGTTGGGCTTTTTTTAAATAATTTGATCATATTTCAAGTATTTAATTTTTTTAATATTATCAAGTGCCTTTCTAAGATTTCAGGAATCAAATCTAAAACAATAATCTGATCTATATACAAGTGTCATCCAATAAATACATTGAATTTTGCTGAAGGAGTTGGCAACAGTGAGCACTGTTTACAGTTGCACCTACTTTCAAGGAAATCAATAGTGATGAGTCCTTTCATGTGCCAGAAAACTGTCAGCATGACCTTCTTTACTGACTGTTTTGCCTGGAACTTTTTTCTTTAGCAGAGAGTCAGTGTGTTTCCACTTCATTGACTGTCTTTTTAACTCAGCTCATAGTGGCTAATTGATGTTAAACCTTCTTACAAACATATTTTTTATTAAAACATGCTTCTTCTTACACATCACACAATCTTCTGTAAATTCTACATAATTTGCTCTTCTTAGCCAACAAAAATTTGATGATCCTATTTACCCAACCCCTCCGTTCAGCCAGGATATGACACAAGGTCAATTTTTTAAGCGGAGTTAAGCAAGTTTGAATTCAGAGTTTCCCTTCTCCTAGACTAGTTGCCTCACCAAGGCTGAAGAACCTAGTCTGCCCTACTATTTACCCATAGCTGGAGGGAGAATAATTGGATTCATACCTTTCCCAAGGGTATTAGTGCTATGTGAAATGCAATCAGTCTTGTCCAGGAATTGAACTCGTATCGCCGTGTCCATATCCTGTGACGATAACCATTACACCACGGGCACATCCTGAAAAACAAAAAAATTTGATGATAGACTTCTGTTGAAGCTTAGAGCACTCTGTTGGATTTACCACCATTTTGAATAGCCTCCAAAGAAATATTTTTTCGAGATTAAAATAATTCTTGTGATAAATCAATTCCAAACAATGCAGAGTTTATATTTATGGGAAAAAAAAATCCTGAAAAAAAGTTTATTTTGCTTTTTCAAAAATTTCCCCTAAATTTATTGAATGATCCTTGTATATAGAATAGGCCCCTCCCTTAGTCCAAAAAATCCCCCTTATTTATTGAATGATCCATATATTAATACTGTTAAAACTATTTACCTACTTTTGTTGGAGGGATTTCAAGTACATTACATTATGTGGAAAATAAATAGATAGACTCAGCTTAGAGAAATCAAACCTCCCCATACCCATGCTCACATAGGGGTAAGACCTCCCCCACCATGAAAAATCCTGGGTAAGACTCTAAGCTGTGTCTGATGGTGAGGCTCCAGTTGTAGAGATTTGGAGTATGGAGTCCTCCTTTATTGCCATTACTCTCAAGTTCCCTTTAACCTGAAGTGAGAGTACCTGTTAGGGTCTCATCTATGGGTAAAATAAATCTGTTTAATAATTATTCATATTCAATTGGACCATGTGCAAAAATAAAGAAAGCTCTTAAGAAACACAAAAAATGTAAATTTATACTCACAGTTAATGTGATTCCCTAATGTCAGGGCATAGAATAATCCTACACAGGCAAACATGCCATTAAAATAAATCATACTTATGTAAGTAAGCTTCTACAAGATGATTCAGCAGATAAACTTATTTAAAAATCAATTTTCAGCCTGCCAGCTTTCTCCATGTTTGCCCATTTTTTGCACATCTATTTAAAAGGAATGACCACTGATAGGAAGTACAATTTATAATTCTGGTATGTTCCACATATGTAGAGAAATGTTCAAGAAATGCACTGAAAATAATGCCTTTTATTTACTTCTATTGAAACTACAACAGATGCAGAGAGTAAAATACTCCATTGGCTATGCATTTTTGCCAGTGATGCACTAGAGCCTTTATACCATACTTGTAAAATCGAACTTCGGTAGAGACAACCCACTTTTTCATATATTTTATTGTCAAGAAAATATTGTCAATCTTTCATCAGCCTTATTCATACTGTTGGGCTATTTGCAGTATTCTTCATTTCGTCAGTTGACAAGTGAAAATGGCTTGACTTTCACATCACTATAACCACTACTTAAACCCATTACCTATCACCTAACTGTTTTCATATCCGCTATTTAGTCTCTATTCAGCAATACATTCCTTCATATATAGTAAGTAATATAGTAAGTATAAAAGGAATTTATATGATCATCAGGATCACTATCAGTTATCATTCATTTTAAATTGAAATTTTAAATTCAAACTCCAGTCGTGCTATTATGCTCAATTTCAGACTAATACCTTTGGGTAAGGCATGAAACCCCTTTTTTCCCTTCAGCTGTTGGTTAAATGGTACCATTATGGTTTTTCTACTGAGATTGCTTTGGCATTAAATGACCCACAAATGTTGATATGCCTTTAAACAAAGAAACCAATTCCTTTTGAATGGATTTACAAAAAAAGGAAAGTTTGTTAGTAGATAGGTTATTTTGTTTAATGGCATATCAATCATTGTGGGCAACTTAATGCCAATCTTTTTTTTTATATATATATGATTTCATGCCTATAAGTAAATTGGTAGAAATAATTTTCCTTAACGGTTTCTCTTGAGATGGTTGACCATCAGTCACTGCCTTCTAGCACCTATAAGATAAAAAATGTTCATACAGCTGCTAGGACATAATGTGACCTGGTGATTGATTAGATCAGGCCATTTCAACCACCCGTCTAGCTCAAGTAAGGGCTGAAGTGGAGTGTTGCAGGTCCCATATACTTGTGCTCTAAACAAGTTTTGGACTTATATATCCTCTTCAGGTGATTTAAAATCATATGTACATATATAAAATCATAAAAACTTAAATATCAAATTTGAAATCATTTGCAGACCTATTCATTTTTTATTTTTCTCTCATTGGGATTTGTTTGGTTTCTCTTTTTAATGACATATCGACCTTCATGGGTTATTTAATGCCAAAGCCATCCTTCTAGAAGAACAGCAGTGATGCATATATATATATATATATATATATATATATATATATATATATATATTTCTAGAAGAAAAAACAACGAAACCAATCACAAAGGATTATAAATTTATTTCCATCCTTTTACGCATTTTTGAAATTTCCAAAAACACGAAAAAAAAATTAACAGGACTTCTTCAGATCTTTTTGATAAAAAAACTGGACTAAGTATACTATATATATATATATATATATATATACACCCATGGACAAAAATATAATACCACCCTCTAAAATGAAGAAAAAGATATTGTTTACAAATTTTAAATTATGAAAATCAGATATATGAAAGATAAGGCATGAAGACTATTAGATTTAAGAAATGAAGAAATTTCAATTGATCTTTTATATGTATATTAGATTTATGCTTAATTTTAAAATTTTGTTTTGACATAAATATAAGACCAATGAGCAGAACTATAGAATATAAAGGCAAATTCTTTATTTAATATTTTGTAGATAAGCCATTAGCTTTAATAACCTCAAAAATTTGTCTAGGCATACTATCAACTAGTATGTGAAGTTGAACCAAAGGTATTTTTTCCCATGCATCTGAGATTGCGTTTTTGAGTTCAGAAATTGCTGAGTACTGTCAACTTCCTTCATAAACTTTTACAACAATCAATCCCCACAAATTTTCTATAGGACTGAGGTCTGGAAAGCACACTAGGTCGTCAAGAAGTCTTATTTTTTGTTCAAGCAAGTACTTCTTTGTTATTGATGCATTGTGGATAGCAGCATTATCTTGCTGAAAAATCCATTCTTCTCAACATAACTGACACCCCTCTTGTGTGAAAGATAAATCATTTAGTGTCTTCACATAATCTGCTGCTTTTTGTGACCACTGACAAATTGTAGTTTAAGTTTTCCTGAAGATGAGAAGCCCCCTCCCTTAGATCATAAGAGATCCTCCTTCACTATGCCTTGTTGAGTAATTCTCTTTTGGAAAGTTTTTGCATGCCAGTACTTCTGAAAGCCATCTGGACAGTCTAAAATGAATTTCTTTTCGTTTGAGAAAACAACTTTTCGTATTCTTTGGCACTCATGATTTGATATTGATGGGCATATTGCAGTCGTTTCTCTTTGTGCTACATAGTTAACCTTGGACGATGAATTATTTTCTTATACTTAATTTTTTCATTGTTTAAGTGCTTTCTAATTGTTCTAGTACGGCAAGGAGCATCCACTAGAGATTTCAATATTTTTGATGTTGACAAAGTTTTCTTTTTTACTTTGTAAACAATTCTTCTCTTAAATGGTGGTGATAATTTTTCTGGTCTGCCAGTTGGTTTTCTTGTTCCATACTTATTTAGACTTTTCAAGTAATTACAGATAGCTGTATTACTCTGTCCTAAGGCCTTCAAAATTTCTCTCTGAGATTTTTTGACTCTTTTCAGACCTGTAATTTCACCTTTCTCAAATTCAGATAATTTAGTTCCTTTAGTCATTTACGTTTTTGGTATTTTAAGTATTACAGTTTAAATAGCTTTTATATTATGTAGACTGATAATATGTATATTATGTAGACTGATGATATGTATATGATAAATTTTTCAATTAGATTAAGTCCTTTTTTTCTTTAGTTTTTATTGGTGGTCTTATATTCAAGTCAAAAATAAATTTTAAAATTTAGCATAAATGCTAATGTACATATAAAAAATGAACTGTAATTTCTTCTTATTTTAAATTTAAATGTCTCTTAACCTTATCTTTTATATATTTGATTTTCATAATTTAAAAATTTTAAGCAATACCTTTTTCTTCATTTTGAGGGTGGTCTTATATTTTTGTCCAGGGGTGTATATATATATATATATATATATATATATATATATATATATATAATATAAAAAGTATTGTTATTTTCAAAAGTTTTTAACAAGATTTTTTAGCTATATTGATACAAATATAATAAAAAAGTTCATAAAATCTTATATGGAACTGTTGTTTATCAGAAAGAATTATAAGTTTTGTACTACAATCACTAATATTTGAGAAATATGCCCTGTTTTGTATGAAGAAATTCTTGAAATAATAACATATTTTGCTTTTGTTACAGGTAAAAAAAGATTTTATTTTTAATGCAGTGGGGTGGGTGCATTTGATTTTTTTCTTACATCAATATCAAAGGCTAAATTAGAAAAATAAAAATGTAAAAATAAGCAGTCATATCTAAATTTTTCTTGTATTTTTAAAATCAGAAACAAACAACAACAATAGTTTATAACGAATAAAAAGGTCAGGAAAACAAGTATAAACAGATAAACACAAGTGAAATGAAAACATTGATTAATGGAAAATATAAAAAGATTTTTTCATAAAGATCTGAATGCACAATAAGCCTGAAGGTCATTTTTTTATTTGTTCATGAAAGCATTTAAAAAGCATCTGAAATGAGTAGACTTGCACTGACATAGATGAGGGTCATTCAATAAATAAAGTGAATTTTGCTTAAGGACATTCAAAAATTCATTTCTCCTCCCAGCGATGGGAAAATAGTTGGGCAGATTGGATTCTCTGGCCTTGATTAGGCAACCAATCTAGGAGAAGAAAAATGTGTATTCATACCAGCAGTATTCTACTTAGTAATTGACTTTATGTTGCATGCTGCTCGTGAAATAGGAGTTGGGTAAACACATACATAAATCTGGTAATTCATGTCTCTTAATATGTGCCATCAACACGCACACACACAAACACACACACACACGCGCGCATACACACACACACACACACACACACACACACACACACACACACACACGTGTATACGTTCATATATTTGGTAACTCATTTCTTTTAATATGTGCATTCAACACACACACACACACGCGCGCGCGTGTATACATTCATATATTTGGTAGTTCATTTCTCTTAATAGGTGCATTTAACACACACACACACACACACACACATATGTATACATTTATATATCTGGTAACTCATTTCTCTCAATATGTGCATTCAACATATGCACACACACACACATATACACACACATACACACACACATGTATACATTCATATATCTGGTGACTCATTTCTCTCAATATGTGCATTCAACACACACACACACACACACACACACACACACACACACACACACACACACAGAGACATGTATACATTCATATATTTGGTAGCTCATTTCTCTTAATAGGTGCATTCAATATACACACGCACACGCACACACACACACACGTATACATTCATATATCTGGTAAATCATTTCTTTTCATATTTTTTCTTTTAAAAAAAGCAAAGACATTTTAAGCAATGTGAAAAAATTCAAATTAGAAAAATTTTCCAACTATAAAATCATTAAAAAAATCCTAAATCCACCAATAAAAAGTATTTTTGAAATATCATACGTAATTCTTTATATAAATTTAACTCTTTCACTATATTCATGCTGATAAGTGATACTACAATGTTTTAATGATTATATTTTTTAAATTTTATTCTGCTACACAAATTGTCTGAGCAAACAGGAAGTATAAATTGAGGGAAAAGATGAAAGATTATAAGGTCTGACATACATCTGAGGAAGGTTGAAGAGCCGTATCGCCTTGACACTACAAACATGCAAATAATCTTTCATTTCAAATGAGCCCTAATCATGAAATATAATGCAATATACACCAAAGAATTTTAAAAAATTTTAACCCTCAAGTTTGTGAAATTTGATGACAAAAATTCTGCAAAGTTCCAAACAATAAAACATCCAAGAACTTGATAAGTAAAACAATTATGGTTTAACTTTTTGAAGTCCAGAAACTGAATATATATGTGTGTGTGTGTGTGTGTGTGTGTGTGTGTGTGTGTGTGTGTGTGTGTGTGTGTGTGTGTGTGTGATTAAAATGGACAGACACATCATATTTGCCTATTCTATCTTTGCTCTACTCAAGTCTAAAAATTCTAACTGTAAACTCCTTCATATTCCACGAAGAAAAAAAAAACAAAAAATCCAAAATTTGAGCTCTCCATATAAAGATTAACAAAACCTCCTTAAACAAGATCAACTTTGAATAAAGCAGCCACATTCTAAAATGCCTATAGCACATTTCCCACCAATTCTTCCTCTTAGCTCTAGTAAAATATTTTCTTCCATAAATTCTCCTTCCACTTGTTCTTCCTTCTACTCTCTATATAAATGTTTATGACTCATCATTGTATTTGTGATTTCATTATTCTCTCCGTTCAAAATGTCTCCAGTTGGGACCAAAAGTACGGAATCTTCCAAAATTCAATCTATCAAATTCAATCTAAGTCAAATGGCTCATACAAAGACTTGAATGGGTCAAACATAGAATAGGTGACCATGAAGTGTCTGTCCTATTTAATTGAACATATTTAAAAGAGAAAATTCTTCCAATATATATATATATATATATACACACACATACACACACACACACTTACATATATATATATATATATTACAGAGAGAGAGAGAAAGAGAGAGAGAGAGAGAAAGAAAGAAAGAGAATTGGTGTGTTGTTCATTTGTAAATTTTAATTCAAAATATATAAAATATCATTTCAAATTATACAATGAATAATCAATGTTCACACTTTTTTCAACAATTCAGCAGTTAAAAGTTTTCATAAGTGAAGCTCTAACATTTGAATAAAATAAAAAATTGTTAATGTGGAAGAATGTATGTTAACAGAGAGAAGAATCAGTCTGCCATAAAACTGGATTCTAACTAAAATCAAGCTTTGAATTTACAGATAAAAACAACAGGAAAAAAAGCAATAAATAAAACTTTGTTGAAATAGGAAATACCAAGAAATAATAACTTCTCCCAAATCTTCAGGCTGTGAAATCAAATCAAATGATCATCATAAACTCTTTCAATAATTTCTGCCTTGAGTTATGTTGTATACAGAAAAAGAGATTGAACCAAAAAGCATGTTGTGTCAGTGATAGGAATAAATGATACCTTAGTTCTAGCAATGATTTTGCTTAAAGGGAATGAACAAATGATTGTAATTAAGCAGTCAGAATATTAAACAGATTATAAGCAAAAACATACATTCTGCTTGGTTGATTTATTTTAATGGTATGTCAACTTGTCTAGGGCTATTTCATTCTTAGAGGTTAGAGAATTACATTCACCGTATATTTATACTGGTCTTTTTTGTGTTGCTGTTTCTTTAGAGTTTTTTGTACACAGTCATGTGATATCAAGTATTTCTATGTAATATCAATAATTTGCAAAGAGTCTCATGGTTTCAAGAATTCCTATCTAATACTAATAATTATATAGTTTCAAGTAATTATTTCTACTTAATGATAGCAATTTGTTTATGCATAATCCTTTCTCAACAATTATAGCTTCAAGTTCCTAATACAAATACTTTGCAAACGGTTATATGGTTTCAAGTAACTAATAATAATCCTTAGTAAACAATTATAGCTTCAAGTAACTCTTCCTAATACAAATACTTTGCAAACAGTTATATGGTTTCAAATAACTAATAATAATCCTTAGTAAACAATTATAGCTTCCAGTAATTATTCTTTATGTAAATAATACAAGGAGAATACATGTACATTGTATGTTTACATTTATATTTTTTACGTAGTTTCTGAACTTTTGCCCATAGTTATATGATATCAAGTATTCTTATTGAATGCATATAATTTTTAAAGAGCTCTATTTAACCCATTAATGTAACAGGTACAACTACTCCAGGTCAGAGTGGACATGGGAGAAATGGCAATGAAAGGATACATCACAATCCAGAACTGGAGCCTTGGCAGCAGATGCAATTTAGTATCATACTCAGTATGTCCCTTTTTGGGGGTGTGAGGGTCTTACTCTTCTGTGGGAGATGCAGTCAGTGTATTCTAACCTCTTCCAACCAGGCAAATATATATTCTGGATGTGCTGGGTAAGTACCAAACACCAAACACAAGTTCAAACTCCTGTTGCATTTATTTTCAGACAAATTGCAATGGGAGTTTGAACTTGTTACCTTGTATAGAAGAATCGGACCCTCACACCCCCTTTGAACTTGTTACTTGTATAGAAGAATAGGACCCTCACACACCTCCAAAAAGGGACATACTGAGTATGATATTAAACTGCATCTGCTGCCAAGGCTCCAGATCTGGACTGGGATGTATCCTTTCATTGCTATTAC
This sequence comes from Sepioteuthis lessoniana, assembly GCA_963585895.1. Taxonomy (NCBI): domain Eukaryota; kingdom Metazoa; phylum Mollusca; class Cephalopoda; order Myopsida; family Loliginidae; genus Sepioteuthis; species Sepioteuthis lessoniana. The sequence continues at coordinate 113,392,491 of OY757909.1, forward strand.
TCCCATGTCCACTCTGACCTGGAGTGGTAGTACCTGTTACATTAATGGGTTAAATAGAGCTCTTAAAAAAATGAAAGATATGAATCCCCTTATCCTCCCAGATTTGAATTAAATAGTATCACTGCTGTTCTTCTACAGGGATGGTTTTGCCATTAAATAATCCACAAAGGTTGATATGCCATTAAACAAAGACACCAAACCAAACGATGAAGGGATTTTTATAAATTTTAGAAACAGTTTACTCTTTCTATATTTTTTTGGTCATGGGATTAATAAGAAAAATATGTAAATAATGATTTTTAATTAATCAAGTTTAATTAAATAAATAATTGATTCTTATTATACTTCAAATATTTCTCTATTGAAACTTGATTATTAAATTTTTTTATTTCTAGCATGTTTTCCAATCTTTCAATGGACATTAACAAAAAATAAATAAGCAATTAAAAGTTGAAAGTCTTTGATTTGATTTTTTGGTTTTGTTTCTTTGCTTGAATGGATTATTTAATGCCAAAACCATCCTTCTAGAACGACAGTATTGGAACTATTTAACTCATAGCTTGTGGGTGGGGACAAAGGGATTCATACTTTTCCCAAGGGTATTAGTATAAAAGTGAATGTAATAGCGCAACTGGAGTTTGAACTCACTATAATATCTCAGTCTAACACAATAGCCACGACACCACAGAGATTCCTTTGAAAGATGTTGATTTTTGGAACTCTTAAGAAAACCAATCATGATGCAAAGGTTATCATCCAAGAAAGCGGACCCAGCTACCTGAGTTAAATCCTGAGTGAGGCTGTTTTTACATAACAAGATATGAATCTATTCTCCCCTGTGGGGATTAATGAAAAGGAAATTTTTAAAAAATAAAAATAAATTAAAAAAATGTAGCAGTTTCCCAAAATTTGCACGTGCCTGGAGAGATGAACCTCCTGGTGCCAAAAGAGAAATTCTGTCATTCAGCTGTTACCACTGCTATCAAAAGGACCCTTTTCTCTTGGCTGCTAGTAGTAAGCATGTGTTGATTGGGTTCTGGGGCCTAGTAGTCAGCTGTATCTCCTGCTGAACATACAACAAACGCTCTAATTTGTAACCCATAGAAAATGACTCTGATATATTTCAACACCTTGTCTGAGAAACATTCATCGTCACAGAATAGTCATGAACCCAAAAATAAAATTTGAATATCAAAGTATCCTTGTCTCTTTCCTTCTGTCTTCAATTTTCTTACAACTTCCCACAGAAAGAAGACAACAAGTTAATGGGATAAGAAGAATCATAATCATCCCAATAGACCTTGACAACCAACACCAATGCCCAACAACCACAACTATGAATAAAATAACCAAACCTTCTTATATCTTGTACTTTCAAGCTAGGAGTAAATAGTAGGGCAAACTGAACTCTTTCACCTTGGCATAGCAACCAATCTAGGAGATGGAAAACACTTAATTCAAACTAGTTGTACACCTGGTAAGTGACAGGCTCCACTGACTATTCATACTCAACACATGCTATATAAGTAGCACTCCTAAGCCCAAACCAGGTTGTGTGATCTGTGACCAATGTCTATCAGTTTTGTGATTTTTAAAAATTAGAAATAGGTTTTTATACCAGATGGAAGTTTTTGATTCCAAACTAATGGGAATATTTCTAAATATGCCATTAAGATCCCTTGCATATGAAGACTAAATGCTCTGAAGAAGAAGTACTCCTACTCTAGAGAAAGAATAAATCTTATGATTGCAACAATCCCCGAACTACAAATGTTTGTAACTTTATTAGATTGTTTAGAAAATGGTGTTTAATTTTATATAAACTGTTTAAATTCTGTTTATACAACTTAATTGTAGTTGTATAATAAAATTTCACATTCTTGATTTAAGTATCCTCTTTGTTAATTTTCTATCACGTCTTTCAGAATTTGATCTTGAAAGTTATATGACCCTTATCATGAATATGAAAAAAGAAGTGATACATTTACTTTTTTTCAAACTAGGTTATAGTTTTACTTCATGACAATGCTCAGCTAAATGTTGCTAGGATGACACTGCAAAAGCCTACTGACTAAGGATATGAGTCTTTTCCAAAACTACCACATTCTCCTGATCTCTCACCAAACAACAACAACCATTTTTTCAAGTATCTGGACTCTTATTTTTTCTGCCAAAAAACATTCCATTCTAAAGGAGAAGTAGAAACTGCATTTAGAAATTTCTCGTCATCAAAACCTGTTGAGTTTTATCATAAATCACCTTAGCAGAAATGCACTGCACATCTCTGTAGATCGTTCTACAATAACATGGCACAGGGCAGATGGTGTTACCAAGAAGAATGACAAAAATAAAGTGAGCAACCTTCCATCTGCATATGACTTTTGTTCATTTTGGGATGAGGAGTAATACACATAAATTTATTTGATAAAAGAATATATATATGAAAAGAGTATTTTGTTAGAAAAAAAATTAGGATTTTTAAGTCAGTCAACTTCTTGTATAAATTCAATTTAATTAAGTTATTATAAAATATTTTGATGCAAAGAATTTTTCATTTTTCTAAAGATATAGTTGTACACTCTGTGACAATGATCAGCATACATGCTGCACACTTTTTATTAGATATATATATATATATATATATTGTCATCCACAGACAGACTGTTTCATTGTATCACAACTCTTCAGTGTAGCAAGACATGTTGGACGCTTGAAGCTGGGATCGAAACCTGCCCAACTTTATGTTAGACTTAGTATCATACAGCTCAGCCAACAACCGAACCATGTCAGCTCGGGAATTATAAGGCATTAAGTAGTAGCATTCATTTGTTTATATTTTTGCCTTACCGGATACCAGAGTGCTGAATTCGTTCGAAAAGCTTTGCATTATGCGAGTTGCAGCTGTAAATTCCTTCGCCAGAGTGCTCAACCCCGTGGATGAGCATATATATTATCATCCACATGTGTATGTGTGTGTGTGTGTGTGTTTGTGTTCGCTCTGTATATAAAGTTACTTAATGTATTTGTTTGTTTATTTGTACTTGTCGGGATTCTACATATCTTAACAAAAAACACCTTCCCACTTAAAAATTTTCTCAGTGGTCTGCTAAGTTGCATATTTTGGTTTTAGAAAATCACATCTAAAAAAAAAAAGATTATTCGAAAAAATAAGACTGAAAATGAATAATTATATTCTAATATTCATTTTCAATCTTATCTTTTTTATACTTTCTTATTTCTTTAAGATAAGCAATCATTTTGTTGATATCTTTTACAGTTTATCTATAGTTATGATCATATAATCAACCATGACCTTATAACAACATTAGCCTTATTAATCACCCATCTGTAAAGTTAACTAAATTTTTCTGAAAAATAATATAAATATATTTACTAACAAAATGAACAACTTGCTTCTTAAGATTAAATCTTCAATTTTTCCTTTCAAGTTTTTTATTCTATTAATTGTAAGGTAATATTTCATTTATGTTTTGTCTGGTATAAGAGCTAATTATTTACCAGATTTTAAAACATAAATATAAAACAGCAGCAATTTATCTCAGAATATTATTGATAGTTTAAATTTGAGCAATTATATTGAATGTATTCTATGGGATTTCTTTGAATATAGATAATATAGGGATAAATACCTGTGCAGCCCCCCTTGTAAGATACTCTGGGTCATTCTTAAGATGGGTAAGGGAGAAACTAAGACAGATAGACCAAAGGACAAGGAAATTGTTTGCAATGCACAAGGTTTTATTCCTGAGGGATGACATAGACAGACTCTATGTCAGGAAAAGAAGGAGGAAGTGACTTCACGATCATTGAGGATTGCATAGATGCAATAGTGTTGTATGCACCTTATACTTTTTCTTATTCTTATCTATCAGGCCGGATTCTCTGATCTTCTATCTGGGACTTCTTCAGGTTGTCTTGGGTTTATCTTGGTCTCCATGTCCTCTTCTGTTTTTATAAATGAAAATAAAGACTTTGTTTGGTTTTCAACATCTTTATTCACCCAAATTACCACATCAATTATACTGCTGGAGAAATAGCCATTTTAGACGTTCATTCATTATGGTGCCCTGGACTGCTCTCATCAACTCTACTTAACTGACCCATTCTCATGACTCTACCAACCAATCAGAGAACTGCTAAAAATGCCAGCTAAGGGCCTATCATATCACTGGTTATTTTTCATGACTTTTTTTAATGAATTACCAGTTAACTTTTGAATTCATATATTTTGAATTCTATACTGATTTTACAAAATTAATAGGCAACCTATTCATTATATAACAACAGCTCAGGGACTTTCTGGGACTTTGAGATACAAATGGATCACCAAATCCTGGTTAAAAGACCAGACTTACTATTAATTAACAAGAAAAAAGAACTAATCTTATGGATTTTGCTGTTCCAGTGGATTACAGAGTGAAAATAAAATAAAACAAAAAGATAACCAAATACTTGGATCTTGTCAGAGAGCTGAAAAAGCTGTGGAACATGAAGGTGATTGTGATTCCAATTTTAGTTGCACTTGGAATCGTCCCTAAGGGCTCGGAAAAAAGACTTGGAGAACTGGAGAACAAAAGAAGAATCAAGAGCCTCCAGACCACAATACTATTAAGATTAGTAAGAAAGTATTCTTACTGATCTTAATAGTGCTATGGTCTGGAGACTCTTGATTCTGGAGGCCTTAGGAGATTGGGTGTCACTCGGACTTCAGTTAAAAACAGCAGTTAAAACTGGTGCGAAAAATTCACAAGGAGTGTATTAATGATAACTGGAAACCCTGATACAGACCAGCTCATTGACCCTAATGAGTAGAATGTTTGCCAATGGTCCAGGAGACCAGGGTTCAATCCCTGGTAGCGTCATACCAAAGACTTTAAAAATAGTACTTTATGCCTCCTTGCTTAACACTCAGTAATATAAGGTACGCATCAAGGGTAAAGTAGGGCAACCCAGGGAAAGGAGTAGTGCTCTCCCCTACACCTTGGTGTTGTAGCAATTGAAAAGGGAACCTTCTGGTTGCCCTCGACTATGGTCGACAATTTTACTTTATATAGGAATGGATTTCAGCATTAAAAAATGTGCCATGCTCATAATGAACTGTTGGAAAAAAGAAACAATGGAAGGAATAGAACAACCAAATCAGAAAACATCCATGCTTATAAAGACAAAAAATTACCAATACTTGTGAAATTGTCAAACTGGACACCAACAAAAAAAACAGAGATACAAGAAATAATAAGAAAAGAATACCTCAGAAGAACAAGAAACCTTCTTAAAACCGAGCTCTGCAACAGAAATTTTATCAAAGAAATAAACATTTGGGAATTACCTATCGTAAGATACTCTGGACCTTTCTTAAAATGGATAAGGGAGGAACTCAGACAAATTGACCAAAGAACAAGGATATTGATGACTATATAAAAGGTTTTACACTCAAGAGAAGACATAGACTACATGTGTCAAGAAAAGAAGGAGGAAGAGGACTTGCTAGCATTGCGGTGTGCAGAGATACATCAATGAAAGGGCTCAAGAAATACTAAAGAGAGCAAAGAAAGATTAACAACAGCATCCAGTAATAGGAATGGAAACATAAGGATAAACAGAAAAATAATAAAAACTAAAAAACAAGAATAGGAAGAAAAATAACTGTTTGGATACTTCAAGCAACAAACTTGCAAGATGGCACACAAGAAGACTTGGACATGGCTTAGAAAGGGAAACATCAAGAGAGAAACTGAATCTCTGTTAAAAGCAATACAAAATAATGCCATAAAGACAATTTATATAAAATTGATAATATACAACAGAATACCAAGTGTAGGTTATGTGTAGACATAGATGAAACAGTTAATCACATCATTAATACATGTAGGCAACAAACTAACAAAAGAAATACGAGACTTGGTTCAACCAGAAAAAAAGATAATCCACTGGGAACTGTGCAAAAGATAAAAATTTTACCATACAACCAAACGTCCAAGAGAATGAGATGCATAGAATTTTCTGGGATTTGAAATCACATGATCTTGGCCTGAAGACTAGACTTAGTGTTGATTAACAAGAAAAAAGAACTTGTCATCTAGTAGATTTTGCCATTTTGGTAACCTCAAAGAGAAAATATAAGAAACTAAAAAGGTAGACAAATGCTTGGATCTTGCCAGAGAGCTGAAAAAACTTTGAAATATGAAGGAGATGGTGATACAAAGTGTTGTTGGTGCACTTAGAACAGTGCCTAAAGGCTTGAAAAAAAGACTGGAGAAATTGAAAATCAGAAAAGAAATTGAGACCATCCATTCCACTGAATTGTTAAGATTGGCAAGAATACCCAGAAGAGTCCAGGAGACCTGAGTAGACTTGCTGTAACTCAGACTCCAGTGAAAAATCACCAGCTCACATTGGTAAGAAAAACTTGTTAGGAGGTAAAAAATAATTATTATAAGCCACCAGAAACAATACTGATAACATAAGGATCAATAGAAAAAAAATAACCAGAAAACAAAAATAGGAAGTGTGGTGATAAAGGAAGGAACTATATAATCTCCCTTACTTTCTGGGAATGAATTGTTCCCCTTTTGTTTAGTTTACTGGTGGGTGGCCATTTTAGCCGTGACTACCTCCAAAACCAGTTCTTAGTTGAATAAAGCTTTTCTTCAAGCTTATCTGACTGACTTCTTCAATTGATTGCAAGCTTTAACATATCATTTATTACAGGAAGAAAAATACCTCAATGGAAGTTTTAAATGACTTACAAATGACATCTTATATGAGAAAACATGAACGTGGCTAAGAAAGGGAAATATTAAGAGAGAAACTGAATTTAAGATACAAACAGATCCAGACCAGATCAGACAGAGTTTTAAGAAACAAAAAGAAAAGAACTTGTCATCTTGTAGATTTTGCCATTCCAGCATAGCTCAGAATGAAAATATAGGAAGATGAAAAGCTTGACAAATACCAGGACTTTACCAGAAAGCTGAAAAAGTTGTGAAACATGAAGCTAATGGTGATACCAAGCATAGTTGGACCTCTTGGAATAGTCTCCAAGAATCTAGACAAAAGGCGGAGTGAAGAAGAGGTCAGAAGAATCAAGACCACTCAGAGCACAGCACTGTTAAAATCAGCAGGGATAATTAGCCAAGGAAAACTGAGGAGACTTGCTGTCACTCAGACTCCAGTGAAAGAGCTGGAGTGAAAGAAAAAGTAAAGTAAATATTATTACTAGTTTTAAAATGCCTGACTTCATAAAACAATGAATTAGTTCCATATAGTTATTAGTAATAATGAATAATAAATTGACTTAGAAAAGAACATAAAACAATGACTTTGATAGAATATCAGTTAAAACTGTTACCAGATATTGATACTCTATAAATTATGTGGCTTTTACAAGTTCGAGATTTTACACACTTCAAGGACATTTGTTTTTATTACTTCAACTGCATGAGGTTAAATAAACAAAAAAACAATTTATGATTGGAATAAATCTTATGTCTGGAGTATTATCAAAGTCCCATATTCATGATTGTTGAGTCTGTTCAATGGCAAATTGCAACAGATATTTACTTATTTTTTTTATATAAATTGGCTTGGACTGGAGATGGAAATTGTTAGAGTATAAAAATGACCAAGATAAATCATACATTATGTCGAATGACCAACAGAATTGAAAAATTGCCCAATATGTCCCAATATCTATTTCTTTAGTAAAAACATTTTTTCCATAATTACTTTCACTAAAAGCTTTTTTTGTTCATAAATAGTACACAAAGAGCTTCAATTTCTATAAATTTCAAGATCTTATGGCAATTATTGTCAATGAGAACTTCATTTGAATAAATCACTCATATTTTGACTGGTAGAATCTCATAAAAGTTATTATATTTGCATATAAATTTCATATGCTAAAAAGCAAAAACTATTATGGTATCTCCACCTAGTTGGTTGGGCTTAGAATATGCTGACTGTATACTCTGAAGAGGAGTAAGACCCCCTACAAAAAAGATTGTTCAGGGTATGACACTAAACTGCATCAGATGGTGAGGTTCCAGTTCAGATGAGTATGGAGTGCCCCTTCCTTAATATTACTCCTAGGTCCACTCTTACTGAGTGGTAATACCTCTTGGGTCCCATATATAGGTCAAATTGATCTATTTGAAAATTATTAATATGTATTTACCAACCCCTCTGCATGAACAGAATGTGACACAAGGTGAATTTTTAAGTGGAGTTTAACAAGTTTGAATTCAGAGTTTTCCTTCTCTTAGATCAGTTGCCATACCAAGATTAAAGAGCACAGTCTGCCCTACTATTTGCTCATAACTGGAGGAAGAATAGTTGGATTCATACATTTCTCAAGAGTATTAGTGCTATGTGAAATCCTAACAGCCTTGTCCAGGACTTGAACTCTGATCACTGAGTTCATTACCAATAATGATAACCCCTACACCACAGGCACCACCATTATTAATACCAGATCAATATACTAAATACTACATAACTGTGTGTAAATTATTTATATGAAGAATAGTTGTTTGAAGTTATAATTGTTTACTAAGGATTATTATTAGTTATTAAAACCATTTAACTATGTGCAAACAAAATGACTATTATTAAATAGAAATTGTTACTTGAAACCATATAATTATTAGTATTATATAGAAATACTTGAAACCATATAACTGTGTGCAAATTATTTGTATTTGATAGAAATACTTGATATCATATAACTTAAGAAATAACTATACAAAAACTGTAAACATAAATGTAAATAATACAATCTCCTAACCAATAGACATAAAATAGTACTATATGAATTGACATGCAATTAAAATCAACCACGTAGTCAATCATTTTATGGGAGAGTGGTTGTAAATCTTATTTAAATAAATCAGCATAAATAATTCAGTAATGACCTTTAGATCACTGGTTACAAGATTCAAATTTCAATTCAACTTAACTTTACTTTGTTTTAGATGTTATATATATATATATATATATATATATATCGTATATATATATATATATATATATATATATGTATATATATATTGTCACCCACAGACAGACTGTTTCATTGTATCACAACTCTTTAGTGTGGCTAGATACATTGGACGCTTGAAGCTGGGATCGAAACCCACCCAACTTTACGTTAGACTTAGTATCATATTGCTCAGCCAACAACCGAACCATGTCAGCTCGGGAATTATAAGGCATTAAGTTGTAGCTTTCGTTTGTTTACATTTATACCTTACCAGATACCAGAGTGTTCAATTCATTTGAAGCTTTGCATTATGTGAGTGGCAGCCATAAATTCCTTCGCCAGAGTGCTCAACCCCTGTGGGGGAGTGTATATATTGTCATCCACAGACAGACTGTTTCGTTCTATCACAACTCTTCAGTATAGCTAGACACGTAGGACGCTTGAAGCTGGGATCGAAACCTGCCCAACTTTATGTTAGACTTAGTATCATACCGCTTAACTAACAAGTGAACCACGTCAGCTCAGGAATTATAAGGCATTAAGTCGTAGCATTCGTTTGTTTACATTTTTGCCTTATCAGATACTAAAGTGCTCAATTCATTTGAAGAGCTTTGCATTATGGGAGTGGCAGCCATACATTCCTTTGCCAGAGTGCTCAACCCTCATGGGGGAGTGTCATACACACACACACACACACACACATGTATATATATATATATATATATGTATTGGCCCAGCGGTTAGAGTGTTCGCCAATGGCCCGGGAGACCTGGGTTCAATCCCAGGTCGAGTCATACCAAAGACTTTAAAAATGGAACTTGATACCACCTTGCTTAACACTCAGCATTATAAGGTACGGTTCAAGGGTAAAGTGGAGCAATCCAGGGAATGGAGTAGCGCCCTCCCCTACACCTTGGTGTAGTAGCTATCGAAAAGGGAGCCTTCGGGTCACCCTCGACTATGGTCGCTAACTTTACTTACTTTACTATATATATATATATGTATGTATGTATGTATATGCATTTATTCAACTCCTTTGCATGAGTTGAATGTGACACAAAGTAAGTTTAACAAGTTTGAATTCAGAGTTTTCCTTCTAGACTGATTGTCATGCCAAGGTTTAAGAGGTTAGTCTGCCCTACTATATACTCATAGCTGGAGGGAGAATAGATGAATTCCTCAAGTGTATTAGTGCTATATGAAATGCAAACAGCCTCTTCCAGGACTTGACTTTGGGTCACCGGGTCCATTTCTTAATCCAATAACCATTACACCACAAGTGTATATATATATATATATATATATATATATATAAGCACTTGTGTGTATATATATATCATCATCAAGTTGGTTGACTCTACATATCTTGTTCATCTTACTTGAGTGGTTTGTAAAATGGGAGGCAGGTGTATGTACAACTGATGTTTTGTGGGGTGCTGCTTCCAAGATATATATATACATATATATATTTCTTTAAGAAAAACAAAAACCAGTCATATATATATACATTACTGAATAAAAGTTTAGGATAACATTTATTGTTTCTTTAAAATGAATAAAATTTCAAATGTTTAAAGAAATAAATTTATTACTACAAAGCAAATTTTTTTCATCATTTCAGTAACTTGTAAAAGTATGTTCATAGATTCATTGTTCCCAAGCAGTGCATAAATGTTTGAACAACTTTTGCTTATTTGTAAGCTGTTCACCAATGGCCCAGGAGACCTGGGTTCAATCCCAGGTCGAGTCATACCAAGGACTCAAAAAATGGTACTTGATGCCTCCTTGCTGAACATTCAGCATTATAAGGTACGGATCATGAGTAAATTGAAGCAATCCAGGGAAGGAGTAGCGCCCTCCCCTACACCTTGGTGTAGTAGCTATCGAAAAGGGAGCCTTCGGGTCATCTTCGACTATGGTCGCCAACTTTACTTATTAGCTTATAGAAACAATTTACAGTGGTCTCAAACTTTGGTCTGCAGTATATATATATATATATATATATATATGTATATTTAGGCAGCATTTCTTCGTTAATGCAAATTTCATTAAACATGATAGACATTTTATGCCTACATATTCTCTTTTGGATCCGTTCGAATTCCCGTATTACTTTTATCGTATTCGGGGGGAATTGATTTAGGTATTGTCCATAGTTGTATGTATCCCTAGTACTTTCTGCCCGACTTATATATAAATTTAAATGTCCCCAAGGAGATTGTATCTCTGATAATAATAATATATATGTTGGTTTAACCTCAACTACCCTGTCGAGGAGACTTACAATGCACCTTTCTGACACAAGTTCAATAGCTCAGCATTTAAAAAAACATTCATGCCCAACAACACAACTACGAAAAATTCTCACCAACAACACAACAATACTCGAACATCAAAATAATAAACAAAAACTTCAGATTCTCGAAGCACTCTATATTAGAAACCTGCAACCAGCACTTAATAGAATTAATTTTCAAACCAGTGCTAACGTACTTAAATGTCTTTAGCTACTGGCACTATTTACAGAATTACATTTAAAAGCAAGCGCCATAATCTCCAACAGCAAAGACGTCCTTACACAGTAGTAATTTGCTAAAACAAAAGTTACATCACTTTTGTAACAGATTCTCCCCTGATGATGGCCCAAAGTCGGGCAGAAAGTACTAGGGATACATACAACTATGGACAATACCAAAATCAATTCCCCCTGAATACGATAAAAGTAATACGGGAATTCGAACGGATCCAAAAGAGAATATGTAGGCATAAAATGTCTATTATGTTTAATGAAATTTGCATATATATATATATATATATATATATATATATATGTTATATGCATGTGGAAGTATTTGTATATATGTGAGTGAGTATATGCATGTATGAATAGATATATGTAGACACATGTAATAATAAAACCAACAGTAGGGTGGCTAATATTCTCAGTTTAAAGTTAACTGTATGAACTTTTTCAGCTATTTCTATAACTGCATGGCATTTATATATGTCAGGAAGTTGTGTTTATCTCTATCTAAAGACAATATTTATAGAGAAGTACAGAAGTTATTTTGGAAGGGAAAAACAACTATCAGTATTTAAACAAATAAAAGACAGACTGAACCTTTCCAAAAATATATTGAAGTGTAACCTCTAAAAGATAAAAATAACTGTGGTTCATTGGAAAAGATTATAAGCTTTGGTTTGGTGAATGTAACAATCAAAATTACAAGAAGTACATATGGTAATTTTTCATAAAATAAAATATGTACAGTATCAGTCCTAGATAAGTACACCATTTATATTTCTATATAAAAGTCTGAGTCTGAATACAAAGCAGTTCAATAATAAATACCACCATACATATATTTTTGCAATTCAATTTTTGGTTAAAAAGCTTCAGTACAGTAGAATTTGGTAATAAATAATGCCTGCTAATATCCATTTTGATTTTTACAATATTCCACTAAAAATGATAAAATGCCATTATCTTTGGTCTAGAAGAAAATTAATGTTTTATAAAAGACAGTATGGTGTTCCTCGACTCCACATGTCTTGTTCATCTTACTTGAGTGGTTTGTGAGATAGGAGGCTGGTGTACATACAGCTGCTGTTTTGTGAGATGCTGTTTCCAAGATATATATATATATATATATATATATATATATATATATATATATATATATACGTGTGTGTGTGTGTGTGTGTGTGTGCTATCTTAAACAAATCCCAGAAGCAGCCTACAAAACAGTGGCACTGCTGGAGAAACAAGCACAAATTCATAAGCAATATACTCCTATGTATTTCTTCATATGGACGTGTCAGTATTGGTTGACAAACAAATACTTACATAAGCTCTGTATAGACACAGGATGCAGTCTAGAAGACCAGCCACCAGTAATAGATGTTAAAGATGGATGTTAAGAGAGAGTCTAGGAACTCCATGTAGAGACTGGAACTTGATGATGATATATATGTGTGTGTGAGTGTGTGTGTGCATATATATATATATATATACACACACACACACACACATATATATATATATATATATATATAATGCAGTTCTAATTAAGAGTAATTGTCACAGAATCTCTTTTAAGAGCCTGTAATAGTTATTGCTAATCCATAGTATTTTTAATAAATTGTTCCTTATTTTATGGGCAATATTGTACATTATTATTGGAAAAAAATTGTGAACAACTTTTTCATAAAATTTAACCAAACTTAATGGAACTTGCATAAGAGAATGACTGCTGCCAAAATACCTTGTAATAATTATCATGAATATCTCACAGACAAACCTTTCAGCACTTTCTCATATTATGCTAATTTTGTAAATATGTCCATACCAATATGATATCTATCTATCTATCTATCTATCTATCTATCTATGCATGTGTGTGTGTGTGTGTATGTGAGTGAGTTGTGTTGTGTTCAATATTTTATGAAGCCAGAATGTTCAACTATGAAAGAAAAAAAATTTTGCGTCTTCTTTGTTATTTGTTAATTCATTTACTGTGAAATAAAAAAACCAAGGTGAAGATCCTCTGAGTGAGTTAATTCCATAATTTTTGTCAGGAATAGTATCCCATATGATTTCTCATCTGTTTTAATGGATTTTAAAAACTCTGCATTAGTTCATGCATGCTGATGCTAATCAGTAGCTGTGTTCATCCAAAATTCCTTCGGCTTTAGCATCAGAATCCATGAAAAAAATTCAGTTGTATCTCATCTCATTTTCAAATCTTCTGTAAGAATGGCTAGACATGATTCAATGGAAATGCTCATTTTTTTCACAAACATCTCTGATAGTCAATCAATCAACCTTTACAAGATAGCACAACACAACTGTTTTAGCATTTCTGCTGATAGAAATCCTCTCAGATTTTTCACAAACGTCTTTGATAGTCAATCTATGAACCTTCACAAGACAACACAACTGTTTTAGCATTTCTGCTGATAGAAGTCCTCTCAGAGAGCTGATCACTTTTAACTGATCTTTTTCCTTCCTTGAAGTATTGATGCCAATCAAAGGACCAAATACAACTCATTGCATCATGTCTAAGAATTTCTTTTGGCATTTCAAGAGTAACAGAACCAGTTTTCAGCAAAATTTCATGTTTGCTAATTATTTGGTATTTTCTGCCATGAGAAAATATGAAACACTAAAAAAAAAATTGAATCATTATGTATGCATAGCTGAGTAACTTATATGATAAAGTGATGATGTCTAGATGTCTAGATAGCAGTCTAGATGAGATTAACAATTTGAAAAGTAATTATGAAACCACTTTCTTTCCTCTATGAACACACTTCATACATATTAGTACGTGTGTGTGTGTGCGTGTGTGTGTGTGTGTGTGTGTGTGCGCGTTATCAATTAAAAGAATATTATTTCAATGCCTACTTGGAGGTTGTACACATAATGTAGTGGCTAAGATGTTAGACAGTTCAAACTTCAGTTTTACTATTACATTCATTTTCAGACAAATACCCTTTGGAAAGGTACAAACACCCCTATCTACCCCAGCTATGGGTTAAATAGTACCATTTTTGTTCTTGTAGAATGGCATTTGCCTTAAAGAACCCAGAAAGCTTGATATGCCATTAAACAAAGAAACCAAGGAGGTGCCCGTGGTGTAGTGGTTAATGGCGACATGAGTTCAAATCCTGGACGAGACTGATTGCATTTCACATAGCACTAATACCCTTGGGAAAGGTATGAATCCAATTATTCTCCCTCCAGCTATGGGTAAATAGTAGGACAGACTGAGTTCTTCAGCCTTGGTGAGGCAACTAGTCTAGAAGAAGGAAAACTCTGAATTCAAACCTGTTAAACTCCGCTTAAAAAAAAATTGACCTTGTGTCATATCCTGCCCATGCGGAGGGCTTGGTAAATAGGATTAAACAAAGAAACCAAACAAAACTAATGAATACTATGTTCTTAATTATGAATACTGAAAATATTTGAACACACCATCATATTTTGGAGGGGTATCCTCATGGTGTAATGGTTAAAGCGGTGGACTGCGGAATCGTAGTACACGAGTTCATACTTCAGTCGTGCTATTACGTTCACTTTCGGGCAAATACCCTTGGGAAAGGTATGAACCCCCTTATCCTCCCAGCTATGAGTTGAATAGTACGACTACTGTTCTTCTAGGAGAATGGCTTTGGCATTAAATAACCTAAAAAGAGTTGATATGCCATTAAACAAAAAAAAACCAAACCAAACCATCATATTTTGATAGTATTCCTTTAGCGAGCTAATAACAAGATTTATAAAAACACTAATCCGAACTCCCAAATGGTACAGCTAGAACTTTCAGTGTTTAGCCTTCTATTCATAGTACCAATGCCTTGGAAGCAGTGTAATATTAGGAACTTTTTTTAGTTTGTCTTGCAGACCAGAAAATGTGTTATCTTTAGTTTTGTAGAAATATCTTTAGTTGCAACTGTACTGTAGTAGTAATAGTAGTAGTAATAGTAGGAGTAGTAGTAGGAGTAGTAGTGGAGAGGGTGATGGATGGGTTGTTCTACTGCTACTGTTGCTGCTGCTGCCGCTGTTGTAAATGTTGAATGACTAGCAAAGAAAGAAATGAGTTCTGTATTCTTTCTCTGTTATAAGTTAAAGATAGGGAATAAAACAGAAAGAAAAAAAAGAAAAAAAAACAAGACAATAATTAAGAATTTTTTTTTAAATAACCAAAAACAAGCATTTTATTTAGAAGGGAATAGTTTTCAGGTAGAGAAATACAAAGCTGAGATCAGGTTTGACACAAGGTTACAAGAATGAAGCATTTACAGAGGTCACACATGTACACATATTTATATTATGTGTTCAAAAAGGAAAGAAAATGTATGTATTTTATAATTACTTTTCAAATTGGCAATGGTTCATCTTGACTGTTATCAAGATATCTAGACATCATCACTTACTTATATAAGTAGTAATGCTTTGTGATTGACTGATTAATTGATTTTAATGGCGTGTCAATTCATCTGGGGTTATTTTATGACTAAAAGGTAAGGAATCACTTTTATTGTACATTCATACTTACATTTTTTATGGAATTGTTTTTTAAGCATTTTTTTCAGTTTGATCAAATACAAATAATTTCTTTCAAATCTATTTGATACATAGCTGAGACTATAATAGGTACTACCACTCTGGTTCAGGGTGGACCTTGGAGTAATAACAATGAAAGGTTACGCAACACTTTCCAGATCTCAGAACTGGAGCTTTATCATCAAATAAAGTTTAGTGTCATACCTAAGACAGACCTTTTTGGAGGGGGTCTTACCCATCTACAAAGGGTACAGACCGCATATTGTAGGTCCTAAGTGTAATGATCTATAAGTCTGGCTTGCCAAATATCAATGCATGTTAAGTCATACAAGAAAAAGACAGAGAAATACAAAGTAAAGAAAGAAAAGCAACAAATTAAAAAAAAGATACATATATATATATATATATAGAGAGAGAGAGAGAGAAAGGGTTAGTTGGTTGGTTGGTACATTGGATTTTATAGTCTGTTAACTCTTGTTGGATTATGGGGGTTGAGCACTCTGGCAAAGGAACTTACAGCTGCTGCTCGCATAATGCAAAGCTCTTTGGACGAATTGAGCACTCTGGTATCTGGTAAGATATAAAATGTAAACAAATGAATGCTGCTACTTAATACCTTATAATTTCCAAGCTGACGGGGTACACTTGTTGGCTGAGCAGTATGATACTAAGTATAACGTAAAGTTGGGCGGGTTTCGATCCCAGCTTCAAGTGTTTAGCCACACTAAAGAGTTGTGATACAATGAAACAGTCTGTCTGTGGATGACAATATACATATATATATATATATATATATATATATATATATATATATATCATCATCATCATCATGTCTTACTGCTAGTACGGATTTCCCTGACTCTCTCTTCCCATTCATCTCTATTATCCATCACTTCAGGCAGGTTTTCCAGACTATATCCAGTGTCCATACTGAGCTGTTGTAGAGAGGTTCAAGTAGGTTGTCCAGCACTTGTACACCTGTGTGAAGGAGCCCGTAGGAGAACATTGCTTATGATTTAGTTCTTACTTCTCCAGCAGTGTCCCACTTGTCTTGTCCATTTTATTTGGATGGTTTTAGAGATGGGAGGTAGGTGGCTGTACAGCCGCTGCTTTGTGGGATGTTACTTCCAGGATTTGTCCAATATGACTCATAGCATTCTTGTGTAATTCCCAGTGTAATTCTAGCTTTTTCTCTACACTCTTAGTCAGTGTCCAAATATATATATATATATATATATATATATATATCATCATCATCGTCATTATCACCATCATCATCATAATCAAGGTGTACTGACAGCAAAGACACCCTTTACTCTAGCCCTCTATCTCTATCAATTATTAACTTTGGCAAATCATCCAGACGGCATCTAGAGTCTGCACAGAGTTAATGAATGTAAGTTTTTGCTAGTTAGCCAACACTAGTGTGTCCATGTGTAAGAATCCATTGGAGAAAATTGCTTCTGAGTTGATTCTTACTTCACCAGCAGTTTCCACAATGCTTTGTTCGTCTTGCTCATCATACAGATGCTGTTTTGTAGATTCTTGGCACAGGATTTGTTCCAAACAGCAGGCAGCATTGTAAAATTAACAACTTGTCATAAAAAAATTTTTCCATGAATCAAAAGATTGAATTCTCAAATAGTGACTGGCTCAGTCAACTGGGGCAGTAGAATACACTGACTGTGTCTCCCCCATTGAGTGTTTTGGATACAACATTAAACTATCTGATGGTGAGGCTCCAGTCCTGGAGCTTTGGAGAATGCGGAGTACCCCTTCATTGCCATCACTCCTTGGTCCACTCTGGCCTGGAATGGTAGCACCTAATAGGGTTCTATCTATGGGTCAAATAGAACTATTTGACATTTAAACTGTCCAAACAAATGATATGCTAAACTGAATTGTTAGAAATAGAACTGTTTGATCACTTAACTGTGAGTAAACTGATATTTAATTGAATTGTCAGTGATACATAAAAATAGTTGGAACCATTTAACATTGTTGACTTGTTAGAAATAGAACTGTTTGATCATTAACTGTGTGTATCTACAAAATATGTTTACAAATTATATATTTAAGATATATGTATTAAGCAGATTTGGCATTAAATAACCAACAGTTGTTGATATGCCATAAAACCCAACCAAATCAATTATTGGCTTGTAGAGCAAGATAAAACTTAAGATGAATACATTTCTACTCACCTCCTCATGAGAGTCTCATGACTAATAGTCCCATGGATTTTTACAAAAAAAATACAATCAGCAGATGAAACAGGTCTCATCTGATAATAGTAACTTTTTTCGTAAAAAATACATTAAATTAATAATAATAAGACTGTTATGAAGTGGCAAGTTTGTTTGGTTGGGTTTTATGGCATATCAACCATTATTGGGTTTTATGGCATATCAACCATTATTTGTTTAAATTTGTAAGAACTTATTTGTTTGCATACTAGTATTCCTATTGTTTCTATGCAGTTAAACAGCTTCAATTATTGCTATCTCACTCTAATAATTCTATTTACTGTTAATCATTTGGTTGCAGACAGTGAAGTGGTTACAAGTATTGCTATTTAACACTAATTATTCTATTTAACTCCATTCATTTTCACACAGTCAAATAGTTACAAGTATTGATACGTTATACCTATATTTCAGTTTAGGCTCACAGTTAAAGATTTCCAAGAATTGCTATTTAACACTTATAATTCTGTTCAACAATACACATTCCAAGCATTGTTACGTATTTGTAACAATTCAATAAAACATCAGTCATTTGTTTATACACAGTTAAATAATCAAGCAGTTCTACATCTAATAATTCAAAATAGCATAAGTCATTTGTTGACACACAGTTTAAATGTCAAATACTTTTATTTGACCCATAGATAGGACCCTATCAGGTGCTACCACTCTGGTTTAGAATGGACGTGAGAACAATGGTAATGAAGAGATACTCTGCATTCCCCAAAGTTCCAGCATTACTGGAGCCTCATCATCAAATTATTTAGTGTCATATCTAGAACACTAGTTGTGGGGGAGTCTTACTTCTCTGCAGAAATGCAGTTGGTGTATTCTACAGCCCCAACCAACTGGTCTGTGAAGTGGCAAGTAGACACATATATATATATATATATATATAAAAGTTAGGATAGCATAGACTTGATCTCATGATTGCTCAGGTAAAAAACTGACTGTCACCAAGCACCATTGACTCTATATCTACGCTATCCTAACTTTGATTCATATGCTCTATCACCAATATTAAGAACTCTTTATTTATAAATATTACAAACTATATATATATATATATATATATATATATATATATATATATATATATATATACACTTATGCCCAAACATGCTCTTACATGTTAAGGAAAACTTAGCAAAATATTATCTAAAAAATTGATGAAAACATGTGTGTGTGTGTGTGTGTGTGTGTGTGTGTGTGTGTGTGTGTGTGTGTCAGTATTTACATGTGTATGTGTGTGTATTCTGTATAAATATTCTGTTTTGTTCCCATCAACATCCTCTAAGCCCTACTTTGGTTTTTAGATGCATTGTTCTCCAAGTAACTTGTGGCTGATGTCTGACTGCGTCTCTTGTTGCTTTATTTAAACAATCCCTTTTTAAAACAGTCACTGCAGAATGGAAGTGAAAACAGATGAACATAAAAAGAAAAAAAAGAAAAGAAAAAATTTAAAGCCAAGTGTTTTATGATTTTTATTCGTCCTCTCTACTTCCAAATGTGTCCTCTTTCAAGTGGCTGAGAGGCCTTGAAAAACTTAGCTTCTTTTTGGCTGCCCATTGGGTACATTTTTTACTATGACTTGGCAGAAATTCAAGAGGTATTAATGTCTGAAAATAAAAAGGATGAAGTTGGAAATATGTTCTACTAATCTAAAAGTTTTGATATGGTAATGGTTAGTATGGTAGTTGTTAGTAGAATAATGGTTATAAGCCTATTCTCCCCAGCTGATTATTTTGAAAAATGTTTGCCAATGTTGTATATATGAATAACTAGGAGGAGATCCTGGTGTTGCCAGGAACAAAAGATCAGAGAAATAACATTAAGTTCTATACAATGAATGCATTTACCCTATCCTTCTACCACGAGCAGAATATGATACAAGGTCAATTTTTATGTAGAGTAAAGCTGAATTGAAAAACAGAGTTTTCTTTCTCCTAGACTTGTTGTCTAACCAAGGCTAAAGAACCAGTCTGCCCTACTATTTACCAACAGATCCATCTCTTTCAGGAGGGCATTTGTGCACAGTGAAATCCAAACTGCATCATCTAGGATTTGAACTCTAATTGCTGATTACATTTTTTATTATACTAATCATTATGTATAAAGACATACTAACTATTATTATACTAACTATTATTATACTAACCATTATGCCAAGCATGCTTCCTGTATTCAATATATATACAAATTTCATATACAAATTACGCTGATAAACCATTATCATACTAACTATTATCATACTAACTATTATCGTACTCTTATTCTATTAACCATTACCATATTAACCATTATTATACAAACTATTATTATACTAACCATTATTATACTAACCATTATCATACAAACCATTATCATACTATTATTCTACTAACCATTACCAGACTATTATTCTACTAACCATTACTATACTAACCATTATCATATAAACCATTATAATTCTAACAATTATTATACTATTATTCTACTATTATCATACTAACTATTATTCTACTATTATTATACTAACCATTATCATAATAACATTATTATACTAGCCATTATGCCAGTCATGCCCCTTGTATAAAATATATTTGGAAATTTTGTATACAAATTTACCTGATTTTTCTCTGAGCTGATGAACAAAATGAAAAGAATGTTTAGATTTCAAAATTTTTTACAAGCTTCTCATAAAATATCTCAACTGTTATATCTGTTTATAGAAGTGGTGTACTTAATGGTTTTTCTTGTTAAAAATGGAATTGATCTCCTGAGTTCAAGCATTAGCTGAGAATATTGCAGGACCAATAAATACATCAAGAGCACAAAACTTTATGAAATGTACTGATATGACATAGACTAAGCAAGGATGACAAAGACAAAATAATAGATTTAAAAAGCCAAGTTTCATTTGGCAAATAATACATGAAGAATTGTATAAAGTCCATGGTGTGTTGAATCAACTATCAAATAGTTCTTGTCAACAGGAAGTTTAAAGTTTAGAGGATCTTGAACAAGTCTTAATGGTCTTGGATTGGTTGTAGGGGTACCTATGAGGCCAGGTATCTGTAGATGGGTGGAGAATCAGATGTGTCGGATTGCAGAAGTAGGCTGATTGTTAGCCGGTTGGGGGAGGTCGATGTTAGCTTTGAAGAGTCGACGATAGTCAGAAAAGGACTTTATTTGAATAATAAAGCAATTTAATTATAAATTCTATCTAAAGCAAATCAATTATTCATTAAAAAAAAAGATTAGAAATGAATACCGAAACTGTTATCCATCAAAATTTGAATATTCAAATATAAATATTCAAATTTGAGTATTTAAATTAGTTATCCTCACACTGACCCATTTAGTAAAGGTTAAGTCAAAAGGTCAGATTTGGTTGCTCTACCTTTAAGGTTGCAGGATCTGACACACTTGGGCAGCAGGAGTAATGCCTCCTTAGAGGGGCATCTCAGGTGAAGGGCAATAAAATGCAACTCTTACTCCTTTTAGACAATGGCAAGTCCAGTTAACTGGGGCTTTAAAATACACTGACGGCATCTCTGCAGAAGGATAAGACTGCTCCCTTCCAATGAGTATCCTGGATATGGCATTAAACCATCTGATGGTGAGGCTCCAGCCTTGGAGATTTGGGAAATGTGGGGTATCCCTTCACTGTCATTGCTCTCAGGTCTACTCTGACCCAGAGTAGTAGCACCTGATAGGGTCAAATAGAACAAAAAGTGTGCAAACAAATGACTAATGTTAAATTGTGACTATTATGTAGCAATACTTGAAACCATTTAACTGTGAGAAAAAAAAGAGCCCAGGCTCATTTAGGAATGTTATCTACAAAATGTGTTTACAAATCATATATATTTGATATATATGTGTGTCACGGCACCAAGATATGTGAATGCATTGATCCCATGAATAGGTTGCTTTAGGAGTTGTTCAATTGACAGAGGACTGGACAAAAGACAGAGGCAAGTGGATAAGTTTAAATTCAGATTTTATTGAGAAAATCTTACACAAAAGGTGTATAGGCATAGAAATCATGGTTGTTGTATCACGTCGGTGTAATCTCTGTTTGTTGGATGTCAAAAGTCTATGTTGCAGAAAGTCTTAGACTCAGCTGTCTATTAGTTTGTGTTGACAGCATGTCTAGAAGGTGAGGATGGTCTCTGTACAGATATTTGGTGTTGCTTTATGGTCAGGTTGTACATGTTGCTGGAGACAATCAATGATGTGGACACATTGGTGGCAAAAGCTGGATGATCGATGTCCTGGTTGTGCAGTCCATTGGTTTAACTGGGGATGTGTCGATGTCACCTTGAAGTGTTAGTGCTAGTCCAAGCAGTGAGTCGCTCATGGACTAGCTGCTGCAGATGCTGGTTGCAGAGGCTGTGTGATTGATGTCCTGGTTTGTTCACTCCTTGGTTTAACTGGAGGTGTGTTGATGTGGCCTCAATGTTGATGCAAGTCCAAGCAGTGAGTAGCTTGTGGACAAAATGCTGCAAATGCCGTAGGAATGGCTGCTGGGTTAAGCTGGAGCTGGTCTGCAGCTGGTGCTAGCTGCTGCATTGTTGTCTCATGGGGAGCTGGTCTGCAGGTGCTGGTAGTTTACAGGTGCAGGAAATGCTGCTGGTGAAGCTGAAGGTGGTCTGCAGGTGCTATTAGCGTGAAGGTGCAGTGAGGAGACCAAAAGTGATCTCAAAAGACTTTCTGAAGTTAGTTCTTAGAAGAGCTGTTGAGCATAATGAGGCTTTCTGAGATTAGCTCTGAGAAGGGCTGTTTGAATGAGAAAAATAAAAGGCTGTGATTGGTCTGGTTGGCTGTGCTGGGTCTACAGCTGTGGTTGGTTGGATTCCACGTCTTCTGCTTCAGCTGGTGCTAAGGATGCAGACCCCACATTCGGTAGCTTGGTTCATGGGTGAGGATACAGATCCCCATGCTGCTGGAAAAGATAACGGATTCCTCTCCTCCAGGCTAAACCCGGCAGACTTGTTAACATTATTTGTCTCTGCCTCCTACCAGACAGGACTTGACACAAGGTCAATGACCCGAAGGTCAATTATAGTGGGGGGTGAAGGAAGGGGAGGTTGGGCTCGAGCCAAGACTTGAACCCTGCTTGATTATGCTTGTCATAATCACCTACCAGAAGGTGGCCCAGCCAAAGCCAGGAGCCTTTCGGCCTCAAATCTGTCCTTGACTTTGAACACGAAGCCCAGCTGTCTTGTTAACTTTTTGGTTGCTGCCTGTGTGTTTATATAGCGTAAGCCACTGCCACTTTGCTGGTCAAGGGAAGTATTTCAGTACACAGTCTACTTATAAGATATTAGTGATAATGAGATAGTTCATTATACTTTGAAGTGGAACCTTTAAATATAAAATATTTTATCCTGTGGTAATAATTTTGTCTCCAAAAGGCTAGGAGAATTAACTCCTTTCAAAAAATAGTTTGGTTATTCATAACCAAAGTTCATTCATAATGTACATACAATGTTTTGTTGTCTGACATCATGGGAGACTCAGGGTTTTTTTAAACCTGATATTTTGGGTATTGTAGACGGGACAGCTATGATATGTGTAAACCGGAGTTGGCATTAAATAACCTACAATGGTTGATATGCCATAAAACCAAACCAAACCAAACCATTTTTGACAATGGAAATCAGTACAGCTTTTGGGAATGGCCCCATGAAACTGGACATAGTAAATCAGCATCTTCTGGCTGGAAATAGCCAAAAGATAAGCATTCTCTTGCATATGATAACCTGTTTCAAAAGGGAATTCTCATTAACGCTAATTGCAATTATTTTGATGGAGGAATTTTACTTAATAAGTACACACACACATACACATAAACACACAAATACACACACACATACACACATACACACACACTGCATACATTAACACACATATAAACACACTGACACACATACACAAACACACGCATACACACATACACACCCATATACACTCACATATACAACCAGTTTATAGGGATAGTGTGGGGAGAAGTAGAAAAACAGATTTACTTTTTAATGAGTGGTTTCTCCAGTTTGGTTTCTTTGTTTAATGAAACATCAATAATCAAATGCCAAAGCCATCCTTGAAGAAGAACGATAGTGCTGTCATTTAACTCATAACTAAAGGAATAAGAGAGTACATATTTTTCCAAAGATATTAGTGAAAGTAAGCGTAAAAGCGTTACTGGAGTTTGAACTTGTGTACTATGATGTCACAGTCCAGAATATTAGCCACTACACCACCGGAAGTCCTTCACTTTCTAATGATTTTATTGTTTTAATTATTCAGTTTCAAAATACTCTTTTTTAACAATGACTAAGCACAATGTGTCTTGTCGCATTGATATATTTTTCATTCATAACTTGATATTTCTATAGGGAATTATTCACTATCTTTTCATTAATTCCAGCAAAACATCAAATGTTTTCTCTTAGAAGGATCAAAACAGAAAACAGAAAACAGAGTTCAAATTTTTATAAAAACTTTCAGTAACATTCAACTTTAAACAAATATTAAACTTAGAAGAATTCAACTTATTTTTTAACTTTTTTAAAATGGAATGACTAGACTTGCTTTTGTTTATAAAGGAATGTTATTATACCAAATGGCCTTGTAGGATTATATGATAAATAAATTTGTTTAGTATCTGTTTTCGAATTTGTTTCAAATCTAAATTTGAGTGTAAAATTTAAAAACAAATCCAGCCAGAGGAATGATTTGATTAGCTTTGTGTTTCATTCTAATTAATTTTATGAAAATTGATATCTTTTTTAAAGTCCTGAAATCTTCATATTGATCACCATGAATTTTTTGCCAGTAAGTTTTAAGCTAGACACTGTTACAAGAGTAGTGTGAATATTATCATGAATTATGTCCCAAAAACTCCTAATGAAATGTAACTCAACATTGTAGCAAGAGTTTTCTGTGTATTGTGATGAAAAGATTAATACTTAATGAATTATGAATAAAACAAGCAAACAGTAAAACAAACAACAGAAGTCTGAGTTGAAGCAGGCATCTCTTGATATATTATTTTTGATAATGAATAACAGCTTATAAAAAGATATATTGTATTAATCTTTGTATGTGTAAAATGTACATAAATGTTTCAGTATTCATTTTATTTGCTTACTCACATACCACTCATAAACTTCCTTTAATAATAAAACTTATTTATTGCCATGAAACTTTGGGGCTGATATCTATTTTCATAAAATTAATTTTCAAAAATTTGAACTCTGTTTTCTGTTTTGATCCTTCTAAGAGAAACTTTTGTTTCTTCTGTAGTTTAAGACAGCTGGGGACGCTACTGATTTGTGCAAAGAATTTTGGTCAATTCTCCCTAGTTTTCTGGCAATGAAATTGGTAAAAGCTCTCTCTAGAAACCATGATACACGTGGGTCTTTTTCTATGTTTAGATTTGGTGACACATATGGGTTAGGGACACTTACAACACTTTTTATTTGAAGTATATTAAACCTAGCCTACAACACCAATGCAGTACCTTAGAATACTACCCAACATTGTTGGTTTTTCATCACATTGTGGAAATGCCAGATGAAATGTAACCTCATATAATTCATTGTTCTTTTAAAAATCTTCCGTCAATGAAGTGTAAATTCAATAATGTAAGATTTTTATTAACTAATGAATAGACCACAAGAAACATGGACATGGCCTGAAGTTTCAACTGGAGAGTTGAGATGACATTCTACATAGTTCAAGTTGAAATAACTATTTCTCATACTAACAAACAAAGGAATGCTATATTCTGTAATACAATCTTGACATTGGTTCCCTTCCATCAATTTGCAATTTTAGTTCAAGATTTGTTATTGTCTACAATTCTTTTAATGAGATAGCTCTACATTGTTTTCTGACGACTACATGGTAACTCCCTTATTTCCGTAGTTTTAAAATTGATCAGGTGTTGGTTTTGGCTGTTTCTTCCTTGGTACCAATCATGGTCACTGATTTGCCTCTCCGCTGATGCTTACATGGCTAATAGAGAGTGAGGTCTTCCAATGCACATATCACTTTGTAATGATAGAGTGGGGTGACGGAGAGACGGCCTCTCCCACTTCCACTATTCTGTAATTCTTGCTTACTACTATCGTCTGCCGATGGTCAGAGAGTCGCAGCTGCCTTCCCCCACAACCAACGAATGTATTAGGGTGTCATATTTTCTCATCATAATATATATATATATATATATATATATATATCTAAATTATACAGTCAGTGTCCAAGGACAGTAGGTGTGGATTATTCTTTACATAGAATATATGAGGGTAATCATATAAATCTATGAGAGTGCTCAATGTATGGCTATTGTTAATTCCCTATTTATTCTCTTGGGTATAACAAAATTCACATTCAGAGCATATATAGTACAATTAAATGGAGACTCAAACTCAGTTAAGCCATCATAATAAATTTATTTCGGCGGAGAATATTATTGGTATATTCTCCGTCTCGTCAGATGACTCTTTTACATGCTCTGTCCTGTCGCAGAGTTGCGAATGTGGAGTTACAGTTCGTATTCAGAAGATAAAATAAGGTAATTAAAAAAATTAAATTAAAAAATCAGTTTCCCGGACCATTAGCAAATACTCTACTTATTAGGCCAATGGGTAGAGTGTTTGCCAATGGTCAGGCAGGCCTGAGTTCAATCCCAGGCCATGTCATACCAAGTCAGATGACTCTTTTACATGCTCTGTCCTGTCGCAGAGTCGCGAATGTGGAGTTAC
The DNA here is from genome assembly GCA_963585895.1 of Sepioteuthis lessoniana. Classification (NCBI taxonomy): domain Eukaryota; kingdom Metazoa; phylum Mollusca; class Cephalopoda; order Myopsida; family Loliginidae; genus Sepioteuthis; species Sepioteuthis lessoniana. Next base: position 113,419,566 of record OY757909.1, read on the forward strand.
AGTTCATATTCAGAAGATAAAATAAGGTAATTAAAAAAATAAAATTAAAAAATCAGTTTCCTGGACCATTAGCAAATACTCTACTTATTAGGCCAATGGGTAGAGTGTTTGCCAATGGTCAGGCAGGCCTGAGTTCAATCCCAGGCCATGTCATACCAAAGACTTTAAAAATGGTATTTGATACTTCTTTGCTTAATACTCAGCATTATAAGGTATGTATCAAGGGTAGTGGAGTAATCCAGGGAATGGAGTAGCACCCTCCCCTACACCTCAGTGTAGTAGCTATTGAAAAAGTAGCCTTCTGGTCGCCCTTGACTACGGTTGCCAACTTTACTTTTATATATATATATATATATATATATATATATATATAAGTTAGGATAGCAAAGACATAGAGTCAATAATGCTTGGAAACTGCGTTCATCAGTCCAAGATATGTATGAATATGCATGTGCGTGTGGGTTATCTAACCTCTCACCTGGCCAGATTTGATTAGAGATCATTTAAATATGCTGGGGTGGGGGCACACATGAATGGTGACTAATGCATAGCTATCACAGAAAAATGCTTGATCCCTTGGCATTCCTCATTTGGGACACCTCAGATGCAAGCGATAATCTTAGCCTGGCCATGCAAGTAATACTTGAGAAGAAGGCCTCCTGAGACTAGAAATGTCAGGTGGCATCCCAGAAAACTGGCCAAGGGTGGTGGGGTAGCCTGTGTTATACAAATCAGTATGTGTGTGTGTATGTGTGTGTGTGTGTGTGTGTGTGATTTCAAAAGAGAAAAACTTAAAATAAAAAAAGACAGAGATGACAGTTTAATTCAGAAGAAAAGAGAGAGAGAGAAAAAAAAGAAAGACAGAAGGAAAGGTCAAGTTTTAAAATTCTGATAACAGTCAACTCTTCATTTCTTTTTATTATTTTTCATAATTACTTGAAAATTAATTGATATCATGATTCTACAGGTGTTTCATCCATTCATTCATTCACCCATTACACTCATTCACATACCCTCCCTACAACCAAGTGGGAAAATCTTCCACCCTCTCCCTATAACCAAGTGAGATATTTTTTTCAGATTTCCTTCTAGCAGCCAAGTGGGAAAATCTTCCACCCTCCCACTTCAATCAATTGGAATATTCTCCTTCGCAGATGTTGCTTTTTCCGATCAAACACTGTGTTCAATTCTGATGGAATTATCCGATGCTAACTTCATCTATTCTCATTAAGTGGCAGAGTAAATTAATTGTTACTGAAGATCCGATGAGCTTCAAAGATCCAGTGAGCTTCAAAGTTCTGAAAAGCTGCAACAAGTTGCTGCTGATAAAGAAAAAGAATGTAATGGTTCTATGATGAAAAAAAATTACGATATTTTATCATACTAAAATAGCCTTTTAGTTGATATTGAAAATCAATCTAGAACAGTAGGGAACAACTCCCCTTTTCCCTAGATAGAGCACAAATAAGGAGTAAAAGACAAATAGTAAAACCAAACATTGACCAGAACAGATCTGATAAATTTTGTTCCCTGAAATTCAAAGCTTGACAAATTCAAATGTTTTGTAGCGATTAGAAAAATGAAAAATAATAAAGATAAGATAAAATAAATCTAAAAAGTTTGGAAATTCCCAGAAGCCCCTGATAGAAAGTAGGGGTGACTCATGCATGAAAAAGGAATCATCCCTGTAAAAAGGACAAATTGACTTCACTTCACTGCTACCCCTCAGACAGAAAGGATGCTTTTTCACACAGCTACTGGCAGCAAACACATGATTGACACTGAGTCTGCTGCTAGCAATCCAACACACCAAAACAATCAACATAAAACACCAACTTTGGACTTATATACCACTGAAAGTGACTACTATATTTTAACACCTTGTCTGGGAGACGCAACCATTTCCATTGGTTTCAGGAAGAATTTTCCTCACCCACAGAATGGTTGTTGAACCCAGAAATAAAGTCAAAATTTAAAAAGTATCTTGGTCTATTTTCTTCCTTCCTTCAGGAATTCTTTTGCAGCCTTCTACAGACACAGAAGAAACCAATGAATTAATTGAGGCAAGAAGAAGACCAATGGAGTCAGATATCTATACTCAAAAACAACTACTATCAATCAAACAATCTAAACTAAATAATTAACTGACCAAATTCATCGGGTACCCCATAACGAAAATAATATACATATATACTACAACACATTTAAGGACAAATCCAAAAAAAATTTATGTTGAAGTAACTTTTCAAAATACACAGGCCCAGTTGGCTGGGGCTGTAGAATACACTGACCCCCCTCCAACGAGTCTCCTGGATATGACACTAAACAATCTGATGGTGAGGCTCCAATAATGCTGGAGCATTAGGGAACATGAAGTACCCCTTCATTGCCATCACTCCAAGGTCCACTCTGGATAGAAGTGGTAGTACCTGATAGGATCTTATGTATGGATCAAATAGAACTAAACGGTGTACTTATACTAAACTGAATTGTTAGAAATAGAATTGTATATATGTATAAAAATGGATTTGGCATTAAATAACTAACAATGGTTGATGTGCCATAAAACAAAACCAAATAACTTTATTTCAGCAAAAAAAGACCTCCATATTAAAAAAAAAGTTTGCACGTCTAAGTTGAGGTGATGAAATCTTCTGAAGTTTCAAGTTTTTTTTTGGCATGAGGAAGCTCCTCTTTTTAGACATGCATTAATTTTACTTCCAGTCAGAGGTTTTCTAAGAAACTGCCACTTTTGCAATTATACATCTTTTTTATGTTATTTTTTTTTTTTATTTCTCTTTAATACTCACAAGAATTTATATGTAATAACAACATTGCAAATCAAACTTTTCTGCTTAAATAGCTAATCTTGATTTTTAAAATTTATATGTAATAATAACATTGCAAATCAACCTTTTTTGCTTAAATAGCTACTCTTGATTTTTAAAATTTGAGTTTCTATGGGTCCAGCAAGTAAACATACATTTTTTTTTTAATACTGACTATTGCTAACAAAATTACAGTAAAATTCTTTGATAACTTCTACAAATCCAGTTTCCTACTACTATCTTTCTACATCTGAACTAAACTGAAAACACTAGCTGATTATAATTTCTTTGAATGTCAAATTGATGCAACAACAACTATTTCACTGAAATCCTTTCATATAAAATAGATAGATCTCTTGAAATAGTTCATCTTACAAAGATTCACTGTTTTTGACTATTCTTTTCTGACTAATAGAATTGACATCTGTCAGTTTAAAATGAACAGAAAGACTATGAATAGTCTTCAGAATAAGCTTCGTTTTGATAATTCTTCTCTCTTTCCTGACAGTTCAAGGTTATTTTTCTGCAGTTCCCTCGTTTTAAACGTTTTGAATTTATCTTGATTAAAATACTTTTCTTTCATGCAGGTATGTGTGCCTGTTTTAAAATAACAGAAAATGTTCTCTTATCCAAGAGATAAAATTATCATTATCTTTTGACCAAAGAGTATTTTTTAAAGATGCTTTGATACTGTTATGTTTATAGATAAAAAAACCCAAAAAAAACTAATGAATGTTTGATTTGGAAAATTTAGTCTTTTGTTGAAATGACTCATTTTCTTATTCTATATTTAAAGGATTCTATTTATCATCGTTGTGGATGAGAGAAATTCATTTACTATTCCAACTTGCAAAGTTATTTTTTACAAATATCTATCTATCTATCTATCTATCTATCTATCTTAAATGCCAATAAATTAGTAAACTCTAAGAATTTTCTTCTAAATCAAATATCATCACCATCATCATCATCAATATGTGCCAACTACATGGATTCCTTTGTCTCCCTCTTGCCTTCTGTCCCGATCATCTATTGCTCTTTGCAGGTCTGCAGATAGCTGATGAATGTAAGTTTTTACTGGTCAGCCAACACTGGCGTGTCCATGTGTGTGAGTCCATTCAAGAATTTTGCTCAAGAGTCCATCCTTATTTCACCAGCAGTGCTTAGCATATTTAGCTCATCTTGAATGATTTGTGAGATAGGAGGTAAGTACCTGATCAGCAGCTGTAGTGTGTTTCTTCCAGGATCTATTCAAAACAGCACCCATCATCCTTGTACAGTTCCCATCTATATTTTCTTCAGTCATTTGATTAGAATCCAAATGGTGCAATCATTCATTAGTACTGACATAGCTGTAACTTTGAAAAATTTCTATTTTATTTTATCTGAAAGGTCAGATTTTTATGTGGATTTTGATAGCAGTCTATGTTTTATCAATGTGTATGTTTACACCACTTTCAAGAGGAACATTATATAATCAAAACAAATTTTATTATTTATTACCATTGAAATTCTCTTATTTTTAGACGGTTACATATTCATATTTTTAGTCACAAAGTTTCAATGCTGTAAAGTTTGGTGATAGATAATGTCTAATGTTGTTTTGCTTCTATAATGATCCACTGGAAATAATAAAATCCTAGTATATTTGGTTTTTCACTGGCTCATTGGCATAATGGTGAGAGTGTTCGCCAATGGCCCAGGAGACCTGTGTTCAGTCCCAGGCCGAGTCATACCAAAGACTTAAAAAATGGTACTTGATGCCTCCTTGCTAAACACTGAGCATCATAAGGTGCTAATCAAGGGTAAAGTGAGGCAACAGAGGGAAAGGAGTAGCGCTCTCCCCTACATCATGATGTAGTACCGATAGAAAAAGGAGCTTTTTGGTTACCCTTGTCTATGGTTACCAACTTTACTTTTTACTTTTATATTTGGTTTGGAAGGAAATTAAGTTAAT